>CAMZMU010000051.1:55395559-55995559 GCA_947311845.1 Poa pratensis | reverse complement strand
ACCTCTGAATCTGATCGATCTTCTTCGCCATGGTGTTCTTGATCGTCGTCTCTAGCTAGGCCTAGGTGGGTCTGGCCAGGGAGTGGAACCCGTTCTTCTGCAGCCAGCTCTGGGCTTGCGTTGCGACGTAGGGTGGGAATCGTGATGATGCTGCAGCTGCTGCGGCGGCGGCAGCGTTCGACGGTGGCGCCGTCGGTTGCGGCGGCGGCCAGCTCGTGCCGGGAGCGACGTTGCCCCAGCCGTGCAGCCTCTGTTGCTGCTGCTGGAACTGGTGGTATTGAGGCGGCCAGTGCCCGCCGCCTCCGCCGGCGCTCACGCCACCGACCGTCAGCGACAAGCCTCCCGCTGTCCCCGGATCGCCATTGCTCGGGAACTGCCACAAATCGCACCCGACAAATCAGTATTAACTCGCGCCTACCAAGAACAGACTGCTAATTCAAGAAAATTCCCTCCAAAATGGCATCACAGGGTACCCACTTGGTGATGCCTGGGGCTGAACGGCATGTGGGAGGCTTGCAGGACTGGAGGAGGCATCTGATGATGCGTCAAGTTCTGGTCGAACTGCAGAGTAAATTAAGAAAATTTTAGCTTTCCAACGCCTATAAACTAGTGGCACTTGACTAAACTGTACAGTTGAGTTGACGATGCACGGGGAGCAGGGCCAAGTTGTACCTTCGGCTTGGTGCTCCGCGGCGCCGTCTGCCAGTCGAGCTCGAACGCCATGGGGACGCGCTGGTCGGACCCTGCCGCGCCGTCGTCGTCGCCGCACCTCTTGTTGGAGCCCGCCGAGCTCCCCAGCGACAGGTCAAGGTTCTGCTCGCCGTCGTCCGTCGCCGAAGCAGCTGCTGCATTGTGACACACAGAGAGATCATGAACAGGAAGAAACATACTCATCCTGTCGCAGCTGGATTAAATTAAATCAGGCACAGTGCGCGATTAAGAGCTAACAAACCCGTGGGCTCGAACTCCTCGGCGTAGGTGCTGGGATCGAAGTTTGTCACCGCATCCTTGCCGTTGCACTTGATGGCAGCGCGGTCGTACGACCTGGCCGACAATGTCCAGAGACACGAGAGACATCAATCAGTTCACCGCCCAACCCAAACAGAGCTCGCTCTGGCAGGGAGCAACAATGGACGCACAGTGCTTGCGCGGTCCAATAATTTAGTTTAGTTTCTACTACCTGGCGGCTTCCTCCTCAGTATCGAACAGGCCCAAGTAGACGTACCTGCGCGCGCATGCACGGGTTCGCGTTAGTGCATACAGAGAGATGCCAGTTCGAGCGCAACGACAAGCAGAAGCAGAGTGATTGGTGGAGGAGGACGAGGAGGGTGATGAACTGAGGATGATGATACGTACTTCTTGCCGAGGAACTGGCCCATCCGAGCCTCCCATCGGCCGCACTTGTGGAGGGTGACGCCCTGTACTTGGAGCTGCCGCGGGGGAACCCGGTGCTCTGCCGCCGGAGCACGTGGACGAACTCCTCCTTGGTCAGGTTGCCCATCTGAGCCGCTGAAACAAGTTACGATTCGATTCCCGCCAACAAAAAAGAAACGATATTTTCGATCGGTCTCGATCTCACCTGCTTGATGTCCTCGTAATCTTCCAGGCTGAAATTGATGTCGGCCTCCATGCCGCGGAACTTGATCGCCGCCCGATCGTACGCCCTGCGGTTTGCAGACGGTAAGGAAATCAGGAAAGATGAGAATTTGGCAGCTTTGTATTCGACTGGCATCAACTATTGGTGGAAATCTTACCGAGCAGCCGCATGAGCAGTGTCAAATCCACCTGCAAGCAAGTCGTGACATAGTAGTAAGGAGGAATTCGAGAATAGAAAAACGCCGGCATCCGATTGGCGATTGATTCGCAAAGGGCGCCAAGTATGGACGTATGGACAAGATGGACATGAACGAGACTTACCCAAATAGACCTGCTTGCCACAATCCCTGCATTGCACAAAAGGGAGGATGGGGGTAGAGAGAGAGAGTGAGAAACAGAGGATGTGAGAAGAGAGAGATGATAAGATGTTGCTATGAAAGGCAAAAGGAGCAGAGGCATGGAATGCCCAAAACAAGACGAATCCGGTACCAAACCCATCCTCTCTCCCATCTTCCTTAAGCGCTCGAGAAAGGAAAGATGATAAGGAACAGCGGCAACGGAACTTACCATATGTGCGACTCCCACCGCCCCGTCCGGCGGTAGAAGGTCACGCCGCGGTACTGCGAGCTGCGCGACCGCGGCCCGCGCCGGCTCTTCTTGGCCGCCGCCGCAGCCGCAGAGGCGCCTGCTGGCGCGGCGACCGCGGTGGGCGGGGGAGCGCCGGCCAGCCGGAGCCACGCCGCTTGCCCGTTGCCGGCCGCGCCCTCGCCGAGGACGGACGGGGGGAAGAACTGGCGGGTGAACACGGGTAGCTCCTTCGTGGCAGCCGCGGCGGAGTCGTCGTCGCCGTCGTCGGGAATCTCGACGACCGCGGCGGCCGAGGAGGAGGATGCGCCGGAGTCGTCGACGGACGGGGACGGCGGCGGCGCCATGTCGGCGGCCGGCGAGTCATTGAGATCCCACATAGTCAGCTGCCTTTCCTTCCTTGGCTAGCTCCCGGCCCTCCTCCTTGTAGCTTGCTTGCTGTCTGATGCCTCCCGGTCCACCTCTTCTTGGCTGGGCTGAAGATAACAAGAAAGCAGAGGAAGGGAGAGAGTAGAGACGAGGGGAGGGAGAAAAAGGCAGCAGCGTGTTGCCTTGTTGGGGTATGCAAGTACTTTCTCTTTTGCTCCCCCTCTTTGAAAAGCCCCCCACTCCTAACCTAGGAGAGCAGAGGAGGAAGAAAAAGGCATCATCGGAGAGAGAGGTCGTGGTCTCGGTGGTGGAGGCGGAAGAGCGCAAAGGTTTCTCTGCTGCTGCAACCCCGCGGCTTTTCTCGCCAACGAACAGAGCAGCTCCACTAACCTAGGAGAGCGCGGTTATAAAAACGGGACCACGAGGCCGAGCAGGAGAAGCAGTAAACAAAGTGCGGATACACGTGATTAGAATAGATCAATCGACAGAGTATTTTTTTTAAGCGGGTCAAAAGCATTGCCTTTTATATTGATATAGGAGAAGCAAACACAACACGGCCTAGGCCAAAGTAAAAACTGAAATGTAAAAGGTACAGGTACAGTAACCGACACCGTCCAGTCTCTCAGCAAGAAAGATCGTCATATAAATCGACAGAGTTTGTGGTGCTAACGTTAAACCATGCCGTGGTTCCGTTGCTAGCCGCCGCATGCATCCCATCCGGTCCGACTCCCCGCCCTGTTTTGGGGGCGGCACGGAGGAGAGTGTGTGTGGCTTGTGAGGCTCTGCTTCCTTCTTGGTCACGTACTCACACATGTGTGTGTGACACCGAAATGACACTAGGGGTTGGCATCGAGTGGGAGGGCTCTCTTTCCCCCTTTCCTCCTCCTCCCCTAGTGCTACCCGTGCCCTCCCGGCACCGCTCCTCTCCTCCCCCGGCCTCACCGGTCGGAGTGGAGCTGGAGATGGTGGTTAGGTTGCTCTGAACAGTTTAAGTCTAGTTCTTCTCGCCTAAGGAGCAGGGTTAGAATTTGTTATCTGGTCCTTCGTGGCGAATGGCGAGGTGTCGCATGGCTCTTCCTTGCTGGTGCTGCTGCTGCCAAGCACTAGCGGGTCGTTCTCATCGCTCTCCGGCGACCTTCCAAGGTGGGAGGTCGATGCAGAGATATGGTGGCGAGAGCCTCTTCAATAATGGCAGATCTAGCCATCTTCAAACCTGAGGTGTGGTGCTGTCAAATCCTCTCTGACCGGCCGTGGAGGTGAGGAGAGGGGATGATGTGATGCCTTCATCGACGGATATGGAGGGGTGAAGCGGTCTGCGAAGCTCCAGCGGATGGAGATGGCGACCTGCGGCGCGCCCTCTGCGACCCCTTCAATAAAGCTCAGTCGCGAAGCTTGGATGAGTGTTGACACTAGTAGAAAATGGGCCATCCGTTTGGAGCATCTATCCCGGCCAAATTACAACCCGGGATAGATGCACCATTGATCCCGGGTCGGTAGGGCGGGGCGCCCGTGGGCATTGCTCCCGGGTCGGGGGGACCTTTGGTCCCGGTTCGTGACACGAACCGGGATCAAAGGGTCCTCACATGCGCGCACATGCTTTTCAGCGCTGGGCCCCTTTGGCAGGGGACCTTTGGTCCCGGTTCGTGACACAAACCGGGATCAAAGGGTCCTCATATTAGGAATTTTCTCGGTTTCTACCTCATTTTGCCTATTTAAATGGCTTTATGCCTATTTTTCGAAAGTAATTTAATTTTGAACTACAAGTGTGTGATAGTTTGCTCTGAAAATTTTACAAAAATCATTTTAAGATACACCAGTATGGTTATATCACAGAAATATCGATAGTTTTGAGAAATGCAACCTCTTTGGATGAATAGGCACGACGGGCATTTTGACTGTTTTTTCAACAAAATAAAAGAAAGTGAAAAAATACTCAAAAAATGAAATATTTTGGCATGGAGTCCTTTTATGTGTACTAGTTGCTAGGAAAAATGATAAACATGAGTTTTGACAAAGTTTTCAAAAAACTTCTTCACAAAAAGGTCAATCGCCTATAGACATGTATAAGTTTCGAGTCAAATGACCTAGATATGATCATCCTCATGCCATAGTTTGTGATAATGTGCCCATATTTGAGACTTAGGTGTGTCTTGTTGTGACAAACAATGTTGCAGAAATGAGTTTTTTCAAATTATGTTTGTAAATATCATTTTTCATTTTTTAATTGTCAAAAATGGCATTTTTTGTGAAGCAAGTACAACAAATATGATGCAAAATGACACCCATCCAATTATCACACAAAGTAGGCCATATTTTATCTATAATCCAGCAATATTAGGAATTTTCTCGGTTTCTACCTCATTTCGCCTATTTAAATGACTTTATGCCTATTTTCCGAAAGTAATTTAATTTTGAACTATAAGTGTGTGATAGTTTGCTCTGAAAATTTTACAAAAATCATTTTAAGATACACCAGTAGTGGTTATATCACAGAAACATCGATAGTTTTGAGAAATGCAACCTCTTTGGATGAATAGGCACGACGGGCATTTTGACCGTTTTTTCAACAAAATAAAAGAAAGTGAAAAAATACTCAAAAAATGAAATATTTTGGCATGGAGTCCTTTTATGTGTACTAGTTGCTAGGAATAATGATAAACCTGAGTTTTGACAAAGTTTTCAAAAAACTTCTTCAC
Source organism: Poa pratensis (assembly GCA_947311845.1). Taxonomy (NCBI): domain Eukaryota; kingdom Viridiplantae; phylum Streptophyta; class Magnoliopsida; order Poales; family Poaceae; genus Poa; species Poa pratensis. Next base: position 55,990,313 of record CAMZMU010000051.1, on the reverse strand, counting down.
AAAAAGGTCAATCGCCTATAGACATGTATAAGTTTCGAGTCAAATGACCTAGATATGATCATCCTCGTGCCATAGTTTGTGATAATGTGCCCATATTTGAGACTTAGGTGTGTCTTGTTGTGACAAACAATGTTGCAGAAATGAGTTTTTTCAAATTATGTTTATAAATATCATTTTTCATTTTTTAATTGTCAAAAATGGCATTTTTTGTGAAGCAAGTACAACAAATATGATGCAAAATGACACCCATCCAATTATCACACAAAGTAGGCCATATTTTATCGATAATCCAGCAATATTAGGAATTTTCTCGGTTTCTACCCATTTCGCCTATTTAAATGACTTTATGCCTATTTTCCGAAAGTAATTTAATTTTGAACTACAAGTGTGTGATAGTTTGCTCTGAAAATTTTACAAAAATCATTTTAAGATACACCAGTAGTGTTATATCACAGAAACATCGATAGTTTTGAGAAATGCAACCTCTTTGGATGAATAGGCACGACGGGCATTTTGACCGTTTTTTCAACAAAATAAAAGAAAGTGAAAAAATACTCAAAAAATGAAATCTTTTGGCATGGATCCTTTATGTGTACTAGTTGCTAGGAATAATGATAAACCTGAGTTTTGACAAAGTTTTCAAAAAACTTCTTCACAAAAAGGTCAATCGCCTATAGACATGTATAAGTTTCGAGTCAAATGACCTAGATATGATCATCCTCGTGCCATAGTTTGTGATAATGTGCCCATATTTGAGACTTAGGTGTGTCTTGTTGTGACAAACAATGTTGCAGAAATGAGTTTTTTCAAATTATGTTTATAAATATCATTTTTCATTTTTTAATTGTCAAAAATGGCATTTTTTGTGAAGCAAGTACAACAAATATGATGCAAAATGACACCCATCCAATTATCACACAAAGTAGGCCATATTTTATCGATAATCCAGCAATATTAGGAATTTTCTCGGTTTCTACCTCATTTCGCCTATTTAAATGACTTTATGCCTATTTTCCGAAAGTAATTCAATTTTGAACTACAAGTGTGTGATAGTTTGCTCTGAAAATTTTACAAAAATCATTTTAAGATACACCAGTATTGGTTATATCACAGAAATCGATAGTTTTGAGAAATGCAACCTCTTTGGATGAATAGGCACGACGGGCATTTTGACCGTTTTTCAACAAAATAAAAGAAAGTGAAAAATACTCAAAAAATGAAATCCTTTGGCATGGAGTCCTTTTATGTGTACTAGTTGATAGGAAAATGATAAACATGAGTTTTGACAAAGTTTTCAAAAAACTTCTTCACAAAAAGTCAATCGCTATAGATATGTATAAAATGACTTTTTTATTAAGCAAGTACCAAAAATATGTTGCAAAAAGTCATATACATGATGAAAAAGATGATATGGATATCATATTCGGATTCCTCTCATTTTTCTAATCGATTTAGATATTTTATTTGTTAAATTTTGATTTACGGATTTAAAGATATGAATTATTCCATATTAAATGTAAAAAGGAGAAAATAAAGTAAAATAAATTTTATTCTTATTTATTCAAATATTATTATTACATAATCATTGTTATTTATTCAAATAAATTTTCAAAATTTAAACAATAAAAAGTGTGACACCATGACCCAGGGGTTAATATGGTTGATAGGATACTAATATCAGTAAGTTCTAACATCTCATTTGACAGGTAATTTGGAAGGAACTCTAAAGTTAAGCGTGCTTGGGCTGGAGCAATTTAATGATGGGTGACCGAACGGGAAGTTTGACCGGGGTAAGTACTTTGACCTGAGATTAAGTGTCTAATATGTAATTAGAGATTATGTGTGTGGCTATTTGGGAAATTAAAAAAACAAAATTAGAAATATTAGAGTAAAATTAAAAAATAAATTAATTGGAAAACAAAAAATCGAAACCCCTAAAAAATAAATTAGCAGAAAAAAAAGCAGAAACCCTTTGGTCCCGGTTCGTGTCACGAACCGGGACCAAAGCTCCCCCGCCCTGCGCGCCCAGCCGCGCCCACATGGAGGCCCATCTATCCCGGGTCGTGGACACCCGGGATAAAAGCCACACCCCCCTCTAGTCCCGACCCTTTAATCCCGGATGTAAAACCGGGACCAAAGGCCCTCTGGACCCGGGATTGTTGATGATGTTTCCACTAGTGTGATCTGCTGGCTCCCCTGCTCACTCTCTCCATGAGGTCGTGGTGATAGGAGGGAGATAGAAGGGGACTGGCGTCTCTACGCCTCGAAGCTTGGCGTCGGGATCGTGTGCGTGCTCTGGCGTGCATGGCGAAGACTGCAACACATGCAGGAGTTTCCAAACGCCGACATCTTTGTGTCGTTGTTATCCAAGGCAATCAGAGCGACTCCTCGCCGAGAAACGGTGTTCTTCTATGACCTCTCTTTCTCCGGGAGGATCTTCCCCGACCTCGGTGCGGGACCCATCACCAGCGTTGCCCCAAGTGGCATGTTCCTTGGCGATCGCGCGGGAGGTCCCCAAGATACAGCGGCGGCACAAACAAGGTCTCAATCGCATTCTTCCTTCTGGTTTAGGCCCTGGCTTGTAAATTTTGAGACCCTCGATGCAAATTTCTATGTTTGTAGGGGCCATTTTGTAAAACTTGTACCTGTTGTGTGGTTAATAGCTTCCAGGCTCTTCGGGGCCATTCCCGGTCAAAAAATAAATGATAGTGGGGGTTAGCCGCGTACAGGATCATACATATTCATTTCCTTTTGTTGTGTTCCAAATATCTTCAACAACTATATGTCACAGTTGTGGAAAAACTATAACCATTGAATAAACCTGCAGAAAATTACAAGTTTGTACACATGTTGTACAAAGCACATCATAATAAGCACACTTAACAACTTAAATCACATATGGGCCCTACATCGTCTGTGTATATCTTAGCTAAACTTGCCTGATCTAAGCAGAAAGATTAGATCATGAATTTCAAGGTCAATGCAGTTCAATTAATTTTTAAACAATTCCTTCGACAAGAAAGTGGGAGAAATCTGCCATTGATGGCAATACCAATGAAGGTCAGCCATAGAGATCTCACCCTGGAGCTCAAAAGTCGGTACTCAAAGAGCATCACCAAAGAAAGAAGTCGCCCTATGTTGTCGCCCCCACATGCCTAACACACTGCTGCAATGCGCCGACGGCGAAGCTCACATTCATCATGCACACAGTGTTGACGTGAACAACTTCACACAATCAAAACCGAGTTTGCGCAATGCCCATTGAAGCATCCTATTTCTTCCCACCTTTGCATCACCATGGTTCACCTCTCGCAGTGCTGAGCATTCTCAAACTCGATATGAGTCGTTGAGATGGTGCTTTCAACTCCGGAACCTTGATCTCTTCGAACACAATTCCTTGATATTCCCCACTCCGCCAACACCTTGGTAATCGCGATGATGTACCCGTCGTTGTAAGGATGCCAGAAGGTACCGACTAAGAGTTGGGGCGTTGTACGAGTGGAGGTCGTCATGGACCTTCCCGCCCGTAGCACAACATCTGAACGAGGTCCAAGATCGACGACATAGATGGCTGGAAGGCAGGAACACAACGACGACGGCCAACAGGTAGAAGCAACGACGCTTGGTGGGCAGCTCCCCACCAAAGTGCACCACCGGCTCGTTGCATGGAACTGGACATACTACAGGTTTATGTGACTGACGGTAAAATCGTGAGGTTTTTCTCGACGGCGTACGCCGATGGCCAGATCATAGTAATGACTTGTTGAAATAGGAGGAGTATCGGGGGGAGACGCCCCACCGCCACCGTCTGCCGCCCGAAGTCCTCCGGCGGCAGCTAGGGGACAGGACGAGTGGCCTGGTGTAAGAGATCAGATCTCCTCTGTAGTCGCTCGAAATGTTAAGTGGGCTAACCGAGTAATTTGTGCTATGTGAAATATTTTGTACCCAAGCGTTATAGTTTTCTGCAACTTTTTTGAAGAATTATACTTCCTGCAATTATGACATCAGTTGTTGTATGCTTGTGCAATTTCCTCTTCCACAAAGACCATCCACCCCACCATGCAAATTGCAACGGATAGATATCTTGCGCTAGGTTTAGGCTGTCGTGGATTTACTCATGCATGGTACTGCTATCTATTCCACGTGACATCAGCTGGTCCGTGACCTGCCGGGCGCACCAACCTGTCAAGTTTAAGCCGCCGGCTGAAACGTCGTACCATTTCCCGTTCGGAATCTCCATAGAAACTACAACAGCTCAGTTACTCGTGCGTGCTTGCATAAAACTCTTTGCCGGCCGCCGTTGATGACATATGTAAAATACTAAAATTCACAACTGACGTAGCCAATTGAGGCATATCCTATACGAGTACTGTTGGTTTTCGGCAGTGTCTCACGAATCCTTTCGAAGTCTGGAGCCGCCGGCGGTGAAAGAATCCCGGCCGCCTACCCATGCTCCGGACAAGCACGATGGGCTTGGTCTCGCATGCGTATGTGATTTTTCGCATGGCAAAGCCTACAAGTCAACCGAAGATATCTTGTGTTGCTTGTGTACCGATCAGGAGATCCATATAAACCCGGTACCCGAACGGTACTCGGTTCCATTTTCATGACCTGTCTAGCCATCAAGACAAGGACCGGCCAGCCTTAATTTCCAAGTCCAATCGGAAAACAGTGTTTCGGATTGCAAGATATCTGGTTCCCGTCGACGTCGGACAGCGATACGTACGTACGCGCGAAAAACCTTATCGTCTCTCTAGGAGATATCGAAAATACCCGCCAAATATTCTTCCACTAGCGCTTTGTACCTGTCGGCCGCTCGACGGCTCGCTCCGACGGGTGGGCCTCACCTGTCAGTGGCAAACGCTTGCTTTGCCGACCATCCACGATGTGATCTGTATCCACCGGTGAAGAGCCACTCCATTTGTTTCATGTGGACCATGCCAAACTGATGATCGCACGCCTTTGTGGTACTCGCCATCGATCCATCCGTGGTTGGGTTTTGCATGGAAATCCAAGGTGGTCAGGTGGTGGTCATGGTCGTACAGTACGATCGAGCACTCCAACGTTAAAAATGTCAAGTAGCTAGTCGCCGTTGGTGCTAGACGTACGGCAAAGCCGAAATCCCTCCGCCCAATGGCCGCGGCCGGAGCATCACATCCACAGGGCTCATTGTCATCCTCGAAAACGGAAAGCGACGACCCTCCCTCTCTGGCTAGTTGGCTCCTTCCTCCTCCCGTCTTGGCGCCATCGATCCTGCACCTAGTTAATGGTGACGGACGCGTGCGGCGGGCGATTCTGGTACGCCGTGCTGGATCGTCTCATGCCGTTTTCAGAACTTAGGATCGTGGCGAAGTGCCGCACACGCCTAGATTGATGCTGCCAAAGTAATCTCATGTGTTTCTTTTTAGGTTGTTCGTGCGCGTGATTTGCCTGATATTTTTTATTGGTATTGTTGTTATCACTCTCGTTGAATCTCCCGACCCCTCTCCCTGACCCCGTGCGGCCACGCCGGCCCGCACCGGGCGGCCAACACCGGCGCCTCTTGGTCTCCCCCGAGACTTCCCCCATCCGCCGCCGCCGGAGATAACGCCGGGCATGGCCATGCGGCGCGGTGACGCAAGATTCCCTCAGACGTCGATCTGAAGGGCGAGGTGGCGGGCTGGCGGCGTTCGTTCTGATCATCTCCGGCGACGGTGCTGTGGGGGTGGCGGTGTCCATGACACAGCTGCGACGGCCGGAGGCGGCGCCATGGAGCAGCCAGGCCTGAGCTAGGCGTATGGGCCGGATGGGTGTCTATCGCTCAAGAGAAAGACTGCTCTTGCTGATGCTCCGTCGACGACACGAGGAGGCGTCTTGGGCTACTCCCGCAGCACGAGGTCGCCTGGGGGCAGCAGTCCTAGGCATGGCAGTGGTGACCTCCTTTTTTGCCGAAGGCGGTCGGCCATGCCTGGTTGTGATTTTCATCCCACATCTAGTCCCGGCGACGAGCTGGGGAGGCGTGGTTGCCGCTGTAAACCGAGCTCCGATTCCGGTCATGGGGGCGATGGCAGCGTCTTCGCGTCGTTACTTTGCTGAAGGCCTTGCCTTCCAGCCACCGTCTAACCACTCTTGCTGCTCCAGGGAAAACCCTAATGATGACAGCGCTAAGGTGTCGCTCTCCCAACGGCGAGCCGGTAGCACAAACCAATCCAGCATACACTCAACTTGCACGACACACACGCACTAGAAGCCGTTGTCGCCGTCTTTTGCCAACCCATATTCAGGAGATATCAACGCAATGAGCTTGTCAGACCTGCATTTGACGTCCCCACGACGCTAGACAACACCGTCGTCCTGCAAGCGTCCATTACCACACATCATGCACCATCTAGCTGAAAGATCTTTGTTTTAAACTCAATCTACAAGGGCAATAACATTGTTAACACACTTACGCGCATCATCCAAATCCGGAAGCTTGAAACAAGCCGCCCAAGGGCGAGCCGGGAGCATAAACAAGATCAGCAGACTCTCAACACGCACGACACACACGCACTAGAAGCCGCTGTCGCCGTATTCCGCGAACCCATGTTCAAGAGATATCAACGTAATTACCGTCTCAGTTCTGTCGTCGACGTCGCCACGACGCCAGAGAGTGCCGCAGTCCTGCACGCGTCCATCACTACGCATCATGCACTATCTAGCTGAAAATCGTTGTTGTTTTAACTCAATCTAGAAGGGCAATAACATTGTTAACATATGAGATTATGCATCATGCCTTGATAATATTGTGGGAGTTTGGATTCCACACACTTGTCTGATGAACCATGCGTCATCGTATGTTATTTTGTTTGCAAAGAAAATAGTAATAAGCACTAGTAGCCTAAAACTTATAATTATGTGTATGACCCTTCTTGTCCTAACTGTACCTACCAAACATATATTGAGCCTTCAGAACTTTAAAAGAGAAAATAAATTGGTCACACCTCTTCATACAGTTGGCGCCCATAGATACTTTTTAGACGGAAGGCTTGAGCGGCGCCCATAGATACTCGATAGCTTTTATTTGGTATTTGGTAGAACATTGTATCGTGAAGATATATAAGGCACGGAGCCAACATGATACAACTACCACTACTCCACGAGGTAGCAGCTGATAGATAGAGAAAGTTTTGCCAAAAAAGAAGTTTGCAAAGCCAAGAGACGAATGAAGGAGGTAGTTTAGCAAAATGAAGACATGAATAAGGAAAGCAATGAAGGAATTCAAAGTTGGGCTTGGGAGACAGCATGAAATCAGTGATCACGGGGAGTAATATTGCTGGTACATGGAAACCAATTGCTGGTACGACGGGATGCTCGTGGTCAAAACTTTGCCCACTTCAAACTTCGCAATGAGAAAAACGTGGTCGCGACATTCTTCGTTGTTAGCCTCCGCGTGTTGGAACAGTTTCATCTTCGTTGTGATAGACAGATTATAAGTAGGGTGAAAGTAGTTGCTATCTCTGCAGGAGCAACGCGATGAGCAACCATGCTAATTGTTTAGGGATTCTAGTTCTAATCAACCGTGCTTGGCCCTGTCCAAGTGGCCAAGTGCGTTTACGTACTTCCCATGCCCGCTGCCCTGCGTAATTGAAGCCTTCGAGGGAGCCAATAGCCATGCCCATGCAGATGTTTTTTTTTTTGAAAGATCCGGCAATTGCTGGCTTTTCGATTAATAGCAGGTAGAATATGTACAAGTTAACCCTTGGCCAAATGTATAACGGAAAAGAATATAAAGAGAAAAAGCCATAAAAACAAAAGGACACAAAACAGAGCCACCCTTGTGACACCATTTTGTCACCGCAGCGAGCACAACCACGGTTCCTGCCTCATAGGGCCATGGGCGCATCGCTTTCCGAGGCCGCCGCCTCGGCGCACATCCACCGTCCGGAGCCACCGCTCCGGCATCCTCCGATCTTGCCGGTGAAGCTTTGTCGCACAACAACTAAGAGTCCCACAAGGCACAAGGACCTCAAGGCGGTGACTCCAAGAAGAAATCGACATGGTCGCCGTCACCGACCACTCCAATGGAGTTTGGGTTTTCACCTGAGGATACCTTGGCCTTTATGGTGTGGGAGGGGCTGGATTCCTCGACAATGCCTTCAAGAAGGAGAGCGGCGCTTGAAGACGCCGCCATTGTCGGCACCAGCACAAGGCCGGTGTGAGGCTTTCGCCTGGAACATTGGCACCTACGGAGCTCCCAGGGAGTCCACGCCACATGAGTCGGAGCAGTGAGCCACAAAGACCTCGCCGGCGACCACCAACTCCGGCGAAGAACGCGCCTGGCCGCGGCACCTCCCACCGCGACAAGTTCGACTGACCGGAGCTACCATTGACGCAGCTGTTCCGGGGCCGCCGCCCCGGCATCCTGGCCCCAGCGCATCTAGCCGCAGGAGGCGCCAACGTGCCCGCCGCTGGGGACCGACGCGAAGCTCCATCTTCCGCGGCCCGCCCGGCCCGTCACGGGCCCATCTGGCCCGCGCGAGCCCGCAACCTCCTCTTGCGGCGCCCAGATCGGGGCCCATAGCGACGACGGCGCCCCGCGACGCCCGACGCCTGCCTCGGCCGCATCCAGACCCAGACGAGCGCCACCGGCCTCTTAGAAGATCAGGAGTGAAGGTCCAGATCGGCGGCGCCCCGGGCCGTACGCCTGCACCCTTACGCAGCGCCGTCGAGGAGCAACGACCACAGCGACAACCATCTCCGGGGCCGCCGCCCCGGCCTCCAGACGCCGGCGACCCGACCTCCGCCCCCAGCAGAGGTGGCCGGCCGTCGGCGCGATGAGCAGCAAGGATCTCCCCCCGACGGCCTTTGGCTACAGGGGGCCCGCCGCCACCGCGGCAGGCGCCGGCGGCTAGGGGGCAGGGGAGAGGGGGCTTGGGCGCGGTGGTTTTCGCCTCCGGTGCCGCCTAGGGAGCGGCACGGGAGGGAGAGGGGTAAGTACTTGTTCTTCTCCTAGATTGCCCATGCAGATGTTGACTGGTCTTACGGTGGAAGAAAGATATTTGGGGTACGAATATTCTCCCCTAGCCAAAGATTAAAGTCTCTGTGCTACATACGATTTCTGATGATCGGGGTGATGCTTACGCACAGGACTGGGCCAACAGTACTCGTAACCTTTTCGTTTGTTGACCAAGAGGTACTGAGTACGTGGTAGCTAGCTAGAGCAAAACGATGGTGATTTCACTTCGCAAATCTGTGCGTCCTTCCTTTCCTCCATTTTTGGCCGTTTTTCTTCCACCCGCTGGATCATATTTTCCTGGCGATTTGTGAGGATAATCTTGCGTGAGTGTTAATTAATTAGCTGCCATCCTACAAAAAGAACTAGTCACTATTTTTTAATGTAAAATGTTCCAGGTACTACACATATTGTGCAGATACATAATTAAATGAGTGAATATACACAGTAAAACCTGTCCACATACATTGTATACATATGGATGTGGACAAATATAAAACATCTTATATTAAAAAATGGAGGTAGTAGTACGTACTCACCAGCCGGGTTCTGCCCAGTTCAATGATCCGAGCCGAAGCAAGATGCACGCTACGAGTACTTCAGTACCTAGCTGGTATATATCCTCTGGGTTTTTTGCCATTGGCAATTGGCAACAGTGGTGCTGCAGCGGTAGATGGAAAAGCCATGCGAGTACCACACACGAAAAAGGAAACCATAGTCTGCACCTATGCATGCATGCATGAACGTTCGTCGACAATGAAGCGTACCATAGCGTAGCAGCAGCAGCTGGTCCATCGGAACTTGGGAGGGGACTACAGAGATGGATCGATCGATCCAACTACGAGTACGTAGCCAGGTCCATGCACTACTGCCTCGTAGCTTTGCCCTGCCTAGCGAACCCTAGATGCCGATCCTTTTTCACCATATCTTCAAAATTAAGACGTTTGCTAGCCCCCACATCACATGTACTACTACGTACTACATGCACGCGCCACAGTACGTGCCACTACCACTATCTAGCTAGCACACTGCCTCGACTGATCGTTTATCCCAAAGTAAACTCTCGAGTTGCTAGTAGGGATGAAAATGAAGTGGACACTGCGGAACTGGTGGTGCCAGATTTTTTTCATCTTTTTGTATGAAAGCGGACATGCAGATAGAAAATCTCAAAAACACATGTGAAAACAAATATTGTCGGAAACCAATATCGACCAAATACTATGCGGACGAACAAAGAGACCCATTAATGGTGCAGGAAAAATCAACCAAACGAACAAACTTGTCAAATTTCTAACATGAAATAAAATATAAAAAAACATAATGATTATACAATATAGTGTGAACAAGTTATCAACTTTGGCAATATTAAAAAATACCTACTATCGTACCTAACCCTTGTGTGACACTGAATGACGAACTGGGGACGACTCGAGAGGGAGATGATATGCGAGTACATATGGCCTAAACATGGTCGCTTCAGATCCTTTTATTTTTTATTCAGATTTTGGATTGTGACTAAATATTCACACTAGAATTACTGGGCCTGCTGGATTTGAAACGCACCATGTTGTAAACAAAGGAAAGCCTGTGACCGAAAACGGAAATTCCGTTCCCCTGGTCGTTACGCCAAAATACACCGTTCCGTTTTCGTTTCCGTTTCCACTTCTGCTGTGCAAAATCATGTTTCCGTTTTTCTGTTATGTTTCCATTTTTTCGTGGAAAAGTCAGAAAGTTCATTCCGTTTTCATTGCTACTGCCTGGCATTATAGCGCCCGGGAATTGCAACGTATTTAGGACTTAGTGACAACTCCAGTTAGAAACTTAGAACGGTGTGCCGGTGTGGTGTTTTCTTGGCCGGTTTGTCTAGCTAGCGATCATCTGACCGGATCGGAAATATCTATAACTCGTTTCTTAGCAAGGCCGGCCGGCGAGACGAGGTGATGCAATCCGGCCGACGTATGGTTCGACAGCGAAGCAGGGACAGATCACATCGCAGTGTTAGGCTCCTCTTGCTATCCACTATCTTCAGGGGGGCTCTCTGAGTCGCCTCCTAATCGAGTACCTAAGCTAGAATGCGCCGCTTTATACCTACCAATGGGACATCAACAGGCGTCACTTAGTTCTGAGCATGAGCTAGAATATAGTAATCCGTGTCTCGTCAGAGAATACAATATTGCATCATACTATTATTGGCAGCACAGAGAGTATTGGAACTGATGGGAGTGCGTGACACTGACTGAGGCGTTTCGGGCAAGTTGGAGGGGTTTGTTAAATCAGGGAGCCAATTCTGGGCCTCGTGGCCGCCTGCCTGCCCACAAGCAGAAGCCTTCCTTCGACAGATACATACGTTGGATGAACAAAATATCATATAATATGTATATCTTTCAGTGGAGCTCGCGCACCCAATCACGGCGGTCAGTCATGGCTAGAGCAGCTAGATGCTAATTATTGATGAGTCTGCCTGTTGTTGTTCCATGATGCGTTTCAGGGCAAAAGGTTGGGGATCCATCGATCGGGGCGTCGATTATTGATCATCATGGCTGAGGCCAGGGAAAAGGGCTTTATTTTATTTTACACCGAGATGCATGTTCCCTCGAAAGTAGGAGAGAGCGCCTAGTACACGTTTGGAACCTAACCAAAGGAGCCGCGCCCAGTTGCTGCAACAGGAGTTTTATCAAGAGTCAAGTCGTACCTTTTCCGTAACACTTATTACGCGAGGCGACCAGGACCAGCTCCACGTACGACCAAGAACGAAATAAAGAGCTATTGCATCACAATTCACAACTCAGTAACTGTCGTGGTTTATTGCACGGCAGATGGTTTCAGTGGGTAAAGTCTAAGGTTGTAACCGACGGCGTCCACACTGATCGGATACGAGTAAGGGAGAGTCCAAGACGTACCCAGTTTCAGTATCCTCGTGTGGAGGTAACACTCCTATTTCTGCTATGACTTGTATATGGATGAGTACAAGGATAACAATGGTGCTCCTAAAGCTGTTTGTGGTGTTCTTCTTCCCTGCTTCGAGTGAGAGTGAGAGAGAGTCCAACCTTACAAAGGTAGCCTAGTCCCCCTTATATAGTGGCTGGGAGACTGGTTGCAGAGAACTGAGCGAGTACTACGTGGAGCTGGTAGGGTGGATTTGTGGGGGAAACAAAGTCAAATCCGTGGCAACCTAGAGCTCTGATACCATATGATGTAGGGTAGGTCCCGATCTTCACGGATTTGGGCGGAGGGAACGATGAACACGATGAACACAAAAGGGGAAAAGCAAGTTAAGGTAACTAGCAAAGCAAATCCGGACGAAATCAATCGGTAACAAGTCCCCGTGGGCAGCCCTCGATTCTCCTTCTCCAAATACACCTTACTATTACGATTGTTTCCCTCAACGGTCAATCGAACCGTCCCAATAGAGTCACCCGAAGATGAATGATTGGCAAGTATTCGCAACTATAAGAAGATGCCTTGGAATCCACTAGAGGGATCTTCTCCGCAAGGGGAGGCCTTGATTCATCTCCACATGGGGAGACTTTGATTCATCTCCTAAGAGGCAACACCACGTGGGGTGGAAAAGGAGCCACAACTCAACTCAAGTCTAATCTCAGTCTAACCCTAGAAAGGAAGAGGTGAAGTGCTATTTATAGTCGTAGTACAAAACGGGGCGGACGCAGGAAAGCCGGCCTGGAGGCCGGCCTCTCTGGCTGGGGGGGGGGGGGGGGGGGCGCCCTAGGCCGGCCTGGAGGCCGGCTGTCTCTGGCATGGGGCCGGCCTAGGCCGGGTTGGAGGCCGGCTTGCAGGCCGGCCAGACTGGCTCCGCCACCTTCTTCTTCCCCGTCATGGCACATCCCTTGGCCATCTTGATCCATGTTTCCTCGGAGTTCGTCACATTCCTCGCAGCTGAGCACACACAAAGTATCGGCATGAAGTAGCAAACCATTCAAGGGAGTATCAAGATCACACATAGATAGGAGTGAGTTCACCTTATCATGTAGAGGTTTGACTCGTGCTCTTGTCATTGGGCCGCTTGTTGTAGGAACCGGAGGTTGGGCTACATCATCTCCCCCCTTGGGAAAGAGTCGTCCTCGACTTTTGGTCATCCTCATCACTTGATGTCCCAAGGTATGGCGATAGGTCGGTGAGGTTGAAGGTTTAATGGACCAAATACTTGGAGTTGGAGATGTCGATCTTGTAGGCATTGTTGTTGATGCGCTTGAGAACCTTGAAAGGTCCGTCTCCTCGAGGGTGAAGCTTGGACTTTCTTGCATCCGGGAAGCGCTCTTTTCGCAAGTGTAGCCACACAAGGTCTCCTTCTTCAAATATCATGGCGCGCTTGTGCTTGTTCATCTTTGTAGCATGGTCTTCATTGTTCTTCTCTAGCGTGGTTCTTGTGTCTTCATGTAGTTTCTTCATGTAATCGGAACGCTTGTCGAAGTCCATGTTAACTTGTTCACGGAGTGGGATTGGTAGCATGTCGAGTGCGGTGTAGGGATTTGAGCCATAGAAGATCTCGAATGGGCTTCTCTTTGTTGCTCGGTGTAGTGCTCGATTGTAGGCGAACTCGGCATGTGGGATGCACTCTTCCCAATTCTTCAAGTTCGGCTTGATCAACACACGAAGTAGTGTAGATAGGCTTCGATTGAACACTTCGGTTTGACCATCCGTTAGAGGGTGGTAGGCGGTGGAGAAGAGGTGCTTGATTCCTAGCTTGGCCATCAAAGTCTTCCAAAAGTAGCTCACAAACTTGACGTCTCGATCCGACACAATGGTCTTGGGTACTCCATGAAGACGGACGATTTCCCTGAAAAACAAATTTGCAATATGTGAAGCATCGTCGGTTTTATTGCATGGTATGAAGTGTGCCATCTTAGAGAAACGATCAATGACGATAAATATGGAATCTTTGTTTGTTTTAGTGCGTGGGAGGCCTAAGACGAAATCCATAGCAATGTCGGACCATGGCTTATGCGGTATGGGCAAAGGAGTATACAAGTCATGAGAGTTTAGAGTAGACTTAGCTTTGAGACATGTTGAACATCGTCAAACTAGGCGTTCCACATCACGCTTCATTCTTGGCCAATAGTAATTTGTGGCGAGCATGGCGTAGGTCTTGTCGCGTCCAAAGTGACCCATAAGTGATCCTCCATGTGATTCCTTTAAAAGGAGCAAACGAAGTGAAGACTCGGTAATACAAAATTTGTTAGCCTTAAACAAGAAATCTTGGTGCAAATAGAAATCTCCAATTCCTTTGTGCTCTGAGCATTGAGCAAGAATATCACCAAAGAAAACATCGGAAGCATACAAGTCCTTTATCTCATCCAAACCCAACACACTAATGCCAAGACGTGTAAGTAGATTGGCTTTGCGGGATAGAGCATCCGCAACCACATTGTCTTTACCTTTTATTGTATTTGATTACAAAGGTAAAAGACTCAATAAACTCAACCCACTTAGCATGTCTTTTTTGTTAAATTTGTTTGAATTTTCAAATATTTCAAAGATTCATGGTCGGAATGAATGACAAACTCCTTAGGACGAACGTAGTGTTGCCACACATCCAAAACACGAACCAAACCAAATAACTCTTTGTCGTAAATAGGGTAATTCAAACGAGCTCCATCTTATTTCTCACTGTGGTATGCAATGGGTCTACCATTTTGCATAAGCACTCCTCCAATGCCCAATCCACTAGCATCACATTCAATCTCAAAACTCTTAGAGAAATCCGGAAGGGCAAGTAGTGGTGTTTCGGTTAACAACCGCTTGAGCTCATTGAAAGCAAAATCATGTGCGTTGCCCCAAATGAAAGGTACATTTTTCTTTGTAAGTTCATGGAGAGGGCAAGCAATTGTGGAAAAATCCTTTATGAATCAACGGTAAAATCCGGCAAAACCAAGAAAACGTCTCAATTCTTCAAGTGATGTGGGAAAAAGCCAAGTCCTAATTGTGTTGATCTTGACATCATCAACTTCAACTCCATCCAAAGAAACAACAAAACCCGAGAAAACAACTTGTTGGTGGCAAATGTGCACTTAGAAAGACTTGCATAAAGCTTTTTGTTGCGAAGAACCAACAAAACCTGAGCAACATGAGAAGTGTGCTCTTCCAAAGATTTGCTATAGATAAGGATGTCGTCAAAGTATACCACAACAAATTTTCCAATGAAATATCGCAAGATATGTTTCATAAGACGCATAAAAGTAGAAGGTGCATTGGATAGACCAAATGGAAATGTCGAGTCCTTGGTGTTGATGAAGTTGCTGCGGAAGCTTGTCGATGTTGTAGACGTTGATCACACCGGAGAAGGACTCAAACACAAAGAGGAAATGACAAAACGAATCGAGGAAAAGAAAGAAAAAAATCGCAGTAAAGCTGGCCTGGAGGACGGGTAGCCGGCCTGGCCGGGCTGCAGGCAGGGTTTTCAGGCTGGGCTGTCTGCTGCTCAAAAATCCGCGAATTTGGGCGGAAAAGGCAACAAAGAATCCTCGATTTCGTGGGGAAATTGGCAAAATTAAGGCTTAAGAACGCAAACAAAGGTGGAGGGGGTACTAAGGCAACAGATCCGTGGACCAAAACTACCAAAAATGCAACAAATCGACAGATCGGCTCGAATCCAAAAAGGCTATTTTTGGTGGAAATTTTCGAATTTCTCAAAATGAAAGAAAATTGGGTGGATTTGTGGGGGAAACAAAGTCAAATCGGTGGCAACCTATAGCTCTGATACCATATGATGTAGGGTAGGTCCCGATCTTCATGGATTTGGGCGGAGGGAACGATGAACACGATGAACACAAAAGGGGAAAAGCTAGTAAAGGTAACTAGCAAAGCAAATCCGGACGAAATCAATCAGTAACAAGTCCCCGTGGGCAAGCCCCGATTCTCCTTCTCCAAATACACCTTACTCTCATGATTGTTTCTCTCAACGGTCAATCGAACCGTCCCAATAGAGTTACCCGAAGATGAATGATTGGCAAGTAATCGCAACTACAAAAGAGGCCTTGGAATCCACTAGAGAGATCTTCTCCACAAAGGGAGGTCTTGGTTCATCTCCACATGGGGAGGCCTTGATTCATCTCCTGAGAGGCAACACCACGTGGGGTGGAAAAGGAGCCACATCTCAACTCAAGTCTAATCTCAGTCTACCCCTAGAAAGGAGGAGGTGAAGTGCTATTTATAGGCGTAGTACAAAATAGGGCGGACGCAGGAAAGCCGGCCTAGAGGCCGGCCTGGACGGGTTGGAGGCCGGCCTCTCTGGCTGACCGGCCTAGGCCGGGCTGGAGGCCGGCTGGGAGGCCGGCTGCTTCGGCTGGGGGGCGGCCTAGGCCGGGCTGGAGGCCGGCCTGGAGGCCGGCTGTCTCTGGCATGGGGCCGGGTTGGAGGCCGGCTTGCAGGCCGGCCGGACTGGCTTCGCCACCTTCTTCTTCTCCATCTTGGCGCATCCCTTGGCCATCTTGATCCATGTTTCCTCGGAGTTCTTCACGTTCCTCACAGCTGAGCACACACAAAGTATCGGCATGAAGTAGCAAACCATTCAAGGGAGTATCAAGATCACACATAGATAGGAGTGAGTTCACCTTATCATGTAGAGTTTTGACTCGTGCTCTTGTCATTGGGCCGCTTGTTGTAGGAACTGGAGGTTGGGCTACATCACTTATTACCACCATTAATGCTCTCGAACCTTGTTAAATACCCATGCGTGGGTACGTTCGAATCTCACAAATTTAGGTATGGTCCAAAGTTTGAGTAGAAGCACGTCCGGGGATCATGGGCTGCTATGGAGGGACGCTAGGTCCATCCATAAAGAAAACCCAACTATGATACCTCAAATATTGACCGAGTCTCATTCGAGACTGTAACCCCACATATCACGAAAAACACACCAAAAAATTATGAATATTAATGAGAACACAACCTTTTTTATTGGGGGAGGGGGGGGGGGGGGGGGGTGTGGAGTACAAATCAAAGCATAGGTTTACTGATTTTTGTGTCTACAAGGTTTGAATTCAACTGAGTATCAAAATTTTGTTACTGATGCGGTTGTATATCTAGCACAATAGGGATCAAAAATTAGATTTGACGCTCCTTGTGTCTCATAAAAGGCATGTACTCAGTGTTTCAACAATCTATTGCTAAAAAACGTTGTATTTCACAAATTTATCGATATACTCAAATGAATTGCAAGCTTCTTGAATTATTATGCTTTTCATGAATAATTCTCTGTTTTGTGTTGTTTCTTTATTACATAAATTGTTAGCCTTATAATAATGTTACTAACCATTTATGTTTTTAAAAGTTTACTAGTATGCAAAAAAAAAAAACTTTCGGCTCTTTTAAGCTTGAAATCGGTAAGTGATTTTTTATCTAATATAATAAACATAATTTTCCTCTTAGCAAGGTTGAAATGTATGGAAAACCACCAATGATCATGCTATTTTTTTCACTAGTGCCAATCCGAAAAATAATGTCTCTAACCAAAAACTCGCTCTATTTTGAGTTTTCCTAGAGTTACTGAAGCGTGAAGAGGAGCAAGAACATCGCCTCAACAACTAATTCGGGAAGGAAGATGTGCCGCCCTGGTCCTCCCAAGCACGACCAAAAAACTTCTAAAATATCTAATTGGCTAAATTGGAACACACTCAAGGTTAGATGATAATATCTTCTATTTTTTTTTGAATGGATAATATCTTCTAATTAACCCAAACTAGATCCTAATCTTGTGGAGATGTCGTGTGGGCTTTTCTTGTTGGTAGTTGGGACAGGCCAAGTGTGAAACTGTACGAGTTTGCGTGTAGCCACAAGCTCCATATTCGGAAGATACTCAATGTATGGCTACAACTGCCCATTGAGGGAAAGTCTAGCTGGATGTCAATTAAGATGTTAATGGCTTCTTTATTTGGAAGTAATCATCACAGCTCATGTTCCCTTCCTAGTACCAAAAATGCTGCCCCGTACCGTTTGGACCAATAGATGCTCGCGAAATTAGATAGCACCTGTCCAGCTATTCTATACCTAACTTAGTACTGCTACAGTTATGAAGAAAGGGCAACATCTGGTGGCTGGTGTAACCATAGAAAACACAAATTGAGACATTTCAGATCATGATGCACAGATCATAGTTTTTTCTCAACAAGAAACTAAACACACGAGGCAAAAATAGCTCTCCATACACCTGAAGTCCATGGACCTATCGATAAAAAAATTGTACGCTTTGATTAGAATATGAGGTTTTCCTAGCATCCTATTTGAACTGTCACATATGAAATTCTATGTGCCTATTGCATTCTTTCTGGGAAGAGAAGAATATGCATGGTAGGTAGTAGTTGTCTAAGGCTTTATCTCATCATTTTCTGCCATCCTTTCCTGAGTTATTTGATGTGGTGGCGTCATTACAATTTCATAATTTTCCTCGAAAGTAACCGGTGAGACGATCGCCTTCCGAAGTCTACGCACTGCGACATCGGTCACAATCAAGAGGTGAACATCAACATCCAACCGACGCCTGTATGTGTAGCTCTTATGTTAATTTCGACCGTGCACGATAGAGGTTTGTTTCCACATGACTCCAAATGCAGCTAGCACGCACACGGCGATTTGTTAGAAGTTAGGACGATGATGCACAGTAGTTTTCATTACACTTCCATCTTTTCTGTGTTACCTCTCATGCCGGACACACCCATGTTGTTGCTGGCTATTACTACCTACTAGTAGTAACAGTTTATTGCTAGTATCAATTAGTACTTGTTAGAGAAAAGGGTCACACATGTGGGTTCATAACTTTACAAGGAAGAGACACCGTTTGGGTTAGAACCTTGTCAGTAGATTTGGTGGCTGAATTGAAAGTTTCAAACTCGAAATATTGCATGCAGCTTCAGACTTCAACGCATGATGCAGGACATGTGCATCGCTTTTCATTTGCCTTTGTTAATAATAAAACGGGGCATTAATAACCATGTTCCGTGCTTGATTCCTTGTGCTGTTGCTTCTGTGGTGCAAAGAAAGGAAGCTGTCTCGATGTTTTGACTCACTCGCATGTAGTCCCATTATAGAAAATGCATCTTTAAAAATGTCAAAATGTAAAAATCTGGCAAATATCAGGTGTACATTCGGGCATTTTATCTTCATTGAAAAAAAAGTAAAAAATACATTTTTTGTGGTTTGTGCAAAAAAAAAAGATAAATTTCGATATTCCAAAATGACTTTTTATCAGGCACTTTTTGTATTCTTACAGCGGTTAAAAAATATATAATTCTCATAAAACTTTGTGTGATATACATATCCGCATGCATATCCGATTTTTTTTTTTTACATTTTAAACATGCTTTTTTTTATAATTGGATTGTCCAACCCCAATAACCAAACTGGATTTCCGAGCGGTCAGCAGCAACACCAAGCAACCAGGAGTACGTATTCAGAAAGGGGGAGGAATGGCTACATAAAGGTCTATCTATTCCTGACTATTCGTCCGAGAGATCTAGTGATCTCTCTATCTAAAAATAAAAGCACATTATATTCGAAAGTTTCAAACAACAAAAACCGAAAAGAATCCCGCATGCTCTGAATGATGCATACTACAACCGTGCGAAACCAAAATGCGAAATTCTTTGTATTATGATTTACATAAAAATAACAAAATTTGGAGGTTTTAAACTGTGCATTGTTAACTATACTCATATCTACACAATTTTACATTTTGTGTATATAGTCCAGAATGCAAAGTATTTCGCATTGTGATTTTGCGTGCATGTAGAATACATCCATTGAGCAAAGACTTAAAATATGGGGAGAACGGCTGCTCGGGAGATAGAAATTTCCACTCACTATGTGTGTTTTACAATGCTACATGCTACCCCTTCGTTCCAATTTAATTGACTTACTATCCACCAAACGTGGATATATCTAGACAAGTTACATGTATAGATATATCCACATGTGGTGAATAGCAAGTCAATTAAATTGGAACGGAGAGAGTACGTGTGAGCAACAACAGCAGCATGGTACGGTGTACTAGCCTGCAACAGGAGCATCAGCCGTGACAGGATCAAGATTTGACCAGCAAGAAAGGGGATCGAAGATTTACTGCCCACGCATTCATCCATAAATAACAAGATCTATATACTGCAAGTGTCGAGTCACCGATCTGCCCATCTCATCTTGGTGCATGTCACACTGGTTTCCTCGGCATGGCAATCCGGCAGCGGATGCAGCATCAGGATATCTTTTCTCAGCGATGGAGCGACGCGTGATCCCTGCGGCTTTCTGCTGCAAGGAGACAAGCCGTCCCCCGTACTTGTGCGAGAAGGGCAAGTCCTCAGACATACATATGGTGCATGGCGCTGTGCAAGCAGATCCATCCAGCATGCAGCAACTACTGAAATGTTTTTCCTTGGACGCGACACACGGTATCAATGCGGGCCGTCGACTGGGGGCCGGCCGCCTCCTCAGAGCATCTCATTCGGAGCGCCTAAATAGTTATCCAAAATCTTTTGGTACGTCGAACCTAAAATCACTCCACTCACGGCGTCCAAACACAACTTTGGTCCGACGCGGTCTAAAGTTTGGTCCGGCACATCCAGCCCACGTACACGTCCTCCCCATGGGAAGCCGCAGGGCTGCGCCTGACGAAACCGCGAGCGACGCCATGTTGGCCTCCGACGTGCGGGCCGTGTCTGTCAGTGACAAAAATCCCTCAACCGACGGTCATGTCAAAGTCGCGTGTATATCTTCTTGTTTCCCAATCACAGCGGCAGTGAAGCTCGAGCCGATAAGGGTGAAGGCAGAGGAGAAGGTCTCGCCGCTGCTTGCCGAGCTCATGCGGGCGCAGGCCAGCCTGGACTACGAGGCTGTCGCAGGGGCTGCCCTTGCAGCGTCACCTGACGACGTGCCACCCCTCGGCCCGCCGTCCGCCAGTGCATGGTCGGCGAGGGAGCACGCCAAGGGGAAGGGCGTCCCCTTCTTCGACCTCACCGGCGACGACAACGGTGCAGAGCCCAGCCGCGTCAAGGAGGAGGGCGACGAAGGGACCGCGGAGGAGCAGGGACCAGCGGCTGCGTCAAGGAGGAGGACCCCTACAGCGTGTTTGAGCACTAATGCCGCTACCGCCGCCATTAGATTAGTTTAGGTTTAAATCTCGTTATATTTCGTTCAAATTTGTAAAAAATCCTAAAATTTGAATGAAATCCGTTGTATTTTATATTAATGAATTTTTATTTGGTCGGCGCGAGTGGAGAACGACACATCCCATAGCTTGCGGCTCGAAATGGCCCGTACGAACGGCCTTTGGGCGGCCCCGGGGGAGTGGAGATTGTCTCAAAATAGAGGAAAAGGAAAACTTACGTTGCCTTCTTCCGGGCATTCAACCGCGTTTTTTCTGAACCTGCAAGGAGCCATTTACAAACAGCTTTGGTTCAGTGCTAAACATGGTACTACATCATTTACTTGTACTTAGCTACAATCAAGGCAACACCCAACACCCAGGTTCAAGTCCCCAGGGACGCGAATTTAGGTTTCTATTTATACTTGAGGACCAGGCCTTCCTGATACTCATGCAATTTATCCTGAGGATCAGACATGGTTATTAACCAAGATAAAAATCCTGATACTCATGCTTAAAAGGCTTTGTGCATCCCTAGTTGGTGCAGAGGCCGGGGAAGTGAAATTCTCGCCCAAAATTTTATGGCCCTTCCTGCAACAAGTGCTGCGAATGAAAGGGTTTCACCCCAAGTGGTGTAAATGGATAGAAAATTTTGTGACTCGAGGGAGTGTTGGTATTAAAGTAAATGATGATCTTGGTCATTATTTTCAAACACAAAAAGGCTTGAGACAAGGTGATCCTTTGTCACCAATTCTTTTTAACATAGTGGCTGATATGCTTGCTATCATGATTGCAAGGGCAAAGGAAGATGGACATGTAGATGGGCTAATACCACACCTAGTAGACGGGGGAATATCAATACTTCAATACGCTGATGATACAATACTTTTTATGGAACATGACCTGGAAAAAGCTTTAAACATGAAACTTATTCTCTGTATTTTTGAACAATTATCCGGGCTGAAGATTAATTTCCACAAAAGTGAGATCTTTTGTTTTGGAAAACCTAAGGAAGTTGAGACACAATATAAACTACTTTTTGGCTGCGCGTCTGGAACATACCCATTTAGATATCTGGGTGTTCCAATTCATTTCCGAAAACTAACAAATGGAGAATGGAAGATGATAGAAGACCGTTTTGAGAAGAAATTAGCAAGCTAGGCCGGAAAACTACTGTCTAACGGGGACCGTTTGATTCTGATTAATTCTGTATTAACAAGTTTACCCATGTTTATGTTATCTTTCTTTGAAGTACCTATAGGGGTACGGAAAAGGCTGGACTTTTTTAGATCCCGGTTTTTTTGGCAAAGCGATGGCCATAAACGCAAATACAGATTAACCAAGTGGAACATTATGTGTAGACCTAAAGATCAAAGCGGGCTTGGGATTGAGGTTTTAGAGATTAAAAACAAATGTTTGTTAAGTAAGTGGTTGTTCAAAATTCTGTCCGAAGAGGGCGGGGTTTGGAAGGAGCTAATTCAAAATACATACCTACATTCAAAATCGCTAACACAAGTGCAGAGTAAACCGACCGACTCCCCATTCTGGAAGGGGATAATGAAGGTAAGAGATGAGTTTTTGGAACGCGGATCTTTTGTTGTAGGGAATGGAGAGAGCACTCGTTTCTGGGAAGATACTTGGCTTGGGGACAAGCCCCTATCTAGTCAATACCCTTCCCTTTATAACATTGTCCATCGAAAACAAGTTTTGGTTGCTGATGTTTTATCCCAGGCGCCTCCCCCAAATCTAGGTTTCAGGAGGGCTTTAACTGGAAAGAAATGGACAAGATGGTTGCATTTGGTAAGCCGGCTAATGCAGGTTAACCTTACAAATCAAAAGGATGTTTTAAAGTGGAATTTAACAAACAATGGTGTTTTTACGGTCAAATCCTTGTACCTAGATTTCATGAGTGATCATACCAGGTTTCTCCGTAAATACTTATGGAAAATGAAAGTGCCTTTAAAAATCAAGATTTTTATGTGGTTCTTATACCGTAAGGCTATTTTAACTAAGGATAATTTAGCTAAACATAATTGGCATGGTTGTAAAAAATGTTGTTTTTGTGATCAAGATGAAACAATTCAACATTTATTTATTTTCTTGTCCATTTGCAAGAATGACTTGGCGCATTGTTCATATGACTTTCAATATTAAACCCCCAACTGATATAACAAATCTGTTTGGTAATTGGCTAAGGGGGGTCTCTAGAACAGAGAAGGTTCAAATCAGAGTTGGTGTTTGCGCCTTGCTTTGGGCCATTTGGAACATACGAAATGACTATATTTTTAACAGAGCAAAGAAAACTTCCTTTATGCAGGTTATTCTGTTGGCTACACATTGGATCTGTACGTGGTCCTACCTACAATCAACGGAGAAGCGCGGCGCAATGGATTTTGGGTGCAGCCGTCTGGAATCGGTCGCGTCGGATCTATATTCCCAGTTCAGCTGGCGTTCTGATCTTAGGATAACATGTTAATGCAGAGTCATTCCATGTTGTCCCTGTTTTTTAGATGGTTGATTCATGTAGCAACTTTATGTGACCCATGATGTAATAAGTCTTGTATGAATACTTGATCTTAAATAAAAATAAAAGTCGCATGCATCAATCGATGCAGAGGCTGGGACTGCCCCTTTTCTAAAAAAAAGCTGCAATCAAGGCCGTGTACCATTTCTAGTAGTACATGGACTGAACTCGATATTCAATACAGATCGAAGAGTGAGTATTCAAGCGGAGCCCGCAGTTTGCACGGAAGAGTCGAAGACACACACTGTGGTTGGATCGTCAGTTAACTTAACCCTTGAACTGTTAGCAGGGCAAGTACAAATAAGAGACATGCCTTCAGTACCTGATAAACTTGGGGGACAATTCGTTCCACTCGTTGGCCCCGCGTGGCGACGGAGCCCTAACCCACAGCCGCTGCCGTCAGCCCCCCTCCCCCCCCCCCCCCCCCCCCTCCCTTGCCGTCGCCAGAGGGCTTGGCCGGGCAAAATCCTGACCCACGGCGGCACGGGTGGTGGATGACGCCGGTTGCGAAAGATTGCCTGCTGTCTTCGGCGACGGCGTCTGTGATCTTTGCGGCAGCGGGCTGCTAGGTCTCCATCTGACTCGTTCATCTGGATCTTCCGGAGAGGACAATGACGGTACTTTCTGGGTTGTTCTCCCTCTTGAGGGTAACTCTAGATCTGGATCTACCGCGTTGGAGGCGTGGCACAGCGGGCTTTTGAGAACGGAAACATGACGATCGATGCGCGCAGATCATATGGTTGTCTGACGTTGTGGCGACGTCAACAGCTGGTTTGACGAAGTTATTACGTTGATCTATTCAGAAGATGGGTTGGCGGAAGACATTGACGGCGACTATTAAGTGTGCGTATGTGGTGTATGTTGAGAGTCTGCTGGACCAGTGTGTACCTGGCTCGTGGTTGGATGACTTGGTTGAGGCCTCTGAATATAGATTATGTGCGTAGATGCGTGAGGTCAGTGCACATAGGTTCGATCAAGTCCACCCATTTATCAATCTTGTAAGTGAAGCGACTTTTAATAAAGAAAAAACGGTGTGCATGATTTCGATATAGAGGCTGAGTATAATCTCCATTTCGGAAGATAGATAAGCTCGGGTTATCAATCAATGTACTGCTTTATTTGTACGGTGATCATCCACTAACTTGTGTACCCTCGATCGATCGATTGGTGCTAGCTGCATGCATCGCATGCATGCATGGTCTTATCCGTTGCTGTTCATCCGGCGTGCTAATAGACTGCAAGTTTTCGTATGTGCCACATGATCATGTATCCTACAAGCTACTATTAGTCCTTGCAACATTTAGGAGTCACCGGTGCAAATGTTTCTCATGCGTGGTTCAGACTTCAATTCTTACCAGCTAGCTGGGTGTTGCTTCCTGTGGAGTAAATAGCACTGGCGGTCACACAACTCGTCTCGTATGTGAACTTAAGTCACACATCTGGAAAACGTGAAAAACGGGTCACACAACTGAATAAGTGGGTGCAATTTTGTCACAAAAAGATCACGTCATCCCGTTATGGACTGGAAATTTTCAGAAGACCCCTGATGTAATATTTGAAGGGTCATATTGCAAACATCGGCATTTCTCAGCTCACCATCCTCTTTGTCCTCGCGCTCACGCGCTGCTCGCCGTGGCGGCTACCGCGGCGGCGCCCCAGCTCCCGCCTCCCCCGCCAGCGACCCCACCCCCGTCACAGCGCGGGCTAGTCGCGTGCAGCTCGAGGCCGTGCTTTGCATTCCGAGCCCAGCCAGGTCGTGCTTTGCGCGAGCACTCCGAGCCCACCCGGGAGGAGTAGCAACGGGGCCGAGGGCCGCCGCACTCGGTCTTATTACCTGGCGACACATGCGCCTCTGTTCTCGGTGTGCGGCGGCAACCACACGACGACGCAGGGCGGGCCCGTTGTGGACGACGAGCATGGGACTGACGAGCAGGGGAATTTTTCAAAACGTAAGGTGGGCCCGTTGTGGACGACGAGCAGGGAGGCGCAGGCAGGGACGGCGCCGCGCATGCGCTCAGTTCCGCCCAAGCTCGCAGCTCCTTGCCGCGTCCCTCCTCGAAGTCGATGAAATCATCCACGGTGGCCCGTCCCCGCGCGGCGGCACCTCCCCTGGTGCCTTGGACCGCCTCCCCCGAGTGTGGCGTAGCCTCGACCCCCGTCCTGGTCGGCGGCGAAACTGCCCAGGCAGCGGAGCGACACCGGCAGCTCGCGGTACGAGGTGGAGGTGACCGTCGGCTCGACGTGGGACCTGAAGAACTGGCGCAACGGCGACCTGATGCCGTACACTGTACGAGCAGACAATTCCGTGCAGATGATTTCCTTGCCGTCAGCGCTACTCTGCGGAGGCCAGCACCAGGCACGCGCGCGAGGCTGTGTTCGTGTGGATCTGGAGGAGTGCGACCTGCAAAATCGATTGGTCGTCGGATCGAGCGTGGCAGCCACCCACCGGAGTCAGGGAAGACGACCCTGCCGCTTGCTCGCGTGACTTAGAGAGGATGTAGTGTCGGGGGGCTACCCCCGGGTAGGGTCATGATGTAGTAAAAGCTATGCCCAAGTGTGGGCCAGGTTACAGTAAAAACCGGAGTACCTGGACTTAGGAGCGTGATGTAGGTGCAAACCGACATAAGCGTACCGAGTTAACCCAGGCTTGAAGGGACCGAGGTATCATGCTGGTGATAGCCGGCATGTG
The DNA here is from genome assembly GCA_947311845.1 of Poa pratensis. Classification (NCBI taxonomy): domain Eukaryota; kingdom Viridiplantae; phylum Streptophyta; class Magnoliopsida; order Poales; family Poaceae; genus Poa; species Poa pratensis. Next base: position 55,964,041 of record CAMZMU010000051.1, on the reverse strand, counting down.
ACGACCGAGACAAGGAATCCGAGATAAGGATCCGAGATAACATAACCGACATATGTATGTCGGTAACTTGTGTGTTTTCTTATGTGCAGGGAAGAATATTTGAGGAAGGAGGATCCGGCATATCTATGCCGGGTTACCCATATGTCGGACAAGAGTCAATGCTCCTGTCACCTCCCGTCTGGCACGGGAGCGCCTGACACAGAAGCGCCTGACACGGGGGCGTGCAGGAGACCGAGATGGCAGGCCATCATTCCACCGCTGACTCCGGGTTATCTGGGGACAAACTGCGAGGCAGAGGCATGGGCAGGCCCTGTCTTGTCGCTGACCTCGGGCGTACTTTGGAGCAGAGGCGTGGGACAGGACATGGGCAAGCCACGTTCTGTCCACTGTGCAGAGACAATCATGACGTGCAGGCGTGCGTGTCTGCAGTGCCGGTACGGAGAGGTGACCGTTGCAAGGGGTATTCCGGTAACCCGGTTTAGCCTATATATATGCCCTTACCCCCTCCTGCGTGAGGGACGATACCCTGAGAGATCTTTACATCGTAGCTTCATCTCCTTCCTTGTGCTCTGCACCATTGTCGGGTGATACAGCTCAAGGAGCAAGCTTGTAGTTGAGATACCGAATATATACAGAGAGACAGGCAGGAGTAGGGGTCTTACCTCCTCACGAGGGCCCTGAACCTGGGTAGATCTTGGTGTGCTTGTGTGTTCTTCGTGTGCGCTTCTTAGCGCGCTATCCCTCTCCCGGATTCCACCAGCGTCCATAGGCCCCACATTTTAGCCATCCTATGGCATCTGCCGTGATACCACCATGACAGTTGGCGCCCACCGTGGGGCTAGCAGCGGCGCTGGCTGGCGTGACATTCTGGACGGGCTCCATCATCGACTCCGGCGAGCGCGTCGTTTGCGGGCACATCTGCAAGCTCGGCGCGCTGAACTTCATCAGCGACAACGCGGGATGCTTCGGCAGCAGGCCGTTCCCGACGTACGGCTGCCTCATCAGCTTCGGCACCTTCGTGACCTGCGTCGCCACCGAGGTTGTCTGCAAGTACCCCGAGCAGGTGCTTGTGGCGGAGGATCCTCCTGCCATCTGTGCGGCTCGCGGCCGGCGTAGCGCTCGCCCCGGGAGTTGCGCAGAGGTCATGATGACCGGCACTGCGGCTGATGCCGGTAAAGGAGACCCCGGCAAAGGAGATGCCGGTAATCCCGCACCAAAGGTTAGATCGGCGAAAGTGCCGCTGGAGAGGAGGGAGAACCTCCCCGGCCAAGCCGGTACATCCCATGTGCCGGTTAAGCCAGCTCACCATGAGGAGATCATAGAGAAGTTGAATGTGCCGGTAGTTGCCGGTACAGATGCTGCCCAGTCAGAGGCAGAGTTGGAGGCACGGCGTCAGAGCTTGCTTCAAGAGGCTCTGGAGATGGCCGAGGTACGAAGAGAGTTCGGGATAACTGTTCGTGAGTATAACCTAGCACATGGTTTTACCCCGGTAGCTGCTCGCCCTAGTCGAGTAGAGGATGTGCGCAAGAGAGGTAAAAACCTCAATGCCGAGTTAGCTAGAGATGGTAGATCTAACTCTAGTAAAACTCCTAGTGCCTTGTCGGTCGAAAAACCGATGTATAGTTCCCCTGCTAAGACTCTTAGGGCTGCCGAGGCAGCAAGAGCCGATTGTCTGGCTTATCCGGAGAAGCTCTCCGCAGGCAGCAAGACCGAGTTAATGAGCTGGTAGCTGTGGCTACCCGGCAGAATGAGGCCTATCGCAAGGCCCACACAGTTGCAGGTGGATCTGATGTAGTTCACTCGGCTAGGGGAGCTAGTGGATCTAAGGGGCAAGCTTCTTCACCGCATGTCGGTGTAGATCGTGACCGGAGTGTAAACTCCGGTAAGAGCAAACAGATGCAGGTGTATGATCCGGCGTGTGCCGGAAAACAGATGGTTGGGCGAGGTAGTGCCGGCCGGGGTAGAAGCATCCCGGTCAGGGCGGTCCAGGTGCCGGGGTAATTAACTCGGCTGGCCGAGGTTATCCACCTCGGTATCCGACACAAAATGTCGCCCAGCAGCAGCAGCAAAATGTCGGGCATGTCCAGCAGCCGCAAGTTGTTGAGCAGGTGGCTAACCGCTATGATGACGGTTACTCGGCTATGGAGAAAGCTGGGTATCCGAGATATGAAGGTGCTCTTGGATCTCGGTTAGGACCTCGCCAGTTGTCACCAAATGATGCACGTTACAAGTTGGACAGGATTTATATGTCCGAGATGCTGGAAGAGCAAGGTCCACCTGGTCCGGCATGTTTTGGACCTCGGATCATGAGGGAACCACCGGTGCGGCACTTTCAGCTAAACCGAGGTGCAAAAACATATGACGGCAGCACCAAGCCGGAGGATTGGTTGACAGATTATGTGTCGGCTGTGCATATTGCGGGAGGTAACCGCAGATGGGCGGTGAGGTATATCCCGCAGATGTTGGAGGGGCCAGCCCGGATTTGGTTGAACAACCTGCGAGAAGGCAGTGTTGATTGCTGGCTGGACTTTGAAGAAGCATTTGTTGGCAACTTCTCCAGCACATACAAAGACCAAACCGTCCTCAACAGCTTGCGATGTGCACGCAGAGGGATAATGAAACAGACCGGGATTACTTAACCCGGTGGAGTACTATTCGCAATTCCTGTGAAGGAGTTATAGAGGCACAGGCCATATCTTGGTTTGCCCAGGGGTGCCGACATAGCTCCATGCTCTGGCAGAAGTTGCAGAGGGAAATGCCAGCCACTCTGGCTAAGACAATCCGGATTGCGGATAGCTATGCATTGGGTGATCCGATGCAACCTTTGCTGAACTCGGGAGAGCCGAGTAGAAGATACCCGGTGAACAACAGACCCGGGCCAGTCAGGCAGAGCGATCGCCAGGACTTCGGTAACAAGAGGAGAGAGTCGGATTACCGGTATGGCTCGAACCAGGTTGCAGCAGTAAACCAAGACCAGCCAGATGCCGGCAACAGTCAGCGTCCGAAGTTCAATGGTCCAGCATGGGGCCAGAATCAAGAAGGGAAAAGGCCGTGGGGTGACCAGAAGCCAACCTTAACCTATGAGGCTATGTTGGATGGACCTTGCAGCTTCCACACGCATGATCCTCGCAAGCCGCGAACCATACAACTCGGCAGTGCAGCTGGTATCAGCGCACAAGGGGGGAAGGAGCCAGAGCCGGAGGAAATCAAATGGGGGCACCTCAGAGATTCCCACCGAGGCAAAACTTGCCACTTACCGGAGCAAATGCTATCCCGGTGATCCCACCAGTTCCGAGGCAAGCAGATTCAAAGCCTGTGAATCAAGTGAATGTCGGAGGGAATAACAACAACAACACTGGTCCCAGCAGGCAGGGAGAGTATCCCCAGGGAGATTACAGAGAAGCTCATCAGAGCTATGTGATATTTGTGACCGAGCCAACTGACAAGAAGAGCTTGCATCGGCGTGCACTGGAGGTGAACGCAGTTATGCCGGCAATACCGAAGTATTTGCACTGGTCCGAGCAAGAGATCACTTGGAGCAGAAGGGATCATCCCGAGTTATGCCAACCCGGGAGGTTATGCGATGGTAGTGGATCCGACATTCTTCGGACCGACACTCAATACCCGGTTCACCCGAGTTCTCATTGATAATGGGAGTGCTATCAACATCATGTACCGAGACACCATGGTGAAGATGGGTATCTCGGCAAACATGCTGCAACCGAGTAGCACAACCTTTCATGGCATAGTGCCAGGTGTTTCATGTGCACCTATGGGCAAAGTTTGGGTTGATGTGTTGTTTGGCACCAAAGACAACTGCCGAACTGAGAGCATCCAGTTTGAGGTGGTGACCTCGAAAGTCCATACCATGCTTTACTCGGTAGACCTGCACTGTCCAAGTTCATGATATCCACCCATGTGGGTTACCTCAAGATGAAAATGCCGGGTCCTAATGGCATCATCACTATCTCGGGTGATTACAAGCGTGCACTGGAGTGTGCCTCGGCTGGATCGTGCTTAGCCGAGTCATTGATCATCGCTGCGGAGAAGAAGAAGATCCATGAGGTGGTGGCATTGGCTCAGTCCACGCAGCTCGGTATGCCGGGTATGGTTAACCCGGAGCAAATGCAACTTTCGAGGTGCCAAAGGAGACCAAAAAGATCAATGTTGACCCGGCATGCCCGGACCACAACGTCATCATTGTTACCGGGTTAACTGAGAAATAGGAAGGCGAGCTCAGTCACTTCCTCCGTGAGAACCGGGATATCTTTGCATGGTCAAATCAGGACCTGCCAGGTGTTCCGAGGGAGTTGGCTGAGCACTCTTTGTTCGTCAGACCGGATATGAAGCCGGTGAAGCAACCTATGCGGCGTCTCTCGGATGAGAGGAGAAAAGTGATAGGTGATGAACTGGCCAGGTTACTTGCATCTGGATTCATCATGGAAGTGCTGCACCCGGACTGGTTGTCTAACCCGGTCCTGGTGGAAAAGAAAAAAGATGACCCAAATGTGGCCATTGTGTGGCGTATGTGTATTGATTACACAAACTTGAACAAGGCATGTCCTAAGGATCCATTCCCGCTGCCTCGGATAGATCAAGTGATCGATTCCACAGCCGGGTGTGAGCTGTTATCCTTTGTAGATGCGTATTCTGGTTTTCACCAGATACCACTGAACCCTGCTGATCAAATGAAAACTGCTTTTATCACCCCGTATGGGGCTTATTGCTATCGTGTCATGACCTTTGGTTTGAGAAATGCTGGTGCAACTTATCAGAGATGTATGCAAAAATGCATGCATGATCAAATAGGAAAAAATGTGCAGGTATATGTCGATGACATTGTCATCAAGTCTAAGGAAAAAGCTACTCTGATTGATGATCTCCGAGAAACATTTGAGAATCTGAGGAAATTCCGGATAAAACTTAACCCGGCCAAATGTACCTTCGGTGTGCCGGCAGGCAAATTACTCGGTTTCCTCATGTCAAGCCGAGGTATCGAGGTCAACCCGACAAAAATCCGTGCTATTGAGAGCATGAGGTTACCGACATGTCTCAAAGACGTGCAGAAATTCACTGGATGTTTGGCATCTTTAAGTCGGTTTGTTAGCAGGTTGGGGAAAAGGCATTGCCTTTGTATCAACTCATGAAGAAAACAACCTACTTCGTGTGGCCCCCGCAAGCAGATGCAGCGTTCACCGAGTTAAAGAAGATGTTGGCAACTGCGCCGATACTGGCTTCACCATTACCCAAAGAGCCGATGTTGCTCTACATTGCAGCCACAAACCGGGTTGTGAGTGTGGTATTGGTAGTGGAGAGAGAAGAAGATGGCAAAACTGTGCAGAGGCCAGTATATTACCTAAGCAGGTAATCTCATTATCCAAGCAGAACTATCCGCACTACCAGAAAATGACATATGGTGTCTATCTGGCTGCTAAGAAGTTGAAACATTATTTCCAAGAGCATTCAATCACTGTGGTGTGCGAGGCTCCTATCTCGGAGATCATTGGGTGTAAAGACGCAACTGGCCGGTAGCCAAGTGGGCTATCGAGGTGTCCCCTTACACTCCTCACTATGAAAGAAGAGATGCCATTAAATCTCAGGCACTGCCGGATTTCCTGGTGGATTGGGCTGAAATGCAATATGAGCCACCACGGCCTGACCCCAATTACTGGAGAATGCACTTTGATGGATCAAGAACAAAAATTGGTTTAGGTGCCGGGGTAGTCCTTACCTCGCCGAAGCATGATCAGTTGAGATATGTGTTGCAGATTCATTTTGCGGCATCTAACAATGTGGCCGAGTATGAGGCCACTTGTTCATGGGCTAAATGTGGCCAAAGAGATCGGAATTCGCCGGATAGAATGTTTCGGAGACTCGGATTTGGTGGTGCAGCAAGTCTCGGGAAATTGGGATGCTTTAGATGCCAACATGGCGTTGTATCGGTTTCATGTCCAGAAGATCTCGGGGTTCTTTGAAGGTTGCGAGCTCACGCATATACCTCGGGCTGAAAATGACGCCGCCGATGTACTGTCCAAGCTTGGTTCATCCCGGGATCCAATTCCACTCGGCATAGCCTTGGAGCATCTGAGGAAGCCATCAATCAAACCGTTGCCGGAGTCCGAGTCAATTTTTATCCCGGCAAAACCGAAGTCTGGTGCTGTTCCCATGGATGTCGATGTCGGATGCACTTGGGAGAACCCGGGGACTGCGTGGCAGAACCCGGGGACTGGCTGCTCAATCTCGGAAGAAGTAATGTCGGTGGATCCCATGGAGGTGGATGATCCGGTATTTCTTGTGCGTCCTGTTCCGGAGTGGGCACAACCAATAATGGCATTTATGATGGATGGGAGTTTGCCAAGTAATGAGGCTAGTGTAGCGCAGTAAAGGCCGACTCAAGTCTCCGACGCTATCATAGCCGGAAAATCAGCCCTCGGGTATTCCGAGAGGGAGATTTGGTGCTGAGGCTAGTGCAGCGCAGTAAAGGCCGACACAAGTTGTCACCTCCATGGGAGGGACCATTCATTGTGAGCAAGGCTCTGCACAATGATTCATACTATCTGACATGGGTATGCCTATCGGGTACCCTACCATGAGGGTACCTGGTGCACGTATCGACTAGGCCCAACTATCAGAGCCTACATGAAGCCCATGAAGGGAGGCCCACGAAGATGGAGTATCCTCCAAGTTTGGCGAAACAATAGTCGGTTTAGAGTTTCCTTACTTGTAAATCGAGTCGGTTACGAACACCCGAGACCCAGCCTATTATTTAAGGACTGGGAGGGCCATCGAACCAGAACGAACCACCAGAGCCACAAACCCTAGCGAGATCGACATCTCGCCGGGACCTTGTAACCATCATATTCACAAAGCAATAACAGACAGGCAGGACGTAGGGGTGTTACCTCCACACGAGGGCCCTGAACCTGGGTAAAATCTTTGCCCTGCTTGTCAGCCGACGATACTTCCAGCTCTACCACGTTCTCTCCCCCATATTCATAACCTAGGGACCTTAACCATGGGTCTTGATGAGTCTACCCCTCGTCAAGTGGCGCCGTCTGTGGGAATAGCGCTGGACTCGAAGTTTCGCCGGTCCCAACAGCAAACGGCAAATCGCCGATCACACCAGCAAACGGCAACTCGCCGATCTCATCTGCAAACGGCAACTCGCCGGCCATGTCAGCAAACAGCAACTCGCCGATCCAGGCGACACACGGCGACTCGCCGATCCACTCGAAAAGCGGCAGCCTGCCCGCTTCACCTGCAAAAAGCGCATCTGCTCTTCCAATGAATTTCAATCCGCACTCGCCGGAGCTTCAGGAGGCGTTTTCCGGCCTTGAATCAGGTTTGAGTTTGACTGTTGGAGCATTCAATTTTTTCGTAAACAATCTTGGCACGCAGGACTCGACAGATCCGCAACAACTGGCGCTGGGCGCACTCGAGGCTCCGTCGACTGCGCTCGCCCCGTCGTCGATTCCTGAAGCCTGCTCGCCCGCAACAACCATGTCGACCGGCGAGATCGACAGGTTCATGATGACGGAACTCCAAGGCGAGGAGGCAGAATCAGCATACCGCACAAGCAACGTCGACTTCAACCTACCACTCGACGAGAGTTTCGACTGCGGGATCTCCCTCGATGACTTCTACGAGCCCGCGATTCATAACGACAGCAACGTCGACTCGGAGATCTTCACCAACACCAACCTCGACTCAGAAATCCATAATGGCTTCGCCAACACCGAGATGAGCATAGGCGATGAGCACATCGACAACGAGATTCGCCTCGAAGATCTACTCGATGAACACACTGGCTCTGACATGAGCCTCGACGGCGACGTCGAGTCCATGACTGGAATCGACAGCACATACACCTGTCCACGGGTCACGCCCCATCAGGTCTACGTGGCCTTCTCCGCAGAATCATCCGCAGACGCAGCCGCTCGCAGGCCTGCACAATTCCCATGCACGGTAACCATGCCGGATGGGGTCACAACCTTGACAATCACGGAGGAGATGGCAGCAAAAGCAGATAAAGTCATAAAGGAGTGCACAATGATGCCACCAAATTCCACCCCAGAGGAGATGTTGACCTTCCAGTACTTCAACTGGCAGGAGTCAATTCGACTGCAAAACTACCGAGCGACGCTCGAAGAGCGCAAAAGGCAAGCCAGCCTCTCGAGTGCCCGAAGAAGGGAGCAATCCCTCGGGTCCACAATGCAACCAACCCCACGACCTAGGTCGCGGTTGGCAAGCCTTCCAGAACATGAAAGGGTAGCAATCACCCGTAACCTGTCGTTCATGACAGAGGACGCTAACGGAATCCCAGTGCCCAAAACTGCTGCGGGTGCATTATTCTCCGTAGGTGCTTACCTCAAGGCAATGCAACCTCCGGCGAATGACCCTAACGCAGCCCTGCATCGCCAACAACTCAAATCGCTAGCTCTAGCGGCACAGGCTATACAGCCAGAAGACAAAACTCCAGCAAGGAATCGCGATCGCGACATAGTCGACTCACGACACGCAGCACATCATCGCAGTGGTCGCAGCCACCACTCGGATGAAGGAAGGAGAAGCACGCGCCGGCACAGGTCCAGCAGAAGCAGATCTCGAAGATCCTATAGCAGCGATTCATACTCTGATCGCGAACCAGAGCCATGCGGAGCATTGTGCTTCACTCGACGCATCCGTGAGACGCGGATGCCCAAAGGTTCAAGTTGACAGGCGAACAACCCAAGTACAACGGTCGCCAAGAACCTTCCGGGTGGCTAGAAGATTACAGACTCGCCGTGGCATGCCAGCGTGGCACGAACACCACGGCGATGCAGTACATACGACTCATGCTCGAAGGAACTGCCCGCGACTGGCTCAAGGCGCTCCCTCCATCATCATACGACTCGTGGGACGATTTCCGCAGAGACTTCATCAAAAACTTCGAGCCTCTATGTGAGCGCCCGAAGACATTCGAAGAATTAAGGGCATGCACTCAACGATCAGACGAGTCGTTGAGATCATACATACGGCGGTGGACCGAAATACGCAATTCGGTTGGCAAAGTGTCAGAAGACAGGGCCATGGATGCCTTCATACAAGGTCTCGCCAGGAAGGACTTCAAAGAGGCACTGGTCGTGAAAAGCCAACCTCCCTGGCTGACCTCATCAAAGTTGCGACTGAGTGGGCAGATGGAGAGGATTCTGTACGCAGATCCCGTGCTTCCCCACCACGCGACAACTACGAAAGCGGCAGTCGAGGCCGCAGAGATTCATACAGAGAAGATCGCAGGCGCAAACGTTCCAAACGTCCTTACGACGATAACAGACCCGAGTTCATGGCGGCTGGATACACACAACCCGGGAGGACCAAGATAGAAGCAATCGACGCTCGGATGATCGACGGGACAGTCGAGATCGCGAGCAGCGGAGCGACAGCTACAAAAGGCAAGAATGGCGCAAACGCAGCGACGCAAAACCCGAGCGGTCATTCGAGGAAAAGATGGACGACTGGTGCAGATTCCACCTCTTCAAGGGGGACGACGGAAAACTACGCTCCAATCACACCCTAAGGAACTGCAGGGAATTCGACCAAATGGCGACTGACTACATGATACGACTCAAAAGGTACGGCCCAGCACCTGCTCAGCCCACGCCTGCACCCGCACCACAGCCGAACGCTGTGCCCGCTCTCATGGCGCCACAGCCGCCACCGCAACCACCACCACAGCCTGCTCCAGGCGCAAACCTCGCAGGTGCCATACAACCCGTACTACGGGCGGAAGATGATCAATATCCACAGCCCCACGGGCAGATGTACATGATACAAAAGGGTCGCCCCTCCAACAGGCAGCAAAAGCTAATCACTCGACAGGTGAACATGGCTGTCATGGCACCTCCTGCCGTGCCGAATTTCTGAAGGGATCGGAAACCATCATAAGCTTCAGTCGAGAGGATCATCCCCCAGCTGTAGTTCGACCAGGGCACGCGGCTCTGGTACTCGACGCGCAAATAGGAGGCTACGCCATGACCAAGGTCTTCATGGATGGAGGCAGCGGCATAAACATCATCTTCGCGGACACGCTCCGCAAAATGAACAGGTCAGTCGAAAACCTCCCAAAATCTTCAAATACCTTCCACGGTATTGTTCCTGGCAAAGCAATTAGCCCAGAAGGCACCATACAACTCGACGTTACGTTCGGGGACAAAAGCCACTTCAGGACAGAGTCGATTGAGTTCGAGGTCGTCGACTGGAAATCACAATACCATGCTATTCTTGGTCGCCCGACGTTTGCTCGATTCATGGCGGTGCCACACTATGCGTACCTCACGCTGAAGATGCCAGGACCAAAGGGAGTCATCACTGTCCGTGGAAACTTTCAAAGGTCCGATGCTTGCGACCGCGAGTTCAGCAAAATCTCCGAGATGTTCGGGGTGGAAGAATCACTCGCCGACTGGCGATTTCCAACGACCGCACACTCCTTCCGGAGCATAAGAAGTTGGCAGTCGACAGATCCTTCAATGCTACAAATGACACAAGGTCGCATCAGGTGCACCCGACCGATCCGTCCAAGACAGTCAACATATCTTCGAGCCTGCCTATCGCATAGGAAGGCGCGCTCGTCGAATTCCTCCGTGAGAACTGGGAAATATTTGCGTGGTGTCCAGCCGACATGCCAGGTATTCCCAGGGAATTCGCCGAGCACTCTCTCCAATTGTTTCCAGATGCAAAGCCAGTCAAGCAAACGATGCGTCGAATCTCCGGCCCAAAGCGAACCGCAGTCGAATCTGAAGTCGACCGGTTACTCGCAGCAGGATTCATTAGGGAAATCAAGAAATCACAATGGGTGGCCAACCCCGTACTCGTAGAGAAGAAGCATACAGACATCCTTCGGATGTGCGTGGACTTCACAGCGCTGAACAAGTGCTGTCCAAAGGATCACTTCCCGCTACCCCGAATCGACCAGATCGTCGACTCCACCGCCGGATGCGCACGACTCTCCTTTCTGGATGCTTACTCAGGTTATCACCAGATAAGGATGAAGCAAGAAGACGAAGAAAAAACGGCGTTCATAACCCCACTCGGGGTCTACTGCTACACAACTATGCCCTTTGGGCTCAAAAACGCGGGTGCAACATACCAGCGCATGATGCAGGACTGCCTCAAAAAGCAAATCGGACGCAACGTCCAGGTCTACGTGGATGACATTGTCATTACCACAAGGGAAGAACACACACTACTCGACGATTTGAGGGAGACGTTCGCAAACCTCAAACGCTTCCATATCAAGCTCAATCCTAAGAAGTGCACGTTCGGCGTTCCAGCCGGGCAGCTCCTAGGGTACCTAGTCTCTGCCCGTGGAATCGAAGCAGACCCGGAGAAAATACAGGCCATCCTCACAATGCAAAGGCCTTCAAAGCTTCACGATGTGCAGAAACTAGCAGGACGAGTAGCAGCGCTCAGTCGATTCATCAGCAAACTGGGTGAAAAGGCTCTACCATTCTATCGACTGATGAAGAAGGCGGACAAGTTCGAGTGGACGCCAGAAGCTGAAGCAGCCTTCACAGATCTCAAGCGGATCCTCACAAGCCCTCCGATCCTCGTCGCACCTAAGGAACGGGAACCACTCTACCTGTATGTCTCGGCTACAAACAGGGTGGTGAGCACCGTACTGGTAGTCGAACGCATGGAGGAGGGGCACATCCAAAGCATACAACGTCCAGTCTACTACCTGAGCGAGGTTCTCTCCATATCAAAACAGCGGTACCCGCACTATCAAAAGCTGGCATACGCTGTATTCATGTCCTCAAGGAAGTTGACACACTACTTCACCGAGCACCCGATCACCGTGGTAAGTAACTCAGCAATCGGTGATATCCTCACAAACCCCAATGCAACGGGTCGAGTCGCAAAATGGCTCATCGAGCTGGCTCCAAGAGACATCAAGTACGAGCACCCGAAGGCTATCAAAGCACAAGTCCTACCCGACTTCACAACCGAGTGGATAGAGGCCCAATTACCTGGAGCACCAGACGTGTCCAATTCCTGGACCATGTACTTCGATGGGTCCAAGAAACACGAAGGCGCAGGCGCAGGCGTCATCCTCATATCACCAAAAGGGGACAAGCTACGTTATGTTTTGCAGATGGGATTCAAACTACCCTCCAATAACGAGGCTGAATACGAGGCTCTGATCCATGGCATGCGGATGGCAAAAGCACTTGGGTGCACTCGATTGATGATCTACGGCGACTCCAATCTCGTGGTGCAGCAAACAATGAAGGCCTGCGACGCAATCGCGGACAACATGATCGCTTATCGCGACCTGTACAACACACTGGAGGGCAGCTTCGAGGGCTGTGAGTTGAGGCACATAGGAAGGGAAAGTAACGAAGAAGCAGACATGCTAGCCAATCTTGGCTCAACTGGCGCACAAATTCCACCTGGTGTCTTCCTCGAGCGCATCGAACACAGATCTATCAAGGAGAAACGAGAGCCTCCTCCGTCGACTACGCCAGCCAAAAGCAAAGCGCCAGCACAGAGGACCCCCCAGTCGAGGTACTCCTCATTGAGCCAACTTGGACTCAACCTTTTCTGGCTTACATACTCCGCGCGAGCTACCAGATGACATAACCGAGTCCCGACGCGTGACTCGAAGATCAAAAGCATACACCGTTATCAACGGCGAGTTATACAAGCGCAGCATATCAGGTATGTTCCAAAGATGCATCGCATTCGAAGATGGCCAAGCCATACTTCGAGATATTCATGCAGGTACCTGTGGGCATCACGCCAGCAGTCGATCACTCGTAGCCAAAGCCTTTCGCGCAGGGTTTTACTGGCCTACAGCACTCAAAGACGCGGAGGACATAGTCAAAAGGTGCGTCGGCTGCCAGAAATTCGCAACAAGGCCGCACGCACCCGCATCGGCGTTGAAGACTATACCGCTGGCCTGGCCTTTCGCCCAATGGGGGCTCGATATGGTTGGGCCACTCAAAAAATCATCGCATGGCGGGCATACTCACCTACTGGTGGCAGTCGACAAGTTCACAAAGTGGATCGAGGCGGTCCCCATCACAAATTCGACTGCTACTACGGCAGTCAACTTCATAAAGAGCATCATCTACCGCTTCGGTGTCCCAAACAGTATCATCACTGATAACGGCACAAACTTCACGGCTGAGGAGTTCAAAACCTTCTGCAAAGAGCAGGACATTACGCTCAACTACGCATCCGTGGCGCATCCACAATCCAATGGCCAAGTCGAAAAGGCCAATGGACTTGTGACGAGTGGGATCAAGAAGCGCCTCCTGGTGCCACTCAAAAGAGCTGCGGGTGCTTGGGTCGAAGAACTACCATCTGTGCTATGGAGCCTACGCACAACTCCCAACACTTCTACGCAGTTCACCCCATTCTTCATGGTCTATGGTGCAGAGGCAATTCTGCCATCAGATGTAAGGTTCAATGCGCCACGAGTTGAAGCATACAATGAAGAAGACGCGGAAGAAGCACTCGAAGACGCAGTCGACTTGCTCGATGAGCGCGCGACACGGCCTTGGCCCGCACAGCTGTTTACCAGCAGGACCTCGCAACTACCATAGCCGTCGACTGCGAACCAGGTCCTTCGTCGTTGGCGACCTGGTTCTTCGATGAAGCAAAAGAAGGTGCACAAGCTCGCTTCCCCATGGGAGGTCCCTTCATCATCACGGAGGTCCTTGGTGGAGGCGCATATCGACTGAAGCACGCGAAGACAGGCGAACTCTCTCATAATCCTTGGAACGTTGCGCATCTGCGCCGTTTCTACGCATAAAGTGCTCACAGTCATACAATGTAATAGGCTATATGTCGGATGGCTGCAGGTTTCAGACGCGCTCTTTTCCTTACCAGGGTACCTAAGGGGACTGGAAGGTTTTTAATGAGGCGGCCTGCAGCCTAACATTCAAAAGAGGAATAAAATCAATGTTCCTTCGACTTCTTTGTGGCTACTACCCGCATAATTCATACCTTAACCGCACCCGAAACCCTCGGGGGCTGTGTTATCGATCAAATGAGCTCTCGCTCTTGCAGAAACACAATGCCTTAGCCGCACCCGAATGCTCGGGGGCTGCGTAACAAGGATCCAAACAAAGAACACAAAAACTCTGCAGCCGCACTCGAATACTCGGGGGCTGCACAGTCATTGGTTCACAACCAACACATATTTCACAAACCCCGCTCGACTGACTCGGGGGCTCGACAAAAAATCAAAGTATACAAACTATACAATATACAAAGAGTCAAAAATTACACTCGGGGGCTGCCCCCTATACAAAAATTGCACTCGCAAACTATTCTAATCCTCAGGCTCGTCCTTTACGGGCAGCTCGGGACCGCAAAGCTGTTCGCGAGTGCACTCGATTAGTGTCTCCGCAGCTTGGATCGTGTCATCCAGGTCTTTTGTTCGAGAACCTCTCCGGCTGCAGGTGTCCGCAACACCAACCTTGGTTTTCGACTACGCATATACGCCATTGCAGCGTTGGCTCCAATCACAAGTCTCTGAGACAGCAACTCTCGAATGGGATTTGTTTGACGGAAGATGTTCAACAAAGCACGAATCCCTTGTGGTTGTGGCCCCGCAGGAAAAAGAGTCTCGTTCAGGCGAATAAACGCTGCCCGGCATAACTCCAGCAGTTCAGCACTTCGCCAGACGCGATCCTTCAGGGTGGCGAGTATGCGGGCATGGTACCTATCAAGCCAAAAGTGTTGACGCCCAGTCGTAGGGTCGTCAACCACGCTATCCAGACGCCCTTCCACGCGAATCTTTTCAGCCTGGAAGTTGTCGACAAAGCCTACAAACACGGGCGCACCAGTCAGATCAAAAGGACAAAGCTACGCAAAAAGCTTGTAAACAGAGCAAGACTCGAACTTACACTCGAGTTGCCTGTTCACAAGATCCATCTCCCCGAGCACATATTCCTCGCGTTGGGTGGCCAACGCGGGTCTCGCCCTCAATCGATTCAGCTCAGCCTGGGCGTCCTTCAGATCTTGCTCCATTCTCACAAATTTGGCCTTCATATACTCCATCACCTTGGCATCATTTACCACCTGACCCTGGGATCGGGTGGTGATTGGAGCCTGCGAGGAACTAGTCGCAGTAGCAGGTTCTCGTGACTGTTCAAAGAGCATAATCACAAACACAAAGTTTGTGTCAGAAGCTAAAACTCATGTCATAAGCATACAACTCTTCGAGTGAAAGACATTAGCAAAAGACTATTTGCATAAACAAGGTAGCACAAACAAAGCGCAGACTCGCGCAGTTCAGAAGGTATCATTACAAGGCATAAAAAACAAAAGGGTACAGCTACCCTAAACCTAAGATTCGATTTCCTAAGCAGACGATTGGCAGTCTCGAGTGCCCGGCGCTCCATGGTGTTCATAAAAACCTCGGCCAGTCGCGCGGCGGCTCCGCTCACCCCCTTCAGAGAAATGGGCTTCCCATCTGGCTTCCGAGGGAACGCAGACAGTGCTGCCTCATAGTCGCAATCTATCCCATGTCCCATAAGAAGCTTGATGGTGGACTCGGATCCGCGTACCGTGTTGGCGCGAGCGAAACCCGCCATGGTGGACGTCCCGGGGCCAAACACGTCGGCGAAGTCGTCCACCGTCGACGGCACTACGCCAGTCGGGAACACCACCTTGTATACAGCGCCAAGTGTGCTCGTCGATTTGGCGAGTGCTTCTTTCGCCTGGTTGCATAGGCGCCTAAGCCGCCCACAGCCTGTTCCAGCGAAAGATCGTCACTCGCCACGTCCGCAGAGGCCGGTGCGCCAACAGCTTCTGCACAATTCAAAAAAGGCAAAAGTCATTTCATGACACTCGACAGTTATATCATCATATCAAAAGGAGAAAAGATTACTCACCTCCCATGGCCTGCGCGAGTGCCGCGAGCTGGTCAGCATATCCTCGCTCGCGTGCAGCGGCTGAGTTGGTGGCGGCAGCCAGCTCTTTCTTCGACTCTTCGCGCTGCGCGGCGAGTGCATCTTCCAGCTCCTTCTTCTCGCCTGGCCCAGCAAAATCACGTGCATTCAATACTCGACAAAATCAAGCATTGCAAAAAGAAATTCAGCAAAACAAAAGCAAAAAGGAGAACTCACGACTGAGCCGCTCTAGCTCGGCGCGCATGGTATCCCTCTCCTGCTCCACCTGGACATAAGCCTTGGCAGAATCTGCCAAGGTGTGGTAGAAGGGCTGCAAGCACACGAATTCAGCAAAAATTCAAACTCTCACAGACCTACAACTAAACGGGTCAAGCAAAAAGCTACTTACGTGGTTCATCCACGGCTCAGGAGCCGCGACTGATGTCCCGACATCTGGAGTTGCCGCCTTGGCTGTCTCAACGACAGCATCAGTGGCCATTGGCTGGGCAGCCTCGTTTCCAGTCGGTGCAGAATTCGAGTGCTCCAGGGTTGGAACATTCTCGACTGGAGGAGTCCCAGGCTGATTGTTTTCAGCGCTGTGAGCAACACAACAAAGCAAAAAGACGGTCAGCACAAATATGTGACAGCACAAAATTCTCATATCATACTCAAAAAACACATACCTGTGCTCCTCATCTTCCTCATCTTCGGAGTCGCCAAAAATTGGTCCCCCAAAGGCTGGGGTACCACTCGACTGAAGAGGAAGAGTTGAGCTTGTTGAGCACGCACGCAAAGGAGCGGCTTGGAAAACAGGTGGTGAGCCTGATTCCTCGTCATCCTCCAAGCCCTGCCCCTCGCGGGTGAACTCACAGCAGAAGGCGCCTTCTTGGCCAGTCGACGCCGCTTCGGTGGCGCGGTGTCGACTTCTTGGTCAGCGGTGGCCTTTTCCTCAGATTGGACCTCTTCCGCTGCGTCCTCCTCGACCTCCTCCGCATGCGAAGTGGTGGCAGAAGGGATGGGCGACTGATCCCTTTTCGGGTCCACCACTGCACCTGAGTTTCTTCAGTCTCACCATTTTCTGGCAGAGGGGGAGGGGGCAGTCGAGTGGTCCTGCATCGCATACATCAAAATTGCAAAGTCAGAAGCAAAATCGAACAAACACATACATACGAGTGGCAAACTCTTAAAATGCAGACATACCTCAGGCAAAGGGTTTTCCGCCCCATACGGCTCAATGGGACAGTCGACGTCGCATTTGTCGCCTGTCGTCAAGTTGGTGATGTGCCGCACGTGATTCACAAGCTCGTTCCTTGACAGCTCCTCTGGGCTCATCCGAGTGGAGTCACCCGCGCCCTCATACTCCCACATGGGGTGCGCTCGGGCACGGAGTGGCCACACCCGCCTCTTCACAAAGGTGGCGATCAAATGGATGCCTGTGACCTTGTCCAGCATGCCTCCGATCCGAGCCAGCAAAGGGCTTGCCTCCTCCATTTCTTCGGCTGAGAGTTGGTGATCCCACGCCTTGGTCCTGGTGAAAGCAGCAGTCGAGAAAGGGGCGGCTGCATCCTGCTCGACAGTCGCATAAAACCACCCCTTCCTCCAGCCTTGGGCGGAGTCGACGGTCTTCAGGCGGAAGTAGCGGGTGTCGCTGCGCACCTGGATTCCACAGCCGCCACGGGGTAGGTGCGACCACCTCCTCTGTTCGGCCGTACCATGAAGATGGCTTTCCACAGCGCCCAGCTGGGTGCGACGCCGAGGAAGCACTCGCACAGCGTGATGAAACACGCGATATGCATAATGCCATTTGGGGTGAGATCATGGATCTGCACCCCGTAGGCAAAAAGAAGACCACGAACGAAGTCGTGGAGGGGAAGCGAAAAGCCCCTAGGCAAAAACTCCGCAAAACAAACACGCTCGTTGGCGCGTGGTTCGGGGAGTACCTCCTTGGGCGACGGCGCGCGGACGGCGAGCTGCTCCGCGGGTGGCAGATACCCCTGCTCGCGGAACTTGACCAAATGGGCGTCCTTGATGGTGGACTTCGCCCAGTCCCCGCTGCCCTTCTTCAGCGCGGCGGACGCAGATGTACCCGCCACAGTCTTCTTGCCCTTGGCCGCATCGGTCGCGGCAGCGGCGGCGGCACCACGCTTGGAGCCTCCACCTTTCGCCATTGCAACGATGGATGAGGGTGGAGAAGAGAGCTTGGGCGCAGAGCAATGGAGGTGGGCGCGAGGAGAAGATGAGACGAGGGGCGGCGCAAAGAGGCAAATGGCAAGTAAAAAATTCTGCCAGCGTGTTCCCTATTTACCACAGATCGCAAAACGATCGCAACCGTCAAAACAAAGGCATACGCTCCGCGCGAAATCTGGCCATACACGTGGCAGCCACGGAGAGCAACCGTCGCCGGCCACTCCGCCCACTACGCACGAGAATCCAGGAAACCATCATCACGCCCCGTGAAAATCGCGCCAGAACGGTCAAATCAAGTCCACGCGGCGTCATCCCTGGTCAGCTCTGCAGAAACGGGCCCACAAACAGGGTCACGTCTTATCAAACTCACCAAGCACGCCACCGCTTGTCAGAGATGCAGTCGCAAAATGCGTCATTGCTGACGTTATTCATATTCACAACTGGCATAAAAGTCACTCGATGATTCTTCGTGTCACACCATAAACTCGATGGTTTTAGCAAAGGTCATAGAGCCAGTCGAAACTTTCGACTGCAACATCATACTCCCATCGGGAGCGTATCAAAAAATTTCTTTGACTAATGTGCAGGTAAAAGATTTTGAGATTATCCTCCATTGCAAGCAATAAAGCACAATCTCGGGGGCTACTCCCATCGGGAGCGCTGTCGCGCACCCGATAGAATAATGGCAAAGTATCAGTCGACAATTTACTCGACTCAGTTCATAAGCAAAATCACACTCGAAATATTCCCGAGTTGATCCGACGATCCTTGGATGCTGCATGCATAGTGCAAAGGTAAGACCCACCGATCAGTCGAGCTGGGCTAAGGACCGCTCCAGCAGCGTTATCCTTAAATGTTCCGTGTCAGCAGACATGATGAAAATCCCCGACGGACGCGTTGGGTAGATTCAAAATTATGCTGCAGTTCGATTCGTAAGACCTCAACGGCCGTTTCGAGTCTGTCCAGTTTGTTCCAGATTCGAGTCCGGGGACTCGAGTTTGATTGAAAGCTAGTATGGTTTTGCCACAAATGGTAGTTAACTGGCCCCGATCCGTCGTGTGTGCCGGGCCTGCTAAGCTAATATCCCTTGACTATCATAAGCAAAAACTCATAGTCGATGAAACACTCGACATAGCCAACATGTGCTATTTCATAAGAATTCTAAATACAGATGCAAAAAATGTAACGTGCATGATGTATGAGTCCATGCCCGACTCTTCGAATCAGACAAGTACTCGGGGGCTACTGACATGGGTATGCCTATCGGGTACCCTACCATGAGGGTACCTGGTGCACGTATCGACTAGGCCCAACTATCAGAGCCTACATGAAGCCCATGAAGGGAGGCCCACGAAGATGGAGTATCCTCCAAGTTTGGCGAAACAATAGTCGGTTTAGAGTTTCCTTACTTGTAAATCGAGTCGGTTACGAACACCCGAGACCCAGCCTATTATTTAAGGACTGGGAGGGCCATCGAACCAGAAGAACCACCAGAGCCACAAACCCTAGCGAGATCGACATCTCGCCGGGACCCTTGTAACCATCATATTCACAAAGCAATAACAGACAGGCAGGACGTAGGGGTGTTACCTCCACACGAGGGCCCTGAACCTGGGTAAAATCTTTGCCCTGCTTGTCAGCCGACGATACTTCCAGCTCTACCACGTTCTCTCCCCCATATTCATAACCTAGGGACCTTAACCATGGTTCTTGATGAGTCTACCCCTCGTCACTATCTTATAGATGCACAAGCACCGAGGAAAAATGTGATGGACAAATCCGGAGAGGAGACGAAAAGACCCTGGAATGTAGCTCTACTCCGTCCCTTTTACTCATAAGGACGCAGTGTATGTATCTCGGTTTTTCCTTTGAATAAAATGCCGGCACCCCGAAAAGAAACTCGGGGACTGCCTTTGTCCATATGCTTGTGTTTTACCTCGTTTTTTTCTATGTTGTTCATATGTCGGATGATTTTGAGACCTCGTTTCAAAGTTCAAGTAATGTATGCTATTTTGTTGTGATCTTGTGACTCGACTGACGAACGCCGAAATGGCAGTCAAGAGCAGAGGTTATGGTATATGGTAAACATGAAAATGGACTCGGGGACTCGGTCCTAAAAAGATCCGACATATGTCGTTTACTAACCCGGTTTTTCGTTCCTTTTAACTTGTGTCGGATGACTCTGAACCTTACCTCAAAATTTACAAGTATTGTATGCTATAACGATTGATCTTGTGACTCAACTGTCGAACGCCTAAATGGTAGACAAGAGCAAAGATTACTAAGTATAGTAAACGAGAAAGTAAACTCGGGGACTTGGTGCAAAGTGATACGGCATTAAGCTTGTCTTGTTGAAGTTAATATGATAGAAGTAGCACTGCAAAATACTTAAACGTATATTTACATCTGCACCCGGCATTCTGGGGATTTAATAGTTCAAAGTTTCATAAGATTAGGCAGCAGCCTCGGAGGAGCTCGGAGCAGTTGGAGCGGTGCGAGGCTCGGGAGCAATCTCGGCGGCTGAAGAGCCTTCAGTGGTTGGAGCGACCTCGGGAGTTGGGGTGGCTGCCGAGGCACCAGTAGTGTCGGTTACCGGCTTCTCGGAAGTCTCGGTTACCAGCTTCTCTGTAGTGTCGGTCGCAGCCGGCTTGGCGATGTCGGTTGCTCCAGCAGCAGCAGAGGTCTCGGTTGCGCTGGCAGCAGCAGTCTCGGTCGCTCCGGCAGTGGCAGCATCGAGAGTCTCGGCCTCGATCTCCTCGTTAACGTCTTCTTCTTCTTCGCCCTCTTCATCATCCTGGTCTTCTTCTTCGTCGTCCGAGTAGGCGGGACCCGGGATGAAGCGTCGGGTGGGAGCATAACTGGCCATGAAGTTGGCTGCATCCTTGCGGCTCTCTATCAATGTCGGATCCGAGGTCCATTTGGAGCCTTGGCGCAGGGAGCGCACGGCGTTGAGATTGATGGACTCGTACCTGGAGAGCACAAAAGTTAGTGCTTGATCAGCTCCGGCACGAGCTGCTGAGGATCTCCACTCTCGGATCCTGGCCTCGGCCCCCGTCAGACACTTGGACAGTTCTTCAATGCTAGATGGAGTTGGAGATTCTGGCCATAAGGCTCGGTAAGCTTTGATACCGGAATCAAGAAGGTCCAGGCCAATTTCCTTCAAAGGAGAAATGCGGGCATTCAGAGCAGTCAAGTAATCTTTCATATCCCATTCTTCCGGGATTGGGCCAGCCTCGGCTCTCTTTGCTCGTGCCTTGCGCACAATGTTGAGTGCAGCAGCTTTGGAGTAGGCGAAGTGATCTGAAGACAAAAAAGCTATCACCAAATTGAGTTATATACCGGCATATCTTAATGTCGGTGCAAGTAATAAAAGCAAAAGGAAAAGATAAAGAAACTTACAGTCCATCTCCTTGTTCAGCCGGGTGAGCTCGCGGAGCCAAGTGTCGGATTTTGCTTTGAGGGCATCAAGTTCTCCTTGAGCCAAGGTAGCGCGAACCTCGGACGCCTCGAGCGTTTCCTGGTGCTTCTGAGCAGCTTCTTCCTTTTGCATCAAGGCCTGCTCAATGCCGGTTTTTTCACCCTGGACCCGGGCAAGCTCCTCCTGGAGCCGAGACACTTCTTGCCGCTCCTTCTGAAGGGCAGTGGCGTGCGCTTGTTCCTTGTTCTTCAGCGTCTCCTGAAGTTGCTTGTGGGACCTCTTGAGCTTGTTGTGGTCCAGAAGCAGTTTCCGAAACACCGTGGTCCGAGCATTGGTGCAATCCTGAAAAGGGGCAAAGAGTTAGTGTGGTTAGTTAAAAATTCATGCCGAGTAAAGCTAAGTGTCGGATTTATTAAAGATTCCTGCCGAGTAAAACTCGGCAAGAATCTCGGGGACTGGATGTCGGATTTTTTGAAAACCCGAAGTGTCGGATTTCTGGGAGATCCGAAGTGTCGGATTTTCTGAGTTTAATAATGAAAATTTGGTGAAGTTTCGCGCTGAGTGATCTTTACTCGGGCGAGCACAGGTCACTCAACCCAAATCTCGGGGACTGGGGATTGTGTATGTTTATCATCTATGGCAAGGAAAATAAAAGTTTGGCTGAGGAAAAGGTACCTCGGCAAGCTTGCTGGCTCGAAGGGTCGAGACTTGCAAATTGTGCATGGCTTGAGCAAGTGCACTGGGGCCAGCTGGATGAGGAATGATCGGATGCGCGGAGGAGACCTCGCTTGTGTCGGCAGCGTTCCAGTCCATGTGATATTGCTTCTCCGAGCCTAAGCTGTGTCCACTCTGAGTTTGGAGCTGGGGTAAAACCCAGCTGCCGCTGGCAACTCGGGAGACAGATGTGGTGAGAGCTTGGTGCTCCGGAGTAGTGGTTGGAGTCAACACCACTTGCCTCTCCGGGTTGGCAAGCTGTTTCCCGGTGGCTGCTTGGCTCTGTGTCGGCTTGGCAAGTGGAGTAGATTTCCGAGTTGTTAACTCGGTGGACTTGATGGGGGACTTGGTGGTGGACCTCGGCCGAGGCGGCTGCTTCGGCTGCTGCTGTTGCTGTTGAGGTTGTGGCTGTCCTTGGTGCTGTTGTTGTTGCTGCTGCGCCTGTTGTTGTTGCTGCGCCTGTTGTTGTTGTGGTTGCTGCTGCTGCTGTTGTTGTTGTGGTGGTGGTTGCTGTGCGCCCGAGGTCACCGAAGTATCGGCCCACGGGATGTCAGTTTCCATGGTGGGGGCATCGGTGCCATCATCCTGGTCGAGGATCACGACCTTGGGAGCGACAGAGGAAGTGGCGGGTATCCCGGAGTCACGTGGCCGAGCCTCGGCTGTACTTGGAAGGGGCGAGCGCATAAAAGAGGCACTCTGCTCAACTTCAAGGGGGGCACTGCGCCAAGCAAGAAAAATGTTATGTCGGGAAAAAGTTATCCCGGCAGAAGGAAAAAAGGAAGTAAACTTGTGTCGGCAAATAGTATCTTACCCTTCAGTAACTGGCGGCATCTTCTTGCCCTTCCTCGGCTTGACTGCTCCTCTCTTCTGTCGCTTCGCCTGCGGCGCGGCCGGATCCGAGGATGTGGAGGTCCCGGTTTTTGAGGTACCAGTCTCGGCGCGCTTGCGAGATGCCACTTGTTTGCCCGAGGTAGCAGGGCGCGCACTCGGGGCAGAGCCACCCGGGTTAGTTGGTGCCGGGGCTGGGGGAGCAAAGGCGATGGGACGAGCGTCAATTACCTCTAGCATTTCGAGGTCATCATCATCTGACCAATCTCGGATGGAAGCTCGGGCTCGAGGCTTACCCGGGGTGGGGGCGCCAGCTCTTGGTATTGGCAGTTGATCCTCGTCATCCGGATCTTCTGCCTCGGCGACGTCCGGGCAGGGATATCTTGGCCCCATTTGGCGGAGGGATCCTCTCCATCTTCGGTCTTTTGCCGAGTAAACCTCTGCGAGTTAAAAGCAGTAAAACCGAGTTAATTTATGAGTCAAGTATGGAGCCGACAGAAGGGTGATCTCGGCAGAAAAAGTATGTCGGTATAAATTACAAGTTGCTTACTTGTTCCGGAAGCCGAGCTCTGTCATGAGGTTCTAGACCCCATTCCCATTCCTCGGTCATCGTCGTTTGGGCAATGGCCTTGACGCGTCTTCTAACCTCGGATTTGGTCAGCTCGTGGGTGCTGATCCGGGTTGGATCATACTGGCCACTCATTGGCAAATCTTGTGAACCCGGTTTTGGAGGGGGAGACTCGGCGGCTGACAAAAGTCCTCAAAAGATCGTCGCTTAGCAGGCCTGCTCCCACAAGTTCTTCAACAATCTTATGAATGTCATTGATCTCGCGGTTCATGTCCTTCGGGTTGAAGCTCCAGTTATGCTGATCCGTGGGGGTAGCAAGAGCAAATACCGGCAGGTTCAGAAGATCAACATTATCTGGGCTGTCCGGGTTCTTCACATAGAAGAACGTGCGCTGCCACTTCCGGCATGACTCCAGGCCCTGAATCCGAGGGAAGATGGAACCTCGCCGAGGTATGATGGTAGCAGCTCCGCACGGGGTCATCACCTTGGGGAAGTTCTTGTTCTCCGGATCCGGGAGACTCTGCTTCCGGAGTTGGAAATACTTGGCCCAGAGCTCGACGGTGGGCCAAAGTCCGAGGTATCCCTCGGAGAAAGCAACGCACGCTGAGAGCGTTGTGATGGCATTAGCTGGGAGATGGTGGGGTTGAAGACGAAATTTGTCAAGGAAGGCTCGGAAAAATGTGCTCGCCGGGAGTCCGAAGCCGCGCTCGAAATGCGCGACGAAGACTACCCGTTCACCCTTTTGAAGATCCGGTTCGGCCTCGTCGCCAGGAACCCGGCATATCACTTGTGCCGGAATTCGCTTGGTCCGGACCAGCCAATCTATCTCGGCCTGGGTTGCGTCGGAGCCTTCCCACCCGGCGCGCTCTCCCTCCTCAACGATATCCTCGGCAGGCTCCGGGGTATTGCTGGTTGACATCTCGGAAGGGATCTGCAAAAGAGGCACAAAGAAACCGAGATAAGTATCTCGGAGTATGTGGGCAACGGAGGAACCGAGATAAGTATCCCGGAGTATTTAGGCAACAGAGGAACCGAGATAGGGATCTCGGAACATTTGGGTAACAGAGGAAAAGCGCATAAATGGCGGGAAACACGTTTCTGTGGCTAAGTGTTTGTGGGAAAGATCTACGGGAAAAATAAATAGAAGATAAATACAAGAACTTGTGAGTTGAAATTAGTGAAGACCCGCGGATAAACTAGCGCAAGATTCCTAAGAAGCACGGTGGAGAAAATACTGAGGGGATCTAAGCAACTAAGTTCATTTTCATCTGTGCATTGGGATATGGGAGCTTTTACAGAGAAGAGAGCAAAGATCCAGCGGAGAGGATGAACGTGTTCATCGTGTGGAGATGAACACGTACTTCGGCAATGGCGGTGGCAAGAACTTACCGGAGATTGCGACGACGGTGCGCGGCGAAGATGCGTGGGGCTTGCCGGAGTTGCGCGTGTCCAGTGGCGGCGCGAGATGCTCCGGTGGGCGGCGACGTGCGAGTTCCGGCGTCGTGCGGTGGCGGAGTTCTCTGCGCGGCGGCGGCGATGGTGCGGGAGAGAGAGAGAGAGAGAGAAAGAGGAAGCGGATTGCGGAGAGGACGAGGAGGTGTGCACGTCCCCCTATTTATGGGTACGACACGCGGGCGGTTTCCGGTTTTACCGCGTGCGATTACCGCAACGTGCGCGCGGATTAACCGCGCACGATCTGCGCGGTTACGGTGTTTGCGGCCGCACGATACGCCGCATCGTGGGCCACAAAGTGGTAACGGCCCACGGCGTGATCGAGTGCAGTTAATGGCGCGGGAATCGAGGAGGCACGCCGCGGTCAATGGCACTCAAGTGCCCGTGCGACTTGACGGCGCGTGACGTGGGCGGCGTGCGTGCAGTGATGCGTCTATCCGCGCACAGGAACCGAAGTAACGCGCAGAGGATCCTGGGAGAGATTGTGGGAATCTTTCTGTGTCGGACAGACCGGCACAAGGGTAAATCTCGGAGGTTGAGGAAAGTTTGGTCTTTGAGGCTCGCAATAAACCGGCATGTGAATGTCGGATGGTTGGATTAAGTTGAGTTGGTCGAGAAAGCTTGACTCGCTCTGTCAGCAAAGTTCTAGTATCGGAGAAAACCGACACTGAAGCTTATGTCGGAATCAGTGGAAAAGGTTGTTCATGGCTTTACGATTGAACCGACATGGCAGTGTCGGATGGTTGTTTCGGTTGTTTAAACCTGCTGTGGCCCTTCATCCAAGGCTGCAGGACCGCACCAGCTTCGGGGACTAATGTCGGGGGGCTACCCCCGGGTAGGGTGATGATGTAGTAAAAGCTATGCCCAAGTGTGGGCCAGGTTACAGTAAAAACCGGAGTACCTGGACTTCGGAGCGTGATGTAGGTGCAAACCGACATAAGCGTACCGAGTTAACCCAGGCTTGAAGGGACCGAGGTATCATGCTGGTGATAGCCGGCATGTGACGACCGAGACAAGGAATCCGAGATAAGGATCCGAAATAACATAACCGACATATGTATGTCGGTAACTTGTGTGTTTTCTTATGTGCAGGGAAGAATATTTGAGGAAGGAGGATCCGGCATATCTATGGCGGGTTACCCATATGTCGGACAAGAGTCAATGCTCCTGTCACCTCCCGTCTGGCACGGGAGTGCCTGACACAGAAGCGCCTGACACGGGGGCGTGCAGGAGACCGAGATGGCAGGCCATCATTCCACCGCTGACTCCGGGTTATCCGGGGAAAGACTGCGAGGCAGAGGCATGGGCAGGCCCTGTCTTGTCGCTGACCTCGGGCGTACTTTGCAGCAGAGGCGTGGGACAGGACATGGGCAAGCCACGTTCTGTCCACTGTGCAGAGACAATCATGACGTGCAGGCGTGCGTGTCTGCAGTGCCGGTACGGAGAGGTGACCATTGCAAGGGGTATTCCGGTAACCCGGTTTAGCCTATATATATGCCCTTACCCCCTCCTGCGTGAGGGACGATACCCTGAGAGATCTTTACATCATAGCTTCATCTCCTTCCTTGTGCTCTGCACCATTGTCGGGTGATACAGCTCAAGGAGCAAGCTTGTAGTTGAGATACCGAAATATATACAGAGAGACAGGCAGGAGTAGGGGTCTTACCTCCTCACGAGGGCCCTGAACCTGGGTAGATCTTGGTGTGCTTGTGTGTTCTTCGTGTGCGCTTCTTAGCGCGCTAGCCCTCTCCCGGATTCCACCAGCGTCCATCGGCCCCACATTTTAGCCATCCTATGGCATCTGCCATGATACCACCACGACATGTAGGTAGCTCATCCGAGTGCTCGACTACGTCGGAAGAAGGGCGGCGGAGACGGGATCGTCCGACAAAGGCCTGGCCAAAGGCGGGGAAGAACATCGCGATTCGCCCGTCTCAGTGCGTCACGGATCGATTCCGTTGGCCGTGGATGATGCGGTGGAGGAGCTCGGGAAGGTCCTTGAGGTAGCCGAACTCGGCGACAGAGCGCGCACCCGCGAGCGCTAATTTCCAGTGACGCCCGTTCGATGCAGGCTGACGGCGACCAGGGACGCCTATTTTTAATATGACCCCTTCCAATGTTATATCAGGGGTTTTCTGAAAATTTCCGGTCCATAACGGGATGACGTGGGCTGTTTGTGACGAAATTGCACCCACTTGTTCAGTTGTGTGACCAGTTTTTCACGTTTTTCAGATATGTGACTTAAGTTCACATATGGCACGAGTTGTGTGACCGCCCGTACTATTTAATCCTTCCCGTGCTAGCTAAGTATGACTCGTACCAGATTAGCTGGATGGTGGGTTACGATCGATCCCGATTTGTATCCTTTTAGTACACATGGCATCCACAAATAGAAACATCGTACAACTGGGGCTTCTTTATCTCCTTTGGTGCCACCATCAGCCTCGTACGTGCGTTTGGTGTTGTTTAACATCTTTTTTTTGAAACAGGCAAAATGGTGTTGTTTAACATCGATCGTCTTAATTTGTTATCCATGATAGGGGTGCTAGTGACCTCACGGCTTACGCATATTAGCACGTCAAGACAAGAGCCGCCAACATAAACTACGGAACGTATGGTGGGTGGTACCTCGTCACCAGCAGCTCAAACTAAAAGATCCCTTTGTCTCACTATACCTTACCATTATCTTAGGAAATGATGGACCACATTTCAACTGGATATTTCGTTCCGTTCGTTCATAGATCAGAGTTTCAATGACTTATTTAATCATCATCTGATTGGGCCCTGCCAGCTTTTCGATCCTAACTCAACTTCCAGGAACCAAAATATATGAACAGAGAGCTGGAGCTCTAATTTATTTTTTACCTGAGATTCAGTGTTACTTATATAACCATCAACAGAGTATGAAGTTCCATTTGTTTTCACATAACGGAAATGCTTGCACCGGATTAAGTGATCCAGAGCCCGCAGTTAAACCCTACAACAGTACAGCCAGAGGTAGATGACCAAAGCTGTGTGTGCAATGTGCATGCGTACTATGCGATGTTACCGTGGCTGGCCAAGCCGTCCCAGCTGGGAGGGGAACAATAGCTGCGAGATTGGGGCGGTGGTCGTTATAGCCTCCACGACTAGCTTGCAATTGCCCGCCCGTCGTCGCGGCTTCATCACAGTACGAATGTTCACAGATGCTGAAACTGTAGCTCAGTGTAAGTGTGGGTAATGTTGCCGGGTGACCTCTGTTGCGAATCTCTGACTAGACGGTCGAGGTACTACGGCCCTATCAGTATATAAGAGCATCTCTAACGGGGGCCTCCAATTGAGTGTCCGGCACCTCCAATTGGGTCTCAATTTGGGGGTGCCGTATCTGTGTCCGGTCAATTGGGGGTGCAGTCTACAGTGGCGCACCTCAAAGTCAATTTTTTTATTGAATTCAAACGAATTTAAAGGCATTTCAAATTTAATTCATATTCGGTGCAAAATACAAAATATTTGAAAGAAATTAAAAAAAGCCTAAACAATCGTTCCCAATATATCAAAGTAGCAGTAGGTCTTTACCTCTTCTCAGAGGGGCCAAAACTGAGCAAAGTATCTCATGTCAATCTATCGAGACAACTCCAACGTCGTCTTTTTCTACAATCTCTACGATCGTTCTTACAACCATATATTTTGAACCCGAGCTATATGGATACCCGGTAACAACAAGAAATTGTGTATGTTTTGAATCCCATACGTTCAAAACCATCATCTCATTGTTTCTTATATAGTTTGCGAAGAAAATAGTAATATGCACTAGCACCCTAAGATTTACAACCTCGTGTATGACCCTTCTAGACATAGTTGTAGGTACCCTTTTTTGAAGCTTCGAAAGTTTACAAGGAGGAAATACGGGTCACCATATTAATATATTTGTCATTGGACATGAGGGAAAAGGACCGCTTATCATAAAGGTACATCCTGACATTTACTAACTCGAAACGGAAAAAAGAAATTACTCAAGGGGGTAGGGGGATGTCAACATTAGAGTTGATGGCATTATTCAAAAGTATTATGAATTTTTTTCAAGACAGATCTAGGACCCTTATGATTATTTTTATAAGTCAACACTGAAAAGTCAACTCAAAATTCGACCCACAAAATGACGACCAAAAACTGTTTTCCAAAATTCTGATACAAGTTTTGTACACCAAAATTTCACAATCTACTAGAAAACAAGATAAAATGGTATATATGTATGGCTTGCATCGCTGTATAGTGCCATGGTCTGTAGGTACCACTATGACTAGCAAATCACTTCTCTTGGACAAGATATACAGATAATAAATAACCTTCGTTTGGTGCATCGTACCATGAAGCCAACCATGTTATATATAACATGATACAACGGTAATACTCCACAAAGTAGCACATAGATAGTAGATACATATAGTTTTTTGCCAAAAAACCATTTTATGTAAAGTGAAGAGACGAATGTAGGAGATTGTTTTCATAAGTAAGAATGGGAATTAGGAAACAGAGGAAAAGTGGGCTTGAGAGACGTCGGGAAATCAGTGGTCACCCCCTTGATTAGTTCAGCTGCAATGTAAACATAAGTTGCCGCTGAATGGGCTTATCGTAGCCAGTTGTGCTCAAGTTAGAGCACCGGGTATTCTGAAGCTGGTACACACGAGAGAAGATCTCCTTCAATTCGTCTGGAGAGAATAAGCGCCAATCAGGGGACCAAGCGCAAGGGTGGATGTTAAAATATGTGCTTCTCCAACGGCGCGTGTCCTGGCCTGTAATAGGATCGACGAACAGGGTGGTGTAGTAAGGCCTTGTGGTATTATGTTCTACTTTTCCTTTGCTAACTTTCGTTTTCTGAGTTATGATTTCATTTGATAATGAACCCGGGGGTAGCCCCATTTTCCTTTAAAAAGGAAGTTAAGAGTCACACGGGGCTGCCGAGAGCAATTTGGGCTAGGAGATGCTACCAAAGTAAAGCTAGACACATGCACGCCTATACGCATGTGATTTATGGTTTGCCCAGAACATTATCATGCAGCATAAAATTTGTTATGAAATGTACGCAACAATAATTTCGATACTTGTTGTGAGGATGACATGCACAAATCGGAAAAAATAATTACGTCCACACAGACTGTTAGTTGAGTACGGGATCACTCATTTACTCCTCTCTCTACCTAAAGTGCAATTAAAATAATGCAATACTGGTCTTAGCCCCTGCAGCGATCACTTGTTCTAGTATATACAAGCACGATTATGATTACTGTTTAAATATAATCTAATGCAGTCAATCCACCTCATTCAATAGTTGACCTCAAGTTCAACTTGAAAAATGTCCGGTAACAAAAAAACTTGAAAAATGATAGTATATTTTTTTTTCAAAAAAGGGAACCATCTGTTACTCGTGGCATGGTAATTCATTAGGTGGTTTGGTATTTACATATAGTTTCATTATTTCTCCTGAGTGAGAATGATTATATTAGAGTATTCATCATGCTAGTAACTAACAATTTTGACGCAACCGCGACTCGGGGTAAATGATGTAGTAAGCAACTAACAACATAAGCGAACAAGTTATTATTTAGTACTCCCTCCGTTTCTTGATGTAAGGTGTATAGTTTTTCCAGAAATTTTTCAAAATATAAGGTATAATGTGATTTATGGACAATTTTACCCATCCAAAAATGAATCCTAATTTATAGGGTGTATTGTTTTCAATTTGTGTCTATTAGGACCTCACATCTCCCGATTTTTTCCAGAGGAAGATGAGTCCACTGTATGCCAAATCCTCATATCTTAATATTCGTGCAGAAAACTATACACCTTACGTTCAAAAATGGAGGGAGTATTCTCTATGTTCCGTAATATAAATTTGTCTAGCTAAAATAGCTTGGAAAACATCTTATATTGATAGCAAGGGAGTACATAACAAGGGTTGATACATATTATTTAAAATCATGCAGGGAAGCAGAAGTCTCGAAAAAGACGATTAGTTACATGACACTATGCTTACTAGCTTGACCGCCTTTTGTACACCAAAACAAATGAGGGCACATTATGTTAATTGGGTTTCGTTCATCATTTGAAGATTCCGATGTTATATCACTTTGATTGATCAGTGGGACGAGCAACTCACACCGATTCAGTAAGGACTGTATCATGCCTTGATAATATTAATGGAGTTAGGATTACATACACATTTCTAACCAATCACGCGTCATCGTTTTTTGTGTGTGCAAAGAAACTAGTAATATGCACGTCTAGCCTAAACCTAATAAGCTCGTGTATGATGCTTCCAGTTGTAATTATAGATACCAAACATTGAGTCCATAGAACATTACAAAGATATAATAAATCGGTCGCCGCATTCTTCGTACAGTTCGTCCCGCTATATAATCAATAGCCTTAACTTGGTATTTAGTGGAGCATTGTATTACGGAGATATAGAAGCGACAAAGCCAACATGATACGACTACAAAGAGTCTTCAGAACTTTACAAAGAGAATAATAAGGTCACCACTCTTCCTACAGTTGGCCCCGGTAGATAATCAATAGACTTAATTTAGTGTTTGGTAGAAAATTGGTATGATGAAGATATATAAGGCATGGAGCCAAGATGATACAGGTACCACTACTCCACGAGGTAGCAGATAGCTAGTGATAGTTTTGCCAAAAAAGAAGTTATGCAAAGTGAAATGACAAATGAAAGAGATAGTTTAGCAAAAGGAAAACATGAATAAGCAAGCAATGAAGGAACACAAAGATGGACTTGGGAGACACCATGAAATCAGTGATCACTCGGAGGAATGTTTCAGGTACGTAGGAAAGATACGGTGCTATTACAGGATCCTTCTGGTAAAAACCTTGTCCACTGTCCAGCGTTGAAGCTTTGGAAGGTGGCAACAGCCATATGCAGATGTTGACTGGTCTCCAAAGCAGTAGTGCGATCTACAGAACCGTATTCCGATTGGTTGGGAGGTGGACGGTCGATGAAATTTGCCTGTTGACGCCGTGTAGAGCCCGTGCTACGATGGAACAAATATATTTTGGGTACAAATATTCTTCCCTAGCTAAAAGATTAAAGGCCCTGCGCTACGATATGATAGGCCTAATCCTTACGCACATGACTGGCCCAACAGTGCTCGTAACCTTTTTTCTTGTTTTTTTGCAAAGTAATATGTTTTTCATTTATAAATAAAGAACAAGATACAAAGCACGTACATATCGATCTTACAGATCTGGAAAGATAGGATATGTTATAAACAATAGCAAATAAACGATGAAGAAAACGGAAGATCAAACCAACGGGGACACGAGATTTAACATGGAAAACCCTCCCAACAATGGGAGAGAAAAAAACCATAGGCGCCAGCCTGCAATACTTCACTATGATCGGGTGAGGATACAAACGCTGGGGATTTACAGCAAGCGACTTATTCCAAATGGCGGCTTACAAGAGGTATGTATGGTGGTAAAACCCTAAGCCGGCAGCAGTCCGCTACGCTTCGGCCCAAGCCATCGGCGACGTGCCTCGCTCTGCTCCGAAGTTAGTCTCTATCTTTATACGAATTTGGATCACATCAAAATAACAGGATAAACCTTTTCTTTGTTGACAAAACGATGGTGATTTCATTTCGGAAATCTATGCGTACTTCCTCTCCTCCATTTTTGGCAGCTCATTATTCCACCGGACAAGGGATTTGGATTTCGCCCGAGATTTCCGAAATTCCACCAAAATCGTTCGGGGCCGGTACGGAAATTTACCGAACGAAATATCCTGAATTTTGGGGATTTATTGTTGAATTGTCTAAAATATTTAAAATATGGAAGAATTTTGTCCGAAATTTCAAACTTTTGTTCAATTTTGGTGAAATTATGTTCGAAAGTTTAACTATTGGTTCTTGCATTTCGTCCGAGATTGACCGAAATTCCCGAATTCCGGCCTTTCCGCTCAGGCCCGGTAAAAAATCAAACCGAAATTCAAAACCTTATTTTCCTGGTGATCTGTGAGGAGTCCTACAAAAAGAATTACTACGTACCCCAAAGCTGTGTTCTGCCCAGTTCAATGATCCGAGCCGAAGCAAGATGCAATTGGCAACAGTGGTGCTGCAGCGGTAGATGGAAAAGCCATGCGAGTACCACACACGAATAAGGAAACCATAGTCTGCACCTATGCATGTATGCATGCACGTCGACAATCAAGCGTACGTAGCGTAGCAGCAGCAGCAGCAGCAACAGCACCAGCTGGTCCATCGGAACTTGGGAGGGGACTACAGCCAGCGACCGATCGATCGATGGATGAAGCGACGCTAGCTTCAACTACGAGTCCGTAGCCCAGGTCCATGCACTGCCCCAGCGTAGCTTTGCCCTGCCCTAGCCAACCCTAGATGCTGCGCCTTTTTCACCTTATCTTCAAAATTAAGACGTTTGCTCGCCCCCACATCACATGTACTCCTACTACGTACTACATGCACGCGCCACTACCACTAGCACACACTGCCTCGACCGATCCTACTTAATCCTTATCCCAGAAGCCAGAGTAAACTCTCGATTTGACATGCATGATACCGCTCGGGAATTGTAAAATGTTTTTTTAACGTCGGAATTGCAAAATATTTAGTGATAAATCTTGATAAGATGTTTCCTGACCGGTTTGTCTAGCTATCATCTTACCGGAAATCTAACTCGTTTATTTGACAGATACTATAGTACGTGTAGCCAGGTCGGCCGGCCGGCCGGCCAGACGACGTGAATACGTGATGCAATCCGGCGGACGTATGCTTCGACAACGAAGCAGGAACAGACCACATCAAGGTTAGGCTCCTCTTGCTATCCACTATATATATCTTCAGGGGGGCTCTCTGAGTCGCCTCCTAATTAATCGAGTACCTAAGCAAGAATGCGGCGCTTTACCTACCAATGGGACATCAACAGGCGTCACTCAGTTAGAATAATTATCCGGCCAGGTCTCGTACGTCAGAGAATACAACATGGCATCGATCATACTCCAACTGAGTGACGCCTATGATCCAACATGGCATGTAATAGTACTATTATTGGCAGGGCAGCAACACATAGAGTATTGGAGCCATAGGAGTGCGTGATGGTCCACTGACTGAGCGTTGGAGGGGTTTGTTAAATCGGAATTCCAATTCTGGGCCTCGTGGACGCCTGCCTGCCCACAAGCAGAAGCCTTCCTTCGACAGGTACGTACGTTGGATCGATGAACAAAATATCATACTATTTACATATATCTGTCAGTGGAGCTCGCACACCCAGTCATGGCTAGATGCTAATTATTGATGAGTCTGCCTGCTGTTGTTGTTCCATGATGCGTGTCAGAACAAAAGGTCGATCGGGGGCATCGATTATTGATCACGATGGCTTAGGGCAGGGAAGAAAAAGGGCTTTATTTTAGACCGAGTTGCATGTTCCCTCGAAAGTACTTAGGAGAGAGCGCCTAGTGCACGTTTGGAACCTAACCAAAGGAGTTGCTGCAACAGGAGTTTTATCAGGAGTCAAGTCAGTACCTTCTCCGTAACACTTACGTGAGGCGACCAGGACCAGCTCCCCACGTACGACCAAGAGGGAGAAGAAGAACTATTGCATCACGACTACTCGATCGCAGCTACTGATGGAGTATAATGCTCTCGAACTTTGTTAAATAACCATGCATGGTACGCTTGAAACTCAAAGATGTACTTCCGACCCAAACTTAATTTCAGTAGAACAAAACCACTCACCATAAAATTTACTCGAGGTATAGCGTAGCATGGTTGGCAATCTTGGGCTGGAGAGACGCTAGGTCCACCAATGTAGAAAATACTCAACGATACCATAATTATTGATCGAGTTTAGTTCTACTATGTCAAATCAAGCCAAAGGTTTTCACCCTTAGCATAATTTTGTTTCAATACATGGTCTCTCCCGCCTTAGTCAAAATGGTAATATTGATGATTACGTGTTGTTGGTAATACAAATGTGGTGGACTAATCCGCATACAAAAATACTTGTTCTATTAAAGAATAGCACAAGTCATGTGCCATATTGCTTCTATGCCCTTTACTTATACTCATACTCTGTCTGCTAGACTATCCAGGGTGTTTTATTATGTCTTGAATCCCCAATTATCAGCAGAAGAGGTGCATGCCAATGAAGATATGACATAGCTATTTCATCTACCTATGTCAGTTAGGGCATATGAGGAGTATTAGCCTTTGACTGCTGCTATGAGAGTGAATCATTTGACAACTGATACTAACTACTGGGTATATTCCGGAGGCCGTTATTTTGTTGCATCGAAGTATTACGAGCAGTTACATTCCCATATTAGAACGGGAACGGAAGGTAAAGACGAGAACGACCTCCCGGGCCGCTCGCGCGAGGGCGGCTCCGGAGGCGACCAAGAAAACCGTAGAAAGCCTCTCCCGATCCTCTCCGTCCGGCCGCTGCCGCCGCCGCCGGCGGTGGCGGCCAGGCCTGGCCGA
This sequence comes from Poa pratensis, assembly GCA_947311845.1. Classification (NCBI taxonomy): domain Eukaryota; kingdom Viridiplantae; phylum Streptophyta; class Magnoliopsida; order Poales; family Poaceae; genus Poa; species Poa pratensis. The sequence goes on along the minus strand of CAMZMU010000051.1, from coordinate 55,928,506 downwards.
CGCACGGCGTCGAGTGGGCGGGGGTGGCGCGGCCCGGTGGATCCCCTTCGTGCGGGGGAGACACCTCATGGCGGCGCGGGTGAGAGATCAGGCGGCGGGGCGGCGGAGCTCGCCGGCGTAAGGCGGCGGTGCTCGCCGGCACGTCGCAGGGAGGCGGCGGCACGGGAACAGATGGGTGTGCGTGGCATGGAGGCGGCGGAGCTTCGGCCCGGCCGGGTGCGTCTGCAGCCTTGCTTCTGCCGCTTGATCTGGAGCCAAACTTCGCTCGATCTGGGCTGGAGTTGGCTCCCTCGTTCCGTTCGCCGGGAACCGGCCGGTGGCGTGGGGGCTGCAGGCTTGGAACAAGAATAATGGCGGCAGTCCTAGGGTTCTTCTCGCCACAAGTTGAAAATCTGCCTGTTGCCTATCCTTCTCAATCTGGTCGGATTGACGAGTTCCGGAAGGCTCTGCCGGCGAACTCCACGGGGCGATTCATGCCTGGAGATTGCTGGATCGGTGGGATTCGGTCGTGCGCACCCATGTTTTACTCTGGCCGTTTGGTTTCAGAGGGAGCGCTTCGAAGCTCTGCTGGCTGTTAATATCATGGAGCACGATTTCTCGTTCCTTGGTGCTGGCGGAGAATGTCATGAAGTCGAGATCTGAGGCTAGCAATGGTGGTTCGGATCTTTCTGGCGATGTGGAATTGGCTTGGTGTTTCATGAATTGGAGCGGCGGCATGTAAGTGGGGGCGACAACATACGTGAAGTCCAAAGTCCTACCTTTCAGGGTGAAAATCCAAGGTCTGGCCTTAATTGTTTGTGCCTGACAGTGGTCTTGTTGGAGACATTGTTTTGAGAGCGAGGATTATCTTCAGGGTGAAAACCCAAGGTCTGGCCTTAATTGGTTGTGCCTGGCACGGTTCTTCTTGAAGACGTTGCTTTTGAAGAATTGGACATCAGGTGTTGTTTTGGTGGCGGTTGTGCGGCTGCTGCAAGGACTATAACTCTGTAGCGGGACTTTTCTTTTTATTTCTTCTTCTTATTGTCTTTTGGCTGTGTGCATCCGTAGTAGCTTTGGTTATTGCGTTGTTGCAGAGGCTGAGTGCATGTTGTATCTTCTCGATATTAATAAACACTCTTTATCTAAAAAAAACATTCCCATATTAGTGTTATGAATGTTTTTAAACGGATATGGTAATAATTATTATTTTTAGAATTGTAGATGTAAAATTGTGCAGTGTGAGTATATAATAAAGTGGTTCGCAGTCATTTCATGTAAACAATCGGATTATATTTACATCCTAATCTCGTGGAGTTCTAGTGTGGACATTTCTGGTTGGTAGTTGGGACTTGGGACAGGGCGAGTGTGACATTGTACGAGTTTGAGTGTGGCCACAAGCTCCATCTCGGGAAGATGCTCAATGTATGGCTAATTGGCTACAACTGTCCATTGAGGAGTCAAGTTAGACGTTAATGCTTTCCTTATTTGGAAGTAATCATCACAGCTCATGTTACATTCCTAGTACCCAAAGTGCATCCCCGTACCGTTTGGACCAATAGATGCTGGCAAAAAAAAATTTAGAAAAGTGAATTTTATTAATCCCAGCCTCTACATCGAGTGATGCAAACAGCCGATTATTACAAAGTTTAAACGTATCTTATTCTGGTTTACATCTCAAGAAACACAAAGATTGAGACAGACCTCAACGGACACCGACAAGCAAAAGCACAACTATGAAAGCCTACTAATATGTTGCCACGTATGCCGGGAGAAAAAATCCTGTGTCACCCGCAGAAGTCTCGTGCACCCAGCCACCATGAGGTCCCACTGGTCCGAAGGCAGCAGGAAATCCCATAACCGGATCCAGTGCACCGCCATATGAATAACCTGTAATACACGAAATGTATCTTTCCTGTTAAAAACGATATCATTTCTACAATTCCAGAAAGACCAATAAATAGCTGAAACGCCTATACGAATCCTATCGTTGGTGTTTTTGTCCATCCCCCGCAACCAATTCCCAAACATATTTGTGACATTAGTAGGGGGAGGAATAGTATAAGTAAAAAAACAACACGTCACACAAGTTTTGCAAAAGGGCAAGCAATAAAAAGGTGTTCGACAGTCTCATCATTCCCACAAAAAGAACAATGTGATCTCCCATGCCAATTCTTCTTGGCAAGATTATCTTTTGTTAACAAGACCTTTCTATGAAGAAACCACATAAATATTTTAATTTTTCGGTATTTTTAATTTCCAAAGATACTTCTGTAAATGTCTAGTATATCCATTCATTAGGTCCTCATACATAGATTTTAGTGTGAATTGCCCATTATGAGTCAGATTCCACTTTAAAAAAATCAGGAATATCAGTCAACGCTACCTCCATTAATCTAAGGCATAAATGAGACCACATCTCCCATTTATTCCCAACAAGGGCCCTTCTAAATCCTAGATTTAGTGGAGGCGCATTGTGAAGTACATCATGAACCGAAACATGCTGGTACAGCACAATGTTATATAGTAATGGATATTGGTTCATTAATGGGGAATCACCCAGCCAAGTGTCCGCCCAAAACCTTGTGGTTTCCCCATTACCAATTTTAAAGGAACCTCTATTGAAGAAATCATTTTTGAATCTCATTAGGACCTTCCAAAAAGGAGAGTCTGTAGGTTGAGCTTCCACTTGAGCTAAAGTTTTACTTTGAAGGTACTTGTTTTGTAGCAGCTCCTGCCACACTCCTTCCTCATTTAAAAGTTTGAACAACCATTTGCTAAGCAAACATTTATTCTTTAGTTCAAGTACCTCCACCCCAAAACCTCCCTGGTCCTGTAGTCGACATATGATGTTCCATTTAGTTAATCTATATTTTCGTTTATTGTCATCACTCTGCCAAAAAAAAGTGATCTATAGAAATATAACCTTTTCCTTACCCCTTTAGGTAAACAAGGATAGCATAAACATTGGAAGGCTTGTTAAACCCGAATTAACAAGAACCAACCGATCCCCGTAAGACAACAGCTTTCCTTTCCAACACCCAAGTTTGCCTTCGAAACGGCATTCAACTGGTTGCCATTCGTCATTTCGGAGTCTCCTATAATGAATTGGAACTCCAAGATATTTGAAAGGTAGAGATCCAGACTCACACCCAAAGATTTGCTTGTATTGATCCTCTACCTCTTTAGTCTTCCCAAAACAAAATATTTCACTCTTGTGAAAATTTATTTTCAGCCCTGACAGTTGTTCAAAAATACAGAGGATGAGCTTCATATAAAACCACCTATATGACCATCTTCCTTCGCCCTCGCGATTAAGATGGCTAGCATATCAGCCACTATATTAAACAACATAGGAGAAAACGGATCCCCCTGTCTAAGACCCTTTTTAGTTTGGAAATAATGACCGATGTCATCGTTAACTCGAATCCCGACGCTTCCCCCCTGAACAAATTGCATAATCCAATTGCACCATTCTTGCGCAAAACCTTTCATACGCAAAGCTTGTTGGAGAAAGGGCCATTTTACTTTATCATACGCTTTCTCGAAGTCAATTTTAAAGATAACTCCATCCATTTTCTTCCTTTGGAGTTCATGAATGGTTTCATGTAGGACAACCACACCTTCTAAAATGTGCCTCCTAGGCATGAAAGCCGACTGCATCGGCCTAATTATCTTTTGTGCAATTTCGGTAATACGATTAGTACCTACTTTTGTAAAGATTTTAAAACTGACATTAAGAAGACAAATCGGACTATATTGTTGAATCTGAACCACATTTTCTTTTTTTTGGGAGCAGTGTAATGACTCCAAAGTTTAATTTAAATAGAGACAAATTTCCCTGTTTCAGTTGAACGAATAGAGCCATTAAATCGTCTCTAATTACCTCCCAAAAGGTCTTATAGAACTCAGCAGGGAAGCCATCTAGCCATGGTGCCTTGTTGAGCTCCATTTGAGATATGGCCACATACACTTCTTTCACTAAGAAATCAACTGTAAGAATGTTATTCTCCTCTTATGTAAGTTGCGGAATATCATGGACTATATTTTCATCCATTACAATATCATTAGGAGTCGATTACCCAAATAGTTTTTTATAATATTCAGAAATGTATATCTTTAAATTCGTCTCCCCTATAATGGTTCCTTCATCTTGTTCTAGCTGGAAAATCTTCTTTTTTCTATGTTATCCATTTGCTATGAGATGGAAATACTTCGTGTTGTTTCCACCCTCCTGTATATATTTTACTTTTTCCCTTTGTGCCCATTTCGTTTCCTCATCCCTACGAAGACAACAAATCCTATCATTTGCCTCTCTTAAAGCATCACGCTCAGCCACCATAAGCGAGTGTTCTCAGCTTTGATGACAAGTTCATCAATAATTTTTAACAATCTTTCTTCTCCTTATTATATTTTCCGCTTTGATTTTTAGCCCATCCTTTAAGATACCGCCTTAGATGTCTTATTTTATTTTGCCATATTTCAATTGGGGAGTTCCCTTTTACGAAACCAGCCCACTCAGCTACCACCATCTCATAAAAACCTTCCATTCTAAGCCATGAAATTTCAAACAAGAATCGTGCATTGTTGCCCAAATGCGTCTGTACCCCTGAATCCACGAACAAAGGGGTATGATCCGATCCCGCCCTGGTTAGAGCCTGAACCGTACCTAGAGGGAATTTTTGTTCCCACTCGGTGGTAACTAAAATCCTATCCAATTTTTGATAAGTAGGATTGTCTCTCCTATTTGCCCAGGTGTATTGTCTTTCGGAAAGTTCTATCTCTTTCAACTCTAAATTTTGAATGATAGCATTGAACATGATCGGCCAAGGTGGATTGGATTTATTATTGTTCTTTTCTTCAGGTTTCCGTTAGATGTTAAAATCCCCACCCACCAGCATTGGTAGTGGCTCATTTTCACAGACGGACTAACTCTGATAAGAACATAGGCTTATGCTCATCTTGTGATGCCCCATAGACATACACCAATACCCACTCAAAGCCATCACATTTGGATTTAATATAAAGTTTTAAGCAAAAGTCTCCTACATCAACATTTTTGACTTGGAGAGTTGCGGTATTTACACCTATGAGCATACCCCCTGACCTACCTCTAGGCGATAAACAAAACCAACTAAAATCTTGTCCAGCCGCAAGATGTGTTAAAAAGGGGGTAGAAAATTAGATCTTCCCGTTTTCGATAAAGCGAAAAATCCAATTTTCTCTCTCTAATAGATTCTTGCACAAACAAATGCTTTCCGAGGTCACGAAAACCTTCACTATTCCAGAAAATCCCTTTTAAATTATGAATTTTTACTTTTCTTTTGTAGTTTGATCCTAGCACTTCTACGTTTGTTAAGAGAAGAATACAATCTCTTTTTCCTGGTTCGTTTGACCTTCTCTGACTGGATAGAAAAATCAGTCCTATCATCCAAAGTTCTAGAAATGTCATCTTGCAAATCTTCAGTAAGGCCTATTGAGAATTAAACTATGTGGCTGGTCATCATAATTGTCCTTTAAATTATGTTGCAAAATATTAATTGTTCTATCTAACTCAGATTTCTTAATCAACGAAGCCGAAACTGCAGATGTGAAATCATAAAATTTTGGGGGAGAATTTCACTTCACCGGCCTCTGCACCAACTAGGGATGCACACAGCCTTTTAAGCATGAGTATCAGGATTTTTATCTTGGTTAGAGCATCTCTAGCAGATACCTGATATTGTGGTGCCGGATATGTGCTATCCGGTTGAGCCAGAAATCAGTTTCCGGTACCGCGGCGCGCGCGCAGAACAGATGCGGCATACTGATACGTCTCAAACGTATCTATAATTTTTGATGTTCCATGCTTGTTTTATACCAATTGCTACATGTTTTGCATCTACTTTATATCACTTTTATATACATTTTTTGGGACTAACCTGTTAACAAGATGCCGAAGTGCCAGTTCCTGTTTTCTGCTGTTTTTGTATCCCAGAAAAGCTAGTCTGGAAATATTCTCGGAATTGGACGAAACTACACGGGGGTGCCTATATTTCCAGAACACGCCTGACGGAGCGAAGGAGCAGCAGAGGAGGGCCACCAGGAGGCCACACGCACCTAGGGCGCGGGCCCCCTTCTACCGCGCCCTAGGGTGGTGTGGGCCCCTCGGGGGTCCGCAGCCGCCGCCCTTTCGCCTACTTATTCCCCCCGACGCAAAAACCCTAAGTACCTGAACAAATATCCACGAAAAGATCCAGAGACGCCGCCGTCGTCAACCCTACCTCGGTAGGGTTCAGAACCTCTTCCCGACACCCTGCCGGAGAGGGGAATCGTCACCGGAGGCTTCTACATCGCCATGCCTGCCTCCGGAGTGATGCGTGAGTAGTTCATCCTTGGACTACGGGTCCATAGCAGTAGCTAGATGGTTGTCTCTCCACTTTGTGCCATCATGTTTAGATCTTGTGAGCTGCCCTACATGATCAAGATCATATTATTGTAATGCTACATGTTGTGTTTGCTGGGATCCGATGAATATTGAATATTATGTCAAGTTGATTATCAATCTATCTTATATGTTATTTAAGATCTTGCATGCTTTCCGTTACTCGTAGATGCTTTGGCCAAGTAGATGCTTGTAACTCCAAGAGAGAGTATTTATGCTAGATAGTGGGTTCATGTCTCCGTTTAACCTGGGACAGTGACAGAAAGTTCTAAGGTTGTGGATGTGCTGTTGCCACTAGGGATAACCTAATGATGCTATGTCCACGGGCATATGTGTTTGTTTACATTACGCACTTTACTTAATGCAATTATCCGTTGTTTGCAACTTAATACCAACGGGGGATTCGGATGACAACCCGGCGGTGGATTATTAGTCATAGATGTTGTTGGATAACGGTCTATGTATTATGTCGTAATGCCCAATTAAATATCATAGTAGTCAACATGTCATGTATATGCATTGTCATGCGCTCACTATTCGTCAATTGCCCAGCTGTAATTTGTTCACCCAACATGTTAGTTATCTTGTATGGAGAGACACCACTAGTGAACTGTGGACCCCGGTCCATTCTTTTAAACTGATTAAACAACCACAAACTGCAAATTGTTCCTTTTTCATTCTCTGCAATTTAATACTCATTTTCCACACCATACGTTTAATTCTTTGTTTTCAGCAAGCCAGTGAGATTGACAACCTCACTGTTTCGTTGGGGCAAAGTAGTTTGATTGTGTTGTGTGCAGATTCCACGTCAACAGTCCAGACTCCCTTCGACAGCTATTTTTCTGGCGCCGTTGACAACCTTCTGAAGAGTTGCTGCTCCTACTGGTTCGATAACCTTGGTCTCTTTCTGAGGGAAAACTTGTTGCTGACTACATCATACCTTCCTCTTGGGGTCTCCCAACGAACGTGTGTTTCACGTCATCACATACTCGTACCGGAAACGAGTTTACCGCATCTGTTCTGCACAAGGTACCGGTACCGGAAAATCGATATTTGCATGTTTATGTCGAATTTATGCTTTTGAAGAACATATACTTCATCAAACATCACAGAATAAATGTTTTAAACATTGTGCAGCACAACAATCATCCATATTACAACAAATGTTTTAATCTAAATCAATAAAATAATAAACAAATGGTCCGAATGGAAATAATGGTTTAAATTACAACAATCTGAAATGAATAAAATGGGAAGCTACTTCTTCCCATACAACTGCCACTGATGTTCCACAAGATCTTTATGGAGCTGAATGTGTGTGGCCTTGTCCTCAATCTGCCGGTATGTCTCAAGAAAAGCTTCGATCTGGTCCGGGTTTCTTTGGGGCTTCACTCAAACAATTGGCCTTGTCCTCAACCAATGTTGTCATAACATAACTCCAAGTCTAAACCCCTCCCATCTTCGACGATCATATTGTGTAAAATCACACAAGCCGTCACGATGTCACGAAGGGTTTTCCTATCCCAAAAACGAGCCGGACCTCGAACAATTGCAAACCGAGCTTGCAACACACCAAATGCCCTTTCAATATCTTTTTGGCATGCTTCTTGAGCTTTGGCAAAGATGGAATCCTTCTTATTTGTCGGTTTAGAAATGGTTTTCACAAATGTCGACCAAGAAGGATATATACCATCGGCAAGATAGTACCCATGTTGTACTCATGCCCATTGACGGTATAGTTGCAAGCCGGTGCTTCTCCACTAGCAAGCCTACCAAAAAGATGTGATCTCTGCAACACATTGATATCGTTGAGAGACCCCGGCAACCCAAAATAGCAATGCCAAATCCAAAGTTCCTCCGAAGCAACGGCTTTGAGTACTATGGTAGGATCACGGTGATGACCGGTGTAGGTACCATGCCAAGCCGCCGGGCAATTTTTTTCATCTCCAATGCATGCAATCCACACTACTAAGCATGCCCGGCCATCCTCTTTTCTCATTTGCCGCCATCAATTTTTTGGTGTCCTCTTCATTGGGACTTCGGAGATATTCTTTGCCAAAAACCTTGATAACTATTTTGGCAAACACTCTCACGCATTTGATCGATGTATCTTCGCCAATGCGAAGATATTCATCGGTGTAATCAGTAGGAATACCATATGCTATCACTCTCATAGCCGCCGATATCTTTTGGTATGAAGTAAACCCAAGTAAACCGGTGGCATTTCTTCGTTGAACGAAGTAACGGCAATTGCTCTCGCAAGCTTCGACGATGCGGATAAACAAAGATCTACGCATCCGATATTGTCTACGAAAGAGGTGAGCCGGATAGGTCGGTACCTCGGTGAAGTTGTCCTTCATAAGCAACGCACTCCCTTGCACTCGGTTGCGGGGAATGCAAAGAAGCCCGACCTTCGAGCCCCGCCTCTTTCTCTTGCCTCCGGTCTCGTATTGCTCGACGAGATGCGCCATAACCATGTGCTCCATGTAATCGTCGAAGATGATGTCCTCAATCTCGGAATCATCCGAGTCAGAGGAGGAGGATGACGACGACGAACTCCAATCCATCTAGCACACGAGTTTTTGTAAATTAGACTATAAATTCACTAACATCTTAGCCTAAAACTACCGAATCGACGCCGAATCGAGAGAAAAATGAACCTTCTTCTCCACCAAATTCTGGATTTGAGACGCCGGAGCTTCTCACCCGAACACGACACGAAATCGACGACTCGGACGGCCGTGCGAGCAGGAGAGGGTCTCCGATGATCAGACCCGACCGGAGAAGCCGCTCCCGGTCGGAACTGGCCTCGCGCGCGACCTTGGCGTCGGATCCATGGTGGCGGCAGCCGCCGCGTCCGTGCGGATGGGGAACGCCTCCCCCGGTGCCGAAACTTGGTGGAATCGGTTCGCCGGGGAGCGGCGACCCTTTCCCACGGTGCGGCGAAGGCGGGGACGGGAGCGGGCGGCGGGGCGCGCCGGCGAGATGCGTCGGCGGAAGGGTGCGGCGGAAGGAACGGCTGAGCGCGCGGTGAAACTTCCGCGCGGAACCGTTCACGCCAAGAGTGCGGGGTGCGGGAAAATCCGACGCGGAAACTGAATGGATGGGGCACGGGGGGTGAAATTCCCTGATCCCCGGAAATTATTTTCCGGTAAGGGGGCTTATATTCCGCGTCTGTTCGGCCCCAGATTTCGCCCCGGACCCGGAAAAAAGCAGTTAATTTCCGGGCCGGGGGCTTATGCGGTATCTGCTTGAGATGCTCTTAATAACCAAACCTGATCCTTAGGAAAAATTGCATGAGTATCACGAAGGTCTGATTCTCAAGTATAAACAGGAACCTAAATTCGCATCCTGGGGACTTGAACCTGGGTGTTAGCTTTGTACATCCACTCCCCTAACCAGTTGAGCTAAACTCCACTCCTAACTTAGTACTGCTACAGTTATGAAGAAAGGGCCACATCTGGTGGCTGGCGTGATCATGCCAGATATAAAATAAGATATTTTCATACCATAATGCACCGATCATGTCTTCTTTTTCAACAAAATCACACCACGCAAAAATAGCTCTCCATACAATTCAAGTCCATGAAGCTTAGAACATGTTTCTTTTTTAGTTGGAACATGAAGCTTTTGTAGCTTCCTACTTGAGCTGTTGCCCGTGAAGTTTTAGGTGCCACTTTGCATTCTTTCGAGGAAGATAATATGGTCTGGTAGTAGTTACCTAAGTTGGCATTTCCTTAATCTTTTCCTGAATTATTGATGCGGTAGCGTCATCACAATTGCTTTGTTTTCCTTGAATGTGACCGATCGGTTGATCGCCTTCCGAAGTCTATGCATCGCGACGTTGGGTCGCGGTCGAGAGATGATAACATGAATATCCAACCGACGCCTATATGTGTAGCTCTTAAGTTAACTGCGACCGTGCAGGACAAAGGTTTCCACATGACTCCAGATGCAGCTAGCACGCACGGCGATTTGTTAGAAGTTAGGACGATGATGCACAGTAGTTTTCATTACACTTCCATCTTTTCTGTGTTAGCTCTCATGCTGGCCACACCCATGTTGTTGCTGACAATTACTAGCTACTAGTTACTATCATTAATCAGTACTTGTTAGAGAAAAGGGTCACACATGTAGGTTCCTAGCTTTAGAAGGAAGAGACACCGTTCGGGGTAGCATCTTGCCAGCAGATTTGGTGGTCGGGTTGAGAGTTTCAAACTCGAAATATTGCATGCAGCTTCAGACTTCAACGCAGATTCACGACATGGGCATCTCTTTCCCTCGCCTTAGTTAACAATAAAGATGCAAGTGAACAAAACGGCCTTCAATAACCATGTCCTGAGAACTTGCCCTGTGGCAAGATGGATAGGAGGGTGATTGTACCCCCAACACACCAGAATTCAAATCCTATATTTAACATTGGTATTTCTCGTTTAGGTGGAATATTCTTCATTGGGAGGCGACGTTACCGTCGACAGCGAGACGCATGTGGTGACTTCGTCAATCTCAAGACCCAACCGACGGCTCAGTCTTTCAGAGGTGCTCATAGAGGTAGCCGAGTAGGGTGTGCGTGCGTACGTTCATAGGGATGAGTGTGTGCACGTGTATGTGAGCGTCTGTGGTGTATCGTGTTTCGCAAAAAAATTGGAAAAAACAACCATGTGCCCAGCTTGATCAGATTTATGTTGCTACGGTGCTCCATAGAGACCAAGCGGTCAGCAGCAACACCAAACAACCAGTAGTACGCATTCAGAAAGGGAGAGGAACAACAATACGGAAAACGGGACCATGCAGGCCCTAGGTGGTCCTTTATATAGAGGAATCCCACCCGAGTGTGAATTTCCGAAATTGTGCCACCGACGAGGTTCGAGCTCGGATCGTTCGGTTCACCACTGCGACCATAACCACTGTGCTAGTGCCCCGTTCTCAGGAAAAACAACACAATGCATTAGTAGAAAATGGGCCTTCTTATGCTGCTACGGTGCTCCATAGAGACCAAGCGGTCAGCAGCAACAACAAACAACCAGTAGTACGCATTCAGAAAGGGAGAGGAACAACAATACGAAAAACGAGACCATGCAGGCCCTAGGTGGTCCTTTATATAGAGGAATCCCACCCGAGTGTGAATTTCCGAAATTGTGCCACCGACGAGGTTCGAGCTCGGATCGTTCGGTTCACCACTGCGACCCTAACCACTGGGTTAGGGACCCGTTCTCAGGAAAAACAACACAATGCAGTAGTAGAAAATGGGCCTTCCGCACTGAGCATTAGTCCCGGCCGTGTTTGGGCACGGGACTAATGTGAGCATTAGTCTCGGTTCCAACGGCTAGGACGTCGCACGGGCTTAGTCTCGGGTCAAACGGGACCTTTAGTCCCGGTTGGAGACACCGACCGGGACTAAAGTCTTTCCTATATATATCCTTCTTCCTGCCCGAGCTCGAGTTCATCCCCATTTTTCTCTCTGTTTCCTCTCTGAGCTCGAGTTCATCCCCATTTTTCCCACGATTTGTCAAGATTGGCGGCGCCCCAAGGGTTCTAAAAGGTTAGCAACTTCATCCTCTCATCCGTCATTGCTAGTTTAGCTCATTTCATGCTCTAAAAGTAGAGTGATTTGTGGGTTTTAGTTTGGAAGTAATTATGTGGGAGTTTATTTGATTTATATGCAATTTGAGCTCAAATTAACTTCTTAGTTTGCATATGTGTTGATGTGGTTTACTTAGTCATTGCTAGTTTAGCTCATTTCATGCTCTAGAAGTAGAGTGATTTGTGGGTTTAGTTTGGGAGTAATTATGTGGGAGTTTATTTGATTTATATATAATTTGAGCTCAAATTAACTTCTTAGTTTGCATATGTGTAGATGTGGTTTACTTAGTCATTGCTAGTTTAGCTCATTTTATGCTCTAGAAGTAGAGTGATTTGTGGGTTTTAGTTTGGGAGTAATTATGTGGGAGTTTATTTGATTTATATGCAATTTGAGCTCAAATTAAAGGATGATTTGTGGGTTTTAATGTCGTCCCGTCCCCATCCCCGTCCTCGCCGCCGTCGATCGCCCGCGCCGTCCCGTCGCCGGCACCACCTTTGTGAGCCTCTTGTTCTTATCTTTTTTAAAAAAATCTTACTTGTATGATTTAGATAGTTACTTGTTTAATTTTCTTACTTGTATGATTGTTTTTTATATATAGTGTCATGGTTTTGATATCTGTCCCCGTCGACCCTCATATGGTTTATGATTCGCATGTGGTATATTATCTTTTATAGATATTTGTTTCATTTCGTGTTTATGACAATTATGCCGACCAACTTGACACAGATATTTTTTATCTAGGAGGTATGTGAACCGGAAATTCCAACCGAGTCTCTTGTCGAGAAGTTAAATTTAGTTGAAAAGGAAAACGATGATTTGAAAGAAAAATTGAAAAGAATTGAAGAAGAGAAGATGAAATTGGAGTTGTATATTGCTGATGTCGTCGATGATCACAAGATCAAGATGGATGCAATGCGCTTGAAGATTAGAAAGATTAGAAAATATGCTATTAATAAAGAGGCTTGGTATCATTATGTTGTTGGATCAATTATTACCTTAGTTGCGATTTTGATCGCATTTGTTGTTGCATTTAAATGCTTTAGATAGTTGTATGTTAGTTTCAATGTTGTTTTATGAGAACTATGTATGAACTTTATGTATATATTGTTGCAATAATAACATTTGGTCACTACTCTATTTTGGTTTTAATGTGATGAACTTGTATTAATTTGGTCACTTCTCTATTCATGATGTTGTGTAATGGATGTACGCTGACCGACGCACTCACGAGTTCATTCATGGCCTGCATTCTTTTATCCGTGTGGCTGAGGAAAACAAGCGGAATGGTTTTATGTGTTGTCCATGTGAGGTTTAATACATTTTACGATGAGCCAAAGCACCACATAGTTCTTTCAGGGAAAAGAAACATCGTGAGAGTGGAGGACAAGAATGACATGTCAGAAGATTATAATATGTTTGATGAAATTCCGCCCTTCATAGTGAACACTGACCCAGGCATCTTGCTAAATAATGAAGATTCTTCATGGTTACGGCGCAATCATAAGCAAGGGACATACGCGAAGAAAAAATTTATACCCGAACACTAAATGGGGATGTTGGTGATATGTAATAATGTATTAAACCTTTTATATAACTGTGTTCTGAAAACTGTTGGTATTGTGTAATAATGTATTAAACCTTTTATGTAACATTTTATGTAACTGTATTAAATAATAGGAATCACTGAAAAATATTGGATGGTCCAAAAGTTGTTGAGGATGTTTTCAAATATAGATATCATTTTTATAAATTTTTAGAAACTAATTTGACTTGATTTGGACAATTAAATCAATAGATATAAAAGAAATCAGACAATAGAAAAAAGAAAAAGGCACAAGAACAAAAAAACTATTCTAAAAGCCCATTTAGACATCAGAATATTGAAAAAAAGAAAAAGAACGAGAACAAAAAATACTCGAGTTTCAAAAGCCCATTTAGTCCCGGTTGGCATTGCCAACCAAGACTAAAGGTGAGCTTCGCGCGCGAAATTTTTGCGGCAGGTCCAAAAATATCTTTGCTCCCGGTTGGTGGTACGAACCGCGACTAAAGGTCCTTTAGTCCCGGTTGGTGGTTGGAACCGGGACTAAAGGTCCTTTAGTCTGTTTTAGATCTCCCCGATCGACCCATCTTCCTCTCGTCGCGCAGTTGCTCTCCTCTCCCCTATGCATCGGTTCGTCTCCTCCCCTGCCACGACGCCGCTGTCGCCTCCCCACCCCTGTCGTGCCGCACGCCTCCGCGCCCGAGGAGCCCCGCCCGAGTGAAAGGACATTTATTTACCCCTCTGAGTTTTGTGTGTTAGATAACAACACCGGGATATTTTAATGTGTTGCTAAGTGCTTTCAGGAAATATTAAGTTTTATAAGAATACAAAACGAAGAAAGAAATTGTCCGAAATTGCGTGGTGGTGAAGCTTCTGGGAAGCCAGCCCCCAGGCCGGCTGGCTCGGCTGGGCTGCCAGCCCCCAGGCCGGCCAGGCCGGTCCCCAAGCCGGCTGGCTCGGCTGCGCTGCCGGCCCCAGGCCGGCTTCTCTAGCTTTCCTGCTGCAGTGTGATAGGCCGGCCCTCAGGCCGGCCTGGCTGGCTCCCAGGCCGGCCTCCCAGTTTCTCTTCAACGACTACTTTTTCGGAGGAGCTATAAATGCTCCTCCACCTACCTTGAGACAAGTAGCTCGCCCAAACTTGAAGATACCATTATTGCAAGCTCAAGAAACATCTAGATCTCCCAATCCCTCCACCCAAACTCGTTGATCTTTGGAGGATTGAAGGAGAAGGCTCGGATCTACATCTTCACCAAGCGAATTTTCATTTCCCCCTCATTCACTTGAGGGCCCCTTTGCTACGATTTCCTTTGGGAAAACCTAGCTCATTGTTGTACTTACTTGATTGTCTTTGTGACAGATTATAGTTGTTCGGGAGCCCCCAATCCAATTGTGGGTTGTGCCCCGGATCGTTGTTGTAAAGGCTCCGGAATCCGCCTTGAAGGTTTCCGATAGTGTAAGGTGAACCAAACTTTTGTGGTGCGGTTCATCGGAGAAGAAGGTGAAGCCTTTGTGGCTGTTGAGTTTTGACCTTTGTGGTAGCTCACACCTCTCCAACGAGACGTACTCCCCTAAAAAGGAGGAACTCGAGATTACATCTTTGTCTCCGCGCGCTTTCACCTTCGGTTACCTCTATTCCTGTTTACCGTGTTTACTTCGTGTATTTTGCTTAGTTTCTAGTTTGTCATATAGGTAAATTCACCGTAGCTGCATATCTAGAGAATTTACCTTTTTGTGTCAAGCCTAATTTGAAAAAGTACTAAAATTGAAGTTGCACCTATCCCCCCCCCCCCCCTAGGTCTCATACGATCCTTTCACCGAGGTGTTGCCCCTGCTCTCCTCCCCCTCCAAGACGCCGCTGTCACCTCCCCTCCCCTGCCTCGCGCTGCAGGAGGACGAGTCGGGCCTGCTCCGCCCCCATCGACACCAGTACCGGCGGCGCCTCCTCGTCCGCTCTACTGCTCCCGCAGCCCGCATCTGGAACGCCGTGACACGTGATGCGGGAGGTGCTCGCAGCCGGAGCACGCCTTCGTCCCCTAACCCCTCTCCGGTAGGGGCTCTCAGTACCCGTGCCTGCCTCCCCACCCAGAGACTCACCGCCGTTGTGCCCTCGTCGGAATAAGTTTACACATTTTTCTTAGAACATTGCCAATTGCATCGCTTAAAAAACCTTTCTCTACTGTGTATGTCCTGAGATTCCAGAAAAATATCTTGGTTGAGAGATTAATATCTATCTTCCTATGTATTATTGTGTTTTTATGAATTTGCATGTATTTTAGCATACTTAAATATCTTGGTGGAGAGATTTATATTATTGTGTTTTTATTGTGAGATTTATATAATTGCCATGACATAATTCTTGGTCCTCACACAAGATAATAGTTATCGACAATTAGTTGCCAATGACATATTTTCATTGCTTGGAATGAAAAATATGTTCAATATACCAAAATTCTCAGAATTTGGAGATCTAAATATTGATGCAATCATCATGCATGATTAAGCAACTTGAACCTAAATGGACTCTATCCTATGAACTAAATGAACTCTTTTATATCAAATGTGAAGTTTATGGAGAAGACATTCCTTTACATTTCATGTAAATGGATCCATATGGTTTAGAACTACATTTTAATTGCAACTAAAATATCATATTACATTCGGTTTGCAGTTAAGCTATGGACGACCACGGCAGCGACGAGGAAGACGCAATATACGATATAATTTTAACCAGAAGAGATGACGGCTCACAATATCTGAATGAGTCCGGTGAGGGAATTGAGCTAGAAACAAGCAATGATGGCACAGAAAATGTTGGACACTTCACGAAGTCCGGAGAGGTATATTAAGCCTCTCGTGATCACTAGATGCATTAATTGATTTGTATATATATATTAACGAATCTTTCTTATTTTAGCCCTCCGGATCGAGCCAATCTGCTAGAAGGCAACGAGGCCCGACCAAAAAGTTGGGCGATCATCAAAGGTTCGCGATCGACCAAGTTGCTGAAGATGGCGCACCGCTTGCTCCACAGAGAACGTACGTAGATTTGTAAATCAATGCGGAGTTATTGTTAGGGACAACATCCCGATCACCCTCGAGAATGGAATAAGCCAAAGGAAGATGGAGTTAGTTATGTCGACCAAAGATCCAAAGATTTGCTTTGGAATACGCTCTCGTCAAATTTCAACCTACCGCCAGGTCTCACAGAGCGCGAAAAAAAGAAAGTCAAGGAGTGGGCTCTTAAGAAGATGGCCACACAATTCCAGACCTTCAAGAAAAAATTATATAGTGAATATATCAAGAAAAAAACTCCAACATTCACTGGAGCACTAGAGAAGATAAAAGATCACTGGGACGCATTTGTGAAGTACAAGGATTCGTCTGAAGCTGTGGCAAGGTCGGAAAAAATAAGGAAAATGCTGCGAAAAAGAAATATCACCATACTATGGGGACAGTGGCTACAAGACTGCGTGCCTAAGTGGGAAAAAATGACCGACCTGATTGCTAAAGGGATCACTCCAGCTACAGCGGAATAGCCCAAGAGGTCCAAGCACTTTGTACGGGCATGGGGGATCGTTGGACCCACAGACAGGGCAGATTATTGCAAAGGAAAAAATTCAAACAGTCTCCAAAGACTTGTTAAAGCAATAGAAAATGTTCAAAAGGGAACGTTCCAGCAAGAGAGAGAGAACGAGCTGACACTCGCCCTCGGGAATGATGAACACCCAGGACGAACACGAGGCAAAGGCGCCGATATTCCGTGGAGGGCTGGGTTTTCGGAGTGGAATGACACTTATAGAAGCCGTCAGAGAAAAAAGAAGCAGGAGTTAGACCGGTTTCAGAAGCTAGAAAGAAACCACGAGGAATTGGAACGCATGTTCAGGCGGCAGCAGGAGCAACTGGACACAATTAGCCAGCAAAGGGCATCTCAGCGGCAGCAAGAAGATCCTGCATTCGATAGTATCGTCCCATCTCAGCGGAAAAGCAGCGTGGGTTCCACGGCGGTCCTGGCTGATCATGATGCACTGATGGATGATGAACCGGTGGCTCGCTACCCGTGGATGATATCACGGAGAGGAAAAATTGTGAGCTACATCAGTCAATGAAGAACATATCCTTCAGGTGGCGGTCGGCTTTGCTTTACCAAATGAACCTGGAGCATGCTACCATGGCTGTCAGATTCCAGCTGGCTATGCTCGTGTCGGGGTGGATGAAATTATGAAGGGATATGAGACACTGGAGCTTGACATGGCTGGAGGTGAAGGGGAGACGACACTGGGAGAAGTCACGCATGGTTTCATTCTATGGAAAAAAAGACATCGTGTTTGCAGACTCGGCGCCAAGGCCACCGACTCCTCCGAGTAGCAATCCACCTCTAAGTCCACCCTTCCTCGAGAGGGAGCACATCGCGAGTCCATCTCGATCTCCGGCGCGTCCGCCCACTTAGTGGCTAAAGCGGAAGGCCACCGGTACGTCGACTAGTACTAATCGGAAGAAAGGTGCAAAGAAGAAAACCAAAGACGACGAGGCTCCTCCCAAGTTACCTTACGAAATGACTGATGAGGAAACCAGAGAGGTCGTGGCTGCCGAAGTGAAAAGACATTTTGCACGACCGCGGCCCCAGCCAAAGGAGAAAACACCTGAGAAAACCGTTCAGCACTTTGTGGAACTTCTTGTGCGACCATCGTCACATGTGGCAAATATGCCATCAGACTATGAGCGTTGTATTAAGAAGTCATATAAGGAACAAATGCAGCAGACGAGAAGTAGTAGTGCAAGCGGAAAAAAGTTCCCCAACTCGGAGAACAGGCAATACAATCGATCCCCCCGCTCAAGGTGTTTCCCGATAAGGACGTACACGACGACACTGGTCTCAGTGTTGCTCAACTCATAGGCGACACTGGTCTCCCCATGGCTGATCTAGCATGGAAATATGTCACGGGCAGCCTCTGGTCAGACCTGAGGAGGTCAAGCATCTACCAACACAAATGCGAAGATTGCATGAGTGGTACATGAAAGTCGCAAAGGAAGGGCGAACCATGTTTTATGTGGCAGTTAAGAAAGAGCATTACTTCGCTGAAAACGAGATATGTATCGACCTTGATGAAAATTTTCAGTTATTCAATCAAGACGCCCTCGACAAAGATATCGTCAGTTCCTATTGTCTGTAAGTGATTTATTTCTGTAATTTAAGTCTAGCTCAGCTCATTCATTGCCTATAATTATCCTCACTATATTCTTTTGTATGCTATTATGCAGAATGAAGATTCTCGAATGCAGAAGAAGGAGAATCTATGACATTGGATTCATTGACCCATATAACATTAATGAATATACCATACGAAATCACGCTACGGACACAGAGGCTAACTTGCTAATGTTTTTAAAGGAACAAAATCACTGCGCAAAAATACTATGGCATTACAATTTCGGGTGAGTGTTACTGTCTTGTACACATTCTATTTTGCTTACTCGATGTTAAGTGTAATTGATGAGTTGTGCATGCCTGCGTATATAGACGTGTGCAGCTTCCACTGGATTCTGCTAATCATTAGAGTTGACGATGGAATCGTTGAAGTCATGGACTCATTAAAAAAAGTCCTGAAGCCTACGAGAGCGTGGTTTTAATGCTCGACAGGTAATTTGAGTTATTATCGCACTATATCGGCCTCTTTCGTTCATTTCCTGATATCAAGTAATTAATAACTCCTTTATTCATTTTCTTTGCCGGGCAGGTGTTGGAAACAGTTCATCAAGGAGGTTGTCGGTGAATGGAAATCGGAGCTCCGTTTTCGATGGATCCCGGTAAGTAGTACTAGCTACGTCCGCGCATCTCTTAAATTATAGTTTCAATATCATTATCATGCTTGATTATTATTTGATTGAATTCAATTCTCGTAAAGTCCATGAGGCAGGAACAAGGGACTAGTTTATGTGCATACTACGTTTACGAGTTCATTCGCATGATGATCAGTGAGCGGAAAAGAGATGTAAGACAACTTCAAGTACGTAAACAATATTCACAATTTTATTTTATTACCATCAATTGTGTTGAGTTCTATTCATAAGTTCTTTTATGATGATTTGATATATATACACACAACTCACATATTCATATTGATCTAGATGGAAGAGATGCGGGAGAAGCTCCTACCAAAGAACCGCCCAAAAGCAATTCAAGAGAAATTGGCGGGATTTTTTTCTTACGGAGGTCATATCTGAAAGGGGACAACTCCATTGCCGCTAATGCCTCCATGTAATTAAATAGATATATATACCAAATTGTATATATATGTATGCTCGTAAGAGAAATTATATTACATATGCTTCAACTTGTACAGTATGTAGTAGCGTAGAATATGTATACGAAAACTTGTTTGAAATGAAAAGGAATTGAATGGAAAACATAAAATAATTGAATGGAAAACATAAAACCCTAAACCCACCCTGAACCCTAAACCCTGAAAAAAAATGAATAGAAAACACAAAAAACACAAATCTTTAGTCCCGGTTGGGACCCGGGCACTCGGCACCCGGTCCATGGCCAACCGGGACTAAAGGACGGGGCCTTTAGTCCCGATTTGATAGTCCCCGTTGGAAACCAGGACTAGAGCCCCTTACGAACCGGGAATAGAGGCCGTTTTTCTACTAGTGATGGTCTGCTTGCGATAAACGCGAAAGGTTTTTTCTAGGGTTCTTGGCAGGAGGAGAAAAACTCCTCCCCCCCACCCCGGCCACGGGTGCTGGTTTCTTTCGGGGGTGGGGGAACCTCGGATTGGTATCCGGTGCCGTAAGATTTTTGAGTTCTTCGTCTACAAGGAGGGGGCAGCGACGGCGATGAAAATATAGGTCCTTCATTTCGCCCCTAATCGGTGTTATTCCTTGGAGGAGCGTCGACATGCCAGAGTTTGGATGGCCATTAGATTTGGCGTGATAAGGTGTGTCTATGGTGGCGGCGTTCTTGCGGAAGTTACGGTGTGGTAATGTATTGATATCTACAAGTTCCGCCACCATCTCGTGAAGCTCAGACAAAAACGGCCTCATCTGGGAACTAGTTCACTTTTTGCCCCCCATCTCTGTCTGGCAGGA
Organism: Poa pratensis; assembly: GCA_947311845.1. Taxonomy (NCBI): domain Eukaryota; kingdom Viridiplantae; phylum Streptophyta; class Magnoliopsida; order Poales; family Poaceae; genus Poa; species Poa pratensis. The sequence goes on along the minus strand of CAMZMU010000051.1, from coordinate 55,907,893 downwards.
GTTGGGACTATCTCCTGGCCCACACTGATACTAACTTCTCCGGGACGACACTCAACATCATGGTCGCCGGCTTATTCTGGACTACATCGATGACTTTTCGGCCGCTACTTTTACAAGCGCCTGGTTTTTTAAATTTATTCTGACACAAGCTCCGTTGCGCTGGAGGCGCCCGAGAGGCGGCATCGAGCTTTGTACGGCGCGCGGTGTTGAGGGATACAAAAGGAAGATGGAACTGATCTTTTCAAAGACTTGTGTCTCAGCTAATATATGGCTTAGGCCTTTTCCGCAACATAAAATAAAATACAAAGGTCTATGTATTCCAACTGATTGTGTTTACGATGTTCCGTGCAAGTGAGCAACAACAGAAGCACGGTACCGTGTACTAGCCTGCAACAGCAGCAGCAGCAGCAGCCGTGATAGGATCAAGATTTGACCATCAAGCTAGAAAGGGTGAGGATTTACTGCCCCAGCCCTCACGCATTCAACCATACTAGGTAAGATGGCGCGGCGGCACGCCGCACCCGTGTGGTTTTATTGATGTAGTTCATTTTAATTTTCTGTAATTTTTGTAAGGATGGAAAATAGTCATATACATTTGAATATTCTGTAGCTGGTAGAAGTGTGGAAATACTCATATACGTTAAAATTCTCCAAAAGAATAAACACATTGTGAATTAGGGGGGAGTTTTGGCATTTTAAGTATGGTTAAAAGTTGTTTAATTTTGTTGTGTCAAATAAACATGGTTAATTTTTCCGACCGTTCGTCAATTCAGTATAAATAAGTAGGATTTATTTTTTTAAACATTTTGATATGTTCAACATATTTTTTCCGTGGATAATGAATTAGTTATGATTTTTTTGGAAATTAAACTAAAATTCTGCGGTATTACTGTTATTTTTCGTCGGTGAATTAGTTCATTCGGGAAATAAATTGAGAAAATAATATTGCAGCGCAATATGAAATATATATGCTGCTAAAAATAATGTTAGTAAAATTAGTTTTGGAAAAGTTATTTGGTGGTGATGTTACTTAATTTAGTTTGTAATATCTAGAGAATGCAAGGACCTTTCCGTAAAAGAACCACGCATTTTTATTCTGGGAGGACGATTTATATTTTTTTTAGGAAAACGTGAGGGCGTTTTTTGCAGAATGGGGATTTTTTTTTGCAGAAAGTTTTATTCCGAGGGCCGATTTATATAGGGTGGTATACATCTACTTGTGAAATGAAAATTCAAACGGATGACCGAGTGAAACGAATTGGACAAAATTTGTTAAATGTTTGTGTGAATCTGGATCCGAAATTAAGGAGCTAGGCTCGACCAAACTCGAAACCGATCACGGGAATGGAACCTACTCGTCGGTGCGCATATATTTCATGTATATAATTTTCGGAGAATGCGAAGTTTTTTTTTTTTGAAAAAAAAAGTTAAAAGTTGTTTAATTTTGTTATGTTAAATAACCATGGTTAATTTTTCCGACCATTCGTGAATTCGGTATAAATAAGTAGGATTTATTTTTAAAAACATTTTGATATGTTCAACATATTTTTCCCGTGGATAATGAATTAGTTACGAATTTGTTGGAAATTAATCTAAAATTCTGCGGTATTACTGTTATTTTTCGTCGGTGAATTAGTTCACTTGGGAAATAAATTGAGAAAATAATATTGCAGTGCAATATGAAACATATATGCTGTTAAAAATAATATGCTGTTAAAAATAATTTTAATGAAATTAGTTTTGGAAAAGTTATTTGGTGGTGATGTTACTGAAATTAGTTTGTAATATCTGGAGAACGCAAGGACCTTTGTGTAAAAGAACCACGCATTTTTATTCCGGGAGGCAGATTTATATTTTTTTTTGGAAAACGCATGGGCTTTTCTGCAAAAAGTGGCGAGCGGTGCTTTTTTTCCAAAAAGTTTTATTCCGGAGGGCCGATTTATATTTTTTTGGTCGAGAGGCCGATTTGTAATTTTTAGAAAAACGCGAGGGCTTTTCTGCAAAAAGTGGCGTGCGGTGACTTTTTTTGCATAAAGTTTTATTCCGAGGGCCGATTTATATAGGGTGATATTCATCTACTTGTGAAACGAAAATTCAAACAGATGACGGAGTGCGACGAATTGGACAAAATTTGTCAAATGTTTGTGCGAATCTAGATCTGAAATTAAGGAGCTAGACTCGACCAAACTCGAAACCGATCACGGGAATGAAACCTACTCATCGGCGCGCATATATTTCATGTATATAATTTTCGGAGAATGCGAAGGTTTTTTTCCTGCAAAAAAAACGACCACCGTAGCGTGAATGTAGCTACAGTTTGAAGAGGAGCCAGACAGAGGTGAACTCGTGACTGAAAAAACGACCTACTCATCACGGGAATGTAGCTACAGTGCTGCGGCTCTCAAGCCATTATATATAGTAGTGATATGTATCCTGCTGCAAGTGTCGAGTCACCGATCTGCCCATCTCCTCTTGGAGTCACGAGTTCACCTCCGTCTGGCTCCTCTTCAAACCCTATGTCGCGTCACTCCTCTTCTTTTAATTCACGTCGGTCTTCCACCTTTTCATTCTGCAAGAACCAAAACAAGAGAGGACCACTCACGGAGATGAACCTTTCAAATAATAACACTGATATGCTACATCGAAGTCCTGAAACTGAAACCGAGAGCTTTCCGGTGCACGTCACACTGGTTTCCTCAGCATGGCATCCGGCAGCAGATGCAGGACTACCAGGAGATCTTTTTTCAGCGATGGAGCTGGGGGGCGCGTGATCCCTGCGGCTTTCTGCTGCAAGGAGACAAGCCGTCCCTGTACTTGTGCGAGAAGGGCAAGTCCTCAGACATACATGGTGCATGGCGCTGTTCATGCAGATCCACGATGCATGCAGCCAACTACTAAAATGTTTTTCATTGGAGGCGACACATGGTATCAATGCGGGCCGCCGACTGGGGGCCGCCTCTCACGATAAAGTAAAGAAGAAACTTACGTTGCGTTCTGGGCATTCAACCGCGCCGATCAAACTCCGGCAGTGGCAAGGCAGTAGGAGCAACTACTCGCCCCGTATCAAAATGTAAGATTTTCAAGTCTTTTTAGCTTTTTTCTTGATTCGTAAGGATGTAGACATGTTTTAGGAACACCGGTTTGATTGTTTCTGTTCTTTTTCTCAAACTGCATGGAACCATTTCCAAACAGCTTTGGTGTAGTGCTAAACATGGTGCTTCATCATTAAGAGCGGAGGATCTGGAATTACGAATGAGGTGCTCCTACTTAGCTGCAAACTGCAAGGAACCATTTCCAAACAGCTTTGGTCTAGTGCTAAACATGGTGCTTCATCATTAAGAGCGGCCGATCTGGAATTGCAACTGCCAAATGGGGTAGTACTCCTACTTGGATGCAATCAAGTCCGTGTAGTACATGGACTGAATTCGGTATTCAATACAGATCGAGGAGTTTGCACGGAAGAGATACATTGTGGTTGGATGGTCAGATAAGTTAACCCTTCAACTGTTAGGCAGGGCAAGTACACATGCATGGAGACATGCCTTGAGAAGCTAGGTAAGCTCGGCTTATCAAAGAATAAAGTTTACCGCTTTGTACCGTCGCCATCTCCAGCTGCGCACGCTGATCATTCATTAACTTGTACGCTGCCTGTTTCCGACACGGCAGTAATTTGATCTTCTTCCCTGGATCGACCGGTGCTGCATGGTCTTATCCGTTGCTGTTCATCCAGCGTACTACTAGACTGCAAGGTTTCGTACGTGCCACATGATCATGCATCCTACTCCAAGCTAGTCGTCCTTACAACATTTAGGAGGGACCGGTGCAATGTTTCTCATGCATGGTTCAGACTTAAATTCTTACCAGCCAGCTGGGTGTTACTTGACAGAAAATCAAAAATGCTGTTGACGGTTGGGGTTGCTGCTGTGTTTTGGGGATCTGGAAAACTAGAAATCTTGCGTGTTTTGAAAAAAAGTGGCCGATTGAGCCGATAGAGGTAATACATCGAGTTTGTTATTGGATTGATTGGTGGGCAAACTTGCAGGGATCGGAGGACGCAAAACTGGAGCTACAGCGGGGCGCAAAGCTGCTGGCGTGGGTCACGGATGAAGTGTTCAGAGGAGCTAGAAGATGGGCGACATGGAGACCAAGACTTGGTGGCGGTTGAAAAAAAGCTTGAAGCTTCGACTGGCGTAGTTGTTTGTTAGATAGTTCCGTTTCTGTCTGTGTTTTAGTTCAGTGGCTGAGGTTTAAAAATGTTGCTGGGAGTGTCTTCATGTGAGATGTTTGTGAATTCGCTGGGTGGAGTTATTTTTCTGGTGGTGGTCTGCGTTGTGGTGGATCTTGTAGCCTGGTTTCTATTAATGGAAATCGGGGAGTAATCCCTTTAATTCAAAAAAAAAAACTGGGTGTTACTTCCCGTGCTAGCTAGCTGGTGGGTTACGATCCATCTCGATGTGTATTCTTTTGTGCTCACGCACATGACATCCACAAATAGAAACATCGTACAACTGGGGTGCTTTTCTTTTGGTACCACCATCAGCCCCTCTGGTACGTGCGTTTGGTGTTGTTTAACATCCATCGTCTTTGTTATCACTGATAGGGGTGTTAGTGACCTCACGGCTTACGCATATTAGCATAACAAGACAAGAGCCGCCAACATAAACTAGACCAAACGTATGGAGGGTGGTACCCTCGTCACCACCAGCTAAAACTAAAAGATCCCTTTGTCTCGCAGTATAGCCAATTGGATTATCTTAGGAAAAGATCGATGGACCACATTGCAACTGCATAGTTTGTTCCGTTCGTTCCGAGATCAGAGTGTCTGTCAACGCCATATTTTTATCCTCATCTGATCGGTCCCTGCCATCTTCTTTATCCTTAATCAACTGGAAGGAACCCAAACTGTATAACTCAACCGTCGTATAACTCAAATAGCTCACAAAGTTATTAAACCAACCCAAACTGCTTTCATGCCTGGAAGACATATCCTAGAGGGGGTAGTTGTCCTACATGAGACTATACATGAACTTCATAGGAAGAAAATGGACGGGGTTTTATTCAAGATTGATTTTGAAAAGGCCTATGATAAAGTTAATTGGTCTTTCTTGTTGCAAACGCTGCGGATGAAAGGTTTTGACCAAAAATGGTGTGATTTAATTAGGAATTATATCATGGGTGGATCAGTTGGCATACGTGTCAATGATAATATTGGTCATTACTTTCAGACTAGAAAGGGACTTCGACAAGGCGATCCCCTTTCTCCTATACTATTTAACATTGTGGCAGATATGCTGGCTATCCTTATTTCTAGAGCAAAGGAGGATGGTCAAGTTGGGAGTCTAATACCGCATCTAGTTGAGGGAGGGGTATCTATTTTACAATACGCTGATGATACGATTCTTTTTATGGAACATGATTTTGAAAAGGCAGTTAACATGAAGTTAATCCTATCCATCTTTGAACAGCTATCTGGGTTGAAAATTAATTTTCATAAGAGTGAAATTTTTTGTTTTGGGAAAGCTAAAGAAGCTGAGGGCCAATACAGAAACATTTTAGGTTGTGAAGTAGGAAACCTCCCATTCAGATATTTGGGAATCCCAATTCACTATAGGAAACTTCTTAATAAAGAATGGAACCCAGTGGAAAGACGTTTTGAAAAGAAACTTGGATGTTGGCAGGGCAAGCTACTCTCATACGGAGACAGGCTAGTCCTAATTAATTCGGTTTTAACGAGTCTACCTATGTTTATGCTTTCCTTTCTGGAGATACCTAAAGGGGTGTTGAAAAGATTGGATTTTTTTAGATCTCGTTTCTTTTGGCAGAGTGATCAAAACAAGCAAAAATACAGACTAACAAAATGGGATATGATATGTAGACCAAAAGACCAAGGAGGTTTAGGTGTGGAGGTCCTTGATATCAAGAATAAGTGTTTATTAAGTAAGTGGCTTTTTAAACTTATTAATGAGGAAGGAGTATGGCAAGAAATCCTTCAAAACAAATATCTCCAACACAAGACACTGTCACAAGTGACAGCTAAACCCACTGATTCCCAGTTTTGGAAAGGTCTTATGAGTGTAAAAGAAAGCTTTTTTAGTAAAGGAAAATTCGCTATAGGTAATGGTCAAGCAACACGTTTTTGGGAGGATTCATGGCTGGGTGACGTCCCTTTAGCTACTCAATACCCAACATTATATAATGTGGTACGCCACAAGAATGTTTTAGTGGCCGACGCTTTGACTAATTCAGTGGTAAATATCGAGTTTAGACGAAACTTGACGGGAAATAAATGGAATGCCTGGCTAAATATGCTACAAAAGCTTGTGACCATCAACCTAACAAATGAGGAAGACAAATTTATTTGGAAACTTACTCCGACGGGTTTATACACGGTTAAATCCATGTACGAGGATTTTCTAAATGGACATGCTGTTAACTTGCGCCAACAAATATGGAAACTTAAGATACCATTAAAGATCAAGATTTTTATGTGGTTCTTTTTTAACAAAGTTATTTTGACGAAAGATAACCTTGTTAAACGAAATTGGCATGGGTGTAAAAAATGTGTTTTTTGTGATTCAGAGGAATCTATAGACCATTTATTTTTTACATGCCCTTTTGCGCATCTATTATGGACAATAGTACAGTATGCTTTTAATATTACTCCTCCAGCTAATGGTACGGATATGTTCGGAAATTGGCTAAATGGGGTCGAAAAGAATTTAAAAGCACAAATCCGTGTGGGAACTAGTGCTCTTTTATGGTCGATATGGAGATGCAGAAATGATATTGTCTTTAACAAAGGTGGTCATCCAAACTTTTTACAGGTGATACGTATGGCTACTCACTGGATCCACGAGTGGGCTTTCCTGGTCCCAGAGGCGAAACGTGCGCCTATCAACTGTGGATGCACCCGGCTGGAGGCGGTCGCTTTGGATATCTACTCCCGGGGTACCTGGCGTCTGTCTAGAAGAATTCAAGGCGCCTAAGAAGATAGTCGCTTTGAAGATTTTTATCCACTTCTCGTTTAAGCTTTCAAGCTGTTTTTAGACTTCTAAACTTTTTTATCTTGCATGAGCTGTAAACTCTGAACTACGATACTTTCGATGTTGCAATAAAAGCCGTGTGCATCAATCGATGCAGAGGCTGGGGCTCCTCCCCCTTTTCTAAAAAAAAAAAACTGGAAGGAACCCAAATAAATGAACAGAGAGCTGTAGTTTTTCACCAGAGATTCAGAGTTGCTTATAACCTAAAGGACACATGAACAGAGTCAGAAGCTCAAAAAGAATTCAGAGAACTGAAACGCTTGTACCAGATTAATTGATCCAAAACTCACAGTTACATCCTATAGCAGTACAGCCAGAGGTAGACGATCGAAGCAGTGTGTTTGTACTATGCCTGATGTTACCATGGCTGGCCGAGCCGTCCCGTCTGGGAGGGGAACAACAGCTGCGCGATTGGGGCGCTCGTCGTTGTCGCCTCCGCGACTAGATTGCCCTCCCGTCCGTCGTCATCACAGTAGGAATGTTCGGAGATGCATGCTGGAACAGTCGCTCACTGTAAGTTTGAGCAATGTTTGCCCGTGGTGGCTTCTGTCGCGAATCACTGACCAGCCGATCGAGCTACTACAACTGCTTGCGAGATGTGACGTTTCCGTTTGGGCAGTGGGTGCATCTGCACCTGCTACCCGTTGTGGATTTCCGATGCATCACAGTTCTTATAGATTCTCGTTGATCAAATTTGTTCTTTTGAAAATTCGCAACCATACGATTTCCAGTCTCTGTTTTTTCTTTGAAATTCAAGCGGGTAGCAATAGGATTCACAGTCACTTTTTGTTTTCTGAACTTCAAACGGGCAGCAATAAGAGTTACAGTTATCAAACGAGTTTGGACTAAACATCAAGGGGGTTTGCAAATCAAGCGCTCGCTGCTCAATGCGCGTAGCTAGCTAATTGATGTGCACCCTTGTTTACTTCCAGGACGCATTTCTCTGAAATGGCACGGGTGAAGTCCTGCGCCATGCAAAAGTGTTCCTCATAGACAACAATAGCTGGGCTAAGCGATATCTTCTGCCGGGTGGTTGGTAGCACACTAGAAGACTAGATGCTTAGAGCATCTATCTTCTTTTGGTTAATCTTTGTTTCCAGTTTTATCTCTTTTTTTTTGTGAGCATATTCTTAGAGATTGGACCACTTGTGAGCATACACTTGTATCTCGTTTAGAGCGGAGACAACTTGTATCTCGTTTTTTTTACTATGATTCTACGGAAATTCAATTTGTCACATGGGAGCATATGCTACTGTCATCGGAAAACAAAATTTTGAAATTTTAAAAAATTAGGGAAAAAGTTTGGCATGTACATCTCGACATTCCATGTGCCCACGACAAGTTTCGCACAAAACCGACATATTTTGTGGTCTGTGTAAAAAAAGATTAAAAAAATGTCTCGTGATACACCTTTTTAGCACCGAAATTTATCTTTTTTACACAGGACACAAAAAATATCGGTTTTCCCTGGAACAACTTCGTGAGCACATAGAACGTCAACATGTAAACGCCAAATTTTTGGTCCGAACTTTTGGACATTTCGAATGTGTTTACCAATGCATTTTAAAAACGCTATCCCCTTTTGTTTCTGGGCTTATTTTCGTACACAATAGGCCTCCTGATCGATTCTATTAATTCTGGGCTTGCTTATAACTGAAAATCTGTAATTGGGCCAGAATGTGTTGGACTTACCTAGCTGGGCTTAACTAGTATTAATTGGTTCGCACTGTGCAAACTAAAATAGGCCTGGGGCCCTGGGCTACCGAGTGGTTCGGTTCATCATTTCAGAAAAAACAAAATTGAGTGGTCCCGTTCCTCGCTTAGCGTGTGTTTGGTTGCTGGTTTGTAAGGGATGGGATGGGATGGCCCTAGGGTGTAAACGGATAGGATAATTTCCGTACCGAATCCGTCGCCGAATCCGTTTTAAAGAATCCATATCCGGTTCCGAACAATCTGCCGGATAAGGATATCCGATTCCGAACTGAGCACCCAGACACGGTATAGGATATGGTATGTGAAATAGCATCCGAATATGGATTATCCGAATATTAATTAGGATTATCCGATGGTTATAATCCGAATAATCCGATTTTCTACCGAAATGTCTAAACTAATAAAGCACAATTTGTAGTTATTGAGTTGTGAAGTTCATTTGTGGAGCACAATTTGTTGTTAGTTCTATTTGTCTAAACTAATAGAGTACAACTCTGTTAGATTATTACGTTGTTGAGCTATTGTTTTTGGTTATGTGGGTTGATGATGTACATTGCGCATACCGATCCGACTAATTTTATTTCCGGACCGAATCCGCTCCGTTTCCGTTCCGAATCCGTGATTATATCTATCCGCCCCCGAATCCGCAACCGTTCATTATCCGATCCGATCCGAATCCGAGAAAAAAATATGGTGAAGGATATGGTAGAGGCAAAATCCGATCCGATCCGATCCGTTTACACCCCTAGATGGCCCAGATTATTGGGATGTAATGATCCTGGTTTGGTGTCTGGTGTTTTCTGTTTGGTTGGAGGGATATGAGGTCGTTAGGATGAGATATATTTATGGTGGTTAATAGGAATTGCTCAACTTGTGTTCAACATCGATTAGTTTAACCATGTGGTTAACTGAAATTGTCGCGGCGACCTGCCCTCTGGATTTGCTCAGGGAGTCTCGGAATCCATGGAGCAATAGCCCCTGCCACCGATGCCACGGGGAAGGAATTGTTCCGATGACCTCCCCTTTTGATCTGCTCGGGGCAGCTCGAAATCCACGGAGTCGGAGCCCTGCAGGTGGTGGCGGGCACGAAGCACCGACGAGTGTGGTTGGGAGGCCCAGTTTTAGATCATTGTCTCACTGGATATTCCCAAGAGCAATATGGGTAGCAGATGCCACGACTGTTGAGCGAGGCACATACATCATATACCTATTTGATAGGATAATACTTACTAGCTTGACAACTTTTGTGTACACCAAAATGAATGTGGACATGTTCTTATAATTGTGGACATTTCTTCGATTGAAGCTTCCACACTTAATGTATTGTTAGTTGTGACTAATGATAAGGCAGAGGGAATGTCGTAACTTTGTCACGCTACACCAACACTGAGACGAGAACCTCACACTGATTGCACTAGAATTCTAGTGTGTAGTGAGAATTTTATTGGGGTTCCGGATTCCATAACTTGTATAATCAACCTTGTGCCATTGCTTGTTATTTTGTTTGAAAATAAAATACATATGTTGTGGCAACCTAAACCTTATAAGCTCGTGTATGATCCCTCCGCTCATAACTGTATCTAACCAACAACATTGAAGCTTCATAACTCCGCAAAAAGGAAAAAAACATAACGTTCTCTCTGACTTTGGCCACGATAGATAATCAATAGCCTTTATTTGGTGGAACATTGAGACAAAACATGATATATGACATCTATATATATAGCACTACCATTCCTCCACTAGGTAGCAGATAGTTAGAGACAGGGCCGGCTCTAAGGCTAGTGAGGAGGTGCAATGGCCTAGGGCCCAGGCCAGAGGGGGGCACAATATTATTTGTTCCTTCATACTTCGGTGACTATAGAGCGTTTCCGTAAAAATAAAAACTGTTTGTTGGGCTGGGCCTTTCCATCGGGAGAGAACAAGAGCAGGAAAAGCACGACTCCATGAGAGCCTGCTCGCTCTTCTCTTCGCCTCCCCAATCTCGGTCGAGTCACCTACTTGCCTGTTCGTTTTCATCTTGGCCTCTTCGCATCCCCCGTCTCGATCGAGTTCCCGCCGGCTCGCCAAGTCGCCGTGACTGCTCCGGCGCGCCGATCTTGCTCGCCCAGTTGCGCTGATCGCCCTAGCCCCGTTCCACTTCGACGGTACGTAATCCCAGACTCCCAAGGCCTTGCTTCGTTCCATGAATTCTGATTTCCGAATCGCTCCTCTCTTTAGCAAATCGTTGATGCCTGGTTAGATTAGGGATTTAATTTTTGAAGTTCTAATTACATGTATTCAACTCTTTCACAATTTAGGTGTTACAATGCCTAGACAATTGTCCGGTGCTGCCAAAAGGAAACAAAGAAAACTAAATGATCAACTTATTGAATCACAAAGGGGTGCTTTAAATAAGTCACTGTAGCCTCAGATTGCTATCCAAATGTTTTTGTTGCCCATCGAATCCTCTTGACCATACCTGTCACTGTAGCCTCAGTTGAAAGAAGTTTCTCTAAACTGAAACTACTGAAAAATTATTTGAGGTCAACTATGTCACAAGACAGATTGAATGGCTTGGCTATATGTTGTATTGAGAAGGATGTCTTGGACAACATTGATCTTGAAATTGTGCTCAACGATTTTGCATCCAGAAATGCCCGAAGAAGGTTTTTTGTGAAGAACTGAAGCATTATTTGAGGTAATCAAATTAGAAGGGAATATTATTTGTTATATTTTGCAACTTGTTTAGACTTTTTGTCGTAATATGACATTGCTTAATTGCTTATATCAATTATTTATGGATGTCTTGGAAAAAGAATGTGTGGTTAGATGTAAACTTTTAATATTTTACGTTATGTGCGTAGATATATAGTAAATATAGGGGCCATTTTTTCAACCTTGCACTAGGGCACCAAAATATATAGAGCCGGCCCTGGTTAGAGATGGTTTCGCTAGAAATGAAATTAGGAAAAATAAAGAGACCAATTGAGGAGATAGTTTTTCAAAGTGAAAACATGAATATAAAATCGATGTAGGGACAAAAAGGTGGGCTTGAGAGACGCCAGGAAATTATCGATCACTTCTCTGAACACTCGTACGCACGGAAGAGAGGTTGCTAGTGATCTTCTAAACAAACTGGGATCCGCACCCTCTTTTCTAAAAAAAAAACGTTATATTCTCTCACTGGTATTGTTTTAGGCAGCAAAACCCAAGTTAGAGCGCGACTGACTCACTTGTGGACTCCTGGGAGCAACACATGATGATCAGTGAAAGTTGAACCTGGTACATGCATGACTATACGTATTGGTTAGTACATCTAATGGCTTATGCAGTGGCGGACGCAGAAAAAAATTGGAGGATGGGCACACTCTAAAAAAATCGCTCGGTGATTAGACAATGTAAATAGAAAATCGATTTGCAACATTGTAGTTCAATGTTCACATGATGATTTTGGTGTCGCATCTTCCATATCAGTCTCGGTATCACTCTCGGAATCGAATTGGATTGTATGTTTAGAATCAACACACGTCAACAAGATCCCATTATCTTCAATTTATTCATCATCTACCACCAATGGTGGTGAAATCTTCTTCGCTTCATGTTTCCGAAAAAAATACGCGATCATAATTAATTCTACAATTACTAAAGAACAATATAAACAACATATATAATCAATTGATTGCTAATTATAAGCATACAATTTTAATTCTAGACACAATGCATCGACACTTGAAACACAAATAGTGAGCCAGTTGAGGATTATGTTCAGTTAGGCTGTTGCCCTGTTCGGTTGTGTCCTTGTGGGGCAAATGGCCAAATCCACTAGCAAATCGACCTGCAGACTGCAGTGGAGCAGGCATAGCCAGTGGCAATACCTTCCCTGCTCGGGCAGCCTGGAGCGCTGCTTTGCTCGAGCAATCGGGTGGCCGGCGTCGGTGGCCGAGCGGCGAGCTGCGAGTGTGTGGCCTGGGGCGACGCAGCGGGGCGGATCCGGCGAGGCCGGGGCGTCCAGTTAGGAGAGAGCCGGTGCTAGGCGTTGGCCCTCTGCTCTACTAGGGCGTCCGACGGCGGTTGCTTTCGTCGATGGCGAGCAACTCGACAGAGACTAGCTACTCCTTCGGTCGTTCCTGCAAGTATCGATCGTGGAATTCTGAGGCGATCCGAGGGGTAGTAAAAAAATCCAGAATTCTGGGTGGGCTACGGCCCACCCGGCCCACCCTCTGGGTCCGCCAGTGGCTTATGGTGAGCCCGGAATCATTACTGTTTAGCATAAAACTAGTGTTTGTTGACATGTACAAAACCGTAATTTTGCTATTTGGGATGTAGTTCCGCCAAATGATCCGAGAACTTACTCGGACATAATCTTTGTTGAGTAAAATATAAACTAGCTTACTCCTCTCTCTTGTGTCGAGTATGACTAAATTACTACAAAAAAATCTTAAAAACGCTAATAATGATCACTTCTTGTAGTGCATGGCGTTCAGGACTGTGGTTTAAGCGTAATATTTTGTGATGAATTCACCTCATTTAATACATGAGCAAGTGTCAACTTACACGGTTCATAGCCAACGAAATAGAGTAAGCAAATAACTTATAACAAACATGATTAAATATTTTTAAATATTAATTGTTTATACTTATTTATTCAAATCATGCAGGAGGACCAAAGTCTCAAACAATTATATGAGTTAAACTTACTAGCTTGACTACTTTTGTGTATGCCAAAATGAATGATATCATTTTCTGGACAAGGCCTTCTAAAAACAGTTTATGGTCTAGGCTAGAAAATCACGTATGCGTACGAAGCTGGGTCCAACTGCTATTGGGCTTATTCTTTGCAGAATCCAACATGACCTAGGCCTTTATCTGACAACACGAAGCAAGTGGTAAAACAACTAACCCCGCAAAGGTCGCTCTCGTCGCGCCAACTGTCTTCTTCTTCACGCGGTTCCCCAAAATTGTTTGCATATCAGCCAAGTGTCGTAACTAAATTGAAATTGGGCACGATGAGAGAAAAGGATACGTGAGGTGACAGGGCAGGTTTTCCCTTTTATTTTTCAAAACCGAAATTTCAAAACGAAATATGTTGAGAACCGCTTATCCAAATTACGAACCGTTTTCACTTTTGAGCTTCTCGTGATCCTATTTTGATAGGTTTTGACAAACTTTTTTGTACTCCCGGTTCTGCATACTTTGTACTTACTGTTCCAGTTCTATATACTTTGTACTCCCATTTCTATGTACTTTATACCTCTTATTCCGTGTAATTTTATACTCCGTTTTCTGTGTAGTTATACTAGTTGTGTCTGGGTACTTTTGTAATTCGTGGTGTGTGTATTTTTTACTCATGTTCTGTGTAGTTTGTACATCGTCCTCTCTGTATTCTGTACTCCTAGTTTTGGTAATTTGTACACCGTTTTATTTGTGCAGTTTGTACTCCATGTTCTATATAGTTTGTACACCATGCTCTGTGTATTCTGTACTCTTAGTTTTGTGTAATTTGTACACCGTCCTATGTATGTTCTGTACTCCCAATTCTATAAAATTTGTACACCATATTTATTTTGTGTAGTTTGTATTTCCTATACTCTCTGTAGTGTGTACTTTTCCACATCTATCGGAACGATCGGACCACGCGGGGGACTTCATGCCGTAACACGCGGCGGGGAGGTACGAGCCACGTACGGGGAGCTTCACGCGTAGCGCCGCGGGGCTGCGCTTCGACTCCGACCGGCCGGGTGCCATGTCGAAATTTGTTTTCGTTGTCTCGCGCGTTCACGTGGTAGCCATGTGGCGTCTTGTGTGCTCGCGGGTCCTTCACGGAGTGACTTTTGGAAAGAGAATCCTTTTTATAGTTGTATCCGAAACAAGTGCATTGTTTTATGGGGAAACATGCTAAAAAATGGTTTATGGGGCAAAGGAAAAACGTCGCACTAGCATATTTACATTTTTACGAGACGAGTAGACGACGTGGTTGTTTGGAGATAGCGATCAGTTTTCGCACATGTCGTTATGACGACACATCGAGTCAACGGTAGGACGTTATCTAATTTCCAAAGCTGATGTGGCCGATCCACTTCAGTCAACACGAGCGCAAGTATCAACCAGCAAAATGAATGGGGAAAGAGAGAATCATGTGTTACTTCCAGCATGTTATATTCATTGAGTATATGGTTTGCTATTTACAAATATCTCCATTTTTTTCTCGAATAAGCATGATCATATATATTAGAGTATACAAGATGACACTAACTAGGTACACAGATGCAAGCGTTTCCATCCGTTGACGAAACATTTGTGGGTTTTCTTTTGTACAGTTCACGATATTGTGTGAAGGATTGCTTGACAATAATAATAGAACTTGTAATAATAAAATGCTTTTCTCACAAGGAGACAAGAAGGACCACGCACATGTGTTGCCAATCGCACCCGATGGTCCCACTAGTCGCATGGACGTTAGTCCACCGATAGGCCTAGTCGGCCCTAAAGGAATGTCGGTAATCGCTCGCTCCGTCCTCCGTGCCATGATGAAAAAAACTGATAGGCGAGGCGCGTGGAGGTGAACCCACATTGTAAAGTTTCATCACAACATGCCTTTAGAACAAATTTTCAACAAACTAAATTGGGCCAAGACTCCCAAGTTGTCTTATATTCATGAGAGAGACGATGTGAATCACTTTGTGGTAGACAATAGTGCATTGGATCCACAGATCTATTCACATGTTCAACAAGACATTTATGAGAGTATTATGTGTGCACAAAATACTATTGTTGGGGTTTAGCGTCGCGCACCACGGTTTCGTGCCTTCCACCATCCTGAAGGCACACATCATGTGGTGCTGCGAGGACAACAACCTAGAGCAGCGGGCAAAAGACTACAATGTTAGCAGCAAGAAACATTACCGCTCAACGCCGCATGCAACGCTAGGCTAGGGTTGATCTCGGGCTGTTGGAATTACCTTTGTGTATTTGTTTACTTTGGGGTAAAATTTAATGACTGTGATTCCTGTTTTGACGAATCTCATTATTTGGTGTTGACGAGTCGGAGATTACAAAATGTATAATGCTAGGACGATGTTCATACAACCATCATATGCGATGTTCCATATTCATGTGCGATGCGACCTCGTACCGACTTCTTTTTCACTGGTTTAAGCTATTCTTCCCCACGGACAATTCTACACGACTATGTATTACCTACCGTCCTTATCTGGTTAAAGTGATTCTTCACCATAAATCGCCTACGCGACATTCCGTATCAACGTGCAACACGACTATGTCATCAACCGACCTGTCTAACCACCAAGCCCCGGGAGACGCAAAGAGGGTCTAGTACTTACTAGCCTGATGATACCCGATGACGTAGTTACCTGCGTCAAAAGAATATGGGTTAGGTTGAAACTCCAAGTGCAGAGTGTGTAGTAAGTGGAAGACGTGTTTTCCCCACGAGGGGTGACTCGAGTGTTTAATATCGAACTCTCGGGGAATCAGTAGTGAAGATTTATCTTTCCTATCCTTCTTTTGGTTACCTACAAAACAAAGTAAATGTTTTGGTCGTCAACCTCACCTAGTGTTTGTCAAGCACAAGGTGTGAGAATGATATCAAGATAATATGCAATGCAAATAAGAAATAAATATGCAGTGGTGGTAAATAAATATGCAAGGATGGTGGTAGCAATGATAAATGATATTTTTGGGTTTTATATGATGAATGCAAGATGTAAAAGTGTTTTTGTATTTTCGGATTTTTAAATGGCAGAAAATGGTAGATGGATAAAAGTGGTTGGAAAGGTGTTTCTTATGATTAAAAATGGACCGGGGTTCATGGTTTCACAAATGCACTCTCTCTTTAATAAAGTGGTAGACAATGGAACACTAGAGTTGACATATGAGATTGCAACACAACAGTTTAATGACAAGTTATTATATGGGCATCACGTCCTAACATAGAGACATTTTGGTTATTAGTCTCTCTTATACTCCACAAAGATGCGAACTAAATCATAACACCTCAGTAATTAAGATAACTCAGAGTATAGCAATAAGTGTCATGACATGAAGTTAAAATAAGAACATGCTAGATCTAGTCATGGAGTAGTGGCAATGGTCACACCCACATCTCCGGTAGCATGGTATTTCTTTTTATCCCTAGTGAGGCAACAAAGTAAGGTAGAGATACCCAAGTGGATCGCAGAACTTTCTCTCACGTTCACTGCACTAGCCACCCCCCGTTACTCCAATTAATGCACACGTTCCCCCTCACACGCTCTCATAAACATGCTTGATCATGACAAGTAAATAAGAACGGGGTACATAATATGCATCTACTTTCATAACTGAAACAAAACCGTTGCAATCTCAAACATATATTAACTCATAAAAAGATCCACCACAAAGGTATTACATAGGTAACCGTAATCAAGTTCAGCAGCTCATACGGTACTAATTAGTGAAGCTCAAGAGATAGAGATAGATAAGTTACTTCCACAAACCCATAGTCCAGAGGTAGACTACTCCCTCTTCATCATGGAGACGGTGGAGAAGTTGTTGGAGAAGATGGAGACTACGTCGGCAGCGCCCCGCCAGAGTTTTCCCCCTCCAATCTGCAACTCCAGGTCACTGTTTCGGTGTTTCTGTGTTTCTGCGGCGCTCCTTCCAGATAACGTCGGGGGGCTATTTTTATAGTCAGTTTTAGGTCAAAACCGAGTCGGTGGAGGAAAGATCGACGGCAACGGAGCTCTGAGGCCAGAAAGAGGGGTCCCACGCGGCTCAGGTACCTGGCCGCGCGGGCCCACTCAACTCTGGCCTTCGGCTTCCTTTCGTGCGCTTCCTTGGCTCCTACGTCTTGTTCCTTCCAAAAACTGATGCCCGTAAAATATTAAGTCATTTGGACGTCGTTTGGGTCCCTGAAACATTAAAATATAGAAAACAGGGTTTTCTGACTGTGCAGGGTTAATTCCATAAAAATAGGAAACATACCAAATATTCCCAAAATCATTATAAAACAGTGATATAACCCTTATATGATGCAAATATGACTGGAATATAAGTAAAATAATGCAAAGTTCATGTATGCATTTTACATGCATCACCTGACAACTTTTGTGTACACCAAAATGAATAATGGCATGTTTTGGTAGTTATGTATTTCGGTGATCGAAGCTTCCACACTCAATGTATTGTTGATTGTGGCTAATGATTATGGGCGGAGGGAAATGTCCTAACTTTGTCACTCTAAACCATCACTGAGATTATCAACCCACATGCACAAGAATTCTAGTACATAGTGAGAATTGATTGGGTTTTGGATTCCATACACTTGGATAATGAACCACGTGGCATTGCTTCTTCTTTTGTTTGAAAAGAAAATAGCAATATTCAGTGGCAACCGAAACTTTATAAGCTCATGTATGATCCCTCCGCTCATAATTCCTCAATATAAATAAAAAATCACCATGTTCTCTCTGACTTTGACCATGATAGATAATCAATAGCCTTTATGTGGTGGAACATTGTACCGTGAAGCCAAAACATGATATATGACATATATATAGCACTACCACTACACCAGGTAGCAGATAGCTAGAGATAGTTCTGCAAGAAAAGAAGTTAGGCAAAGTAAAGAGACCAATGGAGGAGATAGTTTATCAAAGTGAAAACATGCATATAAATTGATGTAAAAAAAGGTGGGCTTGAGAGACGCCAGGAAATTAGCGATCACTTGTCTTCACGCTCGTACGCATGCAAATGAGGCAGCTAGTGATCTTCTAAACATATGGCAATTCTATCATCATTTTCTCTCCCTGGGCTTGTTGTAGCCAGCGGTGCCCAAGTTAGAGCTTCGACTCACTTGTGAACTCCTGAGTGCAACATCGGATACTTAGCGAAAGTTGAGCGAGGCACATGCACGCCTATACCTATTCGTTCGAATATCTAGTGCATTATGGTGAACCCAGAACCAATACTGTTTAGCATAAAGCTATTGTTTTCCCAAATGTTTGGAGAACTACTCAGACATATGTTTGTTGAGTAAAATAGATACTAGCTTACACCTCTCTCTTGTGTCTGAGTATAACTAAATTGATGCAATTATTAACAATCCTAACGCTAATAATGATCACTTGTAGTTCTAGTGTCAGGCGTTCATGATTGTAGTTTAAGCGTAATGTGATGCGACCAATCCACCTCATTCAGTGCATGAGCTCTAGTATCAACTTACAAAATGATTCTCTAGAGAAAAATGGAGGCATGCATGTGTTAATTGTGGCATACTACGTTAATTGGGTATTTCTTCAAATGAGCATCATTGTTTGTAGAGTAAACAACATGATACAAAAAAGAGACGTGGGAGCAACAAGGTTCACAGCAAATGAAATAGAGTAGGCAACTAACTTATAACAAACATGCTTAAGTATTTGTATATATATCTCATTATTTCTTTCAAATGAGCATCACTGTATTAGAGTAAACAACATGATACTAAAAAAGTTCACAGCAGACCAATGGAGTGAGCAACTAAGAACTTATAAAAGACATGCTTAAGAATTTTAAATAGTAATTTTTAATACGTATTTATTCAGATCATGTGGGAGGACAAAAGTCTCAAAAAGGTATATGACTTAAACTTACTAGCTTAACTACTTTTGTATATACCAAATTGAACGATATCATGTTTTGTAATTGTGGATGGTTCAGTGTTTCAATGATTCCACAGTTAATGTACTGTTGGCCGTGAAAAATAATAATTATGGGAGGAATGAGCCATAACAATATCTAATTCAGCATTAGCAATGAGACGAGTCAGAAATAAATGAGATATGTGGTCACATTTATGTATTAGATTAATGGTGTTTCAGATTCATTTCGTTGGAAACTTACTCAGAATGGTATGTTTACAGTTGAATCTATGTAAGAAAATTTGATGAATGGACATACTAGATATCTTAGAAATTACTTGTGGAAATTAAAAATACCGCTCAAGATTAAAATCTTCATGTGGTTCCTTAATAGAAGGGTCTTGCTTACAAAAGATAACCTTGCAAAGAGGAATTGGCAAGGTAGTACTAATTCCCTTTTGTGGATGTTCCGAAACTATAGAACATTTGTTTATCTCTTGCCCTTTTGCTAACTTGTTTGGCGTGTTGTTTTTTGTACCTACAACATTCCTCCCCCTTCTAATGTTTCTAATATGTTTGGGAATTGGTTGAATGGGGTAGACAAAAAGACCAAGGCTAGGATTCGTATCGGCGTGTCAGCTATCTGTTGGTCTATTTGGAATTGTAGGAATAATCTTGTTTTTAACAGGAAAGAATTTTTTTATGTCGTACAGGTTATCCATATGGCGGTGCACTGGATCCAGCTATGGGCTTTCCTGCTTCCTTCGGACCAGCGGGATCTTATGGTTTCTGGATGCACAAGGCTCCTGTTGGTGGCACAGGATTTTTTCTCCCGGCATATGTGGCAGCATATTAGTCGACTTTCGTAGTTTGCTTCTCGCTACCTTTAGACCGGTTGAGGCTTGTGTTAATCTCTTTGTGATCATTTGAAATGTAAAACAATACTATTCATAAATCTTGTAATAAATGGCCATTTCTAAATAAAAAAAGCAATGAGACGAGTGAATCGCACTGTTTGCATTACGATTCGAGTATACCTTGGAAATATTACTGTGCTTTGGAGTTTCTACACTATTAATCGACCTCGTTTCATTGTGGGGGGCACGGTGCTGAGTATTTAGTTTGCGAAGGAAATAGCGAGAGCACTTCGGTCATAATGGTTCAACAGTTTGCAATTCTACTGCCATTGGCCACAATACATAATAGGCAAACCTTGTCATATATAACATGTGGCATGTGAAGCCAAAATAAAATAAAATCCCTAAAAAAGGGTAAAGAAAAAAATAGAAGAGCTCAAAAAGATAAAGGAAAACATTTCGTAAACTGATTGGGCCAGTCCAATTGTCTATAGGGACGGCCTTTAAGGTTTGCCCTGGTCTGGCATATTCTGGACTAGGCTTTCTGAAAGCAGTGTATGGTCTAGGCTAGACAATCACGAACGCGCACGAAGCTGGGTCCAACTGGTATTGGGCTTATTTTCTGCAGACTCCAACTTCACCTGGGCCTTAATCGGACAACACAAAGCATTATCAACAGTGCATCGTTTTCTTCTGTAAGAAAAAAAACAATTTGCGCTAGCAAAATTTGCATTTTTACGAGACGACGTGGTTGTTTTGGATTTTTTTGGTACATGTGACTACGACGGCACATCCAGTTTTTGCAGACTCTTGAGCGAGGCAACGAAAGGAATTCATGTGAGCAAGCTGGAGGTCATGTGTTCCCATGGCGCGCCGACCTAAGTCCAGGCCGCATGCAACAGGAAACGCATGCATGACAACCTTTCAAGGTTTGTCGCCTCTCCCGTGCGGAATGCTGTTTAGCAAGCCTGGCCTGGCCTGCATGCCCGCCGCGGACCAAGGTTGCTGTATCTACAAGAAAAACACATTACGGTTGCTCTCTCCATCTGCTGGTTCGTTCCCTGTGGCGTGGTCCTCGCTCGACCGTAACGCAAGCACGTAGCTACTGAAGCTGGCTGGAAAGAGCACGCACGGGAGTTGCGCTGCTGGTTCCTTCGTACTGTATCTCTGTAGACTGTGGTGTGGTCCTCTCCTCTATCGACCGATCGATCGGTGCATATCCCTTTCCGAATCATGAGCCGTCAATTTGCTAAGAACAGAGAGCTGGCTTTCCCCTCCGGGACCGGAGAGGTGATGAGCCACGCTGGCGTCGGCGTTCATGCACCGTAGTGGGTTTCCTCCTTTCCAAGCAAATGCACAATGATTAGATTAGGTAGCCGAGCCGAGAGAAATTAAAAGAAGAAGCACTTGTCAGGTGTGATGTCACACACCACACCACCAGAGCCTAGCCTTGCCTGGCCCTCTGTAAGGTACTAGTACGCGGATGTGTACTCCATCAATTAAAATTACGGAGCGGCTAGCCTCGAAAAGTCAAACGCACGCTCGGCTACGTCCCTCTCCCATCCTCGCTGGAGTAGACCGATAACTACTACGGAGTAGTACTCCGGCAAACACGAGTCGCTGCCAGGTTTTAATTAGTTGCTCGCCGTCCCGTCGCAAGCATGCGTCAGCCCGCAATTAGTACCACGATGGGATCAACGACAGTAAACATTTTTATTTTTTTGCCGAGACAGACAGCCACACCACTGACTGCACGTACAGAGCAGCAGGGCAGGACACGCATGATCGTCACCTCGATCGGTCTCATGCACTCACTGACTCGCTGTAGAGTTCCCAGGGGAGCACGCAGCACGAACCCTTTTTTGTTTGCCTGTCCAAATCGGCCACATGATATGCATGCCGGTGATGATCGACCGTCGCATATATAAACATAACCGGCAGAGGCTATCATGTCACACTGGTACTAGTGTGGCGGTATCACAAAAGCACCAAATTTGGCGAGCCCGCACTACTACGGAACGTACCCCACCGCCAAGGTCGGAATCGGAAGCAGCGGCGCCACTTCCTCGACCGTCTCCGACGCCGCCGCTAACGGAAAGAGTCCAGGGAACGGAGGAATTCTTTTCCGGATTCGCGGCGGCAGCAGGAGATGGGGTAGGTGGCCCGTCGGTCGCGTGCTGTGCCGTCTGCCGCACCGCCGCTTGCCTTGTCGCCGCGCGCGGATGCCAACGAAAACGCAACACTGGAGACCGATGGCGAGGCGTCACTGGGCGCGGCCGGCCGGCCCCCGATGTAGCCAGTGCACGCGCGCAGGCGGCCGAAGGCGACATGCATGGGCAACTTGCGCACCGGCACTCAACGCAGAAGGCCAAGCCAGTGTCCAGTGGCTGGTTTTAATAATCGACCGGCACGCACGCTGGCCGGAATCGTCCAAATAAGTGCCGGCCGGCGGGACGGATTCGGCAGTGGAATGCCAGAGCACCAGCCATTATCCGCTCTGTATGTCGGTGTCTCGCAGCTCAGGCTCCCCCAACCACCATTTCGTTAATGCACGATGATTAGCTGCAGCAGTACTATTACGCTAAAACCAATTATGGCTTGTTTATGTGGCGGCGAAAGGAACGCCTCGTTGTACTCCTCGTTACTCCACCCCGGCGGGCGCTTTGTTTATGGCGGGCGTCACTCACAGATAAGAAGATAGCAACGGCCACCTCCACTTGTCTCCTACCTCCGACCCCCCGCGTCCCTGTCGCGAGCCCCGCTTGCTTCCCTCGCCACCCAACTCGACCCATCCCTCCTGCCAGACACCAATGCCCAGACTACGAGTTCGGATATGGACGTGATCGCCGTTATATTTGTGCCGATCCGTCCATCTCTCTCTCATCGGTCTCACTCGATCGGTCGGTAGCTTTGCCCTGTTGCTCTTACTATCAAGGGTTTTATTGCCATGGAGGGAGGGCAGGCAGGTCAAGTAGTCGCCTGTTCGTCAGTGCACGAATCTGGCTCGTTAGTTAGTATAGTTATTGGCAGAGCAGTGGTAGAATTAGAATATACAGCTGTTGCCACGCAAAATTGCACAGCACCACGATAACCGTCGTACTTTCGTGACGACGAACGATTGCTTTACGAGCAAAGCAACAAAGATCCCCTCGCTTTCGTGGAGGAGAGACGACCGCTTTTCAGCGCAAAACGGCAAAGATAAGCCAAACCCTAGGGCTGCTAGGATTCGACAGGAAGAACGATAGATAAAAGAGATACGATAAAAAAGATACGTGAAAGTAGATATGTTGTTTGTTGAATAGCGATTGGTTGGGATCTTCAATCGGCCGTGGCCTCTACATTTATATAGAGGACGCTGGACTTGGCGTACAAGAGTAGAACTCTGAATCTGAACCGAATAGAACGTATCCTCTGCTATTTCGGTTACTATAGTTTAGCAGCTCCCGATTCTAAACCCTGTCACGTACAAATACCTTTGGCCATTCAAGGAAATAATAAAATATTCCGGCCGCATGCTAACCATATCAGCTAATGAACGATCTCATACCATTCGTGCATGACCAGACGTATTTGATTTTCCTTGCTACACCTTTCCTTGTATGATAGCCTGAAACTTCAGCTTGGCATCCGAGAACTGTTAAGACATGTCCTTCGCATCAGCATTTTAATTCTGCATCTCTCTGAATCCATCCAGGACTTCTCCTTGGTAGCTACTAGTCCATCAAATAATCCATATAATTGTCCAGATTTAATAGCCTGTTAATTCTGATCAGCTGCTGCAATATCTGCACCGGACTACAACCAAGGCAATATTCTCAAATATTCTCAGAGTAATCAGCTAGTTCAAATATATATGTCAGTTAATAATCCAACCACCATCATTTAAATTAATTTGGCTTATAAAATACCTAGGAGCCAAATTATACCTTCAACACATGCCCCCCTGTTTTTGGTATAATTGTATTTATCAAAAACACTATAGCAAAAACAATACCTTAGGTCGATGTTGATAACTTCACCGGCCATATACTTCTTAGGACGATGTTCAAAGAACACATCGGCCAGATATTCTGCTTAGGACGATGTCTAAATATCACATAGGCCAATGCTTCTGCTTAGGACGATGTCAAAACTCATCGGCCAAAATTTCTCAAGGCGATATTTTGAATATTATATCGGCCACCATATTTTCAAGCATCAGGCGTTCGAAATTCAGCAGGCAAAGCAAACACCATATTAACATCCATATCAGTAGGTACATCCCTGCTATTTTCTGAACTATCATCATCAATCACATCATCTACGCGGTCATCAACCATGTCATCTGCAAGATCCTTAACCGTGTCGTCTACATGGTAATCAGCTGGGTTATCTACAAGATCATTAGCCATGTCATCCGCGAGATCGTCTTTCTCATCATCTTCGGCTTCACTCCCTTCTCCAGCAATGCGCTTCTCCCTCCATGTTGGTACCATAGGTTTTTTTCCGACTGGTCAATTTATCACGCCTCTTTTCGGCTATTTCTTCCTTTATTTCCATAGCTCGCAGTCGTTGCACACGCCGTTTCTGAGTATGTGTGAGTCCCATCGGACACCATCGAGGTGCTGGTTTGGTTACTGGAACGACTGACTTAATTCTGCTGCCCCCCGAGTCTTTCGGCCTGTGGCGATGTATTGTTGCTCCTAGAACAAAGGCCTTGTCCTTGGCAGAAATAACTCTCTGCTGACCAGATGTACCACCTGTTTCAAATTTTCCGCTGTCTCCAGCGAATATACAAGCACCTGCATCAGCTGGATCAATATTACTAGCAAGTACAATTTCTTTCTCTGAACGTGTGCGTACATTGGGTTCGAAACCGGATGCATCAGCTGACTCCTTAGCACTAGCACGTACAACTGCCTTCTCTGAATGCACATTAGGCTCTGAACCAGCTTGTAAGCCATTATCTTTTGCTGTACTATTGTCGATGCAGTCACGCTCAGCTCTATCACATACTTCTGCACGAATTTCATGATTGATCGGCACCCACTTAAATCTCTGACCACGAACATGAACTATGCCATCCGCATTGTGAGCCGCCGATCGGTTTCCTCGAGCTGTAACTTTCTCGCTTCCTCTACTGCTTGGGTCCCCCTGTTGGCTAAACGTGCCAAATCCATTTGGAGACATACTCATTGATGCTGCTGGGCTACTGTTTCTCATGACGGAATTGGTACGTGTGCTAGCTGAACCAAATTTCATACTAGTAATAGTAGAAGATGCAGCAATGGTATTACCAAAATCTTGATCTTGTATAGCAGCATCTTTTTTCTGCACCGATCCACTCCCTACTGCGTCAGCTATTTTTGCTTCTGTACTATCATCAACACCTTGATCTGATTGGCTTCCTCCAAGCTTCGGACCATGAGGAGCAACAGAATCAACTGATTTTTCTGCAGCCTCATGTTCAGCACGCTTCACTGGCACCCAGATGAGCTTGCGGCCTCCCTTATAATTCTTGCCGTCTGCACTATGTATCGTTGATCGGTTCCTTGGAATAACTGCATCACGTGGTCTAACTTTCGGATTAAACCGATCTCTTTTTTCAGGGAATGGTCTTCTGCACACACCACCTGATGGAATCCACCCTGGTTGAAAATAATCTGCTGCGCCTCCAGAATATGGCGCCCAAGGATTAAAACCCCAGTGAGCAAATTGTGGGCGCATAGGATGTGTATAGCCCCAGTAAGCCGACTTCATTGGATAGTACGGCTGCTGATCATATGAATTTTTTCTCCATCGCTCATGACCACCAAGTTCATAAGGAGACCTAGGACGCCTAACGCTTCCAAACCGATTAAACACATTGCTGGTCTTGCGTGAAGTATATTTTTCCAACAACATGCTAACTGTCGGCTTTATTCTCAGAGCTTGTCTCTCTTTCCCACTGACTTTCCATGTCCCCAATTCTGAATTTTTTGGTTTGATCATCCTTGGTGCAGCACTATCATCAACAATGACATTTTTCCCTTTGGTAGATTCGGTCTGATCTGACCGAATAAGAACTATCTTGTTGTCAAACTCAATCACATTGATAGGAGAAGAATCACTATCGGATTTCATGTTTGTATTCTTTGTAAATGTCAACCGTCCGTCACTAATGGCCGATTGCACCTGTCTTCGAAACACATTGCAATAATTAGTAGAGTGAGAGTAGGAATTGTGATATTTACAATAAGCTCTTTTACCCAATTCTCCTCGAGGTGGAATAGTATGACCTTCCCTCACTCTAATTATTCTTTCTTGCAGCAATATATCAAAAATCATATCACACTTGCCGATATCAAAAGTATACTTCATTTCCTCTCTTCTAGCAGGTGTAGGTTTCAAAGCAAGACATGTAAAAGGTTTTGACTTCGGCGATTGAACCCACTCGGCTATGCCTATGTCAGCGTCATCCTCACTAGCCGAATCATCATATTCTAAGGCATTAACCGCCTGGTTACCCTTCTCTTTTTCCCTGTTATCTGTAAACCGGCTATATTGTTTAACTTCCTTAGCACGGTTTTCTGGCGTGGAGTCGAAATAATCAGGGCATGGATTTTGATATGCACGTGATCTACCCTTAGGCTCTAAACCAAATTCTCTAAGTATACTATCAAGTTGATCCTTAAAACTGGGATGTGGAGAATTGGTTTGTCGAGTAGATGAAACACAAGCACGCGGTTGAATCTCCGGCAAAGAAATTTGAGCATGCGACGTTTGCAACGGAGATCCACTAAAATAGGTATCGTGTACCGGCCCATACGGAACCCCAATACTGACAGCCGGCAACGGTGTTGAATTGTATGCCGCTGTCCCATAAAAATGTTGTTGTAAATTAGAATTAATATCAACACTTCGGTTATGACCGCTGTAATTTTGTGGAACCGAAGCTGATACAATATATGGAGCACCACTAGAAATAAAATTGTCAACCGAACCAACATGGTTCCGGCCAATTTGATCGCTGCTTAAAGCAACGTGAGGCTGCTGTGCTAGATTAGCCGATGGGCTGGAAGTTTGATTAGAAAAAATAATTAATCTACTGCTTTCGGCCGGAAGCATCGGCTTTCTACCAGAATTTTCATCGCTAATTTGTATCACCGCCGAGCGAACATGACGAGGTATACTAGCTTCAAGCTGCTCCTTAAATTCTTCAAATTTACTTGCTACAGCTCTAAGTGTGCGTGACATGTCTGTTATGTCGGAACCATGTTTACTAGCTACGGACAAATCAATTAGATGAGTAATTTCTTTGGTTGCCTTTTTTACCTCAGCGCCGAGCAGATCGGAAGGACTCGGCGTAGCTACCCTCTTGGCGACCTTGTTCCTTCTCTTCTGATATCCAGCCAACTTCAGTTTCATTACCTCAGCCATCTCTTTCTCAAGCTCCCGTTCAAACTCGCGCCGATCATCTTCCGACAGATCGTCGAGTGTAACGGCGCTGACATTGTCCGGGTCGACGACGCTCCCGTTCATCGTGTAGCCTTTTTCTTCGTCCCCAGCGGAGTCGCCAATTGTGTTGCCACGCAAAATTGCACAGCACCACGATAACCGTCGTACTTTCGTGACGACGAACGATTGCTTTACGAGCAAAGCAACAAAGATCCCCTCGCTTTCGTGGAGGAGAGACGACCGCTTTTCAGCGCAAAACGGCAAAGATAAGCCAAACCCTAGGGCTGCTAGGATTCGACAGGGAAGAACGATAGATAAAAGAGATACGATAAAAAAGATACGTGAAAGTAGATATGTTGTTTGTTGAATAGCGATTGGTTGGGATCTTCAATCGGCCGTGGCCTCTACATTTATATAGAGGACGCTGGACTTGGCGTACAAGAGTAGAACTCTGAATCTGAACCGAATAGAACGTATCCTCTGCTATTTCGGTTACTATAGTTTAGCAGCTCCCGATTCTAAACCCTGTCACGTACAAATACCTTTGGCCATTCAAGGAAATAATAAAATATTCCGGCCGCATGCTAACCATATCAGCTAATGAACGATCTCATACCATTCGTGCATGACCAGACGTATTTGATTTTCCTTGCTACACCTTTCCTTGTATGATAGCCTGAAACTTCAGCTTGGCATCCGAGAACTGTTAAGACATGTCCTTCGCATCAGCATTTTAATTCTGCATCTCTCTGAATCCATCCAGGACTTCTCCTTGGTAGCTACTAGTCCATCAAATAATCCATATAATTGTCCAGATTTAATAGCCTGTTAATTCTGATCAGCTGCTGCAATATCTGCACCGGACTACAACCAAGGCAATATTCTCAAATATTCTCAGAGTAATCAGCTAGTTCAAATATATATGTCAGTTAATAATCCAACCACCATCATTTAAATTAATTTGGCTTATAAAATATCTAGGAGCCAAATTATACCTTCAACAACAGCTCCGCACGAGCTTGTACTGATTGCCACGGACAAACCGGCGGCCTGTTGGATAATTATCAATAGCCCGGAGGGAGGGAGTAGTACTCCGTAGTATTTTATGCACCCGGCCACTACGTCGATTCACGGAAACAGGTCGCGGGAGCTGATCCAATCATCCAACTGCGATTATCCGAACGAACGCTACAAACCAATCACATATTACACCAGACCGCGTGCGTCTCTCTGGTGCTATCAGTATTTGTAGTACAGCCAGGTTCGCCGGCCATGCTGTCCGTGCGCACTGAGAGTATCTCCGTCGACGCCCTTGAAAATGTCGATCAGTACTCTAAGCAATGTTATTTCAATGTCAAATAAAAAACATGCACATTTTGTCAAATTTTGACTTGTTATTTTGATACCAAGTACAAAGCATGTTACGATGGTATCTCGTTATCACTTAATCATACACTAGAACCTGTCATTGGGATATTTTTTAGATCATCTCTTTCAAATCTTGTAAAAATAATATAGATTATTGCATTGTGTAAATCATTGTTCGGTAACATACTTTTGGTACAAAATATAGGTTATTATATTTCAATGAATACGATACTGATAAAAAATACACAAACTAATATTTAATAATATTGCAACGTTTTTTTTACATTTAGTAATATTGCAAAAAAATTGAACATTTAGTAATATTGCAACTTATCTGGTTAAACTATGCGAACAAAAAAACTTGTAATAGTATAACATGATAAAAATAAGTTCGTCGAATTATAAAAGTTTAGTACAAATGTTATTTATTTTGATTCGTCCCAATCCCAAAATTTTGTTGAACCGGCCGTACGAGTCCGCGAGTTATGTGCGGTCACCGTACAGCAGACTAATGACGCCATTGTTGAGCGATTAAAAGAGTTCTCCCACGACAGGGTAACGACGAAGGTGTCTGGCCGCCAGCTCATGTGCGTCAAGCAACAGGCCATGGTGAGGCTACAAGATCAAGATGAGCCATTTTTAACCGTTTCCGATGCTGGTCACCGCGACGTGGATGAGGCTCATAGCATAGCCCGTGAAGCATGGCAGTTCGAGTGGGGGAAGTAGCCGAAAGGCGAAGGCGACTAAAGAGCGGCAGACAGTGGAGAGTGTGTGTCGTCAAGCAAGGCACAAACATGCGCACAACAATAGCGGTGGAGAGCCGGTTGTTGCTCGAAGCCACGGTGAAGAGGCGATGTCTTCGCGTTCGTCGAACTACGGTGAGGCTGGCCCTCTAACTTCATCGCATCGACCTAACGGCGACCGAAGACCAAGCTGACCCTCTCACGTCGTCACACCGATGGCGAATGCTGACCCGGCGAGCCTTGTTCGACGCTTAGATAAGTTTAAGCTTGAATTTTATTATCAAATGCCCAGGTACTGTAGCGAATTTTTTTTTTTGCAACACTTTTCCCCCTCTTTTTCTCCTCAATTTTTTTTTGTTTCCCCAAAACTTACATACATGAAATATATTCACGTCGACAAGTGGGTTCCATCCCCGTGAACGGTTTCGAGATTCGTCGACTCTGACTCCTCAATTTTGGATCCAGATTCACACATACATTTGACAAAAAAAATTCAATTTTTTTTCAGAAAAGTACTCACGTTTTTCAAAAAATTAACGGTTTCGAGTTTTGTCGGCTCTAACTCCTCGATTTTGGATCCAATTTCCCCGCTTTTTCTCCTCAGATTTTTTTTGTTTCCCCAAAAGTTATATACATGAAATATATTCGCGTCGACAAGTGGATTCATTCTCATGAACGGTTTCGAGATTCGTCGACTCTGACTCCTCAATTTTGGATCCAGATTCACACAAACATTTGACAAAAAAAATTCAAATTTTTTGCAGGAGAGCAAATCGCTGCCCTATCCGCAGCCGCGCTACTGTTGCTTAGCTACAGTAGTCACTGTAGATGAACAGTGTTGAACAGTTACTGATCCGCGCCGTCGCCCGCCGATCGGACGGCCAGCACGAACCCGCGCGCCCATTTTGCGAAAAGGCCCCTCGCGGTCGAGAAATTGCTCCACGGTCCACGCTTCGCGAATGGATGGACCTACTCGAAAATTGTCGCAAACTCAGGGGCTTTCGAGCAAAATGTTAACACTTTCCCCTTTCTTCTTCCCTCTCGCGCGCGGTGCCGGCGCCGCCGCGGCCGCCGACGCTCACCGCCGACCCTCCGCCCCTCCCCGCTCAAAACTAAGCTCACCGCGAGGTCCGCCGTCGCCGACTCTACATCCTCGCCGCAGATCGGCCGCCGGCACGCCGTCTCCGAGCCGCAATCATCACCGCCGCTCCCGCCGGCCTCCGCCGCGTCCGCGCGCCGCCACGGCCGCTCCGGCGACCAAAATGATCCCTACCTGTGCATAGGAAGGTTCTTATTGAGCCTAGGATGATATTTCCAACTGTATGTACGTGTAGGTAGTTAAATGCATCTAGCTTACTATATTTATTTATCGAGTTCAGTTCAGATACTTCAGAAAACACAAATCAATTCTATGTACTTTCAGTTATGCATGAGAATACCCACTTGATTACTAATTTACTGTGCAGACACAATTGTGCATGTGTTTCTGAATGGCCCATGACTTTGCTACTTTGAGGTGAGAATAATAGATACGACTGAGTTGTCTTTTCAGCTACAATCTTTTGCATGCTTTTAAGTTGGCATTATGTAATACTTCCCTGTTATTTGATAAAAGTTGGTGCCAATGGGTTGTGTTGGTGCTGACTGTGCATCGGTGACTACCCAGTTTTTTTTTTTCCTACATACCCTATGTATTGTTATTTTGTATAGGTTACATATGGACCTCCTTATGCTGTTCCGTCATATACTGTTGGTTGGTGGGGTCTAAGCGGTCGACTGACCTATTAGCGAGAAGAGGTGGTGTTGTGAGTACATTGACGGTGAAATTGTTATGAAGGGCCACTGAATGTTATTCATTTAGCGTTTTGGCACCATGGTCTGTGCATACTGACAATAGGTTTTCCAGGGTAAGGAGTTTCAGGTGTAAAATAATGTTTGACGGCCTGCAGCCTAATCAGGGACAGTACTTTAGCATGCCATGACTGCAATTGGAAGGCAATAGCAAGGATGTGGGTACAGATGTTCGAAAGAAAAATATGGTAGCAGGAATGCCAGGTCCGAGGTTAGCCTGGTTTCACTGCGCCTGACCCTTTTTTTCCCCTCCTCCTGGTTATTTTAATCTTAGATGCTCTTCCTTTTGTCGATCTACTGCAGGTTCCGGATTTCTATAGTAACGTGTGGCGAAGATGGATCTGCTGTTAGCCAACGGTTTTACCGCTGTGGACAATGATGTCGTTAGCATCACCTGCGCCAGCACCGACAGCGGCATGACCGGTGAAACCACCTGCACCGAAGGTGATCTTGCTCCTCTCATTCCCACAATGGTTTCCAGCTCTCTGGCCGCATCACCGATGGCGGCTGACCATGGAAGCACGAAGAATGAGACTGGCTTAATCATTGTTCTCGCATTCACCAACAACGACAACGTTTGCAAACACAGGTATGCACACTTTTGGGACCGTTAATACATCTCTTATACAGTTTTTGTATAGCTTTTAATGCAACTTATTACAACACATTTCAGGCCAAAACTTATGTTAGCCAAGTATAAGTCCTATGTGGTAATTTTTGTGACGATGATGTGTCTACCATATTGATCAAGACACTGCTTCTATGACATCCATCTGGTCACTATGTTAATCAGACCAGCAACATGTTTTTACTTTTTAACGTTTTGTAAGTAGAAAACATGCAACTATTTGATGACTTTAGCCAGGCAACTCTATTTTTTAATAAACGGACGCCCCGATAACTATATGTACATCTATTCCCACATATATATTGCTATAACTCAGGATCCGTGGTTAAGCTAATACCAGTACTAGATGCACTACGAAAATCAGAATCTCCAAAACATACTCACTTACAAGATATATTATGCACTATAAAACAAGAAAACAGACCGTAAATAAAATTTCTCACGAAGGGCGCGGCGTGTCGCCGCGCTGATTTCAACTAGTCGTTCGTTCATGCATGCACTCACTGGCTCGCTGTAGAGTTCCCAGGGAGCACGCAGCACGAACCTTTTTGTTTGCCTTTCCAAATCGGCCACATGACATGCATGCCGGTGATGATCGTCGCATATAAACACAACCGGCAGAGGCTATCATGTCACCCTGCTACTGCTACTACTAGTGGCGGTATCACAAAAGCACCAAATTTGGCGAGCCCGCACTAGTATCGCAAGGTCGGAATCGGAAGCAGCGGCGCCACTTCCTTGCCGCTTCCCGACTGGTCTCGTCTCCGACGCCGCCGCCAACGGAAAGAGTCCAGCAGAGGGAGGAATTCTTTTCCGGATTCGCGGCGGCAGTAGGAGATGGGGTAGGTGGCCCGTCGGTCCCGCGCTGTGCCGTCTGCCGCACCGCCGCTTGCCTTGTCGGCGCGCGCGGATGCCAACGAACGGCCGGCCCCGATGGAGCCAGTGCACGCGCGCAGGCGGCCGAAGGCGACATGCATGGGCAACTTGCGCGCAGGCGGCATCCCAGTGGCCTGTTTTAATAATCGACCGGCACGCACGCACGCTGGCTGGCTCCCCGGAACGGGCCAAGTACGTGCCGGCCGGCGGGGGCGGAGTCAGGCAGTGGAATGCCAGGGCACCAGCCATTATCCGCTCGGTCTGTCGGTCTCTCTCGCTAGCTCCCCCACCACCATTTCGTTAATGCACGATGATTAGCAGCAGTACTATTACGCGCGCTAAAATCAATTATGGTTTGATTGTTTATCTGGCGGCGAAAGGAACGCCTCGTTCGTTGTATTCCTCGTTACTCCACCCCGGCGGGCGCTTTGTCTATGGCGTCGGGCGTCACTCACAGATAAAGAAGATAGCAACGGCCACCTCCACTACTTGTCTCCTACCTCCGCCCCCCGCGTCCCTGTCGCGAGCCCCGCTTGCTTCCCTCGCCACCCAACTCGACCCATCCCCCCTGCTAAGACACCAATGCCAGGACTACGAGTTCGGATATGGACGTGATCGACCATCCGTCGAGCTCTCTCGCGCGCAGCTGTCTCACTCGATCTGTAGCTTTGCCCGGCTGCTCTTTATCAATCGTTTTTTGCCAGGGCTAGTAGGTCAAGTGGTGGCCTGTTCGTCAGTGCACGATTCAGGAGTAGTTATTGGCAGAGCAGTGGTACAATTAGAACATACAGCTCCGCACGAGCTTGTACTCATTGCCACAGACGGAGTACGGAGTACTCCCTCCGTTCCTAAATATAAGATGTTTTAGATGTTACACATGTTGTCTAGATACATACACAAATGAGTGAACATACACATGTAATGTGTCTAGATACATTTGTGTACATGTGTATATGGACAAAATCTAAAACATCTTATATTTAGGAACGGAGGGAGTAGTATTTTATGCACCCGGCCACTAGGTACGTCGATTCACGCAAACACATGTACATCCGGCAGCGAGCGATTATATCCGAACAAACGCTACAAACCAAGCACAAATTATACCAGATTGGTGCGTCTCTCTCATGCTATCAGTATTTTCAGTAAAGCGAGGTTCGCCGGCCATGCTGTCGGTGCTCCCTGAGAGAATCCCGAAATGGCAAAAAAAAAATAGTGCTCTAAAAAGACATTTTTAAATACTATCTTCGTCACTGTTTTTTCTTTTCGCACAAGGCAAAACAAATGTTATTATTCATAAAACTTTTCACGTATGTAGAACTTTTCAATATGTGTGTCACTAATTTTTTTTTCAGAATTTTGTGAAGTATTTTTCTATTTGTTTCAAATTTTGTATTCAAACATGAGCATATGAACTCAGGAGATATATTGAATTTCTGTTTCTTGAAAAGTTTTTTTAGCACCAAAATATGTCTTTTCTGTGGAGGCAAAGTAAAAAAGTTACTATTTTCTCGAAACTTTGTGTTGTGGGCATATTTTGTGCAAATTTTCGTTTTGAAATTTTTAGATATTTAAATTGCATCGAAAATGCATTTTTTCAAAAGGAGGTAGATGCCCCTAGGTTCAAATTGTGCCTTCATTCCAGCAGCACTTATATAGGTTTGGACATACCGAAAATGTGTCTGGTCTCATTATCCGCATCCAACTTTCGGGTCCTGTTTGGTAGTGCTGGAAAAGTCTGGATACGTCCTCCATATGGCGTCAGATGGACGAGACTATCTTGTCATCCATATATTGGTCAGGTCGTACATATAAATATTTCTAATATATTATAAATACTTATGAAAAGGTATTCCATGAGACAAAATATAACGATATCATTTATACAAGCTACATCTATACACTCTGTAATTATCAGTGGTTAAAGAGGTGAATTCAAGATTGCGAACAATCATGTACCCCTTATATTGTTGGACGAAGGGAGCATGGTAACATAATAATTTGGTTAATAGATGGAAGGAAATTCACACCACGGGCCTATTAGGATATAAGAACAAACAAGTGTGACGAGCGACAACAAGCTTAAAGAACATGTTATCCTTTTTTCAGTGGAAGTCATGCAGGTTTTGCGGAAATCTACGTCACCGAATTTTCGTGTTAGATTCTTAGCAACAAATTTGCATTTCATAAAGTATTGAGAAACTTGTGTGGATCACATGACAACAAGCATGTTGTGTAAGTGTATTAAATAATAAATTTTGCATATGCAAAATGCTAGAGTGCACAATAAGTTTTTTTTTGGTGATTGCTCTAATCAATGTTATTTCAATGACAAGCACAAAGCATGCACACTTTGCTAAAATTTGACTTGTTAGATAATTTTGACCGTGAAAAAGTAGTTTCATTGGTTCAATTTATACTATGCAAGTTTTTTATAAAACTGCTCACTTAATCATACACTAGAAACTGCTATTAAGACCTTATATAAATTATATAGATTATGCATTTTATGAAAATAGTTCTATAGCATACCTTTGTTGAAAAATAGGTTAGAAGTTTTTGATGAACTCTTTACAAATAAAAACACACTAACAAATATTTAATAATGTTTAAATTTATGTTGTTAAACTTTGAGAACAAAAAAAAACTTGTAACAGTTTAACATGCTAAACTAAGATACATAAAATTATAAAATTTTAGTACAAATTTTATTTATTTTGATTTGCCCCGGTCCCAATTTTTTATTTAACCGGCCTTGTGCGTCTGGGAGATGAATACGGTACGACAACCAGACCAACGTCGACATCATCGAGCAATTCGAAGAAATATTCCGTGACAGAGCAACGAGGGAGCAGTTTGGTCGCTAGCTCATGAGGACCGAGCAGGAAGCCATGATAGGGATGTAAGCACAAAGGGATGCGTCCTTCAACGCTTGTGATGCTGCTCTCGGGACATGGAGAACGCTCACGGTCGAGCCCCAGAAGCAGCGGAGTTGTAGAGAAGGAGACAAGAGATGGATGCGACGAGAGATGCTGACTATGGAGAGTGTGTGTCGTTAGGCGAGCCGCACAACATTATTGGAGAGGCACCGAATGTCGCTCGAAGCCATGTTAGATAGGCGTTGTCACTCGGTTTTGGCAGACCACGGTGAAGTTGGCACTTTCACTTCATCGACAAGGCGGTGTACGACGACGAGGCTAAGCATGCAAACCCTAGCTAGCCCGCCCGCGCTTAGAAACGTTCTAAGCTCGATTGCATTGTAAAATACATATGTTTAATGAAAATCGGGAAGTTTTTTAAATTTGAAAGTGTTTTAAAAAAAATTCATTGAGCGCGGCTGCGTTGATCTACATGTACTCGAAAACCTCAAAATGTAGGGACACCGGACATGTTTTCTAAAATTAAGATCCGTATAGGCACGCCTAGCCAGCTCGGAGCACGCCAGCCGTAAACTGGGCATTACCGACAAATAAATTCACGGACGGACTGGAAGGGAAGTCGTTGTGGCCGTTGCGCTGTTTCTACCGGAACTAGTCCTACTCACTCCTCCAACACTCCTGGTCCAGTTTAGTCTATGGGTTCGGTTGGCGCACACGCAGGCGTACCCAACCTTCTTCCCCCGTGACGACTGGACTCCAACCACGCGTGACCACGGATTCGTCCGTGCCCATTGCGGCCTCAACACGTCACGCACCGACCTCCTGCCCACTCCCACTCCACCATCCCATCCCAGCCGTCCGTCCCGTACCGTAACGTACATCCCCATCGCCCACCGACCCGAGCGAACGGTAAGATCGTGGCACCTGGAACCCCTGCGTGTCGTGGTCACGAGCTACTACCTCTAGTCTAGGGGTGGGCATAAAAACCGAAGACCGAAAACCGAAACCGAAAAGACTGAGACCGAAACCGAAATGACCGAGACCGAAAAGACCGTTAGAAATTTGGGAAGCAAATTAGAAAAGACCGAAATTAGATCAGAAATTCGGGTATCACTTATAGATAACCCGAATAGACCGAAATATCGATTTTATTTTATTTTGAGTGAATTACGTACGGAAGCAGCCGAATTTGTGTGTCAGCCCAGCTTATGTGTACATCTAGTCTATATGCCCAACTAGTAAACCAACTATACCATCTAGTCTCTAGGCTCAACAACTGGGTATATCAGCCCAGCGTACTGTAGATTCTCCCGTGCATGAGAGACCAGTCGATCGCTTCCCACTTTCCCAGTCCCGGGCGCCGATTCCCTTCTCTCGCCCTATATTTTGGTCTATTTGGTCATGACCGAAGACCGAACCGAATAGACCGAAGAACACAAAACCGAAAATACCGAATTTATTACGGGTATCATTTCTGGATGACCGAAATTGTTAAAGACCGGAAAGACCGAACGCCCATCCCTACTCTAGTCTAGTACTCCACGTCCACGGTGCAGAGCTTAATTAGCTAGAGATGGATGGAGAGATGCGGCGCGGGATAGAAAGCGCGATGGGACGTGATTAGGAGCGCGGTGTGCTCATCTTCATCTTGCAGGGGGCATCATTAGATTAGAGTGCATGATTATCATTAGCCAGATAATGGGCGGCCGTTGCCGTCGCTGGCAAGCTATATATGTCGACGTCTCTCTCTCGGTGGTCTCCTCTTGGCTTGTCCGGATACGGGAACGGGGGATGAAGACGGGTGGATGGATGCCGTGGACGAAGAGGGAAGCGTCCGCGTCCGCGTCGGCAAGCGTCACCGTCGACCGTGTGTGGGCTCGCAACAGCCTCGCTGCTCCTGTTGATGGCGGCATTGCCGATATCGGGGCT
The DNA here is from genome assembly GCA_947311845.1 of Poa pratensis. Lineage (NCBI taxonomy): Eukaryota > Viridiplantae > Streptophyta > Magnoliopsida > Poales > Poaceae > Poa > Poa pratensis. Next base: position 55,869,992 of record CAMZMU010000051.1, on the reverse strand, counting down.
TTGCATAGGCATGACTCCATAGTGTGGATGGTTGCTGGCTCTACGATTGCAGAGACCAGTCAGGGAGCGGCACAACTCGTGGGCAGGGCCGGCTCATAGCCCACTGGTTTGAGAAGAGAAGGGCCCAAGAGGGTTAATTATGTAGTAATCATCATGTTATTATCCATTACACCCAATAAAAATTTAATAATCTCCCTGTGAAAAATTAAAGGTGTGCTTGGCAGTTAAGTATTTTTGGAATACTATGATCTATAAAAATATTCAACGTAATTTAAGTTGTTTGGCTCTATAAGATGTTACAGCTGTGTAAACCATGCATGGTCTCCTTTATAGCTCAGTCCATACACTTTAGATAATTTTACGTGTTTAATTTCCTTCAGTACATTTTTGTTTAAACCACATGATAACAAGCACATTAATAAAAGCATATAAAATAAATACAAACAAATTTATATTCATTGGTGATTATTCTGAACTATGTTGTTTCAATATCAAGTATTGAGCATGAACACTCTGTTAGATTTTGATTTTCTAGATAATTTAACCACGAAAAAGTAAGCAAAGAATAATTTCATTGGTCCAGTTAATATTCTAAAGGTTTTATATAAATATGCTCACTTAATCATGAAACCGCTATCAAGATACTTGTTAGATCATATTACTTGCATATCTTTACCGTAAATATGTATAACTTACATTGATTATGAACCGAAGGAAACATAGTTCTATAATTGACTTTTGTTATAAGATACATTATACTGTATTTATTGTTGATATTCGGTACAAACAAAAAATACACCAACTAATATGAGTAAAATTACAAGTTCTATGGAAACAATTATGCAAAAAAAAGGAAAATATGTTTTTAATATTGTAACATGGTTAAAATAAGATCTAGATAAGTATAAATTTTTAGTACAAAAAGTTTCAATTTTTAATCGCGGCGGACCAAAATTCCATTGGATCGGTGGCCCTGCTCATTGGATCAGTAAGATCGGTCCAATGACCTTCAAATAAAGTCAATGGTAGGCGGCCAGTGTGCTACTCAATGAATGCTCGTGGGGTTAGACATAGCAGTATTAATTAACGTGGGAAATAGTGAAAATATATGAACAAGATAGACAAAGACAATCGAAAGAAATTATGGGGCAATATATTGGAGATATTTTGGTTCATATGTTGAGATGCACCCATTATGGAGAAAATTAGAATATAAAAATAGGGAAAAAATCGAGGTTTACATCCGGACATTCTATGTTCGTGCACAAAGTTTTGCAAGAAAAGAATTTTTTTATGAGTTTAGAAAATAGAAAATAGGGGATCATCGGCGAGAATTACAATCTCGCTGACTATAAAAGCTATGCCTAGGCAACTCATGAGCCACCTCATTGACTTTCCGATTAGAATGTTCGAAAGTAAGCTTACTATAACCAGACGATATCTTCATGCATTCGTAAAAAATAGCAGCTGATGATGTTGCCGAGAAACCTCCATAATTCATTGTCTCGATTGCCTACAAGTTATTTGATCGGAGAATAAACTTGTTACATCCCAAGTGTTGAGCGTGCTTAAACCCTCGCGAAGGGCATATGCTACAGCCATCATCGCATCAGCTATAAACGGGAGTGCCTTGCATGTTGCCACGATAAATTTTCCATCGGAATCTCTGACAACCACTCCTAACGCAGCCTTTCCTTATTCATGATCATAGGCCGCATCGACGTTGATTTTTAGTGTACCTTCAGGAAGACGACTCCAAGAATCAATTCTACGAGTGTTCTCGAAAAAAAAAGAATCAATTTTACAAGATGTCGGCTTCTTCTTTGCTATCCAATAATTTCTGGCCAAAACCCCTATTGACTAAGTCATTAGCAATTGTACACAGTATTTGTATTGATTCACCGTGCGTGAACTGCCCCCGCTCCCATGAGATAGATATACTCCCTCCGTCTTAGTTTTTAAGCCAATTAGCTAATCTCTTGGCCTAAAGTGCTAGCTTATTGAGGCTAAAACATTCCATGCGTTGGTGGATACAGCCAACCAGCTAATAATTGAAAGACATTTAATATAATTATGCCTAGGAGGTGGGAGAGTTTTGGGATAAATTGTTTTTCAAATTGTATCCTACAAACTACTCCCTCCGTTCCAAATTAATTGACTTTCATTTGCCCACATGTAGATGTATCTATACTTGTAACATGTCTAGATACATCCCCATTTAGACAAATGGAAGTCAATTAATTTGGAACGGAGGGAGTAGGAGGGAGGGGCGCCATGCAGCTGGATGCCGCGTGCTGTTGGCATCCGCCACGACAAAACGGAACTGAAAGGCGCGTTTCCCGTGCATGCCGCACCCCGGTTTTTCCTGGACCCCAAAGAGGTGGTGTTCAAGAGACCCTATCCTACGCAATCCCACTGGCCTCCTCGATCACGTTCCCGCCAGATGCAACGCACCCGATGGAGGCAAACCAAGGCAGCTACCGCAATCGTCGTCCTAGGCTACACATCCTAGCCTAGAGCTCAACCGATGAAAACAAGCTCAAGTGGTCCTGATCCTCTCCATCCGAGCCCACGCGGCCGCGCATGCGACAAGCCGGCCGGCCACGTCGTGTCTCCACGGCAGCGGCGCGCATCAGCATATGCCGACGGTGCACTGGCCGATGCCGAGACGTCTCATCTCGTGCTATCTCCCGGGAAAGACTGAAGATGCCGCCCGGGCGCGACGTCCTCGGGTGGTTGGTAGCGAGTGAGCGGTACGTCGCCCAGATTTTTTGCATGATTTACCCTTGGATTCTAGGGCATGGCGGGAAGCCCGGGTCGGCGGGCCGGACGCCAGCCATTTTCCTCCCTCCCCAATTATGCGTCGGGCCGGGGGCGGCTGGCCAGCGGGTTCACCTAAAAGCAAGCAATTATGTATCAGGGCATTGGATTGGCACATCACCCGCAAAGGAGTGTTGGACGCCGACTACATAGCTTCCAAATAAAGTTTTCTTCTCACGAATTAATGTCCAATCATTCCCTCGTTCATTTAGGACTTTTAGCCGTTTCAAAAAATACTAATCCCTCCGTATCAAAATATAAGTCACTCTACCTACTTACCACACATATGTATCTAGACATGTTTTAGTGCAAGATTCATATGTATGGTAAGTAGGTAGAGTGACTTATATTTTAGTACGGAGAGAGTATTTAGCAACGCCAAGTTGTGGTGCACGATTTATATTGGTTTTGTAATTTATTAGTCACCACTGGGAAACATCACATCAGGATATCGAAACTTGCGCAAATACAAAAGAGTCCATCTTGATCGGACGGTTTCAGAGTCAACCGGATGTCACCAGCTATATTCACTCCCTATTTATATTATACTCAAGGCAGTACTTGTTCACCCAACGAGCTTCATGTAGTGACTTTTTTACGCTTGTGTTTGTTGCAGTTTCTTCATTGCGATAATTTGCTTAGAGAAACATTATATCAAATCTTTTCCTGAAAAAACTTTACGCGTAAAGTTAATTTAAAGCAATTAATGATTACCATCGCGTGGCATGAATCCTACATTTGTTTTCCGTCCTTCCTCTCCCGTGTGTCGCATGAATGAAATTTGGTTGCTTTGTGTGGATAAAATGATTCGCAAAAGTCTAAAAAAGGTTATATTTTCATTATCTTAAAAACATTTATTAATTTGTTTGCACGATGCATGTATCATATCTTGTCGAGTATTACTTATTTATGTATTATACTCAAGCCATTACTTTCACCCAAGATGTGAATGAAACGTTTACAGCAAGAAACTAGCATGGACAACCGTGGTCAACAAAATAATAATGTTGCGACAAGTGTTCATGAGGGTTGGTGAGGATAGGGAAGATAGATTGCGACATTTGAGACCGTCAACATGCCAATTTTTCCAAAGGAAAATGCTTTACGGTTTTTCTTTACTTGTAACAACGTTTTTCATGTGCGAGCAATAGTTATCCATGAGTTACAATTATCAAAAGCCGAGGGTCGATTTCGGCTTTGAAATATCTTGTTCATTAACACTTGTGCTCTCGCGATCAAAGACACACTATCCAAGCAATCAAACAGTTAGAAATAATATATACTTCAATCTAGACATAGTATACATCTGCATGTCATACAAAGTTTGAAGCCATGTTTGAAATACATCATGAGAAACAGAAGCAAGATATTCAACATTAATCGTGTTTGTTTGGCTTCTCGAGTTCTATTTTGGATATCATGACCTGATTTTTTCTAATGCGACTTGAGTTTTTGCTTCTCGAGTTCTACGTTGAATTTGACTGTGAAATTGTATCTATGTCGGATACATAACATGTTCACATGATACGTTCAAATTTTGGACATAACATTGTCGCGCAAAAGTTAGAAAATTTGGAGTACCCCATTCAAACTATCGATTGGAACAAAGTAAATAGCGCAACACAATATCCTTTGGCGTAACTGTATCAGTGATTCAGTGATCAATACGGCAATACGGATATGCATGGACCTCTCCCATGTCCGGATGCAAGTTAGACGGTGGACCTAAAACAATTCGGTGTCGCCGCTCGCGCGCAACGGAACGGAATGGCTCAGCTCAGCTCAGCTCAGCTCAGGCTCCCTTCCAAACAGCAAGCATAGTACAGTGCTGCCGTCGACGTCGTCTTCTCCCTCCTCCCGCGCTTGCTAATTTATGATTATCCCAACCAAACTCTAATCATACCCACACCCACAAATTCCCAATACAAATACCGGCCAGGAAATAGATAGCGAGCAAAGAAAGAGAAACCAGCAGCCAGGCCAACGCCAAAAGCTACCTCCTTTGCTGGCCTGCTGCACGGGAAGGAGAGAGCCAGCCCAGGAGCAGAGGAGAGAGAAGCCGAGGCGGCGGCCGGCTCCGCTAGCTTAGATACGTAGGTAGAGGCATGCAGGGCGAGTACCGCTCGTCGTCTTCGAGCGAGGACTCGGCGGGTTCGGCGGCGGCGGCAGCAGCTGCGGCGGCTATGGCGCCTCTGGCGGCTGCGGCTGCCGCGGTGGCTGCCAAGGAGGAGCTCGGCGTGACGGTGGCCGTGGCGCCGCCCATGGCGCTGACGCCGCTGCAGCAGCAGCAGCCGCGGCGGCAGTACCGCGGCGTGCGCATGCGCAAGTGGGGCAAGTGGGTGGCGGAGATCCGGGAGCCGCACAAGCGGACGCGCATCTGGCTGGGGTCCTACGCGACGCCCGTGGCGGCGGCGCGCGCGTACGACACGGCCGTGTTCTACCTGCGCGGGAGGTCGGCGCGGCTCAACTTCCCCGACGAGATCTCGGCGCTGGCGCTTTCTTCGCCGACGCCCGAGGCCGGGGAGCTGGAGGCCGACGGCGCGCTGTCTGCGGCGTCGATCCGGAAGAAGGCCATCGAGGTCGGGTCCCGCGTGGACGCGCTGCAGACCGGCATGACGATGGTCGCCGCGCCGGCGCACCACCGCGAGCGGCCGAGGCACGCGCTGCCGCGCGACGAGGAGCTGCTCCACCACCAGAAGCAGCAGCGGACGGCGTGGAACGGGCGGGTGAAGAACCCGGATCTAAACCGGGCGCCCAGCCCGGACAGCTCCGACGCCGAGTGAAGCAAGCAACGCGCAAAGATACCAAGCAGAGGAATCAAGCATGCAGCAGCTCACCAGAGCGCAGCGTATGATCAGCAGATGCAACTCAATCCACCTAGCTATTCTTCCACCTCAGTAGCTCGCTCCCCGTACGTGTCGGCGGCGGGTGGTCGGTGGCGAGATATTCCGATACACGTTCTGGATAAGAACAAGGGGGAGGAGGGAGGGAGAGGAGAGGGGGACGCCACAAGTGGCGGTCTTTCCAAATGTCAAAAAAGACAGCTGTAACAGTGATAAAAAACAAGTCATCTCGCTCCGCCAGCCCCCATCATCTCTTGCGCTATCTTCTTCCTTCCTGTTGATTACAACGATCGAGTAGTAGATAAGCTTGCAGCCATTAGCAGTGCAGCAGCGTTTGAGTTAAGTAATCGCCCCAGTTGCTCCTGCCGCCTTTTTTGTTAATCACTCCCTCTGCCGCCATCGCATCGCCGGTGGATTCTGATCGCGCGCGTAATAAAACAATTGCCCCCGCACGATATCGTACGCATCATCATCCGATCGATCCCCTAGAAATCCAGTTGTCTGCTGCTGGGAGCAAGCAAAGCCCATCAATCAGCAGCCACTAATCACTTGTGCCTTTTTTCTTCTTTCTTTATGCATCAGTGCACTGTCTGAATGTGCCGGTGCAATTATGGATCAGAGGTCGGCGGCGGCGTCGTGGCGTAGCCTGTCGCTGACCAACTCAAAGCTGCGGTGTCAGGAGGTCGGGATTAGGCAGAGGAAACGTACTGTGTATGGGTGGGTGATTGGTTTGGGTGGGGGTTAGGCCACCACATTCGAAAGAAAGCAAAGCAGATACAGCGTTAGCGTGATGATTGCTGGTTAGTACCAGGACCTCTCCACTTTTCTGTACCTGATGATCCACGCTAATCAGCCAGCGGTCGACAGTACGTGCGTGCCGCGTGCGTACGTTACGTGGCAACGACACGGCCTCGTCTCTCATCTGACGGCCGTTAGTTTGTTAGTTAGTTAACCAGCTGCGCAGCTACCGAGGATCTAAGGGCAACTCTAAATCACCGACCCAAACGCTAATAAAGGCAGTCATTCAGCGACGCCAAGCTGTTTTCAGTTATCCAAGGATACTTGTCAGAACCTAGTTATCTAAGGGCATTGGACAAGAGATCGATGCACTGGTTGCCACCAAGATTGCAAAACCAAATATTAGGGACGCTATGGGTTTAAGAGACTTTCATCTCTTTAACTTAGCTATGCTTGGTAAACAAGGATGGCGGATACAAAATCTGCCCGGATTATGTAAATTCGGACCGCCAAACGGATAGGAGTCCGACCCTCGTGCCCACTGCACCCAACGAGTGTCTGCCCTGTCCTTTTTTTCCGGTTATTGGCACACATAATCATTTAACCAAATGTTACACAAGATTAAAGAAATAATTAGCTAGACCAAATCATTTTGAAAGAAACACATAATTTATTACAACCAAATTAAAATAAAATTATAAATCAATTGAGCTATGGTTGGTTACCCAAATAAATCGACATATGCTCAACCAATCATTTTGAAATTCCTTGTGAGCATCTCGATCGTGCATCTCATGATGAAATTGGATGAATGACTTTGAGCTGCGTTTAGCCGTGATTTTTTCCTCAAACAGATAGAGATGGACAACTCCGAACTCACGGCTTTGGAGTTGCCCTAACCCCATCTGGTGGTGGTTAAACTTTGTGGACGGAGTGGGACGTGTCGGTGCGTACGTGCCGGTGAAATTTCAGTCGAGATGGATGGACAGATGCTAACGATGTCGGCACATGTGCTGCTACAAATGCAGATACGGACAGGAGATGCATATGCAGGCTGCAGGCAGGGAAGAAGAGTAGACAACGACAGCAGTGCGATTTCAGTACACCGGTACCAGTGCAGTGCGTGTGCCCCCACACGCGCCTCCTGCTCGGTTTGGAGGACTAGACTTTTGGATCCTGGGCCATGGCCGCGTGCTCGGTCGGTGGCTCCTTATCGATCTCCTGTTTCTCCTCCCGCGGTTACTTGGATCTTTTTACAGTTTAATTATGGGTTAAACATTTGCCTCTTCTGGATTCAGTTCAAGATTTTCTAGAGCCTGTAGGACCGAGGTGTCCTGCATTGCCCAAAGGAGCAATGCTTAGGGCACCTCCAACGGCACCGCCCAAACGGACATGCAAATATGTCCATATTTGTCCGTTTGGGGTGGGTTTGGAGTGTCCGTCTGGGACTGTCCGCCCACTGCCCCCAACGGCACCGCGCAAATTTTGCCCCGGACAAGAGTGGAAGAAGTAGCATAGGACCGCGGAGGATTCCGTCGCCGCGGAGGACGGCCATGGCAGCGAGGTCGAGCGCTCCTGGCTTCCGCGCACAACGCCGACGCCTCCTGCTCGACCCGCAGCACTCCCGTGCACTCCCCTCTCTTCCAAGCAAGCCGCCGGAGGTGATGGTACAGACTCCAGCACCGGCGCGGGGTCCGAGATGAATACGAGCTTCTCCCGCATGTCTACGGCGACCGGAGTAGACGGAGATTCCGGCATAGGTGGATAGTCATCGAGCGGCCTCATCTCTGGCGAAGAATCGGAGGCGGGGAGGTCGAAGCCCGGCGCGGCGGTGGGTGGGGATGGCGGCCGGGTCGAGCCCTCGCCGGCGAAGTGTCCCGTTGACCTCCACGCGGCTCCGTCCCAGGGACCTCCTCCGTCGTGCACCAGGGTCTCGGGGTCCGCCACAGCGGCGGCGAAGTCGGCGCCGACGTCGAATCCCCTGGGCGGCGACCACATGGGCTCCAGCTCCTCTGCGGCGGCGTGCCCAGTGCCGAAAAGGAGCCCGTACGCGGCGAGTGCGCGACTCCGGCCTGCTCAGAGCCCGGCCGTCGTGGCGAAGCTGGGATCGAGGGCGACGAGCTCCGAGCTCTGCGTTCCCAGAGTCGATCTGGCCGGCGGCGGCGTCGATCTGGCCGGCATCTGCGGCGGCGTGCCCATGCTCGAATCTGGAAGAGGAGAGAGGGGGTAGATGGGCGGCGGCAGCAGCACGGTGCTGGTCCTCGGCCGACTCGGGTGGGGAAAGAGAAAAAGAGAAAGAAGAGAGAAGGAGTGGGGGTAGGTGGGGAAGTGGATGTGCGGCTGCCAGTGGGCCATGCGGACACGAGAGACGGACAGAGCTGGACAAAACCGGACAGCGGACAACCCCAAATCTGGATCAAACTTGGTCCAGCTTTGCTCCAGAACGGACAGTCCGCCCGGACAAATGTCCCTATGCGCCAGCCCGTTGGAGCATCTCCCATGTCCGTTTGGACAAAAACGGACTGCGCTGTTCCTTTTGCGCCAGCCCGTTGGAGGTGCCCTTACACAGGGGAAGGAATTCGGGCGGCGACTTTCACGTCACCGAGCCGGGCAATCCATCAGCTCCTCCCGATCGGAGGCGTCCATGAAACACGCACGCCATCACCAAAAAGGTCCTCGTTTTGGGCACGCGCCGCCGCTCCCATAAACCCACTGTCGGCTGTCGAGCACGAGATCCATCCAGGTGGTCGTGTCGCTCGTCGTCCACCTTCGTCCTCACGGCGAACCTCCTATGGCTATCGATCAGAGTCTCGGCTGCACAGAGCCCATGCACAGATAAATGGGCCATGCTCTAGGCTCATAAATGCAGAAATAGACGATCGTTGCTGGCTGGTTGGAATCAGTTCGTGCACAACCCATCTCTAAAGCCGATTCGATCCCAGGCTGACTGACAGGTGATTAACAAAACGAGGATGTTCTAGAGCGAGAACCTGAATTATGCCCTCAGAATATGGGGGTTTGTAGCTCCAAAACTAGTCAGGCAAAGCGCACACTTTTTACAGAGACGGCACGGTACAGCGACCCTCCGGCTCGTGAACTGTTCCTCGCCACTTGCGCTGCTCCGACCGCCGGGATGGATGGAGATGCCCATCGGTCCCTGCTCCGTGCCGATGCCGATGCCTTGCCGCGGCGGGGATGTCGGCGTGTGCGGCCAGGAAAAGAAACCACAAAGTTCGGTCACCACACAACAGCACGCGGCGTGGACAGCAACGACGACGGCGACAATTGCGTGCCGGCTTCTAGCGGCACCCGGCGTCCGTGGCCGACAAACACAGACAGGTACCGGTGCAACCAACCGGGCATGGGATCCAACCCCAACCGTGCTCGGCAAAAAGGCCTCCACATCAGGTTCAGATCAGTGGATATCACTACCTCTCCTCAGGATAACCCTGGTCCAAGAGGACCATGACGTTTCCGGAATCAGAACGAGCAGAACTCAGCAACCACATCAGAGAAAAATAACTGATCGGCAAGGTGACAGCAATATGCCATCATCTTTAAACTAGCATCCATTAATTATACCAGCCATGCATGAATATTTGGTCAAATGCAGAGAGGAACATTATTTGCCGCAACTCTGCAGCTTACAGGCAGTACCAGTTCTGAACTTCTTCTTTTTTTCGGGACAATGACCAATTTTTTTGAACTTTTGTGATCGTTCAGCTGTAGGTGGATGCAAAAACTTTGGCCAAAATGAGCGGCGATAAGAATCAATAAATGATCTTGCGATCAAACGGACGTCGGTGCCACTGACAGTGCCTTGCGCTTATACTGCTATTTCAGGTCTTCAAGGCGGTGTTCTTGCAGATCGGACACGAGTTCTTCACCACCAGCCATTGCCTGATGCAACTGGAATGGAAGTCGTGCCCGCAGTGAAGCGCCCCGAGATCATCTCCGTCGACGTACTCTTCCTGGATAAGCAGAGAAGGAAGGTAATTAAGGAACTGTATGTCATGATTATATTGTAAGTGTAGTCCCTTCGCTGAATGATCGGCAAAAAGGCATCGTGGGAAGTTTGACAAAGTATGGTTTGCAATAGAAAATATATGATACGATCTATGATTAGGCAAAACAAACATCCATATCCAACATAAAACTTGTGAGCATAACTGACAAATAAACACAATTAATGTTGAGTATACTGCAGTTTGGACACTAAACTGATGGATGGCTGGATGTAAGTAGCAAGCAAGTCTGAGGATATGCCAGAACATATTTCATGTTTGAAGGACATACTTGAAAAAATGGACCAGACATCAAGTATTCACTGTCATTTTACATGGCTTTTTGACGCAAAGTCGGTCAGTTTAATTGATCTGACCTAGTTCGATTCAACACTTTGTGCACATACTTTACATAAGAACTGAACAAGTTTGATGTTTTCAAGTTAATACTACTTGATTGTAGTGGCAGGCAAAAGAATAGAGTGCAGAATCTTCTAAGAGTGAAGGGCAGATGCTTTTGATAGGTCTAGGGCGCTTGGCGTATACTGTTACCTGACAAATACAACATGGCTCATATTCCATTGATGATAATCTCCAGGATGAGAATTTCCTTTGCTTCAGGTGCTTCATCACATCCTCCTCGTTGAGGCCAGTGCTAACATTTCCTATTCTTTCCTCCAGTGCTAATAGCTCCTGAAAGACGAGTAGAGCACAACTATCTTGAATAAATTTTAGCTTGGATGAAGATACAAGTAATGCCTCACTAAAGAAAACTGACCTCATAAGACATATTGTCTATGTCAAGACGCATATCCCTGTGTCTGTCATGAATGTCGACACCGCCATAGAAAATAGACTGCTTGAAGAACAGAAAGATAAGCCAGGAAATTAATCCAAAAAATAACAGCGAAGATAAAGGCAACAAATACTACATTTTGTATGATTCAAATAAAGTTGACTCTGCATTTTGTATTATTCATGTAATACAGAAGAAGAGGCACTTAGGAACCTATCCTCTTAGGATAAGATGTACTGTTTCAGCATGTGATGTGCTGACTATTCCATATTTAAAAATAAAAATCAGTACTAGACTTGTGCTACTTTATGTTTACCAGATGGTAGCTCTGATTGCTGACTGGCCTCATATTTTTTTAAAGGATGGCAAGTTTATCTGTTTTAATGTTTCCATCTTTCTAAGCTCTAAAATCACTATGCCTACAGCTGTGTGCTACTACTACCATAGCTCCAGAAACAGAATCTAGGCACATAAAAACCACAGATACCAAATGTTCTCCTGCCAAATAACTAGTGTGTTCTAAGTTAACTGACCATGTTGGGCAATGCAAGTAAAGTCAGTAAGTAACCAGACACAAAAGTAAGACTCAAATATCATCTTCAATTTAAGCACATTTTGGTTTTCTTTACAAAATAACAAAAAAATATAGTTATGACCCTCATATAACAAGCTCTATTACTGACCTCAAATCTAACATTCTCCCCCCTTTGAATCATTTCTAGTGCATTCCGTATCTGGAAACAGTAAAAAAAAGGTTAATCTTAAATCGTGGCGTAAAATTGCTCGTGATTTCAGAAGTAGGAAAATGAAATATGTACTATCCAGGAACAGATCACTAGTTATCTCTAGTATAAGAGGTAACTAGAGACAGAATATACACATGGAAAATAATCAGTTCAATGGAAATACAGGAACATATCATAATATTAACACATCAAGGAAATAGGATGGACCAGTATATCAAATAAGATTCTTTTTCTGGAAAAAAATTAGACAATGAAGAAAAACGATGAAATCAACTCACTTCCATTAATCTTCTTCCTTCCCTCCTCATTGGCAGTGGAACACCCCAAACACCATCACCCTGTCGTTCCAACAGAAATCCTGACCTTAAGCGCTGTTGCTGCTGACCACGAAGTGCTCCAGATAAACGACCTATCTCCTATAATAAAAATAAAATCCCATCAAATTAAGAAAAAATGGCAATCAAAGCGGAAAGCTAAACATATGAACATGCGACAAGACAAAAGTTACCTCTGATAAATTTCTGGGATGCCGTCTATGCAGGGTTTGATGAGCGACATACGGTGTCCCTGCTGGTCGACTAATCACTGAACTGGCATTAGCCCTAGATACAGAAGAAACATTTCCAGGGATGGCAACGCCACGACCATCAGGATTCCAATTAGATGATTCTGGCACAAAATGTCTCACGTCTACTGCAGCAAGAGGGGCTGCATTAGGGAAGTTAGGAGTTAGAACATTCCTCCCAGTTACTTCGTCACTACCAAGAGTTCTGTTATCCAAGCTAGCTGCTCTTGACGATGAAGCCCCATGGCCAGCAAAACGGTGTGCTATTTGTGGAATACCAGGGACTACATTTATAGGGTGTTGGTATTGCAAGTTGATTCCACTGAGCACAGGAATACCCTCTTGCAGTTCATCAAATGTGCTCTGAAGGGCAGGTGCCTGGTGACTCCATGAACTGGAATGTCTGATAGTACTTGAAGACGGCCATACACCATATGGGCTAACCTGTTGAGCGGTGGTAGTTCTTGCCCGGAAACTTCTCTGTGAATTCCCTGAATTACTATTGCCACCATTGGGATGATGGTAGGTACTAGATGACAGTCCTGTAGTAGCTCCATAATGGGGGAGTTGTTCCTCGATGGAACTTGGAGCTAACAAAAAATTATGAGAGGACACATTTGTGCTAGGAGCAGGGCTGAAACTTGAAGAAGGAATGTTATGGAAGACGCTATCGTTTCTGTGAGAAAAGCTTGTGCTAGCACCTGCTGAAAATTGGCCATGGACTCCCTCAATGTTTTTCCTCTTGCACGCTAAACGACGGCCGTCCAGAGAACTACCTGGCCTTTGATCAATGTCCTGTGGCATTAGTGGAAAATTTCCCAAAGGGTTTTCACAAGCATTCAAAGAAGGGAACGACTCTGGCTGCTCAGCGTCTAATAAGAAAGTTCTGTACGGATGTAATCTTAGCTCGGTGGCCTGAGCGGTGGTATCATTTCGGGAACAGACACCATATTGCTCTGAGCTCTGAGAGGCGTTGTTGGCATTTGAACTCTGACCGAACAGATCATGGCTACTGGCATTAAGGTTTATATCAACATTATCCAACGAAAGGTTATGTTCAGCAACACGTCGCCTTTCACCAATTCTCAAGCCACCACCAATATTCAGGTGTTCAGCTTTTATGATGTTAGAGGTCCCATAGTTCAGCGAATTGACACTCGAACTAGCTTCACCTGACCCCCAGAAACCTAAGAACTGTCCATCTTGATGTGCCTCACTTTCAAATGGAATGGTTGCGTCACTGTGGTTCATTTCATAGCCTTGAAGATTCTGTGACTCTACTGATCCAAGCATGTTGTTCCAGTATGCTTGCTGATCGACGACAGGGTTGCCTGAACTAGATCCATGATCGAATCCGTACACTTCAGCCAACTGTTCAACAGAATTCCTCTGCCCTTGCATTATCGAAATGCTGAAGGGATGGTCTTCCTACAGATTGATCTGCGGCGATAGCATGTCAGATGCTATTCACCTCTCTCTAGCAATTCAAGAGTGACCTACAAACACATGAAAAAAGAAAGCATTAGAAATTCAGGAAAGAAAATTTGTTCTGATAATTCATACAGGAAAGAAAAATCAAGTGGCAGACTAAGATGCTGGAATGCTACATTTTATCACAGTACTAGATTACAAGATATCTGAAAAAAAAAGATGATCCCAGGCTACCAGCACATTACTAGATTACAAGATTTGTGGTACCCTAAAAATTGCAAGTCTAGCCCTGTTGGTGGGCTACTTTAGCAGATAGATATCTACACAAATTTGGAACAACGATGCGATCTTTTCCCCTCCCGTACCCTTCTGATAAACCTACACGCCTCTTCGCTGCTTGGAAGTAACTACTGCGCCCATTCCGGAATAGTGCAGCTAGAGATACGATAGCAGCGATTCGTGCGTGAGGGCATTAACTCCTACTCGCCGTTGCAATCTTGGCGTGAGCGCATTTGGTGTGGTGTGTGGATTGGATACACCAAACTTGACGGCAAGAGTTTGGTCTTGCTGCTGTAAGCAAAGGTGGTGCTGGCTGGTGCTGATGCGTGCATTATTTTTATTTTAGTTTTGGTTGGATGCAAGCAAAGGTGATGCATGCATTTTGTTAATGGGAGAAAAACACGGTGATTCCACATTGCTTTGCATGCGGCCTAAACAGGTGGACGGCTGCATGCACAGATGGGGCCCATCTGCCTCTGTGGACGACCCAGGAAAAAATACTTTCTTTTTTCGCGCATTTATTTCCCTTCGCTTTCGGTTCGCCAAGGATGCGGTAAAACAAGCAGAAAGTAAATAAAAGGTATAGGTAGCCATCCACGGATTCATGGAAGAGATTAATTCTCTTATCAGAAAAATCGAAGATGAGCAATAGAGGAAGAGATTTAAGCAGGAAAGAACACCGAAACATCTCTGTCACGCACCCCCAAAAAAGAAAGACAGAGGTTACCGAGATACTGAAGTTTGGAGAATTTTGGGCTGGAAAAACATGATTTTTTTGGTTGTTCAACAACATATTCCAGGCTTGGGAAACAGATGAGGAGATGAACCATGAAGGAATAGCAGGAACATACATATCGAAAGAACCATGTATATCAACATTCATCACAAGAAAATGAATGCATAACAGGAGCAGAACAAGAAAACAAGAAAATAAATAGAGAAAGAGAGATTCAACAAAGCGTACCAGAAACCGGTCCCGAGTTCTTCACCAAAATCGCCAGAACCAGAATCTCAAGGGAAGAGCAAACTTCTTTCCCCGATCCTCTCCAGCCAGGAGAGAGAGAGAGAGGAAGAATCAACCCAAGAAACAGAGGCAAAACAATCGCCAGAGAGAGAGAGGCAGAGAAGCAGAAGGCGAGAGGGAGAGATGGTCCGAATTCTGAGAGATCGATGCGGGTGGGTGGAGAAGAACAGGAAGAGAATGGGTGGAGGAAAATCCGTCAAAAGACCGGAGAGGGAGAGGGAGGCGGGGAAGAGGGGGAGAAAGACAGGCAGACAGACAGGGCGAGAGGTTGGAGGGTGGTGCGGTGACGAGAGGATGTAATGGAGGAGAGAACAGAGAGAGTGGGAGAGAGAAGTTTGGCCCAATTCGGATTTATTAATTTCTCTGTCTCACACCCTCTCTCCTCCTCGTTCTCTCTTGGTCTTTGGAAGGAGCATCCCCACTAAAACATTTCTATAAATGAAATGCTCTCCGTTACTGGAGCTGTGTAAACGGTGTTGCTGTCTTTCACATCACGAGAGCTTTCTTTGCATTTGGGGTCCTCCCACAGCCCTCTTTCTTTGCATGCTCATCTTTTTCCCACCCTTTGCATTAAGGATATCTTTTCTTTTCCACACTTTTGGAGTGTTTTTCTTCCTTGCCTGAGCATCCCTTGGCAATAAAGAATTCTTGGTTCTGACCCAAGTGTCATGAGATATGGTGACCCACCCCAATGACACATGTCAGCTCACCATAAAAACAGCAGGAGCCGAAGGTTGGGGAGAGTACTCCCTCCGTTTAGGTTTATAAGTCCTCTACGTATCCTAGGTCATGAATTTAACTAATATAATACAAAAATTAAAATATAAAAATTATACCATTAGAAAATATAAAGTCTGAATTTTCTAATTATATATTTTTTACAATATATAAATCATATTATGTTGCTCAAATTTACGACCTAGTGATACGTAGAGGACTTATAAACCTAAACGGAGGGAGTACCACTAAATTTTTCTCTGGTCAAGCTTGCCATTATTACATCATGCCATTTTTCACGGGAGAACGTCCCCCTGAACAGCATCCGTTTAATTTGTGTCCATGAACAGAGGTTTTGATTGCGCCGGCCCTTTCTGTATGATGAAGGACCCCTCCCTTTGAAAAACTCATGCGGCCAAGCAATTGGGACTGCCACGTTTCGACCTCTCCCTGCTTCCATGCTTCTCGGTGGGTTGCCTGGTCAACCGGAGCACGTCAAAATCCACTGTGCTCAATCCGCAGAAACGAAATACAGAAAAAGAGGTTGCCCATCTTCTCCGTAGCGTAGGTGTGGGGTTTAAAATCCTCTGGCCTGAACAATGATCAGCGTCTAAAATCCACTGTGCCACCGTCAGCGACGAACCATTGCGTGAGGTCAAAACCCGGCCATGTCATCGCAGACGTGGCCCTGATCACCGGTTCAAGCCACGGGGGATTTCACGGCATCAGGATAAGTAAACGGTGGCCGCTCTCTCTGACGCCATGTGTAGGAGGAATATACGCTTTTCTTTTCTTTTCTTTTCTTTTTCTTTCCTTTGTTCGCTCGCTGCATGGTTTCCCTGCGTGACTCCATTTGGGTCGGATTCCCTCGCTCTTTCCTGCTTCTTTTCGGTGCCTGCTTTGGGCTGGATTACGTAAAGAACCGACGTGCATCCCTCGGTATCTTGCACTACTGTTATATAATCTATCCACTTGCTTTGGGCTAAATTCTCAAGCTAACAATCACCGTTCCGACGGATAATCGTTTCAATAATCGTTGCTACTAATTGTCTCTTCGATGGCTGAAATGGAGGAGTACCAAATGTCTCCTCACAAGGCAAATTAAAGGCTTTGACTGATTCCGAATCTTGTTAAACAAAAACGATTCAGAATAATGATTTCTTGGACGCAAGCAAAAGAGTGGCTCACAAGGGAAGCGGCATATGCATGGGTTATTCCTTATTCTCTTCGCTCCACTGCGCCATTAGGCCGGCTTTATAGAACGACGATCAGCTCAGACGTGGAGAGAGGATTTTGTGACCATTCACCTGTCCAACTCTCTTTATCTACAGGTGAACCAACCCAACCCGTTACTAACTTTCCCCTCTCTCTGTCTACAGTGCCCAGAGGGCGATTTTTGGAACCTCCCCGTCGATCCACCTCGCCGCCGCAGATCCCCGGGCTCCTCCACCTCCGTCGGCCGCTCCGGCGGCGGGATGGTGGGGGAACCCCTCCTCTCGGTGTGTATATAGTGTAGGACTCGGTAGGGACCCGGCCGGCGGCGCTATGGAGGCGGTGGTGCCGGTGGTGGGTGTTTTGGCGTCGGCGTGCTCCCCCTCCTGCGGTGGCGCTCCTTGGAGTTCTCCCGCGGCGCGCGTGACTTCCCCGAGCTCGAGGTACGTCGGAGGCCCCGTGTTCTTGCAGGTGCTGGCCCCGGGCCGGCCGCCTCGATCTGGAGCACCGGCGATGCTCCCTTCTTCCTCCCCTCCGTCGTGCGGGCACGCAGAGGCCGAGAGCGACGACTTCCCGACCGCGACGAAACCGACTGCAGGCTACAAGGCGACGCCGGCTCCAGGAGGGAGAGGCGGCAGCGGCGCGTCCTCGCTCCGCGTCGGAGTGGGTAGGGATTAGGGCTCCCAAGGACCTGAATGTAATTTTAGTTTTCTTTGGGGTGTTTGCCTCTGCTTGTTAGATCTGAGGTGTTATTCGCAAAAAAAAAAAAAAAAAAACCAACCCAACCCAACACAACACAAAATTGTCTAAAGAAAACATGATGCTGGTACTAACAAATGCTGTATCACTGGAGAAGTGAAGAAGATAAAAATGTCGTGTGACAGCCAGGAAGCACACTGCCATTCCCTAGACGAAACGTAAAGAAGGTGAGTAGCAGTAGTAGGCGAGCCGTGTGACGACGGTGAGTGAGGTGAGTAGCAGTAGTAGGCGAGCCGTGTGACGACGGTGAGCACTCATGGATTTTTAGATAAAGAGTGTATATTAATGTCGAGGAGATACAAATTACACCCAGCCTCTGCAACAACGCAATAACCAAAGCTATTACGGATGCACACAGACGAAAAACAATAAAAAGAAGAAATAAAAAGAAAAATCCCGCTACAGAGTTACAGTCCTTGCAGCAGCCGCACAACCACCACCAAGACAACACCTGATGTCCAATTCTTCAAAAGCAACGCCTACAAGAAGAGCGGTGCCAGACACAACCAATTAAGATCAGACCTTGGGTTTTCACCCTGAAGATAGTCCTCGCTCTCAAAACAATGTCTTCAGCAAGACCACTGTCAGGCACAACCAATTAAGGCCAAACCTTGGATTTTCACCCTGAAAGGTAGGACATTGGACTTCACGTATGTTGTCGCCCCCACTTACATGCCGCTGCTCCAAGTCATGAAACACCAAGCCAATTCCTCATCGGCAGAAAGATTCGAACCACCATTGATAGTCCTCAGATCTCGATTTACATGACATTCTCCGCCAGCACCATGGAACGAGAACATGTCCCATGATATTAACAGCCAACAGAGTTTCGAAGCGCTGCCTCTGAAACCAAACGGCCAGAGTAAAACATGGGTGCGCACGACCGAATCTCACCCGATCCAGCAATCTCCAGGCATGAATCGCCCAGTGGAGTTCGCCAGCGGAGTCTTCCGGAACCCGTCACTCTAGCCAGATCCAGGAGGCCAGTCGTGAGATAGCTCTTATTCTTCACGCAATCGGAACCCCAGGACCACCACCATTATTGCTGAGCCTCGCAGGCCCCGACGCCGCGAGACCACTCCCAGGAGGAAAGACGGCAATGGAGGGGTAGATCGGTGCCAAACCGTAGATCGTTGGCATGGCTAAAGACCACAGCCAACCCACCACTGCCGGCTCCGGCTGGATTCGGCAAACAGATCCGCCCGAAGGCAAGATCGGCCAACGAATCCGAGGTGCCCCGACGGAAACGCGACCAAGATCCGCGCGAAGGCGAGATCGGCCGGCCGCCGGCGCCTCCCCACCACCACCACAGCGCCGTTCCACCGGGGATCCTCAGGCGCCGGCTTCGACCGCGCCGCCCCATGGCCGCCCCCGCGAGACGCCACCGCGAACCACCTCTCCTGCCCACCGTCCTCGGGGTAGGCGCCGCCACCACCGCCATCAACGGCAGCAGCAGCGGCAAGGGCTTGAGCCGGGAGTCGGACTTCTAAGGTTAGTGGGTGGCGGCGCCTCCGGAGCCGCCTGGGAGGGAGGCGACTTGGGAGGGGGACTCAAATCTAGGAGCACTCATGGATGGATGGATGCATGGCAGGATGGGCAAATAATGTAGTAAAGTTGGTGCCATTGGAAGGCAAAGCATCCTAAATCCATAGTAGCAATAGCATACGCATGTGTCAGCTTAATTGGTGCTTTTGTCAGCTTAATTGGATTCCTAGGTGTTTAGGTCGAGCGTGGCTTTGCAAAGCATTTTGTTTTTATCAGCATCGTGGCTATCTAGGTTGTCTCTCTTTTCTCCTGCTTTTTTGAGTTTTTCCATGGGCCTACGAGATGGGAAGGGAGGCATTGACATTGACGCCGGTTAAAGGCTGTCGCTGTCAGGTTCGTACTATGGGCACGGTCGCACGGACGGACACTGCGCAGAGAAGGTAGGGTAGGCCCATTTCGGTTTCTGGTCATCGCACTGTTTAAGCCATTGACTCTGTAACGGAACGAGTAAGACTATGAGGAGTAACATCGGTGTCACGTAGGAAAAAAAATCTGATGTGGTGGATAATTAATGAGAAGAGAGATGTTTATGGTAAGTACCATAACATTACACATTTCAAAGCAAGATGAGTGTATAACCTATTAAATATGACACTACACACATGTTACTTCCACTATAGAGGTACTAACTTAGAGTAGTAACATATGCATGTTACTAGTCTAAGTTACTCTTCATTGTGAGCAGCCTAAAGGTCATCGCAGCTAAATTAAGGTTCCGGGCCTAAATTGCCATCGTGCACGCACAATTCAAACAGGTGTATTATCGGTGCCACAGTCGTATCACACATGCAAGCACAGAGGGGCACATGATAGTCTATCCTAATGACGAATGATCGATGGCTGAAGAAGTTCAAAGCGCAACAAAGATTTGCTTTGCGTGAAACAACTAGTATGAGATTCCGGTTTAAAAAGTTATGAGACCACTCATGCAAGTGTGGAGTATTATTTCTGCATGCATGCATGCATAATGATCCTAATGACGAATGATCGATGGCTGAAGAAGTTCAAAGCGCAACAAAGATTTTCTTTGCGTGAAACAACTAGTATGAGATTCCGGTTTAAAAAGTTATGAGACCACTCATGCAAGTGTGGAGTATTATTTCTGCATGCATGCATGCATAATGACGGAGTCAACCGAGCAATTACGAGAAGCGAGGTGAATCAAAGACCATCGCGTGGAAGAAACTGCAAAAGCTAAACAAAAGAGTTCAGAGAGGGCGCCGGTTTTGCAGCTCTCCATGACCCAAATTTCATTCAGGTTTACCATCATCACACACTACACGTCTACACCGCTCAATGCTCATCAGCAACCCACCAGCACGCAAAGCAGAAGCAGCAGTGAATGCGTGCACAGTACGCTCGATGCTTAGTATTTTAATCGACTAAGTACTAGAGCTGTTCCTAGTACGTATAGGTAGCCCCAATGGTGCATCTGTTTTCAAACTTTGATCAGAGAGTGCCTTTATTCAATGAAGGCCACAATGCCAGTGCCCTCCATTGAAAAATGGAGCAAAAAGAAAAGAAAACCAACCCCAGGCATCCCATCCATCCATCATGGATGGACACACAAGTCCAAAAGATGTCCAAGTCGTACTACGTACTCTCCATTACAAAGCAAAGCAGCTAGAGCTACTACGGAATAGCAGAGAACACAGCGCAATGCTCATCGGATTATTGGACCATCACCTACCAAATTGACCCGGGTTTCCCATCACTGTGCACGCACGATCGATCGATCGGTGTCAGGGCATCTCCAGCCGTGTTGCCCCCAGGGTCCAAAACTTCGCCTTTTCAGAGGCGCCGCGGCGCCAAACGGCGCGAAACTGAACCCTGGGGGCGCGTTCATCAGCCGTGTCTAGACCCAACAAAAATTCAAAAAATGGCGCAAACAGAAAGACGGCGAGTTCATCATTCCGGCCGAGGACTGGAGATACATTGGCAGAAACTAAAACTAAAATTAAAAACACTTTTATTCGGCCCGGGGCGACTAGTTGAGGCCTAGGCTCGCACGGATCGCGGCGCTGTAGTCGCCGTCGTCGTCGGAGCCGTCATCGCCGCCGGGAGGCCTGCTTGGGCCTGCGCCGTCGTCGCCGTGCTGCAGTTTGCTCAGCAGTAGGGCCTTCTGCAAGGCGTCGTCCTCGTCGTCGTCGCTCGGGTCGAGTTTGTAGTACTCGACCTTCGGCGCCACGGGATGCGGCTGCGACGGCCCGCATTGGCCGCGGTAGCTCGCTGGCGCTGCTGGCGCTCCTCCGCGCGCCTGCGCTCCAGGTCGGCGAGGGCCACACGCTGGCGTTCCACCTCCTCCTCGGTGAAGGAGCGGAGGCTCCAGTCCTCGGCCCATTCCGGCAGCGCCCGCTGGACGGTGTTGAAGGACGCCTCCTCCGCCTCCATCAGGCCGGGCCACTCCTCCTCCTGCTCTGGCTCCGGCTTGGGCTCCTTCTTGGCCTTGACGAGGCGGCGGAGGAAGGAGCGTGGCGGTGAGGCGGCGCGGCGCTGGGAGCCGCCGCGTGGCCCATTGATGCGCAGGGCGCCGCTGCGCCCCGGGGCAGGGCGCCCGGAGTTGAGAAAGGGGGGCGTCAAGGAGGAGGGGCGTACCGGGACGATGACGGCGCTGATCGCGCGCCGGAGGAGGAGGAGTTCCCCGACGACGACGAGGCCGCCGCGCCCATCCGCCGCGGGGTCCAGGACGCCCTGCACGGCGGCATCTCCAGGCGCGGTGTGTTCCCGTTGGCGATGTACTCCATCACATTGTCGAGGCTGCGCCCCTCGCCGCCCCACCACCGCTTGCGCCCGTCGCGGTTGTGGCGGCCCTCCACTTGGCCGTTGGTGCCGCGGTCGTTGAGGTCCTGTTCGTGGCGGCGCTGGAAGTACGCCGTCCAGAAGGCGGAGTTGCCCTCCGCCCTCCAGCGCGGGTCCGCGGCCTGCTCCGCCGTCAGGCCCTCCCGGACCTCGTCGATGGCGTACTCGAACTCGGCGCCTACAGGGATGGAAGGCACGGGGATGCCACCCGTGCTGAGCGCCCACGCTGCCTGGCCGCCGGAGGCGCCGGGGACGCGCATGTCCGGCGGGCACGGGTACCCGCACCGGTACAGGGCCCATGCCTCGTTCTTGCGGAGGCTGCGGCGGCGCCGTCGTCGGCCATTGCTGCTGGCGAAGGATGGACGAGAGGGAGGCAGAGAGCAGAAGGACGGCGAGGGGCTGGCGAGAGCGAGGAAGGCAAGAGCTGGTGTGGACGGACGGCGAGGGGTGGGGGAATTTTATAGCGCGCCGCGGCCAGGCGAAGATACTGCGTCGCGTGGCCTCCGTTTGGACTTCGAAACGACACGCGCCGGCCACGCCATTACTCCGGCAGCCTTTGACCGGCGGAAGCATTGGCCGCTGGCCACGCCAATAACTCCGGCAGGCTTTTTGACCGACGCGGGAGCCGAGAAGATGAGGACGCGCCGCTTCACGGGCGTTCTGTTCCACGCCATTTTCCCCGCGTCGCTGACAGAGCTGGCCCGCGTCGCCTTTCGCGCCATTTCGCCCCCCCAGGCCGAACCCAGTGGGCTGGGTTTCGCCTGGGTGCGCCGGCGCTATTTTCCGCCGAAACGGCGCTAACTGGGCTTCTGGAGGGGCCGAGTGGTAGGAAAACGGCGCTTTTTGGCCGGCGCGGCGCGAAAAAGGCCTCCTGGGGGCTCTGGTGGACGGCTGGAGATGGCCTCACGACGAGATGTGAACCAGTTTCTCGGCGATTTCGCGCTCTCGTTTTCCACACCGAAAACGTCGATCGGCCGTTGGAAATCGTGAGGGATGGTGCGTTGCTGCTTCCGTCGCTGACTCCTCTGCCGGTGCATCATCGGCCAGGCCGCAATGGTCGTAGTTTCCGGCGGCCTCCTGCACAATTAACGACGTGTTTAAGCTAGCTAGCAGCTGCAGCGATACAGGCAGGCAGGTGAGCGAACGGCTCGAGCTACCTGCCGGCCCGGAGGTCATGGGCTAAACGGGTAGATTAATGGAGGACGGGACGTGCCAGTGGGGCACCACTTACCGGGAACAGGCGCCTCGTGGTTCCGCGCCCAAAGCTGCTGCCTCTGTTTTACCCCCTTGTTTCCTCTTCCGAACACAGTAAACGCCCAATGGGAATGATTTCAGGTGAAATTTGACAGAATTGATCCAAAACTAAAATTTAAACATAAATCTATTGGATTTGAAACAAATTCACCCTTTTGCGATAATGGTACGTCGGCTTGGCGTCTGGAGACACATACTTTTTACCTTTATCATGGGAGATGACCGTGGCTTTGCCAGATGTTTCAATGATCCTGGCACTTCCCATTACAGGGGTGTTGTGTGTTTTACTTTATATTGCACGATGACATTATACTATGGTGGGGATCATCGGTAATGAGCCGAGGGTGCCAGGTAAGGCCGCTGGTGCACCATATTCTTGGATTTCTCATCACTTAAAATTATGATATCATATCTAAAAACAAAAAATATAATAAATAATTTCTTGATTGACACACTTTAGAATTGTCTTAAGAAAATAGTTATGCAGTAGCTCGATCACATTGTGTTAGAAATAATAGACTCAATTCATAAAGTATGTCAATTAGAATTAACTAGCACGCCCTTGATGTTTTTTTTTGCAGTATATATATTTTTTGTTAACTAAAATGTTAGCTAAATTGGTATGTTGGAACATGATTTTATTATGTCATGAATAGGTAGCTTTTTTTGTGCATTTCGGATATATTGTATATAATATTCAAATATTCAGTGGATCGAAATGGTCAAACATGTTTGCATTTCGACGTCTATATTTAAGTGAAATCAGGAAAATCCATTTGAATTTAATTCTACATTTGCGGAAAGTTCGTTCGCATGGTGTTGAAATATTGGCCAAAATGAAATGTTGTAATATTTTTTGTTATTTTGCTATGAGTATATTGTTTTGTTTTTGTTTTTTTTAGCATTTGCGTTATATTTTTTGTGGACTATCGGAATATTAAGCAATTGGAAATGTCTGAAAATGTTGGTATGTGAACTTAAATGGTGGACACGCCGCACCCGTGTGGTGGAATTCAAATTTGAAAATGTCGACATTTGTAAATTGTGTAGATTTGGGAATTGTTAGTATGCAAAGAGAGTTCATGTTTGCAAATTGTCTAGATTTCGAGAAGTAGGCAAATTAGAAAGTTATTTAGGTTCGTTTTTTTTACGTTAATAAAATGGTTAGATTTGAAAGGTAGCTGGAATTTTAAAATATTCAAAATTGGAAATGTCTGTTTTCGGAAGTTGTTTAGATTGTAAAATTGTTGGAATTGAAAAAGTGTATATGTTGAGAACTCGTTTAAATTAGCTGAAATTGTCAAATGGGGGAGATATTTATGTTTGAATTATCTGTACGTTTAGTAAATGCTCAGATTTTGTAGACATGTTGATACGCTGGTAATATTAGTGAATACCGTTGTGTGGAAAACTCAAATTTGGAAATGTTCACATTGAAATGTACTGAAATTTAGAAAATGTTTGCACCTTGACCAATTACCCCTTTCCTAATTTTAAAATTTGTTTAAATTTCTTTGAGAACATCGTGGTATGGAAAATTCTAGTTTGGAAATATGTGCGTCAAAAATTGTTTAGTTTTGTATATAATGAAATTTGGGAGAAACCTGCACTTTAATTTTAATTAAATTTCGGTCTTTAAGATGCTGTAGTGTGGAAAATTCAAATTTGGAATTCTGCACAGTCACTGAAATTTTGCACGGTGCACTGAAATTTAGAAAATGTTTGCACATTGCCTAATTACACCTTGCCTAATTGAAAATTTGTTTAAATTTCAGTGGAATATACCATGGTATGGAACATTTTAAGTTTGGAAATATACCTGATTAAAAATTTGTTTTAATTTCAGTGGGAAACACCGTGGTATGGAAAATTTAAGTTTAAAATTGTTTAGTTTTTGAATATAATGAAATTTGGTATGGAAAATTTAAGTTTAAAATTATTTAGTTTTCGAATATAATAAAATTTGGGAAAATTTAAATTTGGGAGAGACTTTAAGTTTAATTAAATGTTGGTCTTTAAAATACCGTCGTGTAGAAAATTCAAATTTGGAATTGTGCATGGTGCATTGAAATTTAGAGGTCTTTAAGATACTGTTGTGTGGAAAATTCAAATTTGGAATTGTGCACGGTCACTGAAATTTTGCACGGTGCACTGAAATTTAGAAAATGTTTGCACATTGCTTAATTACACTTTGCCTAATTAAAAATTTGTTTAAATTTCAGTGGAATATACCATGGTATGGAAAAAATTTAAGTTTGGAAATATACCTAATTAAAAATTTGTTTAAATTTCAGTGGGAAACACCGTGGTATGGAAGATTTAAGTTTAAAATTGTTTAGTTTTTGAATATAATGGAATTTGGTATGGAAAATTTAAGTTTAAAAATGTTTAGTTTTTTGAATATAATGAAATTTGAGAGAGTTTTAAATTTTGGAGAGACTTTAAGTTTAATTAAATGTTGGTCTTTAAAATACCGTCGTGTAGAAAACTCAAATTTGGAATTGTGCATGGTGCACTGAAATTTAGAAAATGTTTACATCTTGACTAATTACACCTTGCCTAATCTAAAATTTGTTTAAATTTTAGCGAGAACATCGTGGTAGCGCGGCGACACGCCGCGCCTGTGTGTCAAAATTTGAATTTGTAGACGCGGGGATTGTAAAAATGTTTAAGTTTGGAAATTATTGGAATTCGAAAAGGGTGTCGTTGTAAGAATGGTCGGATTTTAGAGGTTGCTCAAAATTGGAAATTGTTGTAATTTGGAAAAGGGAAAATATGTTTTAGAGGCGCTTAGATTTTAAAAATTGGCTAATTTGGAAATGTATTAAGATTTGAATTCTTTTTCGCATTTGTAGAACGATCAAGTTTAAAGGAATTGTAAAATTTTGAAGTGTTCAAATTTTGATGGTGTTTTGGATTCAAAAAAATATTTGTACTGCAGAAAGAATGTTCAGATTTATTTGAAATGAAGACAAAATCTTGCAAACGGTCTTGATTTTCTGTAAATTGTGGAAGTAAAATGGTAGCACATGTCAGGAACCTAGCATTTTGAAGAAATGCTTAAAAAAAATTTGGAAGTCACTTTAATTTATCTGATGCGGTTAAATATTATAGGTTGGAAATTATCGCGTAAGAGTTTAAGTAAATATGATGTATATATTTTTTTTCAATCACGTAGAAACGCACCGTGGGCGTTGTGATTAAAAATGTTAAAATTCATCGTAATTTCTCGTCTGGAGTATATGAACATATTTGGCAATTTTGGAAAATGAAGAAAAAATCTTGCAAACGGTTTTGTTTTTTCTGGAAATTGTGGAAGTAAAATGGTAGCACGTGTCAGGAACCTAACATTTTGAAGAAATGTTTTTAATAAGATTAAAAGTCACGTTAATTTATCTGATGCGGTTAAATATATTTGTAAATATTAACTCATTCGAATTGATGTGTTTTTGTTTTTGTCTTAAATATTTAATTTAACTGTAAAGAAAATCAAATTTGTAAATATACGCATTCAAAAGTTGTTTAGATTTTATTCTGTTGTGATTTGTAAAAAAAAATTTAGACCTATAAGTTTATTAAATTTCAAAAATTGTCAAACTTGGGAAGCTATTCATAATTGATTTTTTTGTCCGTTTGTTAAATGTTCAGTTTGAAATGCAATTAAATTTGAATTTTTCAATTTTTTGAATTTGATCGTACGCCATAAATAGGCAATGTTTTTTTTGTTATGCTGCTATGTTTGTCATATTATTCCTGGCCTTGTGGTAAAATTTAAAATTGGAATTGTTTAGATTTCAAAATGTTGCAGATTTCAAAATTATTGAAATTCGAAGACAGCTTACGTTTTAAGATTGTTCGGACTTTTGGAATTGGTAAAAATGGGAAGTTATTTGGATTTGAATTTTTCTAACGTTTGCAAAACATGGCCGATTTGAAGGGTATTTTGGAAATTTAAAACTTTTAAATTTAAATTATGATCGGATGCCATAATTAGGTAGCATTATTTTTGTGGTAATTTTGATATGTTTTTAATATTTCTTCTGCTGAATATATTTAAAGTTGTTGAATTTGCATTTTTAGGAATTTTTTAAAAATTGGAATTGTTTAGATTTCAAAATCATTGAAATTCGAAGACAGCTTACGTTTTAAGATTGTTCGGACTTTTGGAATTGTTAAAAATGGAAAGTTATTTGGATTTGAATTTTTCTAACGTTTGCAAAACATGGCCGATTTGAAGGGTATTTTGGAAATTTAAAACTTTTAAATTTAAATTATGATCGGATGCCATAATTAGGTAGCATTATTTTTGTGGTAATTTTGATATGTTTTTAATATTTCTTCTGCTGAATATATTTAAAGTTATTGAATTTGCATTTCTAGGAATTTTTTAAAAAATGTTTAAACAATCTGGGCGAAAAAAAAAGGAAAAAAAACCCCGGGCCTACTGTGACGTCCACGACGTCACAGCGG
Organism: Poa pratensis; assembly: GCA_947311845.1. Taxonomy (NCBI): domain Eukaryota; kingdom Viridiplantae; phylum Streptophyta; class Magnoliopsida; order Poales; family Poaceae; genus Poa; species Poa pratensis. The sequence goes on along the minus strand of CAMZMU010000051.1, from coordinate 55,841,990 downwards.
CCGGACCTCCCGCGGCGGCGCCAAGCTCGCCGCCGGCGCGGCAGCGCGAGCCGGGACGCGCTGGTGGGCGCGTCGGACGCGCGCGAGTGCGGGCTGCACGGGAGCGGCGGCGCCGCCGCCTCTGGGTCGTCGGAGCGGCGCCGGCGGCCCGCGGACGCGGCGGAGGGCGGCGAGCACGGCGGCAATAAATCCCGCGCCTGGGCGGCGTCCCGGGACATGATCCGCAGCGAGGAGGTGGCGGGAGCGGCGGCGGAGCCCGTGGTGGGCTCGGATTCGAGCGCGGAGCAGCGTGGCGGCGGCGCCAGGCGTCGGCGGCCGGCGGCGGCACGGCGGCGCGCGGGAGAGGGAAGGGAGGAGGGTGGGGTTGTGGCATTTTTACAAAAAAGAACCCGGAGTTTCACGTATTTGCAAACAGGTCCCTCGCGGCGGTTTTTCTGTGAAGGAGTTGTAATTTTTGGGCGCCCTTGTATTTTCTTGCAAAAAATGGCAGCGCGTTGTGAGGATGACATGCGGGCCCCACCGCGCACTGTTCAACACTGTAGGTTTCTACAGTGCTACTGTAGATGCTACAGTAAACGGCGCGGAGAGGCTGAGAAATCGCACAGCTTTTATATACTTGATGATGTTTGAAAGTTTCGAAATTACATATGCCAAAAGTTTGTCTTGTGAATAAAAAGTAAGATGTTGCTTTACATGTGTCTTGCACCATTGACACACCGTGTGGGGTGCTGTCAACTCTGACGCCCTATGAAGGATCTACTTGAGAAAAATCTCAGATTTCCGCCATGGGTTGATTAAACATTTGTAGCAACAATGTTATGATGGGTAAACTTTCCATATTCTTAGGTTTGTTTCTTTAATCTAAGTTGGACACTCCTCTAACTACTGGACGATCAAAACCGGAAGGAAACCTCGGATATCGGTCATAAGTAGTATCTCGGTTTTAGCACCTTGATACTCTGAACTAACCTACTGAATACTGACTGGCATACACCAATCTTTTGTCATCGTCTCGGTTCACCGAGAAAAAGAAATTTTGGGAGCTCAACAACAAAAGTTTGGGCTTGAGAGGCTTAACTTGATATTATTAGTTGGTGGCGATGAAACTATGTATGCCAATGTTTGGTTAACAACTATTCGTGCTCAACTTTGAATAAAATAAAGTGCAAATAGGGGGATTGTAGGTTCGTGCTTTCAAGCTAGAGATTAACGTTGATATGGGGCATATAACTTTGTACATAATCTCTAGTGGTTTGGATATCGAACATTTTGCATAACTGAGCTTATATTACCTTATATTAGCAAGTGCAATTTTTCTTTGAGCTTGCAGGAAAAAAATTAGGATACAAGACAAGCTAGATGAGTGAATTTGTCAACCATCTTGATCGAGGACGAGCAAGGTTTAAGCTTGGGATGTGGGTGAGTGAACTTTATATATATAGTTTTGAGAAGGAAAGCGGAAAATTGAGTTATTTTACCTCAGTAAGTAGAGGTAATTATATTTTGGAAACCGTCCGTTGTAATATATAGGGTATCATAGCTGCATAGTCACCCCTCATGTACTAGTCAATACCAAAAGCCTAGATACAACACTTCATTTTATTTAATACAACTACAAGCCATTTTAGTTTAGCTTCAGTTCTACTTTACTTTAAATTACTTCACTCTGCTTTGTGTTGTAGTTTACAACTACTTTGATCTCTTATTACCGTATTCCTAGATGTCTATGGAATAGACTATCTCCAAACTACCGTTTGGGTGAGAACATAGTTGGGGGTCTGATAGTTACCAGCATGTAACTCTTTTGGGACGGTATAAAACCTAAAAAAATACTTCCATGAAAGTGTGCTTCAACACTATTGTGCACTTGCAGTTATCCAGAGTAGAGAAAACTATTAATAATCTTTCCAACAATTCAATGTATTCTCTCGAAGTTTCTATAAGTATGCTTACCAACAACCTACTTACTAAAACATCTATTAGAATACATGTTTACCATATGATTATTATATCTCTACCATAAATATGTATAATAATATATTGTTTCGATTGTCAAAAAATATTTAGGAAGGGCAAATGTTTCAAAATAATTTTTAAATGTAGATCGATTCAAGTGTATTTTTCATCGATATATATTATAGCTGTGTAATAAACTAACTATTTTAAATAATTAATAGAAAATGTACTCATCATAGAGCTTACCATGTTACAAAAAAGTTTTAAGTATAGATTTACGATAAAAATATAATTAATTCAATTCGAAAAGAGACGTAGAGCTTCAAAAAGAGGACAAGGAGATCGTCGCAAGCCTATTGAATACAAGCCTATGAATAGTTGAAAGAATATGGAAAGACGCCTAGGACCAGAATATGAAATGAAAAGTTACAGGAGATGTCAAGAGATGTCATGAGCGAGTTTGTGTGAGAGAAAGTGATTGCTGCTATCCAGAACCTGTGGCCCGACGAAGATAGAGGAAGAACCATCTTAATATACAACAGGATAACGCAAGACCTCATGCCCTGCCTACCGACCAGGTTTTTGTACAAGCCATAGCAGGCACTGATCTGGACATTAGGTTGATTCACCAACCTCCAAACAGTCGGGACATGAATCGACATGTGCTTTTTCAGGTCTATTCGGTCCCTCACCGATAGCATAACACCTAAAAATATCAGGGAATCGACATGTGCTCTAAAGATTTTTTGCTTGCTGCAATCTACTCCACCAGATTATTACTCTTACAAGAGTGACATGTTTAGAGTAAAAAAATTGTCGCTGAACTAGTAGCGATATCGCTCACTCAACTAAGCATGTTTGAGTGTATAGGTGGGCAATAATAACTCTACACAAAAGTAACAAGAAATTATAGCAATCTATAAGGACCACATGTAAACGATGGCAGTAAAACATGTGTTGTGTACAAAGCCAACTTTTGTTGTGTATAGAGCAATGTTTATCATGAATGGAACTCCTTACAAACTGAATAAAGGCAAAACTGGCACCAACTAGAGGATCCAAGAGTAACAATCTGAATAATGGCCAAATTGACAACAACTAGAGCAAACAGGAGCCAAGCTTACAAATAGCAAAGGTGGCTAAACTTACAAGTAGCAATAAGCCCCCCCCCCCCCCCCCCCCCCCCCCGCGCGCGCCTTGCAGTGAGCTCCTCAGGCACTGTCTTTCTTACTCCCAGAACTTTGATTACGCCACTAGTGCCAGCAATGCAGATTTTCCCCTAACAACTCATCGTTACCGGGAAATGCCCATCCATTCCTAACAGAAAAAACAACTAGTGGTAGCCATATAGACTATAAGTTACCAATCAGGTACAACCATGTGGCTACTGTAAATTACCAATCAGGTTTTGTGAGTGCATGGAGTACAAGTTTGAAAAAAGTATAAGGATTCCTATAATCAAATTTGCTACAATCATCTTTACTGGTAAGTGATGTCATTGGGTTGAATAATAGAGTGGGAAACGGTTACTTTCAAATAATCTTGATCTTCTCTTTGACACTACTTTCTGAAATTGCGCATACAAATAAAATGATCACCTAATTCAGGGTCCAAATAATCTTTCGATGAAACAAAATAGATGAATGCTTATATTAGAAAAGCGAACCAACAGGGGGAGGAACCCCGTTGTTTTTAATTAAGGTAGAGTTGAGGCTCGAACTCTGGCTGCCTAGCACACCATCGCATGTGCTAGCTAGTAATCCCCAGAGTCTTTCTCGGAATGTTTAAATTAGATGCATTTGAACAACTAAAGTGTTGGAATATGTACCATCCTAACCTTTTATTTATAATCATAGAATGTTCCATGGCTAACATCTACATGTAATTTGAATAATTTGAGAAATGTTTTATGCCATCTGTGTAAGTACTGTACTCCAATTGACCTTTAACTTCCAAGTCTGAATTTTTGCAGTGACGGTGTAAATCTTTCCTCAGACAACTTTCGAAGCCACACAACACGTCAAAAAGTATGAATCAAGCAATTAATAGAAATTGAGATGACCCGTTTCAAAGAATGTATATACTGAGATGCCAAAGAAGAAGAAACACGCAGCGTGCGGGCGATTAAAAAGAAAAGCCACACACACCGCACACGGCACCACTCATTTCTCACGCCCTCTTTTGCCTTTCGTCTCGTCGTGCGCGCGCATGTAGTGCTCGACGGGAGTCCCACACTTTTCTTCCTCGCCGCCCGCGTCGGTCGCCGCCGCCGCGCTCGGTTCCCGCCGGCCGGTCGACTGCCCGATGCAAAACCCAAACACACAACGGTTGGCAGCACCAACGAAACCACCGAGCCGTATCATCAATTTGAGTATTGACCGTGATCTCTCCTTGTCACCGGGGACAAAATCTTCGGGTGAGAGACATCGCGGGTCGCCTGCCTGCCGGGCTGCCGGCCTCTCTCTGCTGCCGGCGGCCGTGACATCGGGACGGACGGACGTGCATTGATGCACACATCCCATGACGTAACGGCGACCGGCAAACGTTAACGCGCCACTGCTGCATAATTCCAGTCGCTGTTCGGGCAGACGTACCAAACAGAGCACGACAGTGACCACGAGGACAGAACTCCGGGAATCGGCGTTGCCAGCAAGCTCATACGGAGTACTCTCCTTGACACCCAAAGAACACGCCCATAAATCTCTCTGCCTGGACAGTGCAACATGGGCATGACATTTACAATGCCAGTCAAAATGAGCAAATTCTACGGCTGCTAGCCTGCTACTCTATATCCTCGATCCTAGTGGTTCTTGACCAGTAATCACTACGATGATCGTCCTCCAAGTATCCAAGGCACCCATGGTAGTATGGGCTCAGCTTACTTTCATCCTCTTTTTCCTCTGACAAATCACAATGAGAGGAGTCTCCTGGCGCAAGCAATGACACGTGGAAAAGGTAAAGGCTAGGGCCGTAGTATCGGCTTAAAAATCTTAGCCACGTAAGCGTATGTATTCAAGCAGGCGTACGGGCGACGTTAAGCATGGCGTGAAGCCGTGAAGGTACAAATAGTGCCGTGGTGGTGAACTGACGAGTGAGAAATGAGAGTGATGATGTGGCTACAGAGGCATGTGATGTGAAGGTGGCCATGCCTTCTCGCATTGGGGATTCTTTGCTTCGAGACGACAATGACATCTCGTGACATTTTACAGAAGGTGAGATGGCAATGGGCCCATGGTATACCTGTAAACAATGGTCACCAATCAGCAACGTCTTTATACCTGAGATCACACGCCGTATCCACGTGAATGCATTTAGTTCTCGTGAGAAAATTGTTTCCCCTCCGTTCCGCTTTCCTTTTGTTTTCTCCTTCCATAAACAATGAGGTGACTGTGGATGCTCTCTATCTTTTTTTTTTGAACGGTTGCTCTATCTAGAGTGAGGCAAAGCTAAAGTAGACCAACTCATGATAGGATGTTTAGTGTATGGCCACAGAATAGTACAAACTTGTGCTACCTGTGCACAAGCACCTAAGAAATAGCTATAGGTGAAGCTATCTTACAATAACACAGGCTTAAAGCTGCACGCAGCTGGATAATGTACTAAACTTCTCTCGTTGTGATTTGCATCATGACCCTATCATAGCTGCCAAAGAACGGGTGCGATGGGCCCCCACGTCCTGGTCCACCTAAGGCTTTTCGTGCCAAAGATATCTAGTTGGACAGAAACTTGTCATCGTGCACATGAATCATAGATCCGGTGGTTTTAATCGCGTCGTGAATATATTCACAAATAAACATAAGAAAAAAAGGAAATGATTTGTGTGGACCGACAGATTAAGTCAATGATAGGGAAGGTTGATTTTATGCATTGTCCTTGGGACGCAAATGGTGTCGCTCATGAGCTAGCAAAATATTATTTTAATATTCGTAGTGATTGTAATTGGGTAGATGAACCACCAGATTTCCCGATGGAGAATCTGCTAAACAATGTAATTGTGCTTTAAGATTAATAAAGCTAGCCATGATCAGTGGCGGATCTAGAATTTCGAACCAGGGTGGTCCGATTCATAATTTTTTAATAAAATATACAAGTTTACTAATATAGAATTTTACTACGGTCTTATGAATATATTCGAATTCAGAACTAAGTCTGAATTTTGCCACATTGTTTGAAAAACCAGAAGCAATCTGTCTAGTCACATGTATTTCTTCCATGTTGGAGGAGAATTTGGTTATTTTATTTATTTTTGTAGCCATAGTATATGGGCCAAATCAAAATTCCAGGGTGGTCCATGCCCCACCCTGGACACCCTTTGGATCCGCCTATGGCCATGATGGCCTTCCCTAAAAAAAAGTGGCAACGTCGGCCAGTTTGCTAGGCCTGCCCCCCACGTGTCTTGCTCATTCTTTTCGTTTATTTGTTCCTTAATCTATAAATAGTTCCAGAATGTCTAGCTTGGCTTGGTTGTTTTCACTTTCTTATTAAGCCTTAGTTCTCGACTTCATAAGCAACAAAGGACCATAAAGAAGTGGCCTAGAAGGTGGAGCACGGGATGTCATCCAAGAGCAGGCCATTCTCTAGAAATTTGGGACCCCAATGCGAAATGTGAAATGGGGGCCTAAATTTGTAAAATAAAATAGAACCAAGGGGTATTTTCACTAGATTATATTGATTGATTTGTGAATTGATCAATCGAGTATCGACTAATTAAGATTGATAGATCAAGTTTGATTAATGAGTTGTTTCTTTTTTTTATGGTTAATTGGGGAATGACCCCATGACTCTACTCTTGAGGAATCGGGAGCCAAGGTGTCGGGCATCGAAGGGATGAGTACCAAATAGGGTAGTAGGCAGGAGCAGAGCTAGAATTTGGGCATGGTATCAGATGAGGAGGAGGGGGTGAGGCATCGATCTCGTATATTCAGTATATAATTTTTCACATATAGCAATGGCATGTGCTTATTTTTAACCATGCCGGGGCCCGTGGGCAAACACGAGAAGAGCGAAACCCAAACGACCCCAAAGGAAAACATGATTGCAAAGACATGTGCTTGAAAACAACAAAATGCTACATTTTTACACAGTTGAAAATTGCTCTACGACTACACATTAGCTGTACAAGTTAATAATCTTATCACATATTACCCAATGAATGTAAATTTTCAACACTGCATTTGAGCTTGAAATAGTTGCTTGAAAAAACTCATAAAATTCAAAGATGTATAGGTAAAAATTAAAGCGAAAAAACGTTAACATTATGCATACGTATCTCACAAAAATGAAAAACTGATAAGTTTTGCGGGGAATGTGCAACCTAACATATCTCAACATGGCCTTGGACGGCCTGCCCAAGAGACGCAGCCCGAAGATCCACTTCACCTTCTACTCGAACCCCCTGAAGAGCCACGCTTCCTCATTCGGGCCTTTCAATCTCCATGGAACGGACACAAGACAATGCACCAACCTCCAAGAAGCTTCTAAAAGGTTCACCACGGAGTTTATTATCATACCTTCATAGAGGGATCTCAAAAGTAGCTCGAGGTCCGAATCCACCACTCTGTTGAGCTTGGGGAAGATGGTACATGAGGGTGGATATCTTGGGTTTGCTAGAGATGGCTCCGGGGGTGTTTGGTCAGGATTTACTTTTGGCTTATAAGACAAGAAACCTAATATGTGCTATTGGTTGATACCATCGTGCGACAATATCCAGTGAAAAGCCAAAACCAAAAACACTCATTTAGGTGGTTTTGGATTTATAAGCCAAAGTCCGAAAAAGTTAAAAGCAAGCCTAACAAAACACTCGCAAAATTCGTAGCGGCTATCCCTACCCTACTACCTATTGGGGGCCGTTCGTCCTGGTACCGTTTAGAGAGGGAACTGAAACATTGAGTTATTTTACCGGGGTAGTGAGAGGTAATTTGATCATGGAGACTTTCTGTTATAATAGTGGATCACGGCTGCATAGCCGTCCCTCTAGCACTAATCGAGACCAAAATCCTAGATGCTGCGTTTCAATTTATTTAGTACAACTACAACAATTTTAGTTTACTTTTGGTTCTACTTTACTTTACTTTGTGTTTTAGTTTATATTTACTTTCATATCTTATTACCTTTTTCTAGCCGTATATGGAACAGGCTATCTCGAAATTATGGTTTGGGTGTGAACATAGTTACATGTGCATTTAAACGTGACAACGTAGTTGTGGGGCTGATAGTTACGAGCTTGTAATTAACTCTTTTAATACTTCCATGTCGTGGTGGTATCACGGCAGATGCCATAGGATGGCTAAAGTGTGGGGCCGATGGACGCTGGTGGATCCGGGAGAGGGCTAGCGCGCTAAGAAGCACACACGAAGAACACACAAGCACACCAAGATCTACCCAGGTTCAGGGCCCTCGTGAGGAGGTAAAGCCCCTACTCCTGCATGCCTCTCTCTCTATATATCTCGGTATCACAAATACAGGGTTGCTCCTCGAGCTGTATGATCCCAGCAATGGGGATAAACACAAGGAAGAAGATGAAGCTACGGGTGGAAAGGTGTCCCAGGGCATCGTCCCTCACGCAGGAGGGGGTGAGGACATATATATATAGGCTAAACCAAGTTACCGGGATGCCCCTCCACTTGCAATGGTCACTTCTCCGTAACGGCACTGCAGACGCGCACGCCTGCACGTCATGATTGTCTCTGCACAGTGGACAGGACGTGGCTTGCCCATGTCCTGTCCCATATCTCTGCTCCAAGGTACGCCCGAGGTCAGCGTGTACTTCCCCTGCTCCTTGGTCAGCAGAGTAAGCCCAATCACCTCAGACGTGTGCCGTACCGCACGCCGCGCTCCCGTGCCAGACGGGATGTGACAGCAGCGCTGACTCCTGTCCGACATAAGGATAACCCGGCATGGACATGCCGGATTCCCCTTCCTGAACAATCTTCCCTGCACATAAGAAAGCACATAAGTCACCGACATTCATATGTCGGTTATGCTGTCTCGGATTCTTATCTCGGATCCCTTATCTCGGTCGCCATATGCCGGTTGGCATTAGCGTGGTACCTCGGTCCCTTCAGGCCCGGGTTATCTCGGCATGCCTATGTCGGTTTGCACCTACACCACACTCTGACGCCCAGGCATGTCGGCTTTTACTGTAACTTGGCCCACACTTGGGCATAGCTTTTACCACATCATGACCCTACCCGGGGGTAGCCCCCCGACATTAGTCGCCGAAGCTGGTGCGGTCCTGCAGCCTTGGATGAAGGGCCACAGCAGGTTTAAACAACCGAAACAACCATACCAAGCATCTGACATTACCATGTCGGTTCAACCATAAAGCCAATAAATAACTCTCCAACTGATTCCGACATTTGCCCTGTGTCGGTTTCTCCGACACAAGAACTCCGCTGAGAAAGTAAGTCAAGCTTTCACGTCCAACTCAACTTACCCCAACCATCCGACATAAACATGTCGGTATACCTCAAGTATCAGGATAAAACTTCCAACTGTTTCGCCATATGCCCTTATGCCGGTTGCACCGACACAAGGCAACTGTTTTATGCCGATCAAACATCCGACATTCTCACGCCAGTTCGTCTCAAGCTGTAAGGGCCAAGCTTCCGCAACCTCCGATATCTGCCCTTGTGCCGGTCTCTCCGACACAAGAAGATTCCCACAATCTCTCAAAGATCTCTCCACAGCACGTGGCAGAGAGATGCTGCGCGCTGCCTCGGTTCCTGCGCACGGACAGACATGTCTCTGCACGCACGCCGCATACGTCATGAGCTGTCACGTCTCAAAAACACTCGAGTACGTTTGACCGTGGCGTGCCTCCTTGAATCCCGCGCCATTAACCGCACGCGATCACGCCGCGGGCCGTTACCACCTTGTGGCCCACGATGCGGCTGATCGTGCGGCCGCAAACATCGCAACCGCGCAGATCGTGAGCGGTTAATCCGCGCGCCCGTTACGGTAACCGCACGCGGTAAAAATGGAAACCGCACGCGCCCCGTGCCCATAAATAGGGGAGCGGGCACCTCTCCTCGTCGTCTTCGCATCCATCTTCTTCTTTCTCTCTTTCCTGCGACACCGCCGCCGCCGCGCAGTGAGCTCCGCCACCGCACGACGCCGGAACTCACGAGCCACCGCCCACCGGAGCACATTGCGCCGCCACCGGACACGCGCAACTCCGGCACGCCCCGCGCTTCTTCGCCTCGCATCGCCTTCGCAATCTCCGGTGAGTTCCTCGCCCTTGACTTTGCTGATGAACGCGTTCATCCTCTCCGATGAACACGTTCTTCTTCTCCGACGAACTTTGTTCCTCCTCCCCGATGGACTTGCTCCTCTTCTCCGTAGATGTTATTGCCCTTAGTTACTTAGATCCCTTTTAGATCTTCTTCACCGTGCCTCTCAACAACTTTGCAATAGTTTCTCCGTGGATCTTCCTAAGTTTCAACTCACATGTTCTTGCATTTATCTTCTATTTATTTTTCCCCGTAGATCTTTCCGCCAAACACTTAGCCACAGAATTGTGTTTCCCGCCACTCATGCACTTTCCTCTGTTGCCCAAATATTCCGAGATACTCGAGTTACTTATCTCGGTTCCTCTGTTGCCCAAATATTCCGAGTTTACTTATCTCGGTTCCTCTGTGCCTCTTTTGCAGATCCCTTCCGAGATGTCATCCAGCAATACCCCGGAGCCTGCCGAGGATATCGTTGAGGAGGGAGAGCGCGCCGGGTGGGAAGGCTCCGACGTAACCCAGGCCGAGATAGACTGGCTAGTCCGGACCAAACGCATTCCGGCACAAGTGATATGCCGGGTTCCCGGCAAAGAGGCCGAGCCGAAGCTGAAAACCGGCGAGCGTGTGGTCTTCGCCGCGCACTTCGAGCGCGGCTTTGGACTCTCGGCGAGCGAGTTCTTCCGATCCTTCTTGGATCGATTCCGGCTTCAACCTCACCACCTTCCAGCCAATGCCATCACCACGCTCTCTGCGTGTGTTTCTTTCTCCGAGGGATACCTCGGACTCTGGCCCACTGTTGAGCTCTGGGCCAAATACTTCCAACTCCGGAAGCAAAGTGTCCCGGATCCGGAGAACAAGAACTTCCCCAAGGGGATGACCCCGTGCGGAGCTGCTACCATCATACCTCGGAGGGGTTCCATCCTGCCTCGGATTCAAGGGCTGGAGTCATGCCGGAAATGGCAGCGCACTTTCTTCTACGTGAAGAACCCGGACAGCCCAGACAACGCAAACTTTCTGAACCTGCCGCTATTCAACATCGCCACCCCCACTGAACAGTTCAACTGGTCCCTCAACCCGAGGGACCTGAACATTGAGATCAACCAGATTCACAAGGTCATCGAGGATCTTGTGGCGGCGGGCTTAACTAGCGATGATCTCCTGAGGACGTTCGTCAGCCGCCGAGTTTCCCCCCTTCAAGACCGGGTTCACAAGATTTGCCACATGAGTGGCCAGTATGACCCAACTCGGATCAGCACCCACGAGCTGAACAAAGCCGAGATCAGAAGACGTGTCAAGGCAATTGCCCGCACGCTGATGACCGAGGAATGGAAATGGGGTCTAGAACCTCGTAACAGAACTCGGCTTCCGGAGCAAGTAAGTAACCTTGCAACTTGCATCGACATACTTTCTTCTACCGACATAACTCTTATGCCGGCCCCACAATCTGCTCATAAAGTAACTCGGTTTTACTGCTTCTGGCTTGCAGAGGTTTACCCGGCAAAAGAATGAAGATGGAGAGGATCCCTCCACCAAATGGGGCCAAGATATCCCGGCCCCGGACGTCGCCGAGGTAGAAGACCCGGATGATGAGGATCAGCTGCCAATACCGAGAGCTGGCGCCCCACCTCGGGTAAGCCTCGAGCCCGAGCCTCAATCCGAGATTGGTCAGATGATGATGATTGCGAAATGCTAGAGGTAATTGACGCTCGTCCCATCGCATATGCTCACCCAGCCTCGGCATCAACTAACCCGGGTGGCTCTGCCCCGAGTGCACGCCCTGCTACCTCGGGCAAACAAGTAGCATCTCGCAAGCGGGCAGAGACCGGTACCTCGAAAACCGGGACCTCCACATCCTCGGATCCAGCAGCACCGCCGGCGAAGCGACAGAAGAAAGGAGCGGTTAACTCGAAGAAGGGCAAGAAGACACCGCAGTTACTCAAGGGTAAGATATCTTTGCCGACACAAGCTTACTTCCTTTTTTCTTCTGCCGGGATAATCTTTCCCCGACATAACAATTTTTCTTGTTTGATGCAGCGCTCCCCTTGAAGTCACCCAGAGTGCCTCTTCTATGCGCTCGCCCCTTCCGAGTACAGCCGAACCTCGGCCACGCGATTCCGGGGTACCTGCCACTTCCTCTGCCATTCCCGAGGTCGTGGTCCTCGACGAAGATGTTGGCTCCGCTGCCCCCACCGCGGAAACCGACATTCCGCGGACCGACACATCGGTGACCTCGGGCCCACAGCAACCACCACCACAACAACAACAGCCGCACCAACAGCAACCATAGCAGCAACAACAACAACAGCAGCAGCAGCAACAGAAACAGCAACAAGAACAGCAGCAACAGCAACAGCAACAACCAAAGCAGCCGCCCCGGCCAAAGTCCACCACCAAGTCCACCAGCAAGTCCACCGAGTTAGCGACTCGGAAAGCTATTCCACTAGCCAAGCAGCCACCGGGAAACAACTTGTCAACCCGGAGAGATAAGTGGTGTTGACTCCAACCACTACCCCGGAACACCAAGCTCTCACCACTTCTGTCTCCCGAGTTACCAGCAGCAGCTGGGTTTTACCCCAGCTCCAAACTCAAAGTGGACACAGCTTAGGCTCGGAGAAGCAGTACCACATGGACTGGAATGCTGCCGACACAAGCGAGGTCTCCTCCGCGAACCCGGTCACTCCACATCCAGCTGGCCCCAGTGCGCTTGCTCAGGCCATGCACAATTTGCAAGTCTCGACCCTTCGAGCCAGCAAGCTTGCCGAGGTATTTTTCCCTCAGCCAGACTTTTCTTTCCTTTGCCATAGATGATAAACATACAAAATCCCCAGTCCCCGAGATTCGGGTTGAGTGACCTGCGCTTGCCCGAGTAAAGATCACTCGGCGCGAATCTTCACACAATTTTCATCATTAGACTCAAAAAATCCGACATTCAGGATCTTCAAAAACCGACACTTAGGATCTTCAGAAACCCGACACTTAGGATCTTCAGAAAATCCGACACTTAGGATCTTCACAAAATCCGACATCCAGTCCCCGAGATTCTTGTCGAGTTTTACTCGGCCTGAATCTTCAAAAAATCCGACACTTAGCTTTACTCGGCATGAATCTTCAACTAATCATACTAACTCTTTGCTCTTTTCAGGATTGCACCAACGCTCGGACCACAGTGTTTCGGAAGTTGCTTCTGGACCACAACAAGCTCAAGAGGTCCCACAAGCAACTTCAGGAGACGCTGAAGAACAAGGAAATCGCGCACGCCACTGCCCTCCAGAAGGAACGACAGGAAGTGTCTCGGCTCCAGGAGGAACTTGCCGGGTCCAGGGCGAGAAAACCGGCATTGAGCAGGCCCTGATGCAAAAGGAGGAAGCTGCGCAAAAGCATAAGGAAACGCGAGGCGACCGAGGTTCGCGCTACCTCGGCTCAAGGAGAACTGGATGCCCTCAAGGCAAAATCCGACATCTGGCTCCGCGAGCTCACCCGGCTGAACAAGGAGATGGACAGTAAGTTTCTTTATCCTTTCTTTTTGTTTTCATTGCTTGTACCGACATTAAGATATGCCGGTATATAACTCAATTCGGTGATAGCTTTTCTATCTTCAGATCACTTCGCCCACTCCAAGGCTGCTGCACTCAACACTGTTCGCAAGGCACGAGCAAAGAGAGCCGAGGCTGGCCCAATCCCGGAGGAATGGGATATTGAAGATTACCTAACTGCTTTGAATGCTCGCATCTCTCCTCTGAAGGCCATTGGCCTAGATCTTCTTGATGCTGGCATCAAAGTTTACCGAGCCTTATGGCCAGGATCCCAGACTCCGGCTACAATTGAAGAATTGTCCAAGTGTCTGTCGGGGGCCGAGGCCAGGGTCCGAGAGTGGAGATCCTCAGCAGCTCGTGCCGGAGCTGATCAAGCACTGACCTTTGTGCTCTCCTGGTATGAGTCCATCAACCTCAACGCCGTGCGCTCCCTGCGCCAAGGCTCCAAATGGACCTCCGATCCGACACTGATAGAGAGCCGCAAAGATGCAGCCAAATTCATGGCCAGCTATGCTCCCACCCGACACTTCATTCCGGGTCCCGCCTACTCGGATGACGAAGAAGATGACCAGGATGATGAAGAGGGTGAAGACGAGGAAGATGACATCGATGAGGAGATCGAGGCCGAACTCCCGACGCTGCCACTGCCGGAGCGACCGAGACTGCTGCTGCCGGAGCAACCGAGACTTCTGCTGCCGGAGCAGCCGACACTTCTGCTGCTGGAGCAACCGACATTGCCAAGCCGCTGCGACCGACACTGCCAAGTCGACCGCGACCGACACTTCAGAGAAGCCGGTAACCGAGACTTCTGAGAAGCCGGTATCCGACACTGCTGGTGCCTCGGCAGCCACTCCAACACCCGAGGTTGCTCCAACCCTGAAGCTTCTTCTGCCGCCGAGACTGCTCCCGAGCCTCGCACCGCTCCAACTGCTCCGAGCTCCTCCGAGGCAGCTGCCTAAGCTTATCAAACATTGAACTATTAAATCCCCGGAATGCCGGGTGCAGATGTAAATATACTTTTAAGTATCTCGCAGTGCTACTTTTATCATATTAGTTTCAACAAGACAAGCTTAATGCCGGATCACTTTGCACCAAGTCCCCGAGTTTACTTTCTTGTTTACTATACTTAGTAATCTTTGCTCTTGTCTACCATTTAGGCGTTCGACAGTCGAGTCACAAGATCAATCATTATAGCATACAATACTTGTAAATTTTGAGGTAAGGTTTAGAGTCATCCGACACAAGGAAAAGGAAAAAAAACCGGGTTAGTAAACGACATATGTCGGATCTTTTTAGGACCGAGTCCCCGAGTCCATTTTCATGTTTACCATATACCATAACCTCTGCTCTTGACTGCCATTTCGGCGTTCGTCAGTCGAGTCACAAGATCACAACAAAATAGCATACATTACTTGAACTTTGAAACGAGGTCTCAAAATCATCCGACATATGAACAACACAGAAAAAACCGAGATAAAACACAAGCATATAGACAAAGGCAGTCCCCGAGTTTCTTTTCGGAGTGCCGGCATTTTATTCAAAGGAAAACCGAGATACATACACTGCGCCCTTATGAGTAAAAGGGCGGAGTAGAGCTACATTCCAGGGTCTTTTGGTCTCCTCTCCGGATTTGTCCATCACATTTTTCCTCGGTGCCTGTGCATCTATAAGATAGTATGAATCATTGTGCAGAGCCTTGCTCACAATGAATGGTCCCTCCCATGGAGGTGACAACTTGTGTCGGCCTTTTGCGTTGCACTAGCCTCAACACCAAATCTCCCTCTCGGAAACCCGAGGGCTGATCTTCCGGCTATGATAGCGTCGGAGATTTTGCTGATATATAGCTGACCGAGATAAGGTCAGTTCTCGTGCTTCTTCGAGCAAATCAACATCATTTTCCCGAGCTTCTTTTGCCTCGGTTTCAGTGTACAGCGCCACTCTCGGCGAGTCATATTCCATGTCGGTCGGCAGGACCGCTTCTGCTCCATAGACCAGAAAAAATGGCGTATAGCCAGTTGATCGATTTGGTGTGGTCCTTAGACCCCACAGCACTGCTGGTATCTCCTCTATCCAACATCCCGGAGTTCGCAACAGTGGTTCAATCAACCGGGCTTTGATACCGGCTAACACCAATGCATTTGCTCTTTCCACTTGCCCATTTGCCTCAGGGTGTGCCACCGAGGCTATGTCCAACCGAATTCTCTTATCCGCACAGAACCGAGCAAACTCTCCCACAGCAAAGTTTGTGCCATTATCCGAGATAATGCTATGGGGGTAACCATATCTCAAAATGATGTCCTTCAAAAAGGTCACAGCTGTGTGACCATCACACTTCCGGATTGGCTTTACCTCGATCCATTGGTGAACTTGTCCACCATCACCAGCATATGAGTCATGTTACCTCGGGCTGGCCTGAACTCTCCCACCATATCCAGCACCAAACTGCAAAGGGCCAAGTGATTGGAATTGTCTTGAGTGCCGAGGCTGGCAGGTGGATCTTTTTAGCAAACCTCTGACATCCCTCACACTTTCGGACGATATCTTCTGCCTGGTTCAAAGCACTGGGCCAATAAAACCCATGCCGGAATACCTTAGCCACCAAGGCTCTTGATGAAGCATGATGACCACACTCTCCCTGATGAATTTCCAGGAGCATCTCTGCCCTTCCTGCGGCTCGACACAGCGCTGCAGTACCTCGGTCACACTTCTCTTGTATAACTCTGGTTGATGATGGTGTATGCCTTGGATCTTCTTTGCACTTGCCTAGCTTCAACTTCATTACTTGGCAAACTCCCGTCCATCATAAATGCCATTATTGGTTGTGCCCACTCCGGCACAGGACGCACAGGAAAGATCAGATCATCCACCTCCATGAGATCAACCGACATTACTTCTTCCGAGATAGAGTAACCAGTCCCCGGGTTCTGCCAAGCAGTCCCCGGGTTCTCCCAAATGCATCCGACATCGACGTCCATGGGAACAGCACCAGACTCCGGTTTCGCCGGGATAAAATTGACTCGGACTCGGCGATGGTTTGATTGATGGCTTCCTCAATGCTCCAAGGCTATGCCGGGTGGAATTGGATCCCGGGATGAACCTAGCTTGGACAGTACATCGGCGGCTTCATTTTCAGCCCGAGGTATATGCGTGAGCTCGCAACCTTCAAAGAACCCCGAGATCTTCTGGACATGAAACCGATACAACGCCATGTTGGCGTCTAAAGCATCCCAATTTCCCGAGACTTGCTGCACCACCAAATCCGAGTCTCCGAAACATTCTATCCGGCGAATACCAATTTCTTTGGCCACATTTAGCCCATGAACAAGTGCCTCATACTCGGCCACATTGTTAGATGCCGCAAAATGAATCTGCAACACATATCTCAGTGATCATGCTTTGGCGAGGTAAGGACTACCCCGGCACCTAAACCAATTTTTGTCCTTGAACCATCAAAGTGCATTCTCCAGTAATTGGGTCAGGTGGTGGCTCATATTGCATTTCAGCCCAATCCACCAGAAATCCGGCAGTGCCTGAGATTTAATGGCATCTCTTCTTTCATAGTGAGGAGTGTAAGGGGACACCTCGATAGCCCACTTGGCTACTCGGCCAGTTGCATCTTTACACCCAATGATCTCCGAGATAGGAGCCTCACACACCACAGTGATTGAATGCTCTTGGAAGTAATGTTTCAACTTCTTAGCAGCCAGATAGACACCATATGTCATCTTCTGGTAGTGAGGATAGTTCTGCTTGGATAACGAGATCACCTCGCTCAGGTAATACACTGGCCTCTGCACAGTTTTGCCATCTTCTTCTCGCTCCACTACCAATACGACACTCACAACCCGGTTTGTGGCTGCAATGTAGAGCAACATCGGCTCTTTGGGTAATGGTGAGCCAGTATCGGCGCAGTTGCCAACATCTTTTTTAACTCGGTGAACGCCGCATCTGCTTGCGGGGTCCACACGAAGTGGGTTGTTTTCTTCATGAGTTGATACAAAGGCAATGCCTTTTCTCCCAACCTGCTAACAAACCGACTTAAGGATGCCAAACATCCAGTGAATTTCTGCACGTCTTTGAGACATGTCGGTAACCTCATGCTTTCAATAGCACGGATTTTTGTCGGGTTCACCTCGATACCTCGGCTTGACACGAGGAAACCGAGTAATTTGCCTGCCGGCACACCGAAGGTACATTTGTCCGGGTTAAGTTTTATCCGGAATTTCCTTAGATTCTCAAATGTTTCTCGGAGATCATCAATCAGAGTGGATTTCTCCTTAGACTTGATGACAATGTCATCGACATACACCTGCACATTTTTTCCTATTTGATCATGCAAGCATTTTTGCATACATCTCTGGTAAGTGGCACCAGCATTTCTCAAACCAAAGGTCATGACACGATAGCAATAAGCCCCATACGGGGTGATAAAAGCAGTTTTCATTTGATCAGCAGGGTTCAGTGGTATCTGGTGAAAACCAGAATAAGCATCTACAAAGGATAACAGCTCACACCCGGCTGTGGAATCGATCACTTGATCATCCGAGGCAGCGGGAATGGATCCTTAGGACATGCCTTGTTCAAGTTTGTGTAATCAATACACATACGCCACACAATGGCCACGTTCGGGTCATCTTTTTTCTTTTCCACCAGGACCGGGTTAGACAACCAGTCCGGGTGCAGCACTTCCATGATGAACCAGATGCAAGTAATCTGGCCAGTTCATCACCTATCACCTTTCTCCTCTCATCCGAGAGACGCGCATAGGTTGCTTCACCGGTTTCATATCCGGTCTGACGAACAAAGAGTGCTCAGCCAACTCCCTCGGAACACCTGGCAGGTCCTGATTTGACCATGCAAAGATATCCCGGTTCTCACGGAGGAAGTGACTGAGCTCGCCTTCCTATTTCTCAGTTAACCCGGTACCAATGATGACGTTGTGGTCCGGACATGCCGGGTCAACATTGATCTTCTTGGTCTCCTTGGGCACCTCGAAATTGCATTCTGCTCCGGGTTAGCCATACCCGGCATACCGAGTTGCGCGGACTGAGCCAATGCCACCACTTCATGGATCTTCTTCTTCTCTGCAGCGATAATCAGTGACTCGGCTAAGCACGATCCAGCCGAGGCACACTCCAGTGCACGCTTGTAATCACCCGAGATAGTGATGATGCCATTAGGACCCGGCATTTTCATCTTGAGGTAACCCACATGGGTGGATATCATGAACTTGGACAGTGCAGGCCTACCGAGTAAAGCATGGTATGGACTTTCGAGGTCCACTACCTCAAACTGGATGCTCTCAGTTCGGCAGTTGTCCTTGGTGCCAAAACACATCAACCCAAATTTTGCCCATAGGTGCACATGAAACACCCGGCACTATGCCATGAAAGGTGTGTACTCGGTTGCAGCATGTTTGCCGAGATACCCATCTTCACCATGGTGTCTCGGTACATGATATTGATAGCACTCCCATTATCAATGAGAACTCGGGTGAACCGAATATTGAGTGTGGGTCCAAAGAATGTCGGATCCACACCAATGCATAACCTCCCGGAGTTGGCATAACTCGGGGATGATCCCTTCTGCTCCAAGTGATTCTTGCTCGGACCAGTGCAAATACTTCGGCATGCCGGCATAACTGCGTTCACCTCCAGTGCACGCCGATGCAAGCTCTTCTTGTCAGTTGGCTCGGTCACAAATACCACATAGCTCTGATGAGCTTCTCTGTAATCTCCCTGGGGATACTCTCCCTGCCTGCTGGGACCAGTGTTGTTGTTGTTCCCTCCGACATTCACCTGATTCACAGGTTTCGGATCTGCTTGCCTCGGAACTGGCGGATCACCGGGATAGCATTTGCTCCGGTGAGCGGTAAGTTTTGCCTCGGGGAATTCTCTGAGGTGCCCCCTGATTTCCTCCGGCTCTGGCTCCTTCCCCCTTGTGCGCTGATACCAGCTGCACTGCCGAGTTGTATGGTTGCGGCTGCGAGATCATGGTGTGGAAACTGCAAGGCCCATCCAACATAGCCTCATAAGTTAAGGACTGCTTCTGGTCACCCCATGGCCTCTTCCCTTCTTGATTCTGGCCCCATGCTGGGCCATTGAACTTCGGACGCTGGCTATTACCGGCATCTGGCTGGTCTTGGTTTACAGCTGCAACCTGGTTTGAGCCATACCGGTAATCCGGCTCTCTCCTCTTGTTTCCGAAGTCCTGGCGATCGTTCTGCCTGACTGGCCCGGGTCTGTTATTCACCGGGTATCTTCTACTCGGCTCCCCGAGTTCAGCAAAGGTTGCATCGGATCACCCAGTGCATAGCTATCCGCAATCCGGATTGTCTCGGCCAGAGTGGCCGGCATTTCCCTCTGCAACTTCTGCCAGAGCATGGAGCCGTGTCGGCACCCTGGGCAAACCAAGATATGGCCTGTGCCTCTACAACTCCTTCACAGGAATTGCGAATAGTACTCCACCGGGTTAAGTAATCCCGGTCAGTTTCATTATCCCTCTGCTTGCACATCGCAAGCTGCTGAGGACGGTTCGGTCTCTTGTACGTGCTGGAGAAGTTGCTAACAAATGCTTCTTCAAAGTCCAGCCAGCAATCAACGCTGCCCTCTCGCAGGTTGTTCAGCCAAATCCGGGCTGGCCCTTCCAACATCTGCGGGATATACCTCACCGCCCATCGGCGGTTTCCTCCCGCAATATGCACTGCCGACACATAATCTGTCAGCCAGTCCTCCGGCTTAGTGCTGCCGTCATATGTTTTTGCACCTCGGTTCAACTGAAAGTGCCGCACCGGTGGCTCCCTCATGATCCGAGGTCCAAAACATGCAGGCCAGGTGGACCTTGCTCTTCCAGCATCTCGGACATATAAATCCTGTCCAACTTGTAGCGTGCATCATTTGGTGACAACTGGCGAGGTCCCAACCGAGATCCCAGTGCACCTTCATATCTCGGATACCCGGCTTTCTCCATAGCCGAGTAACCATCATCATAACGGTTAGCCACCTGTTCAACAACTTGTGGCTGCTGGACATGCCCGACATTTTGCTGCTGCTGCTGGGCGAGATTTTGTGTCGGATACCGAGGTGGATAACCTCGGCCAGCCGAGTTAACTACTCCGGCACCTGGACCGCCCGGACCGGGATTGCTTCTACCCCGGCCGGCACTGCCTCGCCCAACTACTGTTTTCCGGCACACGCCGGTCATACACCTGTATCTGCTTTTCTTACCGGAGTTTACACTCCGGTCCGATCTCCACCGACATGCGGTGATGAAGCTTGCCCCTTAGATCCACTGGCTCCCCTAGCCGAGTGAACAACATCGGACCCCCTGCAACTGTGTTGGCCTTGCGATAGGCCTCATTCTGCCGGGTAGCCACAGCTACCAACTCATTAACTCGGTCTTGCTGCCTACGGAGAGCTTCTCCGGATAAGCCTGACAACTCGGCTCTTGCTGCCTCGGCAGCTCTAAGAGTCTTAGCAGGGGAACTATACTTCGGTTTTTCGACCGATAAGTTACTAGGAGTTTTACTGGAGCTAGATCTACCATCTCTAGCAATCTCGGCATTGAGGTTTTTACCCCTCTTGCGCACATCCTCTACTCGACTAGGGCGAGCAGCTACCGGGGTAAAACCATGTGCTTGGTTATACTCACGGACAGTTATCCCGAATTCTCTCCTCACCTCGGCCATCTCCAGAGCCTCCTGAAGCAAGCTCTGACGCCGTGCCTCCAACTCTGCCTCCGATTGGGCAGCATCTGTACCGGCAGCTACCGGCACAGCCAGTTTCTCATTATCTCCTCGAGGTGAGCCGGCTTAACCGGCACATGGGTGTACCGGCCTGACCGGGGAGGTTTTCCCTCCTCTCCAGCGGCACTTTCGCCGATCTGGTGACCTTGGGGGCAGGATTACCGGCATCTCTTTGCCGGGTTCTCCTTTACCGGCATCAGCCGCAGTGCCGGTCATCATGACCTCTGCGCAGCTCCCGGGGCGAGCGCTACGCCGGCCGCGAGCCGCACAGACAGCAGGATCTCTGCCACAAGCACCTGCTCGGGGTACTTGCAGACAACCTCGGTGGCGACGTAGGTCACGAAGGTGCCGAAGCTGATGAGGCAGCCGTTCGTCGGGAACGGCCTGCAGCCGAAGCATCCAGCGTTGTCGCTGATGAAGTTCAGCGCGCCGAGCTTGCAGACGAGCCCGCAAACGACGCGCTCGCCGGAGTTGATGATGGAGCCCGTCCGGAATGTCACACCAGCCAGCGCCGCTGCCAGCCCCACGGTGGGCGCCAACTGTCGTGGTGGTATCACGGCAGATGCCATAGGATGGCTAAAGTGTGGGGCCGATGGACGCTGGTGGATCCGGGAGAGGGCTAGCGCGCTAAGCTCCTCGAGCAGTATGATCCCAGCAATGGGGATAAACACAAGGAAGAAGATGAAGCTACGGGTGGAAAGGTGTCCTAGGGCATCGTCCCTCACGCAGGAGGGGGTGAGGACATATATATAGGCTAAACCGAGTTACCGGAATGCCCCTCCACTTGCAACGGTCACTTCTCCGTACCGGCACTGCAGACGCGCACGCCTGCACGTCATGATTGTCTCTGCACAGTGGACAGGACGTGGCTTGCCCATGTACTGTCCCATATCTCTGCTCCAAGGTACGCCCGAGGTCAGCGTGTACTTCCCCTGCTCCTTGGTCAGCAGAGTAAGCCCAATCACCTCAGACGTGTGCCGTACCGCACGCCGCGCTCCCGTGCCAGACGGGATGTGACACCAGCGCTGACTCCTGTCCGACATAAGGATAACCCGGCATGGACATGCCGGATTCCCCTTCCTGAACAATCTTCCCTGCACATAAGAAAGCACATAAGTCACCGACATTCATATGTCGGTTATGCTGTCTCGGATTCTTATCTCGGATCCCTTATCTCGGTCGCCATATGCCGGTTGGCATTAGCGTGGTACCTCGGTCCCTTCAGGCCCGGGTTATCTCGGCATGCCTATGTCGGTTTGCACCTACACCACACTCTGACGCCCAGGCATGTCGGCTTTTACTGTAACTTGGCCCACACTTGGGCATAGCTTTTACCACATCATGACCCTACCCGGGGGTAGCCCCCCGACATTCCACGAAAGTGTGCTTCAGCAATATCGTGCACTTATAGTTATCAAGTTATCAACCATGAAAAAAAACTAATTAAATAATATTATAAAAATTCAATGTATTATCTCGAAGTTTCTATAAGCATGCTTACCTACTCATATACTAAACATCTATTAAAAATATATTTTTACCATATGATTTAGACATCTCTACCATAAGTATGTATAATAATATATAATTTATGTTGATTGTCAAAAAATATTTAGGAAGGATAAATGTTAGAAAATATTTTTTAAAATATAGCGCTATGAAAGTGTAGTTTTCATCGATATACAATACATTTGTGTAATAAACACCACTTCAAGTAATATTTGGGAATTTTTATATGTGTCTAACTATGTTAAATAAAAAATAAAAAAAATTATACCCAACTTAGACCTTAGCATGCTACAAACAAGTTTGAACTATAGAAATTTAGGATAAAAATATAATTAATTCAATTCGAAAAAAGATGGAGAGATACAAAAAGAGGACAAGGAGCTTGTTGTAAGCCTGATGAATACAAGTCTACGAAAAGTTCAAGAATATGGAAAAAATCCCAGAATCAGAATATGAAACTAGTAACCGTTACCTAAAATGTCATGAGGGAGTATCGATGCGAGAAAATGGTTCCTGGTATCCATATCCTATGGCTCGACGAAGATGAAGGAATTACCATCTTTATCCAGCATGATAACACAAAACATCATGTCCTGCCTACTAAGCAAGTTTTTCTACAAGTTGTAACAGGGACCGATCTGGATATTAGGTTGATGCGGTAGTTTTCAAACAGTTCGGACAAGAATGTGCTCAACCTGTGCGTTTTAATATCTATTTAGTCCCTCGCTGGCAGAGCAGCTAAAAATATCAAGGAACTGATATAGGTTGTGGAGCAAGAATACCCGAACTACGAAGCCGACAAACTGGCTCGAAACTTCTTGACACTCCGGTCATGTATGATTGAGATTTTATGAAAGAAGGAGGCAAAATAGGCTACAAGATCTCGCACATGAATAAGGAACGCCTACAGGCAGAAGGAAGGCTTCCAATCTCTCTATCCATCCCAGTTGAGCTACTTGTGACCCTTATAGAAGCAGGGTAATTGAGGGGACTATAGGAGGAGAGAGTAAAGGACTGCCCAGAGAGGAAGGAAATGAAAGAAATGGAGTATACAATAGGAATACTTGTGTGTAAAATAGGAGTAATTTTGTGTAAAACAGAAAGGAAATACTTGGTGCAATCTTAAGACTTTTTGCTTGTTACAATCTAAATATGGTGCAAAAGAGAGTGTGTATAATATTTTTATTGCTTGCCGCAATCCAAATATTTTTGCATGTCGCAATCTAAATCTACAATGTACCAATATAGGAGGAGCTTCTAAAAGGTTCACCGCAGAGTTTGTTGCCACGCTTCCACATAGGGTTCTCAAGTAGCTCGAGGCCCGATTCCACCACACCGTTGAGCTTGGGAAAGGCTTATAAGCCAAGATACCGAATATGTGTTTTTGGCTTATAACATTGTGGAACAATTTTTAATCAAATGCCAAATCCAAAAGCATCTAATTTTTGGGCTAATAAGACAAAGTAGAAAAAGCTAATAGCAAGTCTAGCCAAACACCTGCTAGATTCGTTGCGGCGGCACCAAGTCAACGGGGTTGGTGCCCGGTGATCAGTAAGCGATTTTGGGGTTTTTTGATGTTGCATGGGTTGTTTTATCATGTTCCAAGTTCATATACGTTTTTAATAAAAAAGGGCGACATGTTGCAATTATTGCGAGATTGTGTTGCAAAGTGTTGAATCTCAACAGCAACAAAAGTGATGTCTTGCATCTAAATATATATTGTTGCATGGTCTTTTTAAATATTACACTGTTTTTAGCGCACTGCCACGGGATATGGGTAAAAAAATATTGCGGGTTTTTTCTTTTACAAAAAAAATGCATACCGTTCTTATTGCTGTGATCAAACAATCTATGATGATAGTTGAGTCATCTGGGATGACACACGGACCCCGACGGCTAGCAATAAACTAAGAAAAAAATATTTCGCAACAATTATCTTCCATCGATCATGGATTCCCAGACGATCGAGTACCATTCTTCCCATACCATCCTTGTAGGCAAGTCGAACCACGAAGCCCCAAATGGAAGGCACATGTCGACTTCAAGTCTTCAAGTGCAAGGCACTGGCAACCTAGAGATGATATGTATACATTATCAGTAGTATGATCATTTGCCTTTAGGGAAATGATGAAGGGAATCGGCTTACAATTGTCACTATGGAGATTATCAGTGTTTTTGTCAACGGTGGCGGTGCACGATCGATCCGCGCATCGCATTCCTTCCTATCTCCTCCGATGCTTTCATAGGGCGGTTCCTTCTATACAATCCCACGCCCCTTTCGGCTGTCGATTGCTCGCACACTTGTACTGCAAGAATCACAGACCCTTCTGGAAAATTGAACGAAAGAGAACCACGTATCTGAATCTGATGAGATGTTGGTACCATATGCCTTTCGCTTACGCGAGGATTAGCTGACGCGCCGGATGCCGGTCGCGGGCGGCGTGTGGTGCCATTCCGGCGTTGCGTGCACGCGGGCGTGTCTCCGGTGAGCCCCCACCCTACCTCACCTCACCTCACCTCACCGGCAGGCAGCCAGCAGCGGCGGCAGCGGGGCCTGTACGTCTATTTTGCTGATGCCGCAACAGTACAATACCGCCCAATTGCCCATGCACTAGTCTACCTCATCACCCTGCCACTGTATCCTCTGATGAGTGCGCCGCACGATGCCCTGCTCACACTCGCTGCAGAAAACTGCAGGCACAGAGCGAGCTCATTCAAAACAAACGAATGGGATGTCGTCACGACAAGTCATCTCCGCCGTAAATTTGCAATTTTGCAGGGAGTCATTCGTACGCAAGCGGCAAATTGACCAAATCTAACCCTTATGCAAAACTTCAACACGAAATGAACTGTCTTCATATTTTTAACTGGATCTAACCCTTTTGTACCGCTCAACATATTGGCGGTACAGTTAGGGTTGGTACCGCCTGACGGTACCACGGCTAATCCTACCGCCCGTGCGGTACCATGTGCAGGGCTACCGCCAGATGACCCGGCGGTACCACACACAACTCTACCGCCAGAAGGTTTGGCGGTAGCCAAAAGGGTCAGATGTAGATTTTCTTTTGAAAAAAGTTCATTTAAGGCTCAAGTTTCATGGAAAGGTCACATTGGTCAAAATTGCCTACGCAAGCGTGCAGTGTGAACAATGTGAAGATCTGGGAAGGATCTTTGAGACAACAGTCACCGCTGAAGTACGTCCAGGAATTGAACGTCTTCTCTTGTCACGGAGCATATTCTGACGAAACAAGTCACTGCGAGCCTAGCCACCAGTGCTCTACTACCAAGCACAGTTGCCTCTTTCAGCGGATTTTTGCCCGTAGTCGTACACTGCATGTTCTGCACCTAGGGTACTTGTATTGCACTGTCGACACGCACATCTGCAGGACCGTCCCTCCAAGCAGGATTGATGGGGTTCCTTACTGTATTCTACACTCTTGCTGTGTAGCAGAATACGATCGTTCAGTTTTCAGTTTCCATGCCTTCCGCACACGATCGTTCATTTTTCACAGGTTTCGCGGAACTTTTTTTTCTCGAGAAAAGGGGCAAAAGCCCAGGAAATCTGCGGTGGCTCCCGAGCACCACTGCTCCCGATATTCGAAATTTTGAAAAATACGTATACATGGTATGTATATTTGTGCAAATTTTTGGTAGAAAAGACGTCATACGTTTTCTGTGTAGCCTAAAATATAGCGTATTTCTCAAGGAAACTTCTAACATAGTAGTAACTGTGAAAATATATCCGTATAATTTTTGGCAGATTTTTTTAGACCTAAAAAATATGATTTTCGATTTTTCTTTTAATGAGCTCACTTGTGCTTGGATGCATCAACGAGTTTTCCATAAGAGCAAGTCCAGCAGTTCCCCTATATTGTCTCCCCTATATGTCCATATAGGGGACTCCCCTAAAAAGATTCCTCTCCTATATTTTTGTCATCTCCAACAGTTCCCCTATATCATCTCCCCTATATCACATTTAACTATATTTAAACAATATTTCGTAACTAACTTCGTGACGGTTATTTCTATAACCGCCGTAATTCGTACGGCAGTATCTCCAACGGATAGTTTTGAACAACACTATTTCTAACGGCTAGATTTTGAACAGTGTTTTTTTTAACGGCTAGTTTTTTAACAGTGTTGTTTCTAACGGCTAGTTTTTTAACAGTGTTTTTTCTAACGGCTAGTTTTATGGTCTATATATACAGCTCCATCCCTCACATCTTCCTCACACCTGGTTCTGTCTCTACTTTCACACTTCTCTCAATCTCTTTGTATACACCCGCACACAAAAATGAGTCGCCGCCGCAGCATGGCCGTGCGAACGTGCATGGAGGAGTCGTCGTCGTCCATGTTCGCAAGGAAGTAATCATGGACCCTTTTCCAATAGGAGTTACCCCGTTGTTCGGTCCCCACAATAGGATTTGTAGTTACCTCAAGGTATGCATCCGTCAACACCTTGTCCTCGTGCACACTGAATTTTTTTCCTTTCTTCGGGTTTGATCTCACGGGAGGGGTAGGTCCTTGATCTCCACTGACATCCGTATGATGTGTTTCTCTCCAACTCAGATTAACATCATTCAAATCAACACCACCGCTCAAAAGCTCAAAATATGATGGATCCGCCATCAAATCTGTTCAACACAAGCAGCAGCAAAATTAGTAAAATAGCAGCAAACCTCAATCAGTTTCCCTACAGCGAGCAGCAGCACAACAGCACAACACAGCAGTACATTCATGATTGTGTTAAATTTCATCTACTCCTTGCACAATTTGGCAGCAATTTAACAGAAATATACTCCTTGCACAACATGAATCGGAAGCAGAGCAAGCAATAGCAGTACATGAATCGGAAGCACAGCAAGCAGTAGCAATACATGAATCGGAAGCAGAGCAAGCAGTAGCAATCATGTCCATTTCTCTCAGCAAGCAGTAGCAAAATCCCTCTCACTCAGTAGCTCCTCCACGGCAGAGCCATGTCCGGCCAATTCGGCCTCCCGTCCCCGACCGCGCCGCCGACCTCCGCGGCTCCCTCCGCCCGTGCGACGCCGTCGCCTCCTGCTTGTCGCCGCCCTCCACGCTCGCCCATGTCCGCCAAAGGCCGTCGCCGTCCGCGCCTCCGGCTCCCGGCGCCTCGGAAGTGGCCGCGCCGCCCGCCACGCGTGCTCGAGGCGCGGACGGAAGTGGACGCGCCGCCCGCCCCGCGTGCTCGGTCTCGCGCCCGAGCTCGCCTCCTCGCCTCCCAGCTCGGCCCCACCGCATCCCGCCCTTCCCTCCTCTCGTGACTCGACCTGGAGGTCGATTTCGCCCAGAAATTGAAGAACAAAAGGGGAGAGGAGACGAACCTGCTGCTCGCGTCGATGGCGTGCTGGCGGGAGGGATTCTTCCGAGAGCGAACGGTTGCTCGCGTCGATGGATCGGGGACTCCTCCACCGCCCCGATGTGTAGGGGAGAGCGAGGTCTGGGTCGGGGACGCCGATGGTCGGGGGAGGGCTGTAGGGGATCTGCTGGAGGCGTTTTTTCCTTCTCGCTCCCCTATTTTTCCTATCGGGGACCGTATCAGGGTAATGCTGGACTTGCTCTAAGAACCATCCCTACAAAAGTATGGCCATCTCTACGCCGCCGAGCTTGGGGGCCACCACCATCTTCATGAGCCACTCACTAAAGATGCATCAACGACCATGACAATTGCCACGTCGCCGAGGTTGGGGGCCGCCACCATCTTCGTTGTCGTTCTTTCTCGAGGAAGAAGGTTGTTTGCCTAGAGGGATTTGAAGATTTATGGATAAAACTCGAACACACATTTGGGTAGGAAAAAATTTCTTACAGGTGGACTGCAGCTTATAAGGCCCAAGTAGTCTGACATTGTGAGGATTTTAATTTGCTATACCATATATGATTGGGCCCAACTTATTTTTATTGTGAAATCACATGAATTTTTAATTTTTTATTGCAAAATTATCCGTGATTAACTGCAATTCGTTGTATGTCATCATATTAACGGTAAGAAGAGTTGGCTTCAGGAGTGTTATTAATCTTGCACTGCACATATTTATATTTAAAGAACCGGATCGTATTGTGTAGACTTGGTTGCCAAGTTGATGCAAGTAGAGGAGAACTGAACTCGACTTGGATTCCCAACGTAAAATGCCTACATGCAGCTTTTATCCCGCGCGTGCGCACCCTCCTTCTCCACGGACTCCGACTTCGACTCTGATCGGAACTCCACAACATTTGTGATCTCGATCCGTCTATATAGCTCAGCGACATGTTCGATCGAACAGCAGGACAATCTTATCAAATCGCAAATCCACCATCTATACAATAGTCAGGAGTAGAGTTAGATCGACGTCGCCCACCATGTGTTTCCCCGACCAAGCCAACCGACCCGCCGAGCCGTCGTGGTTCCGCGAGAACCTGCTCCCGGACCTCCATCTGCCCGTGGACCTGCCGGTGCACTTCATCGGCGAGAAGGCAGCTACCGCCTCCGACTTTGACCAGCGGCAGAATCGGTTCCGCCTTCCGGCCTACGGCGTGATGCGCAACCTACGCCCGATCCTAACTGCCGAGGAGCTCCTGGCCGCCAACGTGCGTTACGAGGACGACGACGACGTCCCTACACAGGGAGGGATAGAAAGAAGAGGAAACTAGAGAGCGGCAGAGGACGCGGGCTGCCCGTGCGGGTGGTGGACTCCGACGCCGGAATCATCGAGCTGCAGATGTCGCGGCGGGAAAGCTGCCCCGGCGCGACCATCAAGGGACATGGCTATATGGGTTTCATCACCGAGTGCAGCTTCACCGTCGGCGACGTCGTCCAGATCTGGGCCTTCAAGCAGCATGCCTTCAGCTAGCCCGCTCTATCTTGTCCTCGCCAGGAAACCCTAAGCACCCTACTCTGTCTTGACTCTTGATTGCAAGTCAACTTTTGCATGTTGTATTAGTTTCTCGTAGAATTACATTTTCTGGATGCCAAAACATTGGTAAATGATACTGTATCAACGTTGTTTCCAGTCATCTGTTTGCACCCTTGTTTTTCATTGCAAATTAAAATGCTTTAGAACTGAATGTGTTCTTTATTGGAAAAAAAAAGAACAGAATGTGTTATATTATCACCGAGCATATTCTGACGAACCAAGTTACTGCGAACCTTTAGCTACCAGGACTCTACCATGAGCAGTTGCCTCTTTCAGTCATTCAGTGGACTAGTTGAATTTGGCGTACCGTCACGGCATGTCCTTGATGTTTTTTTTGTGCAGTATATATATTTTTTTTAACCAAAATGTTAGCTAAATTGGCATGTCGGAACATGTTTTTGTTTTGTCATGAATAGGTAGCATTTTTTGTGTGCATTTCGGATATATTGTATATAATATTCAAATATTCAGTGGATTGAAATGGTCAAACATGTTTGCATTTCGACATCAATATGTAAGTGAAATCAGGAAAATCCATTTGAATTTTATTTTACATTTGCGGAAAGTTCGTTCGTATGGTGTCGAAATATTAGCTAAAATGAAATGTTGAAATATTTTTGTAATTTGCTATGAGTATTTTTTTTTTGTTTTTTTGAGCATTGCGTTATATTTTGTGGAACATCGGAATATTAATCATTTGGAAATGTCTGGAAATGTCGGTATGTTGACTTAAATAGTTCACTTTTTTTTTGTGAGCATGTTGGTACATCTAAAATTGAAATGGTTGGAAAATATTTCTATTTTTTTTATCAGCAGCTAGTCGAAATGGTTGGAATTTTGCACGTCGTCGCGACGCGCCTTTGTTAGTTTTTAAATTTTGATTGGCAAGTTGTGGTTGTAATATTTCGTAAACAATGATTTATTAAATTATTGTAGATGTCCAAAGCGTATTAAAGGAATGATTTAAAATTGAGAAGATTAAGTAACAAAATCGCTTAGATGGGGGAAATTTTTCTTATTTTCTCTGCATATTCATATTAAAATGTGCATTATTGTAAATAATCAGCATTCGTTGAATTAATTTAATTCCATAAATTGAAATAGTTAAGTATCTTTGTAATTTGTCGTAAATATTGAAATATTTAAGTTAACTCCATAGTTTGAGGAAATGCATTGTAAGGAATTTTGTTAAATTCAATCCATAATTTGAGGAAATGGATTTTTATTTTAATGCAAACATTTAGTGGACGAAGCATGTTTTAATTTTACGTTCATAGTTAGAGAGATTTCAGCAAAATTACTAATTGTAGATTATTAAATATTTTGGGAAGGTATAATAAGTTTTCATTTTGACTTGAAAATTTAACTGAATTGCATAATCAAATGGAGTACATTATGTGGACATATATTAAAGTCTGTCCATAATTTGGAGGGAATTAATTTGGATTTTCCTCAAATATTTGCTGATTTGAAATCTCGAAATACGTTTGCATTATGCTATAAGTAGTGCAAATAATGGTTGGTACCTTTTTTTTTTTTGATTGCATAGTATAACCAAAGGGAATTTATTTTGCGAGTATTTATTAAATTTTAATTCATAATTAGATGAAGCGCACCTAGAATGAATACAAATATTAGGCAATTTGAATTGTTTAAGTTTGTTTGTATTTTGGCATTAGGAAGTATCAAATTTTTTTGTCGAACATGTTGATATATTTTGGGGTACATCAAATATTTTAGCAATTTGAAATGTTGGAATGTGCTTCTTTTTTCAAATAATATTTAAGTTAAGTATGTAGGTAGTGGTACTGTACATTTTTTGGATCCGTGCTAACAAATGGGGAAAGTTTGTCTATATTTCATCCAAATATTGACTATTTTGAATTGTGTAAATATGTTATGTGTTTTGTCATACATAATTAGTGTTGCTTTTTCCGGAGCATTTGTTATATAGTTTAGATAATATCGAAATATTTAGCAAATTGAAGTATTTAAATATGTGTCTATGTTTCCATGAATTCTTAACTGTAATTAGAGAAAATATGTTTGAGTTATGTCCAAATGCTGAACTTTTTTTTTATCGAATACTTGGCAAATTTGAATGTTTTATTATGTTTGTACGTTGGTGTAAATTATTAATTTAGCTTTGTAATTAAAAGATCTGCATTGTATGAGCATATAGTAAAGGGAATATATAATTTGAGGAATTGCATCTCAATTTCATATTTAGAGAAAGGTAATTTAGTTTTATGTCAATATTTTACTTAATGGTGATGGTCAATTAGAGTCCATAATTAGAGTAAATACGTAGTGTGAGCATTTGTTAAATTGGATCACACACAATTATGGGCATTTGTATTTGTTAAATTGGACCACACACAGAGGAAATGTATTTGGGTGCATTTGTTTTTTCTTCAAATATTCACCAACTAAAAATGTACCAACATTTTTTTCTCCTCTAAATAGTTGGCCTTTTTTTGTGTGAGCATGCTGATATATTTTAGAATATCTACAATTTTTTAAGCAAATTGAAATGTTTAGAAATCATTAGTTTTAAATTCTACTCTACAATGGGTGGAAATGCACATGTACTCATTTGGATTCGGTACATGAGCATTTGTTAAAGTTAATCCTTAATTAGAAGAAATTCATTTGGATTTCGTACTAACTTTCTTCAAATTAAAGTAGTGAAGTGCCATAAATATTTATTTGAAATCCATAATTAAGGAATATGCAATATGTGAGATAATATGTGGGATGTATATATTTTAGAGTATCTCTATTTTTTTTTTGGAAAATTGAATTTGTTCAAATGTGTTGCATGTATTTTTTTCTAAGGACTTTGATATATTCTTTCGCAGTTGTAAACATTTAGCAAATTTATGGCATAAGTAGTGAACATTTTTTTATGTGCATGTTGATATATTTGTCACATTTGTAAATACCGTGGCGTCAAAAAATTAATTTTGAAAATGTCTGCAGTCAGAAGTTGTTTAGATTTAAATTAATTGAAATTTTTAAAAAGGTTTATATTAAGTAGATGTTGTCACGTTTGTAAATACCGTGGCGTCAAAAAATTAATTTTGGAAATGGCTGCAGTTAAAAGTTGTTTAAATTTAAATGTATTGAATTTTTTTTTTAAATTTACATTAAGTAGATGAATTTCTAAAATTGTTAATAGTGAGAAGCCATTCGTATGTGATTTCTTTTTTACGTTTTTTAAATGCTAAGGTTTGGAAGGCACGTAAAAATTTGAAATCTTCGAATTGCGAATTTGATCAAATGTCATGAATTGGCGACGTTTTTTATGTGTTAATGAAATTGGCTAAATAGAGTGGAGTGGGCTTATGCCTGAAGATTGTTCAGATTTGGGAATGTCAACATTTAAAAGCCGTGTAAATTTGAGAATCGTTGGAATGCAAAGAGAACGTACGTTTTAGAATTGTCTAGAATTCGAAAACTGTTCAAGTTGGAAAGTTATTTAGATCTGAATTCTTTTCACGTTTGTAAAATGGTTAGATTTGAAAGACATCCAAAATTGCGAAGTGTTCAAATTTGTATGCCGCGTTATTGTGGTAAAATTCAAAATTGGGAAATGTCCAAATTCTGAAAGTGTGCAGATTTGAAAATTGTTTAAATGCAGAGAAAGTTTTCGGTTAAAAATTGCTTAGGCTTCGAAATTTGTTCAAATTGGGAAGTCTTTCAGATTCGATTTCTTTTACGTTTGAGAAATGCTGCGCGTGTTTGGTGAAATTTAGATTTGAAAATGCTGACATTTAGAAGTTGCCTGTTTAGTGAAATTTAGATTTGGAAATGGTGACGTTTAGTAGCGCTGAAATTTTGGGAATTATTGAAATCCATAGAAGAAATAGTGCGGTGTTAAAAATTAGAATTGTAAATGTCCGTATTCAAAAGTTATTTGAATTTAAATCTGCTGAAATTGTTAAAAAAAATCTGTACATGTAAGTTGTTCATATTTTGAAAATTCTTATAATCGGAAAAGCTAATCACATTTGATTACTTTTTAACGTCTATTGAATATTCATATTTGGAAGGCATTTATTTTTAAATATTCAAATTTGAACGTTGATCACATGCCGTAGGCAGGTTTTTTTTTTTGTTGAAAGATGCTGTTTTTTTTGTCATGTTTGTGAATACCGTGGTGTAATTAACTGAATTTTGTAAATGTGTGCAGTCAAAAGTTTTTTGGAGTTCAATATGTCCAAATTTAATAAAAGTTTATATTTTTAAGTTGTTCAAATTTTGGAAATTAGTAAAATTGGAAAGTTATTAATGTTTCAATTGTGTTTATGTTTGTTAAATGCTCTGATTTAAAAAAGAATTTGGAATTTTAAAATATTCAAATCTGGAATTTGGTCAAATGTCATTAGTAGTCCGTGTTTTTTTGTGCTTCTGTTGATATAATTTTCATATTTAAATTAAGGTTTCGGTTATTGAATGAGTATATTTGAAAATGCATTCAAAATTTTGAAATATTACAATTTTAAAAGTTGATCGTTTTGGCGTAAATAGATGACATTTATTTTTGTGACCATTTTGCTACATCTTTCATATTTTTGCGGTGCATAATTTTGAAGTTATCGAATTTGTAATATATTCGATTTTCTAGTTTTTGTGTGAAATAGTAGGGCCCACCTGTCAGATTTTTTTCCATTTTCTGGATTTCCTGTGAAAAAAAAATCTGACAGCCAGGGCCCACGCTGACGCGAACATGACGTCAGCATGTCCCTGGGCTGCCACTGCCGCGGCGGCGACGACGGAGCCGGCGGCGCAGCACGGCGAGGCGGGACGCGAGGCGGGACGTGTTCGACGCGCGACGACGCGGGGAGGCCGGGGGCGGTGGCGCCGCCTCGTTTTGGTCGCCGTGGCGTCGCCGGAGGCGCGCGGAACGCGACGGAGGGTCGCGCGGCGGCGGTGGCGATTCCGCGGCCGGCGCGGCGTCCCAGCAAGCGAGACTCGGCGAGGGAGGAGCGGAGGCGACGGCGACGCTCGCCGTGGGCGCCGATGGGAGCGGGGAGGCGTGAGGCGGCGGTGCGACGCGTCGGCGGTGGCGGCGGCTCCGGCGCCGCGCGGGAGGAGAAGCAGAGGGGGTGAGGTGTGAGGGCCGTTTTGCATTTTCGTCCGTGTCGTTTTTGTAATTTTCTAATCGGTCCCTCGCCTCGCGTTTTCGTGGACTGCGGGTTGATTGATCGTTTAGAGAGGGGCTTTTTTGCAAATCCGTCACGAACGTCTTCTTTGGACTGTTGGATCGCCGGCGGACGGATGGGATCGCAGCACTATTCATCACTGTTCTTTACTGTAGTTGTACAATGCATGGAGCGCTCTCCGGCCGCGAAAGCGTCCGTCTTTGATATACTTAGTAGATTTATTTATGTGGGCATGCAGTCCGTATAAGTATTCTTACACTGCACGCCTGTAACTAGGGTACTTGTATTGCACTGATGACACGCACAAATGTAGGACCTTCCGTCCCCGGCAGCTCTTCGGAGGTGTTGCCTTCTTACACTGCACGTCTATAACTAGGGTACTTGTATTGCACTGATGACACGCACAAATGTAGGACCTTCCGTCCCTGGCAGCTCTTCGGAGGTGTTGTCGGCCTCCATGAAGGCCGACAACACCTCCGAAGAGCAGGAGCAAGGGCTGGAAGACCATTATTCCTACGAGCACTATCGATATCAGCCCCACCATGACGACGATAGAGGAAACATGAAACTGAAAACACCACACGAACGAGAGCCGGAGCTCCCCTCCCCCTCGTGCCGCCAAGACGGCGAACAGAGGGGAAGGGGAGAGGCGGATCACCGGTGGAGAATTTGGATGTGGAACAGCTGGCGGCTGCGGCTAGGTTAGAAACGGACGAAGCCGCGTTATTGAGACAAGCCGCCATAGCACGCGCTCCCCAGTCATGGAGCATTAGTCAGGTCTATCGAACTCACCCCGGCACAGCATTTCAGATCAACAATGCAATAATTCATCCATGGAGGCATGGAGCTTCCAACAATTGAATGTATAGTGATGGAAGCATTTTCTGACAAGCAAGTTACTGTGAACATAGCTAACCGACAGTACTCTAGAAAGAGCAGCTGCATCTTCCAGTGGATTTATATGAGCAATTGTACAGTGCACGCTTGCACCTACGCTACTTGAATCGCACTGTTGACACGCACAAATGCAGGACTGTCCCAGCAAGCAGGAGGATTGATGGAGTTCCTTACTGTACTCCACAGGATACGGTACACACAGCTTGTCATACAGATGCAGGACCGTCCGTAGGAGCAGGATTGATTTGGAGTTCATGTTGCCTTGCAAAATACGTACAAACACCTAGCCGTACAGATATCTAGCATTAACATTAAGATTGTTCCGTTTTTTCAGAGGTTCTTGCGGAACATGAGCGAGGAACTGCTCCATAGCAAAAGCACTGCCTGGAACCTGAAGTTTCATCTTGGCCGTGCAACACCTAAATACACACTAGGTTAGGAGAAGTCCAAAAGGATCATATCCTACTGCCCAAACCGATCACTAGGATTTCTCGGCTTAATCTACTTCCATTGCCCCATCTCGTGCCATGAGAATTCTGTACACTCTTCTCGAGCATACCGGTCCCACCTTCCTGCTTTCCTCGCCAAGGCGGTCTTCGCACTTCAGGTCTTGCAGCAGAAGCTCCTTCTCACGATCCTGTTTCATAAACCGAGTTAAGATCATAGGAAGGCATACTGTCATTGCACTGTACTCCCTCCGTTCCAAATTAATTGACTTCCATTTGTCCACGTATAGATACATTTACATGTGGACAAATGGAAGTCAATTAATTTGGAACGGAGGGAGTAGTTTCGAGCGTGGTAAGAGGGTGGCACTCACCGGTTTACTGGGATCCATATATATATTCAGGAGAGATCTCATGGTACCATACTTCTTTGTGATTGCAAGGGCAAATCTTGGCTGGACTTTAGGGATAGCCAATAGGGACATGAACCTGTCACGGTTGAGAAGAATTAGTACAGGATACACTGCAAACATGTTGCTCTGATCCAAAAGTTGCAAGTTTGAAACTTATATGTAGAAAATGAACATAGTGGAATGTGCTGCTTAATATATCCAAAAAAGGAACAGTTTTCAGTTTAGCAATTTATTATATGCTCCTAGGCTTGACTTACCAAGAATTTTTGATAAGATGACCTTTATCCACAAAACCCTTTGGTATTATCACACCATTAGCATGCACAGATAACCATGTCAATGGCTTCCTGCGGAATAGTCAAAGGGAACATTAATCAAACATGGAACTGCTTCAAAATTCAGTAGAACCAATACCTGCTCTGAATGGCCATGAAGGTCATATCTAAATGGAACTACATGACACCAATTTATATTATATTACACATTGAAGGCATTACGAGTTACGTGTTTTATAATTTTCTACTTTTGAGGGAGAGCAACATTTATCAACACGAACTGGCTGCTACATGAAACATCCAGGTCATAATAGATGAGTTTTACTATGATTACAGAGGTCAGAGCCAGAGGCACATGTTTTTATAGGGAGAGCAACATTTATCAACACAAACTGGCTGCTACATGAAACATCCAGGTCATAATAGAAGAGTTTTACTCTGATGACATAGGTCAGAGCCAGAGGCACTGTGTTGTCCTATCTTTCTGCAGAAAGTTTACAGTGTTAGAGGTGTGACTTAAGTATATACATGAATCTACAATCTCGAAACAAAAATAGGACTATTGACATATTCATCCCTGAATGTCAAGAGAAGGACCAGCCACTAGCAAAGTAGCACATTAATTGGTAATTAGTGAAACTGAAGTCAGAGAATTTATGCCCCAAATCTTTACTAACTTAGGTGCATCAACCTAGATAAAAATCATGAAATGTCAGTTGTACAACAAAAGTTTGGCTGCCTTAAACGTAGCTAATTTTTTTTACTTATACGGATAGAACCAGAATCTTGTACATAGTGCCATGAGTTAAAGCATGCCTTATGGGTCTGACATAGAAATGCTCGAATAGCAGCAATCCACAAAGCAATCAAAGCATAGGGAATCAAAAAGAAAGGAATAGATGCAACTTGCCTGAATTGGTTTTTCGCAAGACTAGTTGTCAAGCCTACAATATGTTCCGCCACTTCAGCTTCATCTACGCATTGCTTTGAGTGAACTCTATCATAGTGTGTTACTAATTTGCACAAAACCTAAAATACAAATTCGTTAAATAGTTTAGGATGAGAAGCTCAGGAAAATTCTAAAAAACAAACCTGTTCCACTTGTAGACGTTTACAGCCATTAGAACTGGATGAATTCTTATACTGACTTTGCTCACTGGAATGCCAAAATAAAAAAAGATAGATAAGTTTAGAAAGAAAGTTGCAGAAGATGATTATTTCTCTGTACTTCAGTTACGACAATAGAGGAAATATTCAGTGATGACATGCAAAAGAACCACGCAAGTCGGTTTTTTTCCCTTTCCTGGCCATTCTTGTGTACATAAGAGGATACTGGTCATGGTTCATAGAATGAGTAGCACAAAAGATCATTACAATGCTAGCTATCAGTGGCATGTAACAGCAGAACGGAACTCCATACTGTTAATAACTCAGGTTAACACAAACCAATAAGTAGGGGTAAAAAAAATGCTGAAGAAAACTATAGACACCGCCAAAGAAACAAAACATGCTTATCAAACAAAAAACAGTTGAAAATGGTAATTCAGACTTAGAAGAACCAACCTATCCTTTATGTATTTCATCAATTTATTTGTGACATAGCAAATAGTAAATGTTGGATATTGGTTTTGAACTTTGAGAACATGATCCAAGAATGCTCCAGTGCTTATAAGATTACAGAATTCCTCAGCTTGGAGCACAAATAGAATATATGGCACCTCTGGCACTGAATCTGGGTGCTGCATAAAGATATGTCACTCTTAAGATATATAAAACCAATAGTGTAAGCACCTGTGCGAATTTGGGAAAATATGCGCACAAATATAGAAGTACAATGAATTTATGAACCCTGATTGAACAAGATCAATTTCATATTTTGTGAACTGAAATATCAAATTAACCAAACTATGAACTGAGACTGGGCTAGCAGGCTTGAGTGCTGAGCTACATGACTAGCATTATCTCAATTAAATCATAAGCATCAAATGCCACAATCTAATCACTTAGTCAACCATACATTACATTTCCACTAAGAGAGCGAACACCTTTTTCCCAAGAGCAAGCTTTACCAACTTAGGAAGGCATGTTGTTTTAGCATCAACTAAGTTATAGCCTAAAAAAGATTGAGGTAATTGAGCCAAAACTACTCATACAAAATCTGAGATGTGGCCCTGGGTCACAAATCCCTAAAGTATAAACGTGAGAAAGGAAACATGCATCAATGTATGACGGCTACATATGATTGATAAGCACCTGATCAATTTTAGGAACCATCTTCCACAAAATTGATCCCCTCACTGGATTACGCCCAACTTGATATGTAAGTTTCTTCTCTGAAAACCTTGTCAGAAGAGGACCTGGTTGCAAAGGTCCAATCATCTCAGCAGTAGAGAAAGATAAAGACAAACCACGATAATTGATACTAGCATGATATTTTGGTATGACTAACTTGATTTGTCAGGGTTTAATATACCTCCTATTGAGCCAGTTTCGATAATCTCTGAGCGATCTCGGCGACAATAGATTCTAAAGCAAGTTTTCCTGAATCCCAGTCTGCTTTTTGTTTGTCCAACTTCTTCTGTTCTGCTTGTTGAACTTTATCAGCTTCTTTTTGCATCTTTCGTTCCTGCAAGAAAACAACACCCTCTCATATTCTGTATTCTATGTCATGCACCACACATCTTCTATAAAATACAGTACACGCCAAACCTCTTGCTGTCGTTTTTTCTCTTCAGCCATTTTTTCTTTCTCTTCCTTACTGAGTCTCTTGCGTTCCTATATAATGCACAAAAATCTCTTATTTAAGTTGCATCTTTGTGAAACTGAATCAATAAGTTACATGCTAAATCAGCCAGACCTGTTTTTTCTTTGGTTGTTCGACAGGCTGAGCATTCTCTTCCATGTTGTGTTTCTCCTCTTCTTGCAGAGAAGAATTTTCACAAGGCGACATAAACTCGGCAAACGGCTCTCTGGACCCGAAGTCATCCAACTCATCATCACTGTCCACAGATATCGGTCCACAGATATCGGACAAGAAGCTCCTGTAAGGCACATGTAAGAGTAACTTGGTCACTCCGGCAGAACTGTAGGCAGACACCAGAACATGCATTCATCCAGTAATTCATGCAATTGCATAGGATGATAGGACGACTCCCAGATAAGAAACGGAGAAAACAAAACGAAAGCACTCTTATTGCTAGGAGCTGAAATTCCTGGTTGGGTTAGAAATCTCACAAAAAGGATTATGTCAATGAGCAGCTACTGTGTAAGTGTTGTATATGAAGCAACATGTTATCCAGAAGCCTAGTATAGTATTCGATTCTTTAAATGCCTGCCTCTGTTGATAAGGAGAGTTAAACGACCTTCCCCATCAAGCATCTCCAGAACTAAATTTTATCTATCTAACCATATAGCAACTTCCACAGGTAAAGCCGGTGTGCTCGACAAAATGACCATTAATTAATTCTTAAATCTAGCTTAAAAATGTAATGAAGGAAATCAGCTACAAGGCTAAGTGAAGAAACTTCACCAGACGATGCAGGCACGCGGCCAGCAGAAGAGAATGCTGGGACGGTAGGAGAAGGACCAGCCGGGCGCGGGGTGGTTAAGCCTGGTGTCTCGGCAGCAGCATTGTCGTCGAGGAGGAGGAGGATCGGCGTCGCGGACGGGCGCCGCTTCGGCGGGGGAGGGGCCTCGTCGTCGAGGGGGATCGGGCCCCGGAGACGCGCTGCCTCCACGGGCGTGGCGGGGAAGGGGAGAAGGCGGCGTGGAAGTCCGGAGGGGACGGAGCGGGTGGGGTAGGGGGGGGAGGCGTCGAGGGATTCCGAAGAGGCGCCGGCTGCCGCGGTTGAAGGAGTGGCACGGGAGCGCCTGCGCGGGAGGGCGGGAGAGGAGGCGGCTACGTCGTCGTCGTCGTCGAGGAGGAGGATCGGGGCCACGGAGACCCGCTGCTTCCACGGGCCCGGCGGAGAAGGGGAGAAGTCTGGAGAGGCGCCGGCTGCCGCGGCCGAGGGAGTGGCACGGGAGCGCTTGCGCGGGACGGCGGGAGAGGAGGCGGCTAGGTCGTCATCGTCATCGTCGATGATCTCGACGACCGGGAGGGATGCCATTGGCTTGGTGGTGGGCCTGGTCTGGGCGCCGCCGCTTCCCGGGGTCTCGTGTTCTTCGTCGGATTTTGGGATTTGGGGGTGGGGATTCGACTCGAGGGTTTCTGGCTTTCTGCCGAGGCGGGGGGATTTTTGATTTTTGGATTTCGCGTTTCGGTGGGTTTCTCTGCCGCGGCCTTGCATCTATGTACTATGTCCCCAAAAATCTAAAATGGGGCCGGGTTATGGGAGAAAATTGCAAGAAACCACCACATTTGGGGCTAGGGTTTCAAAAACCACCATGTTGCAGGAAAATTTCAAAAGACCACCAACATTGGGTAACAGCGACGCAAAAGACACTGATTGAGTCATTTGCACTGGCTAAGCGTGTTTCAGACAGGCGGACCCCGATGTCAGGCCCACGTGGCAGGAGGAAAATGGTCAAAGGGCAGAATCGAGCACGGCGGAGGCGCCGTGGTGCGGGCGGACACGAAATCGACCCTGGCGAGGCGCCGACGGGCGGGCGCGAAATCGAGTGGCGCCGACGGTCGTGCGGCAGCGCTGGGGCTAGGGGGCAGCTCGCGGTCGTGTGCCGGCGGCGGTGCTGGGGCTAGGGGGCGGGTCGCGGTCGAGCGGCCGCGGCGGCGCTGGGCGACGCGGGCGGGTCGCGGTCGGGCGGCGGCGGCACTGGGGCAACGCGGGACGGGCGGCGACGCAGCGAAGGACGGTCGCGGCGTGGAGGACGAGGTTCGCCGCCGGCGTGGGGTGCGCGGGGGAGCTCGCCCGTGGACTCCATGGCCGCCTTCAGGGCATGCGACGCCCGGGTGCCCCCGGGGAACCGCTGCAGCTCGCCGTCCGCGAGCACCACCCTCGCCGCCGTCGCCTCCCCAACCGCGGCGGAACCCGCCACCGACCCCGATGTCAGGCCTCGTCTCTCTGCTGCCTTTTTTTATCTCAGAGAGAGAGGGAGCAGATGATAGTGGGCCCCACTATTTTGTTTACAGAAAACCGGTCAGAATTTCAATTAGACCACGCAAATGACTCAATCAGTGTCTTTTGCGTCGCTGTTACCCAATGTTGGTGGTCTTTTGAAATTTTCCTGCAACATGGTGGTTTTTTGAAACCCTAGCCCCAAATGTGGTGGTTTCTTGCAATTTTCTCGGGTTATGGTGCCTGTTTTTTATGAAATTCGAAATCGATATTTTAGGTTTCCAAAATCGAGAAAAAAATCCCTAAATTATTCGCTCCTTTACTCAACTAACGTTGTGTCAAAGCAAATTGACCGTGATGCAAGCTAACCATCAGAAGTAGAAAATTTTCAGTAACTGTAAAAAATAGTTCTTTCGGTAAACAATATCATTTATGATATAACCATTTGGAATTAGCAATTATATCGAAAAAATATAGGCGTACAATTGACTTCAGTACATTACGACGAGCCCATTCAGAGAAAACAATTATAGGATTTACGTCTGTTTGGAGGATCTGTAGAATCATATGCCTATTTTGTACGACCAATATTTCTCATACTAACCATATATTTCCCTGCGTCTCACAAGCCCACCATTGTTCCCCTCGTTACTTCTTTATTCGTCTTTTCACTTTGAAAAAATCATCCGTTTTGTTTCTTCACTCGACATAACTTCTATTTTACCAAAATTTTCTCTATCTATCTTCTACCCAGTTGAGTAGTGGTCGCAGTCATGTTTGATCCATGCCCCATTTATATATAACATGGTTTGGCTTCACCATACAATGTTCCTCGAAATGAAGGGTATTTATTATGTATCGTGGCCAATGGCAGGAGAATGTGGCACCATTTTTCTCTTTGTTAAGTCTTGAAGCTTCGTTGTTGGGCATCTACATTTATGACGAGGGGTGTCATACATAAGGTTTAGACTTGTAGTGCATATCGTCATTTTCTTGTCCAAGAAAATAACAAACAACGGAACAGTGTTGATTAGAATAGTGTACGAAATCCAAAACCCAGTATCAAGATATAATAGAATCCATACGCAATGAGTGTGAGTTGTTCGTCTCATCATTGAGGCAAAGTGGGAAAATTGCAACATTCACTCCACTCATAATCATTAATGATAATAAATAGTACATTAACTACATGAGCTTCAGATGTTAGACTATCCACAACTAACATAACCTTCCCTCATTCATTTTAGTGTACATACTAGCAACTACTACTATTCCCACTCTTCACAAGTGAGTATAATGCATCATACAATTGCTCCCCATCTACAAAACATCTAGTCGCTCCCTGTGATAGAAAGTGAGCAGAATCACCAAGAAATTATTGAGCACTCCCTTTGTTAGGGCATCCGAAGGCAGATAGCCAAATTGTTGGGCCCAAGAAGGTTAATTACCACCTTTATTTATGAAATAATGCACGATAGTTAGGAAATAATCACAAGAAAAGGGCCTTAGATTGTTGAACTATTTGAAAATGGAGAGGGTTCTAGGAAACCCGATGGAGGGAGTATTAATTAGGCAGCGAAAAAGTAGATCTCCCATGTGTGAATTGATTTCCACCAATGCAGTCACTAGCTTGTAAATCAAGCAACAAGCACCTACCAGTGTCGGTGTGCCGACACTAGAAAAAACCCGTTGCAACTGAAAAAGAAACACAGTTGCAACCCACTTGC
The DNA here is from genome assembly GCA_947311845.1 of Poa pratensis. Lineage (NCBI taxonomy): Eukaryota > Viridiplantae > Streptophyta > Magnoliopsida > Poales > Poaceae > Poa > Poa pratensis. The sequence goes on along the minus strand of CAMZMU010000051.1, from coordinate 55,798,165 downwards.
AAGTCAATAATCTCAATTGTAACACACTTGCAACTCCCACAATATCACAAATAATGACACAATGAAACGGTTGAGGACTTGACCGAGATCCAACTTTAAACTCGATCAACCGAGAATTAGTAAAAGTCATAAAAATATAATAATGACGAGGTACTAAAAAATTATTGAGAATATTCTTTTTATGCATGATATTGAGGACTTTAGTGGACTGACAAAAGTATAGAATTAAAAAATGTCAACATGGTGCATAGTTCTTGTTCAAGAGCTTAAAAATGTTCACATGAGTTACACAATAATGGGTGACAGTCATATGACCAAGAATTGAGATAATTCTTGATCGGACGAGCGCTAGCCGTGTTCATAAACAGAATTCGCCATAGTTGTGCATGATATGCAACTTCCCACCAATAAAGTTGCATATTTTAAGTTTATTATTCCCCTAGCTGGTTGAAAGAAACTAAAAATATTTAGCCAGTTGCACATAATTCAAGCTATGGGGAATAAATATTTTATTTTTAACAAATGAAGTTGCACACCAAGAGAGAGAAAAAAAAGGAAAAAACAAATAAAATTAAAACAGCAATTTAGCAGCCACAAAGTAAAAAAAAAGATAGAAACTGATCCGCTCGTTTCAAACAACAGACAAACATGCATAGTCCATCACCCGTATAGAAAAGGCCACATGGATATAAAAGCCCATGCTAGTAAAACAGAAGAAAGAGAGCCCATGATAACAAGCAACAGCGCCAAGCAAAATAACACAAGTTCGTTCAAAAAAAAAAAGCAAAATAACACAAGCAACACTAATACGAATCTTTTTTTTTTTTTGCGAGGAAAAGTACAGTACATTAACCAAGAAACTGCCCAGAAAACATAAAAATTACAACGAGGTCCTTCTGGAACAGTGGCTTCATCTTCACCGCGAAGAACGCCGCGCCGGCGAATCCTGCAGCGAAACCTCCATGGCCTTGGACTGGGAGGCTCCCCATCGCGAGCAAGAAGTCGAACACTCCTCGGTGCAGAGCACCTCCACTCTTCACGCTGGTCGACGCCGCCATCTTGGTCAACAGCACCACACTCTTCAAGTCGTCAGCCACCGGAACCGCCATCCCTCGGTCTCCGGCGAAGGGGATGACCTCCCGAGCACTCCGAGGAGCCGCAGACGAGGTCGGGGTAGCAGATCTGCGGCGGAGCTCCACCGGAGCCGCGCCGACAGAGAGGAAGCCCGCCACCACAAAAAGGCACGCCAACGCCACCGCTTCCACTCCAGCGCCGCCGGCCGCCACACCCACACGCACACCTAACTTACATAGCGCGGATCCGGGGATCCCCCGTCCTCCCGCCGCCGCAGCGGCCGCCGGAGGGCGGGGAATCCGGCGAAACGCCGGCTTGGAGCTGATGCGCGCGGAGACGCCTACAAATCGCCCGATTTCTACTGTAGATGGGGAACGGGCACGAGGTCCAAGCTCTCCTTGGCTTTAACACTAATACGAATCTTGACGCCACTGGATCGGATGGTCTCCATGTTGAGTGAGAATTAACTAGTCTCGGTTGACTGAGAATTAACGATTCCGTTTTACTAGTTTGAACCAGAGCGTTGTCACCTTCAAGCCAACAAAAAAAAAACAGTGCCTCAATGTGAGATGTTGAGATAAATCAAAAGATGGACTACAAGACCATGGTGAGTTATCATTCATGCTTTTGCTTGGCCGGGGCGACGTCAATGAAGATGGTGCGCATGCTCGGCAAAGGTGCACAAGCCTCGGCTATTCAGTGTGGATTCTTTGTGGATATAAACCAAAAGTAAAAATACAAGAAATGAAAACATGAAGCGTGAATAAAACTAGCGACGTCTCGTCGGGTCAATGGAGCAAAGTGATCATGGAGAAATATCGGCAGCGCAACATGGTAACAGGCCCTTGTCTTGTAGGCTCTTAACCGTGTCGTAGAGAGACTGGCTCGCGTCCATGAAGCCAACGCCGAGCTCCGTGATCCTTCGGCTGCTGAACCGGCATCCCTTCTTCATCTCGCCCATCTCATCCTTGCATCTTGTGGGCACGGGGTACTCCGGGAAGAGCTTGGCGAGTATGCGGCACACCTCGGCGCGGTGCAGCGTGCGGCCGGCGCAAAGGTACCGGCCGTGCGCGTCTGGCGCCTCATAGACGCGCGCGTGCGCGTCCGCGACGTCTGAGCCGCGTTGGCGTACGTCTGCACGGAGCCGTCGAGGTACTTGGCGACATGCCAGGCGCTGGCGTTCACTGTCGTCTGCAGCAGCGGGCCGAGCACTAGAGACGGGTTCACCACGACGAGGTCCAGGTCTCTCTGCTTGGACGCAGCCCGCTCCGCCACCGTCTTCGCGTAGCAGTACCAGTTCTGCATGCATCAGTGGAAATTGCATGTTCACTTGTCTGATTCACGTCATCTTACATCACAGTGCTTCTTCCAACAAAAGATTTGGCTGACCTTGGTGTCCCTGAAGAACTCGAGGTCGCTCCAACATGTCTCGTCGGCCTCCTCCTCGGGGCTGCGGCCAGGATCCATGTACACGGCGCCGATCGACGATGTCATCACCACACGCCGAATGCCACCCACGTCCGCCGCTGCGTTGATCACATTCCTCGTCCCGTTCACCGCCGGCTCGATCATTTTCTCCTGCATGCATACATGAACCTTTGTCAGTCCCCGTACATTTGATGTCAGTACTAGCTAGCTAGTGCGTGGGTAAGGGCAGCAATGGCTGGAGAGAAGTAAGTAAAGTACCGGGTCATCGGTGACGGGGCAGGCGGTGTGGAAGACGCCCTCGCATCCTCGGAATGCGGCGGCGAGGCTCTCCTTGTCGAGCAGGTCCGCCGGGAAGAGGGTCAAGCGCTCGGTGGCACCTTCCAGGGCTCTCAGGTGCGCATTCTTCACGACGTCGTCTCAAATTACATACAAAATTAACATCAGGACATGCACAAATTTATGTATCATATGTTGCCACACAGTCGATGGAAAATGTATCAACTGAAGGACGACGTGCCCTGACCAGGGTTCCGGACCGTGCCGTGGATAGTGTAGCCCTTCTCCAGGAGGAGCTTCACGAGCCATGACGCGATGAAACCTCCGGCGCCAGTCACACAAACAGTGCGACCGTGACCAGTGGCGCCGACGCAGTTTACCGTATCGACATGATCAAAACCCATGTCTCTGTTTGCAGCAAGAGGTTGCGAATTTGCTAGGACTTGCGATGGGCAACAGAAGCGTACCCCGACTAATCTCAAGTTCCAGAACGAGCTGTCTACTGAAGAGAAGAATGGCTTGGCGGGGGGCAATTTGCAGCAAGAGGTTGCAGATTTGCTAGGACTTGCAATGGGCAACAGAAGACTCTCAAGTTCCAGAACGAGCTGTGTACTGAAGAGAAGAAGGGCCTTTTGGCCGATATATATAGAGCCGGGACGACGCTATGCGTGGTTGGTGCTACTCACGTCCGACATGCCATGCTTGATTTGGATCGACATCAAACTATGCCTACGATTTTTTTTTCATAGTTTAGTCATCTTTTTATCACGTGTTCCGTATAATTCAAGTACATAGCATTTTCTACGCTACACTGACCGGTCGGGCCATAACTATATGCATGTAGCTCGGACTAATAAAGTTCCACGCAATTTCATTTCAAGCACATGCATATATATACATTATTTAGAATGCAGATTGTGGAGAAAACAATCCCCTTCCGTTGATTGCACATCAACGAAACCAGGACCAACAGATTGGGTTCTCTCGTTTTTGCAAAATATGCAGTTCTTTACAGGCTGTCTGACATTGTCAACCATTCTACATGTCTAAGAATGTATCCCCACTAATATAGAGCCGGATAACGCATGCGTGGTTGATCGGTAGCCACGTCCCATATGCCATACTTATTTTGGATCAACTGCAAATCTGTTTAGTTGCCTATATTGCAGTTCCTACCATAAAGAATTTATATTCGCTGACCGTACTGGGTCAGATTAAGCTTTCTATAATAAGCATCGAACTTGTCCTCACGCGTATCAGGTGTTGATTATGAGAAAATTGACTTTTGCTACTAAGTTGCTGTGACTCTGATTATATGTACAAACTTGATCCGGCTTTGTTACTGGTTTGTGAAAATAAAATAGGGCATCGCTTAGTTCTCGCCGAAATTTGGTTTGTGCCACTATTTTCGTTGAATTGTCAAAAAGACATTAAGTCGAGCGACCTCGTTATTTGTATACCACTCGATGTGTTTTACGTCGACTCCCAACTAGATGAAAATCAAGTGAAATTTAGTAAAATGAACTGCACATGGCAAGCTAACAGCTAAGTGCTAACACATCTCCACCTTCAACCAATCAACCCTCCAACAAGATGCAACATTTTTTGATAAAGAACAAGATGCAACATACAAGAACTACATAGTATCGCACCGCTGAACATGATCTGTTCTATAGGATCGTACCGCTGCATCCTTGACTAATAAGGAGGCAAGCGCCAGGTTGATGAATTCTGACCTGTGGGCCAGAGCGTGATTAACGGCTTGGATCGCACCAGTCGGTGCCATTCTACGGCTGTAGAGGATCGTTCTCGTTCAGCTCTGCCTCTGCTGTCCAGGGTGGTCCATAGGTTCTACATAGTAATCGAGTCACACATAACTTGTTCATGCATTAAACTGAAGTTAGAAGCACAAAAAAGGCATATTATAAACCGATTTCAGATCACATGCCATCGGGACACATATTTCTTAGTTAAAGTAAATCTACCAATCCACATTTTCATTTTGCGACTTCAGCAATGATGAATAATGACGACCTATGTTCAGGAAGCGAGCCCATGATCAAATACTACAAACTGAAAGACACTGCACAACCAAGATTTCATCTGTCTCCACTTACTGCACTGAAGACATGCAACTCCAACAATCTTTTGTACTGGCCTTGTTCTATCTCCGCTTCATTTGCACCATGTAATAACAGGAGCTCGATAATACAATCTTCCGAGTCAATATCATTACACGCGCCTCTTTTCTGTCTCTTCTTCCAACAGTCCATCTCGTCTGCGTGCATGGTCTGATCCCTGCCATCTCGTCTCTTTCGCCCTTGCTTTTTGCTGATATTTTCTTCTGGTGGACAGACATCTTCATTTCCAAGAGCAGATCGTGAATCAGTTGCATTTGCAGTAGGAGCCTTCCTAATTTCATCGATCCGACACTTAGCAGCTTCCATCCGTGCTCTCCGCAGCTTCTGCAACTCCATTCCAGCAGTAAACGATGGAGGAGGTGCGTCATAGCCAATGTCAATATCTGCTACCTCATCAAGGAGCATGTCCTTGGTCCAGTCATTATCCAGCGAATCCATCCACGGTTCCAGCTCCAACACTCTCTTCCACTGTTCCCTCCTCCTAGCAACATTACCAACCACCAAACGTACCTTCAGCTGAGCGATCCTCTCTCTTAAGAGATTCTGGTAAGTATCTGAGCTGCATCTCTCTGAAATCTTCAGCTGAGAGATCGTCTTCAAGACATTCTGGTAAGTATCTGACATGCAACTCTCAGAGATCTTCAGCTCATCGATCATCTTTAAGACATTCTGGTAAGTATCTGACATGCATCTCTCTGAGGTCTTCAAATTCTTGAAATCGCCTTCAACAATCTTCAGGTACTTGGACTCGTCCAAGCCAACAGATGAGGACACCGGCACAACGGCGGCAATGTCTGCATCGAATCCCTCTAGAAATCGTTCCGACTGGTCGGACTCCATAAGCCGGAGCAGGATGGGGGCGTTCTGGAGCAGGTTTCCGGCATTGACGTCGGCGCCCCACGGAAGCAACTTCTGCGCGACACGCACCAGCGCAGCAACCAGCTCGGTGTATCGGCGGCGGCTGGTGCATGGCACCGCCGAGATCTCCTGGGCAATGGCTTCCACAGACACAGAGGTGGTGACCCCGTTCAGCTCTGCGGCGAAAGCGATCAGGCCGGCCAGAAACGGGAGCGGGTGCCGGCCGGTGGTGAGCGACCACTTGGAGGCGCAGCGGAGGAGGAATCGGGCTCGGGAGAGGATCGCCTCCATCTTCTCACCCGCAGAGGCGGAGAGCAGGCGCGACCGGCGCACGGCGTGTTCCAGCGAAGTGTAGTAGTCGAAGGACGGGAGGGGAGGGAGGGAGAGGTGGGAGGCGACGCTGGACACGAGGTCGGCTAGCGCGAACGTGGTGCGGGACGCGGCCTCGGCGGCATCGGGGAGGAAGAGCGGGATGCGGTGGGATCGCGCGACGAGGAAGGCGCAGGCGGCAGCGAGCGCGGGGAGGGAGGTGATGCCCGGGGTGGCGAGATTCCCGTCGGTGGCGGATTGGGCCATGCTGAGGACCTCCTCGACGCGGGTGGGCGGGAGTCCGAGGTGCGCGGCTGTGGAGGTGATGACGGCGGAGGCGGCGGACTGGGAGGTGTAGCAGACGAAGGAGGGACCGGGGTAGTCCAGGCCCCCATCCTCGGTGAAGGCGGGCGCGTCGACGAACTCGGCTGCGCCGGCGTCGTGGATGAGGCCGCAGGAGGTGCAGACGAGCGCGCCCGAGTCCGGGTCCGAAACCACCGGGCCCTCGCCGCACGACCAGCACGTCGACTCCATCGCGCGCGCGACCGGCGGCGGGGAGGGCAGACGCTGAGGGCGGCGGCTTGACGCCTGCGTCAAATGCGGAAGAAACGCTGTGGGGTTTCGATTCCACGGCCAATTCGAAGCCCATCTCATGACGACTCCATGGAATTTGTGTGATGTCGTCAAATGCGGCCCATGCTAGAATTTCTCAGGTGTTCCCAACATGACAACATGCGTTGTATACCGAACCGGAGCGGTTTTTTTTTTTTTTGCGAAACACAAAACAATGCAGGCGCTCATATACACGCGCACACACTCCGCTCTATGAACGCACGCACGTGGGTCGAGGCTTAAGATTGACGAAGTCACCACAGGCGCCTAGTTGTCGACGGGAACGTCGCCTCCCACTGAAATCGCCATAGTTATTAGGGCATGTATACAATACAATGTAAGGAAGTCAGATGTTTTAGCTTATAAGTGTAGATGTACCCATTATCAAAAATAAATTTATATATTTTTCAATATGTCAAAAAAAATCTAAATAAGAATGTCGGGTGTACGTCCGGACATTCTATATTTACACACAAAATTTCATAAAGAAAAGACATTTTTGCGGCCTACGTAAAAAGGACAAATAAAAGTTTCGTGAAAAGTCATTTTGGAGTATCGGAATTTGTCTTTTTATACAGGACACAAAAAATGTCATGTTTTCACGAATTTTTTTCTATGAACGGAGCATATCCGGGTGTACATCCGAAAATTTGTTTGAATGTTTTTTACATTTTGAAATGCAGTTGTTGAGTAGTTGGTGCATATACACCTACGAGTAAAAGATGATTTCCCAGTCCGATCTTCTTTGAAACTTAGAGAAGGTAATAAATAGGAAAATGCTAGGCGTGGCTGTAGCGAGGCCTCCCTACAGCCGCCTCCAGAGCCGTCCGATCCGTTAAGTGAAACGATCTCGCGCGTCCGATGTACGTAGCAAAAATGTTTCGCGTGTAGCATTTTTTGTCTTTGTATGGAACATCCTATGTAGCAAAAAATATTTCAAAATAAATTATGTCTGATAAAATGTACCAAAAAATCTAACGCAGCAATTTGTGTTTGCGCATGTAGCACGGGTGTGTAGTAAAACAATTCGGATATGTAAAAACAACGACATGTAGTAAAAAAATGTTGTAGCACTATAAACAGATCCATGTAGCAAAAAAACAAAAACATATCCAACAAATCCCAATTTGATTGTAGCAAAACGTGAGTGTAATGTCACTTTGCATAAATCAGTGTAGCATGTGCACTGAAATCATTGTAGCACTTTGTCCATGATTACGCAACAAAAACGAGTATCGCATGTAGCAAAACCTCACACCGCATGTAACACCAACAAAACCCAAAACTGACCTCTCTCTCTCTGTCAAGGCATGTCCATGGCCGATTCGAGCTCTCCGCCCATGAATCCGCGACTCCAAAGGTCTGTAGAAGATGGATCGAGCGATGCCCAATCCAATCGCTGGATCCGGCGACCTGAAGTCAATTTGGAGCTCCGTCCTTGAACATCCATGGCGGTGGCGCTCATGCCCCATGGACGTGCGGCGGCGGCCCGCTAGCAACGTCGGCTGGAGAAGGAGCCGACCAGCGGCGAGCGGAGAGGACGACCGGGAGGAGCTGCAGCCGCGGCCCGTGGGGGGAGAAGCAGGCGCCATCCATGGCGGCAGACCGGGAGCGATGAGGCCACCGATTTGAAGACGAGCTGTAGAAGAAGACTGGAGGAGGAGCCGCCGGCAAGCGGAGGACTGCGTCGGGGAGGTGCAGCGGCCGCAGAGCACGCGGGGAGAGGCGGAGGAAGCAGGCGGGACAGGTCGGCGTCGGCAGAATCTCCTGCGCGTGGCGCGCGTGCTAGAGGAAAGAAGGACGGGCGGGTACGTGCTAGAGACATAGCCGGCTTCCTAATAAATATCAGTCTTACGATGTATTATATTTTATTGTCATCTTTAACAATTAATAAGAATTAATTAAATTTGATTGTGAAATTATTTTAATAAGGGAGGCATCTGTTACAATGGACAAAATAGTTTCCTCTTAGTTTTTAAGAGATCATCTATTAGCTGAGGGAAGACAATCTCTCTTTTCATTCTCTTTCCTCCAACTAAGGAAAAATCCGACATGGCATCAAGTGGCATCTCTAAAGGAAGACCGACGACCCTATTGTACATGTCCTTAGATGGGCTAAATTCTTGCGACACCACGGTCACACTGCTCCCACTTGCTTTTTTGTTTCTCTTAATATGAACAAATGAAATTTCAACACACAAACTAATAATACTCCAAACTAAATAAGTGTCAAAACTGGGGTTAGTTCAAACTGAGACACTTATTATGAATTGGAGGAGGTAGTACATATATTTAGTACGGAATTACATGGGCCACCCCTTAAGCATACGATTTTTCCGTCTTCATGGAACATAGCATGCACTAAGCTTCATTACATATAAGCAGGGAGTTGAAATTTCAGCTTGGTTGTGCAACACCTAATACATATGCACTAACCTAGCAAGCTTCATTATATAAGCGGGGAGTTGAAACTTCAGCTTGGTGGTGCAACACCTCATACATATGCACACTAACTCAACAAGTCTGGATCCTACTTGCACGTATCGGCCTTTAGGGATTTACTCGGTAGCATCTGCTTCCATTCCGCCATCTTGAGCCATGAGAGTTCTGTACACCCGTTTAGAACACACTGGCCCCACTCTTCTGCTTTCCTCACCTACACGGTCTTCGCACTTCAGGTCCTGAAGCAAAAGCTCCTTCTCGCGATCCTGATACATGCACAGAGTTAAGCTATCACGCTGCTTTAGAATGTGGTGGTGAAGGGGGAGAACTTACGGTTTTAGTGGGATCCATGTATACATTCAGAAGAGATCTCATGGTGCCGTACTTCTTCCAGATTGCAAGGGCAAACCTTGGCTGGACTTTGGGGATAGCTATCAGAGCCTTCATCCTGTCACGAATGATTTAGTGACATATTAGATAGGATAAAGGCAGAACAAAGGACATGTAACTCTCATCTGAATGTCAGAATTTAAAAGATCCATATATGCATGGATGCATTGGATGCTAAAAATGAACTTGACTAGAAAAAAATATGGCCAACATGTTAATCCATATGGTGCTACTGCAATCATGTTGCTCAGATTTAGTTTAACATCATGATCATATATCAGGTGGTTTCATTCGGTCCAGTTAAAGCAAAAAAAAAAATCACCCACTGACATCTATGATAGTTGAAGCAAAATGTCAAAAATATGAAATCTCACTGGGCTTACATGTACGATATAGAATTTCAACTGCCAATTTCATACAAATAAACTTTGCTTATTTTGATGGAGAGAGCAACACCACAAAACTTAATCGAGTTTACAACTCAGGTACCACGACAGGCTACGCCTATGCCAGACGGAAGAGAAGGAAACAACGTTCGTGTAGAAAAAGCAACTCGTGTTTTAGTAGTCTATGGCTTGGTGAAAATTCAATTAGAGAGAAGGAAAAGTAAGGCAATAATCGAACTGCAACAGTGCAAATAACCTTATACAAAATGAAATACTGGAAATGTGCAGCTTATAATATATGAAAACACAGAGCAGTTTTCAGCTTAGTAGAATGGAATAATCAAAGAGGATAGCACTGAACTGAGATCTGATCAAGTATATAGCTCTATGCACAACTTACCAGGTATCTTTCTTAGCCAGATCTTTATCAATGAAATTTTTAGGAATCACTGCACCGTTAGCATGCACAGATAACCACGACAGTGGTTTCCTGCACAACAGTAAACAGAGAAAATTGATGAAACATAGAGCTGCTTACATATTCAGTAAAACTACTTATGTGCAACAAACGGGCATCAAAATCATATCATCGGGTAGAACTACCATATTGCACAATATAAAGACATTACGAGGTAGGTACTCCCTAATCTACCTCAGAGGAAAAACACATCAAGTACAAACTAGCTACTAGATAAAACATCAGTCACTAGATAAAACATCAGTCATAATGGAAGAGTAACAAATATCAAAGGTATTCTGTTTTTGTGTCTTCCTGCAGAAAGTTCATCGTATTAGCTGTGATTTAGTGTCTACAGGCACCTCGGCATTTCCCTTCCGGTTTTGTGAGTGTGGAAGACTAACGTGAGACTAGTACTCACTAGAAAAGTAACATGTGAAATGCTTTGATGCGAATGAAGTCAAATTAAGTACATCCATCTAACATAATCATGCGCATGAGAGTTGTAAAGGAAAAAAGTGATCAAATGAAATTATTGTAGCTTCTTATACCAATGATTAACGTTAGGAAGCTTAAAACAGTGTACAACATGTTGTTATGATGTACAAAAGAATATTTTCAAATACCTTCACCGTTATTTTCCAATAAAATAAAAATCCAATACATGGTTCCAACAGCTAATGCAACTGTATATGTAAATGGGTATAGCAATGACGGACAGCATAGAGTAACTGAAGTAAAGGGGAACAAAAAAGTTACAGATGAACTGTCAAAAATAAAGTAAAAACCATTGTGAAGTTAATTATCCTGATCTATCAAATTTAACTTACCTGAATTTGCAATTTGCAAGACTAGATGTAAGGCCAACAACATGCTCTGCTACTTCAGCTTCATCTGCGCATTGCCTTGAGTGAACTTTAACATAGTGTGTTACTAATTTGCAAAAAACCTAAAAAGAAACATATCAATGACACATTCTTGAAAAAAGAGTTCATGAAAAAAACTGATACAGTTAAGAACAGACCTCTTCCACAGGTGGGCGTCTCCAACTATTAGCGCTGGATGGATTCCTATACTGAGTTCGCTCACTAACATGCCAAAAAAATATAGGACATTTTAGCATTCTCAAATAACAAAATATGATTTATATCTTACAAGTTACTACAGGAACATTTCAAAAGTATTAGGCAGAACTACCATGTAAATCAGCTTTTCTTCCTTCCTTGACCATTCGTCATAATTTCCAGGATTTTGTGTGTTGATTATGGTTTATATAATAAACAGGGACATCAGAATGAACAATGGTGTAATGGGTACTATGTAACAGCAGTCAGAAAATCTGTGCTGTGCATAGCTTAGGTGAACATAAAACAATGAAATGTAGGAAAGCTTAGCATGCCAAAGGTATAAATAATGTTGTCGGGTAGTTACCATTAGTGCACAAAGAACAAGGGCTTTCATACACAGTGAGAGCATAAGATATAACGATCAACAAAAAACAGGTAACTTAGACTTAAGGAACCAACCATTTATTTATGTAGTTCATCAATTTATTAGTGATGTAGCAAATAGTGAATGTTGGATAGCGAGTTTGAACTTCGTGAACATGATCAGCGAAGGAACCACTGCTGATGAGATCGCAGAATTCCTCAGCTTGGAGCACAAACAGAATATATGGCACTTCTGACACTGAAGCTGGATCCTGCACAAAAAGTATTCGCTTAGGAATCAGGACATATGACGAGGTCATGCTACTGATTATGCAGAAATATATGCCACTCTAGGATAATAATCCGGTGGTTACATATTAACAATTTGACTTTTCTATGTCACGGCACCTTGGATCTATATCATATTGTTTTTGTGTGCCATAAGGATACGTTTTCCAATTCACAGAAATAGAAAATGAAACACCTGGAAAGTGTTTTAACTTACATTCTACTTTTGCATGGCGTTGAATGTGTACATATCTTTCTTTTATACTAGCTAATTGCTCATGTGTTGCTACGCCATTTTCTTATTGCATGAGTTGTCTAGACAATTGTGTCATCGCAGTCCCAAACATTGTGCCACAAGAAATTATCTAAAAAAACAATTTATCTCAAAACATACGACCAATTAATCAAAAGACCGTGATATATGTATGTCTACTACAAAGAACAGATAATACATTACAGTAATTCTTGGCAACTTAAGACATAATCACACTGAGTGAACGGACCACCACCAACTCAGATTTTATATGAGTACGAAGATAAAGGTTATAACATACTTCCATATAACTTGAACAATGGATAGTCCTACTGGTGTAGCACCTCTGTTGACACGGCAACACAATTCGTTTGTTTATTTGTAGATATTTCAGGATTTGGCCCATAACACTAGAAATTGGAATGCCCTATACTTAATTAATTGTCACCTTTTATGACATTGCTTTGTCGGAATTCAAGTTGTCTTACACTCTCACATGAAAAGTCTAGCTGAATGTAGTCTGATAAGGGCCCTTTGCAAGGGAGAAATTTCAGAGAAAAAATGGAGGGTCACAATCCTAAAAAATCATATTCTTGCCCTTTGGATCATCTCATTGCACCAAAGGATATTAATAGGATAGGGTATTTCCCTACGAATTTTGGAGGAAACCAAACATGAGCTCCATTCATGGAAAGTTTACTTCGAAAGTTCTAGTGCATCTTCTCACATTCACTCTTCCTTCTCTCCATAATCAAGTACTCCATCCGTTCCTAAATGTAAGATGTTTTAGCTTTTTGTGGCCCACACGTGCACTTAAACATGTCTATATACGTGTGGGCCGCAAAAAGCTAAAACATCTTACATTTAGGAATGGAGGGAGTAAGACTTAATCTCGAAATTTCTGTATTTTTCTTGTGAAGTATCCACTATCCAAAGGCCTCTTTTCAACAATTCTTGTATTTTAGCTTCAGATAAGATCCAAAAAAATCCAATCCTGTGTTTTTCATATTCCTGTGTTTCAAAGGGGCCTATGTGGATAATGTACATAACATATATTTTGAATACTTCTGATTTTTTTTTGCAATTTATGGTTCATCGGGCTACGTCAAAAACCATTTTGCCACCATTACTTCATAGCTCCAGTACAATGCTTCCAGGGTAGTTCCCTATTTACAAGTATTTATACTTCTTGCATTATATCTTCCACAAGAGAGCTTTTCCGATGATTCTGACTTTACAAAATGGGTGGCATTTTTTATTCTACTAAGAGAACCTCATCTTCTCTGTACAGACTCCTATTTGCACAACTAAGCAAAATGGTTCGAATTCCATTTAGTTTCATGTTTGAATCTACATGTAATGATCCGTCCTGGTTATGGAGAACACTCCTACAGATAAAAATTTATTGAATTGTGAACTGAATTACTGAATTGTGTCAATTAACCAAAATATGAACTGGGCCTAGGCAGTGGAATTAACTGCTGAGCTATAGAGCAAGTCCTATTAGAACACAAAAAGGAATATATGCACAGGTCTGTTAGGATACATCCAATTACTTAATCAAGCCTAATAATAAAGTTTCAAATCCTAGAATAAGTTTACCTACTTAGAGAGGCATGTAATTTTAGCATGAGCCAAGTTGTAGACTGAGGTCATAAAGGCGAAACTAGTCATGGTAAATTGGAGAAGTGGTGGAGGGAACAAATTTTCTAAATGCTAACAGTAAAGAGAGGAAGCATATGCATCACTATATAACAGCCATAGTTATGACCAACGAGCACCTGGCCAATTTGAGGAACCTCCATCTTCCAAAAAATTGATCCCCTGATTGGATTAACCTGAATTCGGTACTTAAGGCCCTTCTCCGCGAACCTTGACAGAAGAGTACCTGTTTGCAAAGGTCCGCATATCAGAAAAATGGAGACATTCACAAAAACTAGGATACATTTGATAGTTTGATGCAACCAAGTTAATTGTTCAGGGTTTAAAATACCTCCCACTGAGCCACTTTCAATGATTGTTGAATCAATCTCGGCCACAATTGATTTTAAAGCATGTTTTCCTGATTCCCAGTTCTCTTTTTCTTTCACATACTTCTTCTCCTCTGCCTTTTGAGCTTTACTAGCTTCTTTCAGAAGCTTATTTTCCTGCAGCGTAAACAAAAGCCTATTATGGTATCGACTGCATCTATTCTCTATCATGCACCACAGTGAACATTTCTTTACGAGCCTGACCTCTCGCTGTCGTTTCTTCTCTTCAATCAACTTTGCTTTCCCTTCCTTTATTAGCTTCCTCCTTTCCTGAACAATGCAACAAAGGTCTATTACTTAAGTTGCGTCAATTGTGAAACTTTAAGAGGTAAGTTTGTTTGCTGACATGCTTACTCAGCCAGACCTGTTTTGTCTTTCTTTCTTCTGCATTGTTGTTGTTCTCTTCTTCCTGCAAAGTAGTATCTACATAGGGTAAAACCAAGTTGTCCAACGGCGCTTCGAACCTAAAGTCATCCAGCTCATCATCACTGTCCACAGATATCGGAGAAGAAGGTCCTGTACAGCACAAAGTAGAGTTACTCAGTTACTCCTACAGAATTGCATCCATTTAGTAATTAATGCGATGACATAGAACACCTCTCACATAAGAAACAGGGAATACAATGTAAACCTCTTTAAGGCAAGAGCTGAAATTCTTGGTTTTGGTGTTATAGGCTTATCTCTGAAGGAATCTAACAATAAACAGTGAGACCTACGAATTAAAATGTTATCCCAAATATTAATTGACATGAACTTGAGCAGTAGATAAGCCATTTGTTCTAACATGTCTACCCAAGCTCAAGAATCAAGATGAGACAGATCTAAATAGACAAGTGTTGCATTTTGCTTGTGCCCTTATTGACATTGCATTTTCTGCAAACAGTCCTAAGACATATGCCAGCTTATCAATTTCAACCGGTTAAGTCATCAAGGAATTTGCACATATTTGGCCTGCATACAGCAACACTAAAATAAACGTGAACCAACAAATCGACTAAAATTGCATGACGGAGCAAATAATGCATAACTTGTCAGTCTTGCTTGCAAACTAGTAGTATCATCACCAATATCAACTCTCACAGAAGAGACGGTGCTATATGATGCACTCAGCGGGTTCAGCAATATAATACTCAATTATTTACTCTTGCGGCAAACCTAGGACACAAACCTAAGCAGTGGCGGAGCCAGCGGGTGTGCCGGTGTACCCTGGCACACCCAGAAATTGTGTGATTTTTTTTTTGAGTAGTTCATATGTCACGTAACATGCAGTAAAAAAAATCAAAATCCTAGTAAAAAGAAAATGAAAAGTCCACCCGGGCCCGTGCGCTCACTTCCTTCGATCCTTGCTCTCGCTCTCGCATCTCATCTCGGCATCTGGTCTGTGCGGCGTGCGCTCGCTTCCTGCCTCCCTCGCGCCCTCGCCCTCGATTCACTTCGGCTGCCGGCAGCGGGAGAGCGCATCGAGCACCTGAGCCGGCTGAGCGGCTGAGCGAGCGCCGCCGGCCCGCCGCGCCGAACCGGAGCCGGAGCGAGCGCATCCAGTAGTCGGGGGGCCGGGCCGCCGAGGACGACCAGCTCTGTCCAGCTGAGCACCTGAGCAGCCGAACCGGAGCAGCACCACTGGGATTCTGGAGGAAGAGCCGAAGAGGAAGGCATCATGCGAGGTAGTTCCCCAATCCCCACTTCCCCTGTTTCATGCTTCACACTTCGGCAGTTCCCCATTTGTATCGCGGTAGCTCTGTTTTGATTACATGTGTTGTCAAAAAAAAAATTTCGCCGGTGGCACACCCTTTGATAATTTCCTAGCTCTGCCACTGAACCTAAGAAGAAGAGCTAAATGGCTTGCAACCTAAAGCACGACTAAAACCAAATCCATCTATCTTGCCATGGTGCAGCTTCGACGGATGAAGCCTGCGTACTCAGTGCTCCAAGATGACCAATGTTGGATTATGGAGTCTAAAACAGAAGCCAGCTACACGCCTACAAGTAAGAAAATTCACCGAGTAATTCAGAAGAGAAACCTGGCAAAGTGGAAGGCCCAGCCACATCGAAGCGAGAGGTGGCGACGAAACGTGTCTTGGCGACGACAATGCTGGGGTCGACAGAGCCAGGAAAGCCGGCCCAGGGATCCCCAGATCAGCAGCAGCAGCAGCATCAAAGTCGAACTCGAACGATCGCGGGAGAACAGGATCAGGCATATCAGGAACAGCGCCGCGCGATTGGGGGGCGAGGGAGCACGGGACAAATGACTGGGGAGTTTCGGTTACTGGAGCACGAAAGGCGGCGAGATGGTGAGGCCTGGTGTATCAAGGACCACAATGTCGGGGTCGACAGAGCCGGGGGCAGCCGGCCGAGGTGTCCCCAAATCAGCAACAGCATCAAAGTCGAACTCGAAGGAGCGTGGGAGAACAGAACGAGGCATATCGGGAACGGCGCCGCCACGGGATCGGGGGTCGAGCGAGCATGGGACGAACGACTGGGGAGTCTCAGGTACGATTGGGGCGCTGGAAGGCCCAGCCGGGCCCAAGGTGGTGATGCCCGGTGTCTCCAGGACGACAATGTCGGGGTCGACGGATCCGGGGAAAGCCCGGCCAGGGATCTCCGGATCGGCACCATCGAAGTCGAAGCGGAACGAGCTCCGGAGAACCGAATCGGGCGTATCGGGGGTAGCGGCCCGGGATCGGGGGAGCGAGCAAGGGACGTACTCCCACTGGGGAGTCTCGGGCACGACCGAGGGCGGGGCTGCGGAGAGGCGCCGCTTCGACGGCGGGGGAGGGGTGTCGTCTTCGACGAGGATGGGGGAAGAGGAGGACGCGTCGGGGAAGCCCCGAGCGACGGCACGGGAGCGGCGGAGGGCGGCGGGAGTGGAGGCGGGAGTGGAGTCCCCGACGTCGATGATGACGATGCGGGCGCCGGAGACCCGCGAGGCCATCGTCGAGGCTTGGGCGCTGTCGCGGCCTGGGGCTTCCTTCCTCCGTCGATTTGGGAGGTGGGGAATGGGGAATCGAGGGTTTCGGCCGGAGACGGGGAGGGTTTCCGTTCGTGGGTTTTCGAATTTCGAGGTTCGGCGTGGTGGCCGGCGGCGCAAGGCCGGTGGATGCGGCCCGTTGTTTGCCGAGGAAGAAAAACAAGGCCCAGGTTTGCTATTTCCATTCGGCCGACGGGCAGCGCCAAGGAGAACCTTGGTTTTGGTTGGTATTTACGATTTGGTGTATTCGGTGTTGTTCTACGGCTGACTTCAGAAAAATACAAGATTGTGTCATGAAAGAACAAAGGGCTCGAAGATCTCATAGATTTGTTCGTCTCTTTTAGTATTATTTTTGTAATCGATATAATCGTGTATTCTTTGTTGGTTTAATATATATAGAAAATTTCAAAAAAAAAAACCAGATGCAGTGGGAAAAGATCATTTTTTTTCTCGAGAGTAATAAATGGGAAAATATCAGCTGCCTTCCCACTGCCTTTTTTAGCTACTAGTAATTGGGGACGTGCAATGCACGTGTCTTCATTTTTTTTCAAGAAGACAATAAATTTGCTGATCCTATTAACAAATCATAGAGAACATTAACAAGGGAATATCTTTGGCCCTCAAAATTTATGCGGCCACTCACTCGTCTTGGATCCTTGATGCAATGGTTATTGTTACGAAAATTAACAGTAATCAAAAATTGGATCCATAGATGTTACGCTCTATAAAGAATTCAACATACTCCTCTCATGATGCACCGAATACATTTTGAATTCTAAAATAGAAAATACACGGTTCTATAAAAATAAAATATTAATGGACACATGGTGTTCTAATATTGCTCGGATGTATATTCAAAATTGAAAAACCATTGTGGTCATATTACCGCAGAGAGATAATACTGTCGTTCATCCAATTGGTGTTATGTACTTATGTGATTATTTTTTTGTTTTTGAACAAAATGGAAAATTTAGCCTCATTTTATTTGAAAACGAAGAAGAAATTGACCAAACCGGCCAACAACCGCTAACCATGTTACCAAATGTAGTGCAAAACTAAGATTCAACTCTGTTACATGATGCTAGGAAGCCAAAATAAACATGTGCTCTGTTACACCACACGTTGTTTGTGTACTGTTAGGTTCCTGATTCAGTTTTCTTCAGTACCAACAACATCGTTAGAATGCTCCTTCTTATTATCTCTAGCAGCTTCTTCCTGTACGCCAAAAGTACAATAAGCAGAAAAAAGCAATCATGTTATGCAAACTTGATGGCTGGAGATATTGCCTTTTGTGAACTATTTTCTAGACCGGCGGCCCCTGATATCATATGCATTTTTAGCACGCTCCTGCTTAATATCTATAGCACCATCTTCCTGCATATGTGATGCATGTAAAATGCATACATGAACTTTACATTTTATTACATGTTATTCCATGTTATTTGCATCATATAAGGGTTATATTCATGATTTATATTGAGTTTTGGGGATAATTAACAACTCCCCATTTTTCTGGAATTAACCCTGCGCTGTCAGAAAACCCCTTTTTCTATATTTTGATGTTTCAGGGACCCAAACGACGTCCAAATGACCTGAAACTTTACGGGGATCATTTTTTGGAAGGAACGAAACGTAGGCGCAAAGGAATCGAAGAAACGGAGACCAGAAGGCCAAAAGGGGTGGGCCCACGCGGCCAGATTCCCTGACCGCGTGGGGTCCCCCATCCTGGCCCTCGGGCCTCCGCTGCCGTCGATCTTTCTTCCCGAAGCTTCGTCTTGACCTAAAAACGACTATATATAGACCCCCCAGGGCTTTCGCGAAAGGGAGCGCCGCCGAAACACAGAAACCACGAAACAGAGACCTGGAGCTGAAGATTGGAGGGGGAAAACTCCGGCGGGGCGCTGCCGGTGTGGTCTCCTTCCCCTCCAACAACATCTCCACCGACACCATGATGAAGAGGGAGTAGTCCACCCCTGGACTATGGGTTTGTGGAAGTAACTTATGTATCTCTCCTCTCTATGAGCTTCACTAATTAGTACCGTATGAGCTGCTGAACATGATTACGGTCATCTATGTAATTCCTTTGTGGTGGATCTTTATTATGAGTTAATACATGTTTGAGATTGCAATGGTTTTGTTTCAGTTATGAAAGTAGATGCATATTATGTACCCCGTTCTTATTTACTTGTCATGATCAAGCATGTTTATGAGAGCATGTGAGGGGGAACGTGTGCATTAGTTGGAGTAACGGGGGGTGGCTAGTGCAGTGAACGTGACAGATAGTTCTGCGATCCACTTGGGTTTTCTACCTTACTTTGTTGCCTCACTAGGGATAAACAAAAATACCATGCTACCGGAGAGTGGATGTGACCTTGGCCACTATCTCCATGACTAGATCTAGCATGTTCTTATTTTAACTTCATGTCATTGAACTTATTGCTATGCTCTGATTTATCTTAATTACTAAGGTGTTATGATTTAGTTCGCATCTTGGTGGAGCATAAGAGAGAGAACAACTTATACTTGAGATCTCTATGTTAGGACGTGATGCCCATATTATTAATAACTTGTCAAACCATGTCTTGCCATCTTACATGTTAATTTTAGTGTTCCATTGTCTACCACGTTATCAAGAGAGAGTGCATTTGTGAAACCATGAACCCCGGTCCATTTTTAATCATAAGAAACACCTTTCCAACACTTTTATCACCACTTTTGTTTGCTGCCATTATTAAATCCGAAAATACAAAAACACTTTTACATCTTGCATTCATCATAAAAAACCCAAAAATATCATTTATCATTACTACCATCATCCTTGCATATTTATTTTACCATCATTGCATATTTACTATGTTTGCATATTTATTTTCATTCTCACACCTTGTGCTTGACAACCACTTGGTGAGGTTGAGGGCACAAAACAATTTATTTTGTTGCAGGTTCTCAAGAGAAGGATAAGGAGATAACACCTGAAATACTGGTTCCCCGAGAGTTCGATATTAAACCCTCGAGTCACCCCTCGTGGGGAAAACTGTCTTCCACTACTACATACACTCTGCACTTGGAGTCTCAACCTAACCCATTTACTTTTCACGCAGGTACCACGCGAAGGGCTAGCAACTGTTTTCTGGCGCCATTGTGGGGTAACTACGTGAAGGGCCATCAAGACGTTTTCTGGCGCCGTTGCCGGGGAACCATAGCTGAAAGGTTTATCCAAGGATCACTCACATCAAGTCAACTTCATCACCAACTTGTGTAACAACCTAAGCTTGGGGAAGTTGCACCTACGTGAGCATCATCTTATCCATCTTTACCTACAATCATTTTATTTTGTTTTGTTCTTGTCTTGCATATCATCTTTATATTTCGGTTTGCATATTTTATTTCAGTTTTGCATTTTGTGTTGCATTTGTTATTTCGAGTTGCATTAGTGTCATTTTACTTTCAGTTTTGCATAAAAAATTAAAAACACATAAAAACTTGTTAAAATGGGAGATAGAACTAAATTGTGTGACTACACAAACACTCCTAATGATCAATTTATTGCTAAGCCTATCACCACACCTGAGATTACTGCTGAGAGCTATGAAGTTAGTCCTAGTTTGTTAAACTTGATAACTAGGGAACAATTTGGTGGTAGTGCTGTTGAGGATGCCTCTATGCATCTTCATGATTTTATTGAAATCTGTGACATGCAAAAGTTTAAAAATGTTGAAAGTAATGTCTTAAAACTGAAGTTATTTCCTTTCTCACTTAGAGGAAAAGCTAAAGAGTGGCTACATTCATTACCTACTGGTAGTATTAATTCTTGGGATGATTTAAAAGAAGCTTTCATTAAGAAATATTATCCCCCTGTTAAAATACTGCAAAATAGAAACAATATCCTCTCTTTTAGGCAAAATGAAAATGAACATGTTGCCATGGCTTGGGATAGGATTAAACTCATGCTTAGAACTTGTCCATCACATGGGGTTAATGAATGGACCATTTTACACTCTTTTTACAATGGTCTAAATTACATGTCTAGAAATATACTTGATTCAGCTGCTGGAGGTGCTTTCATGGGAAAAACTATTTAGAAGCTAAGAACATTTTGGAAAGTATCTTGCAAAATTATAGTCAATGGCATACTGATAGAGCACCTAGTTCATCTAAGAAAGTGAACTCTATAGAAGAAACAAATGATTTGTCATCTAAAATGGACACCATTCTTGCTTTTATTAATAAACAAAATTTTGAAAATATGCCTTTGCAAGAACTAGTTGGTAATAATCCTGAAAATGTTGATGTCAACTTCATTAGGAACTATGGTAATAATGGGTATGGTAACAACAATTATAACTCTTATAATAAGCCCCCATATGTTCCAAACAAATATACCACTAGTAGTAATGTTTCTAGTGATTTGGAAAACACCATTAGATCATTTATATCTACTCAAAAGGAGCTCAATAAGGAGTTCATATCCAAATTCGAAAAACATGATATTTTGTTTGAAAGAGTAGATCAACTCACTAAGGAAGTTTCCTCATTAAAGAACATCATTATATCTCAAAAAGAGAAAAAAGTTGAGGAAGTTAAAATGCTTAGTGAAGTTAAGGAACCATTTGTTGATTTAGAGAAGTGTAGCTTGCATGAATTAATTTCTATCTTACAAAAATTTGCAAGTGATCCTTCTGTTAATATTAACCAGGCTGGTTTTGGTTCCTATATTGCTAATCATGTCTTAAAAGAAAAGATTGCTAGGTACAATCAAGAAGCTATGATACCACCTAAGCTTGGGGATATGGATCCCAAGGTACTAGTAACCATTGGAAAAGAGACACACCATGCCATTTTAGATCTAGGATCTAGTGTCTCTATATTATCTAAAGAACTATATGAAGTCCTTGAACTTAAAAATATTGAGAAATGCTCTATTGAACTTGCACTTGCTGATGATTCCATTAGACATGCTCTAGGAAAAGTAAGTGATGTTATGGTAGAGTTACACATGACTTTTGTGCCTGTTGATTTTCTAATCATGGACATGGGGAATAAAACCTCTAGTCCTATTATTTTGGGAAGACCTTTTCTTCGTACTACAGGTGCCATTATTGATTCAAAGGAAGGGAATGTGAAGTTTCAGTTTCCACACAAGAAGAGCATGGAACACTTCCCAAGGAAGAGGGACACACCAAGGTTCAAGCTCCCTCATGAGCTACGTCCCCTTTGATTATCAAGTAAGTAAGCCTAGCTATATGGCTATAAAGAAAGCGCTTTACGGGAGGCAACCCGGTTGTTTTTGTTTGAGATTTTCTTTGAGTCCTCTTGCTGTAACAAGAGAGTAGTTTGTTAGTTTTGTTTCTGGGATTTTTAATAAAGAACCAAGTTTTACCTATTTTGGGTTTGAAAAGTTGCTATTCATTTTCGGAGAGTTTTCTGCCTGCACGAAGTCTGTGCACGGTTTGATTTTTCATTTTTTATCTGTAACTCCGATTGAGCTGTAATTTGAACTGTAGCTTCAACTTTTCATCCTCTGTATACGTGATTTTTTCAGATTTTTCTGACGAGTTTAAGTAGGGTAGAAAAATGCGTTTTGCTGCTGCTGTTTTTCTGGACAGATTCTGTCTTGATATTGTTTGATGCATTCTTTGAGCTTTTTGCTTGAATCTTTTTGATTCAATTGAGTTTATGAGTAGGCATACAACATTATATACTCTCTGGACATTCATATGAATTTTTGCCTAAGGATTTTATGCAGCAAGGAACCTATTTGTTTATCACTACTAATATCACCCCACAGAAAAGAAATGGGAGAAACGGTGTTTTGAAGTTTTTTCACAGGGATTAGAGGAGCTGCACCAAGAGCTATCCAAGGATGGTGAAGACCATAAGCTTGGGGATGTCAAGACAACCCCACTGACCAACACACTCTCGGTTTGCACACGTCTAACTTCTGTTTTTCGATCAAAGCACTTTATCGTATAAACTTGGAGCGTCTGTTTTTTTGCTTTTGTTATTTCGGTTTGATTTTTATAAGACCACCACTATCATTTATATATGAGAGAGCTACTGGAAGTTTGGGTTGAATTATGTTGGATGCTATTAAATATATTGGGATAGGGATGTTTGAGTTGATTTTAAAAGATACATATAGTTGCATAATTCATGTGCTTTGAATGAATGTTAATTTGCAAGTGTGTTGTCAAGAGCTATCTTTTACCATGTTTAGATGTTGAATTTTAACTTTACTTGGTTTAACATGGATTGATTAGTTCTATGGACACTTATGCATGCATTTAGATGGTCAACTTTCTCCCTATTGCTAGCCCAAAAATTACAACAAGTAAAAAGCTTGTTTCCCAACACCTTCAACCAAAGTTTTTCCAGTGAGTCCACCATATCTACCTATTAGCTTTATGCTATTCCAAGTATGTTTATCATGTTATATTGTGTTATCTACATTTCTGAATTTAAATGCTTATGTTATTGATTGTCATGGGAAAAATTGGTTAAAAGCTCTCACGAACTTGATGCACAATTTACTTTTATTGCATTTAATAAGCATGAACCATTGTGATTAAAATTATGAAGTTGTGGGCTTGACAATTGTTTTGGTTGGGAGTTAGCCCATATGTGCTGTCACATGGCAAGCTTTCAACATTGCACTTATTTATATTTAGTTGATGTCATGTACTTTTGTTTATGGATGCCTATCATGGGTGAAATGAATGTGGATACTTAGTAAGTTCAAAGAGTTTGTATAAATGGTTAGAGAAATGCCTGGGCCGCTAATCTAAGCCATGCATCATTCATGGTGGAAATTTACAGCATAACCATAATGTTCATTCAGTGATGCACCTCATAATAAAAAGCTATACCCATAGTAAATAAAAGAGTGCTGAGATTGTTCATTGTCTGTTTGTCTTGTTGTTTTGACATGGGCTTGTTCATGTCAAGGGGCAAGAGGTACCCCAGTGCAGTTCTTGATGATACTATTATTACTTGCAATGACCTTTATTTGAATTTACTTTGTGGACCAAAGTGAGTAACACATGGTGTAGGTACTTGTATTCAAGGGACATGAGACATTCAACCAATACATTGTCAAGCACACCACTCATATTTGCTTTCACTTTAAACATTAATCATTCAAGATGCTATGATAGGGGTAATGAGAGCTCCACACCAATGACTACCACATTGCAAGCATTAACTTAAGTAGAAGTGTTTGGAAGTTAGATGAAACTTATTCATGCTTTACCTCTACTTATTTATCTATCCAAAGTGTCCACCTTTTATATTCAGTTTTCATAAGAAGTACTCTATGACCACCATAGGATGTTTTTACTTTTCATTATGCATACATTTGGTCCATAGTACTTTCTTCTATATTACACTTTGTGAATTTATCATTGAACATCTTTACATTGAGTATTTGATATCACTTCATAATTTATCTTGCATATTGTTATTCCTTTGAAGAATGAATCATTTGACTCTATGTAGCAATAGTAATCACCTTTGATATCCATTGATAGTATTAAAATGCAAAGTCCATGTTAGTTTTATCACCTTCATACTCGGGACGAGCATGGGTTAAGCTTGGGGATGTTGATGCATGTAAAATGCATACATGAACTTTACATTTTATTACATGTTATTCCATGTTATTTGCATCATATAAGGGTTATATTCATGATTTATATTGAGTTTTGGGGATAATTAACAACTCCCCATTTTTCTGGAATTAACCCTGCGCTGTCAGAAAACCCCTTTTTCTATATTTTGATGTTTCAGGGACCCAAACGACGTCCAAATGACCTGAAACTTTACGGGGATCACTTTTTTGGAAGGAACGAAACGTAGGCGCAAAGGAATCGAAGAAACGGAGACCAGAAGGCCAAAAGGGGTGGGCCCACGCGGCCAGATTCCCTGACCGCGTGGGGTCCCCCATCCTGGCCCTCGGGCCTCCGCTGCCGTCGATCTTTCTTCCCGAAGCTTCGTCTTGACCTAAAAACGACTATATATAGACCCCCCAGGGCTTTCGCGAAAGGAGCGCCGCCGAAACACAGAAACCACGAAACAGAGACTGGAGCTGAAGATTGGAGGGGGAAAACTCCGGCGGGGCGCTGCCGGTGTGGTCTCCTTCCCCTCCAACAACATCTCCACCGACACCATGATGAAGAGGGAGTAGTCCACCCCTGGACTATGGGTTTGTGGAAGTAACTTATGTATCTCTCCTCTCTATGAGCTTCACTAATTAGTACCGTATGAGCTGCTGAACATGATTACGGTCATCTATGTAATTCCTTTGTGGTGGATCTTTATTATGAGTTAATACATGTTTGAGATTGCAATGGTTTTGTTTCAGTTATGAAAGTAGATGCATATTATGTACCCCGTTCTTATTTACTTGTCATGATCAAGCATGTTTATGAGAGCATGTGAGGGGGAACGTGTGCATTAGTTGGAGTAACGGGGGGTGGCTAGTGCAGTGAACGTGACAGATAGTTCTGCGATCCACTTGGGTTTTCTACCTTACTTTGTTGCCTCACTAGGGATAAACAAAAATACCATGCTACCGGAGAGTGGATGTGACCTTGGCCACTATCTCCATGACTAGATCTAGCATGTTCTTATTTTAACTTCATGTCATTGAACTTATTGCTATGCTCTGATTTATCTTAATTACTAAGGTGTTATGATTTAGTTCGCATCTTGGTGGAGCATAAGAGAGAGAACAACTTATACTTGAGATCTCTATGTTAGGACGTGATGCCCATATTATTAATAACTTGTCAAACCATGTCTTGCCATCTTACATGTTAATTTTAGTGTTCCATTGTCTACCACGTTATCAAGAGAGAGTGCATTTGTGAAACCATGAACCCCGGTCCATTTTTAATCATAAGAAACACCTTTCCAACACTTTTATCACCACTTTTTTTTGTTTGCTGCCATTATTAAATCCGAAAATACAAAAACACTTTTACATCTTGCATTCATCATAAAAAACCCAAAAATATCATTTATCATTACTACCATCATCCTTGCATATTTATTTTACCATCATTGCATATTTACTATGTTTGCATATTTATTTTATTCTCACACCTTGTGCTTGACAACCACTTGGTGAGGTTGAGGGCACAAAACAATTTATTTTGTTGCAGGTTCTCAAGAGAAGGATAAGGAGATAACACCTGAAATACTGGTTCCCCGAGAGTTCGATATTAAACCCTCGAGTCACCCCTCGTGGGGAAAACTGTCTTCCACTACTACATACACTCTGCACTTGGAGTCTCAACCTAACCCATTTACTTTTCACGCAGGTACCACGCGAAGGGGCTAGCAACTGTTTTCTGGCGCCATTGTGGGGGAACTACGTGAAGGGCCATCAATATGCCAAACAATAGTTGTCCGAGATAGTGCAAGAGAGAATTAAACCTCATGTGATCAGCTTGTAAGAAGAATCGTCATTTCAATCTCTGCACCTGCTTGGACTATTCCTGTGAATGTTTCGAGCATATAATAGATGAACATTAGAATCAAATCATAACTCTAAAACGCTACTAAAACGAAAGAATCAGCTTACAAGAATGTTCCCCTTTCTCAGATAAAAATTAGTGCAGCTGCAATCTCTAGATAATATTAAAATGTAATTGCATGGGTGGATTAATAAAACTCTGGTCCAAGGTGAGGTTCTATAAGACGTCATTAAATTAATTCTCATATTTTCACAATATTAGTACTGACCTCATGAACAGCTTTACCGAGCCCCTTAGGTATTTCATTGTAGCTCAGTGTGTATGTCATTTGTATCGGGCTGCATAACATAGTGTGAAATTATTCCCTTTAATTCCAAAGGAAACCAATGACCCCAAAAATATGAAAGGCACAAAAAACTTCAATAAAAATTGCTGTTACCACTGATACAAACCTTTTCAGCAGATGCTACCACATTCTCTTTCTCATGAACCTATCCATCATCGTCACTACTCACTACTTGAAGGGCCGATCTTTTCTGTATCAATATCCTCCTGAAAGTAACACCGAAATCAGACCCTAGCCAAGCAACAATCTCATCATCAGCTAATCATTTGACACGTTGTAGACCTTGGCCGCAACTCCGTCACAAGGCGCCATCCTCACGCTATCAACATGCTCCTGAAATCAACAACCAAATCAGAATTACAAACAGCAGCCTCTTGATCCCGTCAGCGATCCAATACACACTCAACAAGTTTGCAAGCTCTGCTTACCTCCTTATTACTCGAGGAGCTATTCTTTAGCAAACAGACATCCTCTTAAAAATCAACAGCCAAAATAGATTCTCGGCGTAGGATCGCACAGGGCGAGGCGCGAGAGGTCGGGTAGTGCCCTAGTGGTGTCCTGCGGCTGGTTCGGTGGCAGATAACGGCGAGGGTGACCCTGCTTCTCCGGTCGGCGGCGGGCAGGCACGTCGTGGCTTGCGTGCGGTGGCGATCGTGGGGTGTTCGACGGGCGTCGGGCGGTTTTGCGAATGCGGCCGTGCGTCTCCGACCAGCGCATCGTGGCAAGCGTGCGTCTCCGGCCGGCGCATCGTGCCTGGCGTGCGATGGCAGACATGCGTCTCTGGCCGGTGGCATTGGAGGAAGCGGAGGAGATAGTTACGGAAGGGGAGGAATGAGAAGAGGGCGGTTAGCGACGCCATTTCCGGATTGAATAAAGGACATGCCGCGTAGGTGGTAATGTTGTTTGGCTGATACATCATTGCGGCAATCTTGAGCGTAAGATTTTGAGGATTAAGGGTTACGATTAGGGGTATCACTTAAGTGGATACATCATTGGGATATCTTGGTACGTTGAATGCGGACCATCGTGAGGCTGATGTTATTTGGATCAGCCACCCTGTGGGTCTTTTTATATTAGTGGAGACTACTACTCCGTAGAATTGTTGATTTGGATAGTTGGAAATGTTGTACTAATATAAGACTCTCACTTGCAGCATTTCTTTCCAACATGGTTGCAACAAATTTCCCTGTGATCCTTACAAAATCATTTAAATCCATTACAACATGAAACATGCCCACGCACCAAAATATATTATATGCAAAAAATCCCTGTTATTACAGCAAAGCAATAGAACAAATGCAACACAGAAAACCAATGCGTGTGTGATGCACCTAAAATGCATCTACTTTTCCAAGCACTTAGCTTCATAATTTGCTCCGGAATCTTCCCATATTTGAATAAAACTGCTGAATCTGACGCTGTTTTTAGCAAAGTCTCCTTTCTGGTTGTTTTTGCAGGAAATTAAATCGGGGAAAAATACCACGTCATTTTTTATGGAAAAGAAGGACATCGTGCAAAAGACGGACTCGAGGAGGCGCACGAGGCCCAAAAGAGTGGGCCCCACGCGGTCAGATTCCTTGACCGCGTGGGCCCACCCATCTGGAGCCTCGGGCACAGCCTCTCCCTCGGTCTTCCGCGTACCCCTTCATATATACGAAAAAAGTGGACGCCCTAGGAGGAGAGGAGTTTTCGCGAAACAGAGCGCCGCCACCACCACGATCTTCGTTTTCGGAGACAGATTGATCCAGGATTTCTCCCCCGGAGGCCGTCTTCACTGCCATCTTCACCGCCTTCATCTCCATCGACCATGAGCTCCTTCACCATCACCATGTGTGAGTAGTCCGCTGTAGGCACATGAGGTGGATGGGGATTGGATGAGATTGATCATGTAATGGTACCCGTTGTTCTAGATCCTAGGGGTTTATCTTGAAGATACTTTTGTATTGTGTTGATGCACTTATGCTATGTTTAATGCTTGCTACTAGGGCCCGAGTGGCATGATTTCAGTACTGAACTTATTTTGCCCCATCATATATTTGAGTTTGGTATCTATCTGCAAAGTGTATTACCTGCTATTATGTTGAACCTGCGAACCCTAAAAGTGACAGGTAGGGAAAACAAGGGGGAGATGTATTAGTTTGAGGATTCTATGTGTTCATGAAGTGTTAATGCATTGTTCCGGGCTATTCGAAAGGGTAGACCTTAATTGCATGTAGTTCCAAGTTGGCCCCGATGAAATGGGCAGGTAGGACAATAGATGTTGTGCAAATTCTCTTGGTTAGTACGCACAACTATTTATGGAACACATACCTACATATATCGGAGTTAGAGATAAGTCCCATTGCTACTTATATCTTATTATATGATCAATCTTATTCATGCAACACCCCACTATCACCTCGTGCCTACGTTTTAAATCCCTGAGTTACACTTTCACTTTTCCGGTGAAAACTGGGAAACCCTTGTTACTACTGCTATTTTATTTTGCTTGCTTGAATCACCTTACTGCCATCACTATTACTGCTGCAAGTTTATTGATATACAGGTGTGGTTGAGAGTGACGCCTCAATTGCCAAAGTCTTATTGGTATTCTTGTGTTCCCATCGAGTCGAACTATAAATTTGGGTAATACTTCCCAACGAAGATTTCAGCGATCCCCTATACTTGTGGGCATCAAGACATTTTCTGGCGCCGTTGCCGGGGAACCTAGCTTTATTGGTAAGACCACTTGTTATCATTTATTTGCTGCACTTGCTTTTTCCTAACCATGGGAAAGGAAAAGATTACTCCGAAGGAACTGAGGCCTTCAACTACTCGTAGAGGTACGGACTTGCTAAGTAGGCCAAACTTTTCACCTAATGCGTTTCTGCTGTTGTTCCTAAGAAAAAAGGAAAAGTTTTATCTAGTTCACCATTGTCTAAGATGTCTACTAGTACTGAAAATGATTTAATATGTGGTAGCATAGACAAAGAAGTGACACCTGAAACATCTGAGACAACTGAAACACCTGAATTTCCTGAATCATCTATTATTGAAAATGTGGAGTCTGATTTGGAAGATAATGAGTCTTGTGATGATGAATATGAAACTTCTTGTGAGGAAGAAGATGCAATTGCTATGGCTTTTATGGATTCGAATCTTGATAAATTGGATAAACTTGATAGCAATAAAAATTCTTCTCTTGCTGATTATTTTCCTGTTACTAAGAAAATGAATGCTCCAGCTATTAAAATTAAAGATAAAGATTATGAGTTTAGTGTTGATCCCGAAATAATTAAAAAGGCTGAGAAGTTTAAGTTTAATGGGAGAGACAATGAATTTCCTTTTGAACATATTGCTGTTTTGCATGATTTGTCTGTTTTATTTGGTAAAGATGAGATTCACCAACGCTATTATTTCTTAAAGTTGTTTCCTTTTACCTTGGGAGGAGATGCTAAAACTTGGTATAATAGTTTAGAACCTGGATCTATTACTAGCAAAGAAGAATGCTTGCAATTATTCTATAATAAATATTTCCCTGCTGATAAGATTCATGGTTTAACTATTGAGATTAGCAAATTTTCGCAGAAAGAGAAGGAGGATCTACCCCAAGCTTGGGGGAGATACCGTAAGTTGGTTAGGAAATGTCCTACACATGGCTTCAAGAGTAATGAAATACTTGATATATTTTACAATGGACTAACTAAAAATACTAGAGACTATCTTGATAGTATTGCAGGGAATGTTTTCAGGGAAAGGACCATTGATGAAGCAACCGAATTATTGGAGACTATCTCTAGGAATTATGAAGATTGGAATATTGAAGTGATAAATGAAAAAGAGGTATTCCCAGAGAAGAAAGGAGGTATTCTTAAATTAAATGATGAACAAATGAAAGTAGCTGCCAAGGATATTGAAGAGAAGGGAATTAAAACCTCTCATCTCAAGGAACTATCTGAAATGGGTGTTAAACTTCCTATTGATAAACCATGTTTTCCAATCCAAGTCAATGCTATTAGCTCTATGGAAGGTAATGAAAAGGTAACACCTCCTATTGATGTATCATATGTTAACGATTTTGCTTATAATCATAATCCTGAGGAGCATAGTATTAGAATGAGTATTATGGAAAACTCTCATAAGATTAAATTTCTTCGCGAAAGTTTAAATGCTAGTGTAGAAGAAGTTAGAAGAATTATTAAACACTGTGAGATGATGAATAATCAAGTTGAACAATGGTTTCTCTTCAAAATAAATTGTATGAAAATCTTATTGAGAAGAAACAGGTTTGTGGAGTTAATACTAGAGGTGGTGCAAGTACTCAGGATCCTGATTATCCTGAAGACCATCCTAAGAGAAAAGAGCAAGAGGCTCTCAAGAAGAAATCTTCTGCAGGAAAATCTCCCAATGAAAACAAAGATATTGATGATTCTCAAGAGCAAGATAAGGATATTTCTATTTCTGATGCTGAGACTGAAGATAATAATAATGAAGAAGAGGAATCATCTACACCTGAAGAACAACATGAAGCTGAAAATATTGAAGAACCTGAACCTCCTGAAAAAGACCTTCAACCATCTATTGATAAGAATAAAAAGAAGAAGCATCCAAATCAGCAAAAAGGTAAAGAGAGGGATCCATGGGTACAAAGGCCCATACCATATCCCCAAGAGGTAATGAAATCTTTAGATGATGCTAGGTTTGAGAAATTTCTTGAGTTGATTAAAACTTTATATTTGCAAATCCCTCTTGTTGATGCTATTAAAATTCCTCCTTATTCGAAATATATGAAAGATATTGTCACTAATAAAAGAAAGATACCTAATGATGCAATTACTGCTATGCTTGCTAATTATTCATTTGAGGGAAATTGCCTGAAAAACGTGGAGATCCTGGTATTCCAACTATTCCTTGTCATATTAAAGATACTTATGTGAAATATGCATTATGTGATTTAGGAGCTGGTGTTAGTGTTATGCCTTTTTCTTTATATAAGAAACTTAACCTAAACAAATTGGTTCCAACTGAAGTGTCATTGCAAATGGCTGATAAATCAACTGCTAAGCCTATTGGGATATGTGAGGATGTTCCTATCTCTATTGCTAATGTGTAATACCTACAGACTTTGTTATATTAGAAATGCCTGAAGATGATAATTTATCTATTATTCTTGGAAGACCCTTTTTAAACACTGCAGGAGCTGTGATAAATTGTACTGAGAGCAAAGTGACATTCAATGTCAAAGGAAATGAGCATACTATCTATTTTCCCAAGAAGAATCCTGTTACAATGATAAACAAGAGTGTGAATTCTATTCAAAGAAATACTATTATGATTGGAAGCTTTGAAATTGCACTACCACCTCCTGTACCAAAATATGCTACCTTGATGATTGGAACCATTCCAATCACAATTGAGGTATCCTGAACTTCTTCTTTATATATAAAAATAAGAATCATTTATGTTATCCTTTACATATTATTAATGAGACTTGATCAACCTCATTACTAATGTGGAAATGATGCAAACTTGATTCCCATAAAAATTTGCATTGCATTTTAATTTTATTTGTCTTAGAACTTTAGAATATTTGCATAAACATAATTATTTCAGAAGTCCAGAAATTCCAGAATATGAACTTTGAAAAATTCTCTTCAGAAAATTTTCTTGAAAAATTCCAGAAAAATTTGGGGTTAAGTTATTTTACCAGTGGGACCAGCAGCCAAAAGTGGGGGCCAAAAGGCCACCAGGGACCAAAATGGGGTACCCCACGCGGCCAGATTCCTTGGCCGCGTGGGACCCACCATTTTGACCCACAGGTGGAATTAGGTGAGCAGCCAGTGCCCATCTCCTCACCCTCGACAGAAAACCACCTCCAGGTATTTTTCCCAAATTTTCCCGAGCTCCCTCTTCCTGCCATCTTCGATCTCCCAAGTTTGAGCAGATTTTTCAAATCTGTTTGGTGGAATTACTCCTTGGTATGTGACTCCTCCGCCCATCCAATTACTTTTTGTTCTTATGCTTTATTTATGAAGTATTTTGCTGTACAAGTGTCACCTAATATGCTTGAGAAACCATAGATTTGAGTTTTCTAGTTAATATGATGCATGATATTGATGTGGAGACTAGCTATGGATGGTTCAATGTTGTTTTAGATTGTTACATCTTAATTTTTGTTGGTATTATTTTTGGACAGCAAGCTTTCACCATGAACAAGGGTAAGGGATTCATGGGGATGATGTCAAGAACAAGGAGGAGGCCATCTAGAGCCACCGATAATCATGATGATGATCATCTATGGGAGGATGGTGCAGAGTTTGTGGGGGAAAAGCTTCGGATTCATGCAACCAAATGGCAAGACCCCGATGTTCTTAACCATTGGGGGATAGGAGATGACTTCAACGCCTTCGTCACTGCAGCGGGCTTACTTGAGTTCTCTCGTCATCCACGGGAGACATACGAGGGGATCGCACGGGAGTTCCTCTCCACCTTCCGCTTCGAGGGCCCCGAACTTCACAAACGCAGTAAGAAGAGTAATCCACCACCTCCTACTTTCACGGTTAAATTTACTATGAGGGGGCAGCGCCTTGTTATGTCATTAGAAGAGTTTTGCAAAGCTATTCGTGTGGAGAACACGGGTAGTTGGGATGAGATAGGTGCTGATTCAAATCAGGATCTTGTTTCTTTTTGGCGTAGCATTTCTGTTAATGTTCCTGAGAGGCTCAATAGGGGCAAATTTACCACATACAGCACCCAAGTTTGAGATACTTTGCGTT
This sequence comes from Poa pratensis, assembly GCA_947311845.1. Lineage (NCBI taxonomy): Eukaryota > Viridiplantae > Streptophyta > Magnoliopsida > Poales > Poaceae > Poa > Poa pratensis. Next base: position 55,764,246 of record CAMZMU010000051.1, on the reverse strand, counting down.
GTTCCTTGCAAGAGGATTTCTTGCTAGAGACAACAATTCTGCTTGCACGGGACCAATGGTTTATTTACTTAAATGTGCAAAAGAAAACACCTCATGTGAGTATAACTTGGGAGTCATTCTTGCTAGAACTCTGCATTTAGCTGTGAGAAGGAACATGACTGATACTACCCCTATATATGCTGGTGCTATTGCTACTTTAATATATGAGCACATTAAGGAAGAGAGGGGCTTTGATAACAACATGGGTAGACGTGTAGAAGAGTCTAATTTACTTGATTTTACTTTAACCTGTCGCATGGAAATGAGTGAATGGCATAAGGGTGGTTGCAACTATATTTATAAGAGTCACAATGGACAAAATGTGTCCATTAGGCTCCCTCGTGCTGACCTTTTTGACAGGAACACCGGAAAATGGACCGTGGAAGAAGTGCCACCACAAGAGGAGCCCCAAAACCCGGAGATGCAAAACTATCCATGGGGTTTCCGAGGACCGGAGCAAGGAGGATACCAAGGTGATGACCCCTCTTACTATGGAGGAGGGTCATCAAGTGGTGCACCACCTTACTACGACGGAAGTGGAAGTGGTGGATACGACTACCACCCGGGATACTAGCTTGAACTCAAGCTTGGGGGAGTACTTCTCTCCCTTTTCATTCGTTGTTTTATATCACTTTTATCTTGTTATGTTTTAGTTTATTGTTCTGAAAATCTTGAAAACACAAAAAGATTTTATTTGTTTCTCTTGCTTATTTACTTCTGGTCATTTACCTTATGCATCTAAAAATTAAAAAGAACAAAAATATTTTCGTTTTCTTGAATCTAATGCAAAAACGGAGGTGCAGGAATTTCTGATTCTGTTCACTGTTTGATTTTTCATATTTTTTCTGTAACTCCGAATGAGCTAAAATTTTAACCACTGCTGCAACTTTATATGACCTACACACCCGTAAATTATGAAATTATTCTGATGTGTTTAGGTAGGGTAAAAACAGTACTGTATGCAGTAGCATTTTTGGCAGATTTGAGTTTTTATTGCGCAGTTCAAGTTGGGAGAGGAGAACAACAATGATGAGCTGATGTGCATGAAGTGGAGGAAAGGTATGACACCTTTGCCGTGCTTATGTGGACTTTTTAATAATAGCAAGTGCGCATGTCATAATTTCTCTAACATCTAGGGAAGTGCTAGCAAATGTTTATTTCCTCCGTGGTTTAGTATGTTATATTATGATGCAAGAGAGATATTATTTAGTGTCAACACTTGGATGTGGATTGAATAACTGTGGTTCTAAACAAAGGTCTACGCATCCCATTGTGCTTGCTAAACTTGCCAACCAAAGTAAAAGATCTTTTCAAATGATAAACATGAAGTCATATGCTTGACAATCTTAGGGTTGAGAGTTAGCCCATATGTGCTGACACATGCAAAGCTTTCAACGTGCTCTTAATTATATTTAGTTGATATCATGTACTTTTGTCTATGGATGCCTCTCCCTCGGTCTTCCGCGTACCCCTTCATATATACGAAAAAGTGGACGCCCTAGGAGGAGAGGAGTTTTCGCAAAACAGAGCGCCGCCACCACCACGATCTTCGTTTTCGGAGACAGATTGATCCAGGATTTCTCCCCCGGAGGAGAGATCCGGAGGCCGTCTTCACCGCCATCTTCACCGCCTTCATCTCCATCGACCATGAGCTCCTTCACCATCACCATGTGTGAGTAGTCCGCTGTAGGCACATGAGGTGGATGGGGATTGGATGAGATTGATCATGTAATGGTATCCGTTGTTCTAGATCCTAGGGTTTATCTTGAAGATGCTTTTGTATTGTGTTGATGCACTTCTGCTATGTTTAATGCTTGCTACTAGGGCCCGAGTGGCATGATTTCAGTACTGAACTTATTTTGCCCCATCATATATTTGAGTTTGGTATCTATCTGCAAAGTGTATTACCTGCTATTATGTTGAACCTGCGAACCCTAAAAGTGACAGGTAGGGAAAACAAGGGGAAGATGTATTAGTTTGAGGATTCTATGTGTTCATGAAGTGTTAATGCGTTGTTCCGGGCTATTCGAAAGGGTAGACCTTAATTACCTGTAGTTCTAAGTTGGCCCCGGTGAAATGGGCAGGTAGGACAATAGATGTTGTGCAAATTCTCTTGGTTAGTACGCACAACTATTTATGGAACACATACCTACATATATCGGAGTTAGAAATAAGTCTCATTGCTACTTATATCTTATTATATGATCAATCTTATTCATGCAACACCCCGCTATCACCTCGTGCCTACGTTTTAAATCTCTGAGTTACACTTTCACTTTTCCGGTGAAAACTGGGAAACCCTTGTTAGTACTGCTATTTTATTTTGCTTGCTTGAATCACCTTACTGCCATCACTATTACTGCTGCAAGTTTATTGATATACAGGTGTGGTTGAGAGTGACGCCTCAATTGCCAAAGTCTTATTGGTATTCTTGTGTTCCCATCGAGTCGAACTATAAATTTGGGTAATACTTTCCAACGAAGATTTCAGCGATCCCCTATACTTGTGGGCATCAGTGTGACAGCGTCAAACAACAACATGTAACGTATTTGCAACATGATAAAATATCATTCAAACATACACCAAAAATCTTTGCAACATGTTGCTCATGGGTGCACAACAAAACATCTACACGCTTGCATCTGGCCGAAATACCCTTTGCAACATCAAAAAAATCCCTTAATTCACTAAGCTCCACCATCACTAACGTAGGCACGAATCTTCATCGATTTTGGCTCGCTGGCCACAAATCCAGATATTTGGAGCCTGGTTGGGTCAAATTGAACGATCTTTGATCAATTCATCACTATCCCGACGTATATCCAGCTTGGAGCTTGGTGGCATATATTTGAGCTTCATGGTGAGGTACCCCATGGTGGTTGGGAGGAGGGGGAACGGAAATTTGTGAGAAAAGGAGGAGGTCAAAAGGGAGAGGAATGGATGTGTTGGGAGCGGGCGTTCCATGTGAGAGAGTAAGACCAAGAACTCAATGCATTGGGAGAAAGGAGGAGAGAAAGTAAGAGAAGACAGAAGAAACGTAGGATGACACTTTTTTTCCTCCATCGGCGAGGCGATTGATTTTTTTAACCTGATTAGTGCCTTGATCTTAATCGTTTGCCTTCTTTTTTCCCAAAACGTCACCTACTATGAGAGGATATTATTCTCCCTTCTTTGTCCAGTGAATCTAGAACCATAGTTATTTGCGCAGTTCGGCATGTACTCATTATATTTCGAGGTACCATAGAAATTCTCAAAATATGAAAAAATTATGTGAGCAATCTGCAAAATTTCTAAGATACATGCGTAGAAGAGTTCCGTTGCCATATATGAATTGAGCTCTCTCTCTCTCTCTCTTGGCAGGTCACATATAAGCTCGCAAATTCAAATGTTGTAACGTACACTACACTCACGATATTTTCAGTCACATCTCACAACGTATGGGGTGCTCCAAAACAAGATAGTGCATGAAAGCCGTGCTTCTAGGAAAAACAAAACCAGTTTTACCATGACCCATCTCCCTCTCGTTCTCGTCCCTTGAGCACAAGCACATGTATCCATACCGTCGTCTACACACCGTTCCATGCAAACTGCGCAGCGTCGCAGTCAGCACGCATGGCGCCATTATAAAACTGTGCACAGCGCAGCAGCAGCGGCACTGACGACGCGAGCAGCAAGCAACAGAACACAAGTCGCTCAGAGAGAAGAATCCAAGGCGCGTCGTACCTACCTACGCAGGCGCGCGCACAAGAACAGCTTTGCTTTGGGCGCAGGAGCCAGCAAAATGCGGAACAGAAAAGTGCTGTGCGCGCCCATGGCCTGTTGTGGATGGAAGCCAAACCCCAAAATGCCAAAGGCGTAGCATAGCATGCACGCACGCTCGCTCGGCCAGGCTTTTTTTTGTAACGGGTAATTTCTTTCTGATGTAGTAACGGCTAAAGTATGCACGTCACGGCTTTCCACACACAGGTCTCCGGCGATGGACGGTGGTCAAGGATCGGCCTCCTTTCCAAGAACCCAAGATATGCCAACGGGGTAGCACTAGCAGGCAGTGTGTGATTTTTGTGGACTACGGGTAGGGGTGGAAATAAAACTCGAAACTCATGAACGAATACTCGAAAACTCGGCTCAACTCGGCTTGAACTCGGGCACATATGAGTTGAGCCAAGCTGACATTTCTAGCTCATTAAGAAAACGAGCTTAATGAGTCGAGTTACGAGTACTCGTTAAACTCGTGTAGCTCGTAATATGCCTAAGATTATAAGAATACTTAGGCCATGCCTACGTGGGAGCATAGCCACTAGAGCCATGTAGGCCATATATAGCAGTTATGTTCTATCATGTTGTTGGTTTTTAAGCTATGGACAATGATCTGTTAAGAAATGTTAGAATGTTTAAGTTTATGTTGTAATATTGACTACGCACGCTATACCTGCTTATGTTATTAACGTTTATTACCGAGCTTAATCTTTACTATTAAAGCTGAGTTGGTGAATGCCTGGTGTCACACATCTAACAAATTACGATGAAAATGCCACCACGGGTGATCATGTCCCTCCGAATCGCTCGTTAGTTTCAGAGCGTCGTGCACATCTTCCATCTCATGCGGAGTAACAAACCCAAAGTCGTTCTAATCTTCCGGTTGCCCCAACAAACTTATCCCTTAATAAAATCAAAGGCATCTCCAAGTCAACAACCGCCATCTGCCGTGGCCAGCGCCGTGCTCTCCCTCTCATCGACCGGCGAAAGTTACACTTGGATAACCATGCCATCTTGCCGCCCTACACATTTTCACCGCCAGGCGGTGGCGTGGCCGCGCAGGGCATCACGGCGACCGGACGTTGTGGTCGGCCTCACGGGCATGTGGTCCACGCCTTCTGCTTATTCGGATGCGGCCCTGGAGGGGAGTGGTAGTGGGCGGCGCGATGAGCTTCCTGGAGGAGAGCGGCAGCGAGGACGGCGACGGGGCGTGCTCTTCATCGGCGTCGGACTTCGTGCACAAGGGGAGCTGGTACCGGATGTCCGCGGCGGGCGGCAACGGCGTCATGGACAGCCTCTGCTCATCCGCCTAGGCCCTCCTCCGTGCTCTGCAGTTCTGGTGCTCTGCACAGTGGCCAGTGCACGCTCATCGTTGCACTCGGCCCATCCAGTTCGGCACTTCGGCTTCACCTGCGGCTACTCCTCGCCGACCCAGGACGCCATCATCACCGACCTCGGCCTCTCCCTCTCCAATGCGAGCCTTGTTTCTCGACAGCGCTTCCTTCGCAATGTTCTCCTCGCGCTGCAGTTCTCTCTATTCGAATCCCTGTCCAACGTCGGGGCAATGGTGGGCGCCATTGCCAGCGTCCTGACTCCTGAGTACATCTTACTTAAATATTCAGTGCATGTAATGTGAGAGGAGGAACCGGATAATTAATGGTTTGTTAGTAAGAGACTGTTAATTGAGCTTTGGTCGTGAGAGACTAGATTGATCTATTGTGGATTTGTGGTCGATTTCGGACAGAAACGAGATTCGGTCGTGCATGACTGATGTTCTGTGTTTTTCCTGCTCGTCGAGTGGCTTGCGATATCGTTGGCAAGTGTAAGATTGTTTCACCATGTTATACTTGTATGCTCGCCCATTTAGTCTTGTTTTGTTGATTGTGATATCCTGCGTTAATTTGCTTCGGAATTATTTTACTTGCAGGATTCCTCCTTTTTGTTCATGCATGGGTCAGTTGCTGGAAGGATTTGGCGTCGGTGTAATTTCCTACGTGGTCTGTATACCTCAGCTCCTATTATTGTAAGCAATTCACTCCAAACACACTGATAATCATTCACTGTCTTCGTCCAGCATTTGTTAACCATACTAGAATCTACTCCTTTAAGGAATGAAGTAGGTTGTTCCTGCCCTTCTCTTTGGTTCAGATTGCAGAAAGCATATTTAATTAAGACATATGTACTTGCAGTTGTTAGTTCTCCAATACCTATGCTAAACCTTTGTCTCTGTTCAATCGTTTTATTCCGGAGGTGAAGAAAACCATGGAGCCTTTGAGAACCCTATAATGACACTCAAATACAAAAGTCTAGCCATGTCAAGTAATAGTTGTGCCCCTTCATCACGCGATGATGTTGGAAGGAACATGGATGGATTATGTTAATGATCTGACAAAATGAACTGAGATAGACCCCGATGCTATCATGTTGGAAGGGCGGAAGATTCATCAAATTCTACACAACCAAGGAGGTGCATTCATATTTTTTATTAATGTTGCATATGACCATATATAATTTTATTTTCATATATTATATTTCACTTTAGCGGATCATGGGCAGGACATGAATGGATTCTATCGACCTTGAAAACACAACCAAATGAGCGGCACATGTAGAAATGTTTTTTTTGTATATGAATATTTAACTTCATTTTATGTTTACATGTCTGATATTTACGAGTTGAGTCTAGTTGGCTCGATATCCACCCCTAACTACGGGCACTTCAGCCGTCATCGACTTTTAGGGCCTGTTTTGGTTAATAGGATTTGGAAAACACATGAATATAAATTTCACAGGAATATAATGGCATTCTACTTGAAATTCTACAGGAAATAAAAATGCTGGAATTAATAGCAAGTGTCGTTTGATTGCACCGTAGGAAAAACGCAGAAAATTTGTATAGGGATAGAGCACATGTCATAGACACGCATATTTTTTTTTTTCAATTGGTCTCACCTCTAATTAGAAATCCTATAAAATTTTAGTGTAGGGAAGGAATCCATAATTTTTTTTTGGAGGATTCATTCATTTGAACCAAACGCCGAAAATTTCCTTCGGTTGAAATCCTACACAATTCCTTTGAAATCCTTTGAACCAAGGAGGCCCTTAGTTTTAGACGGTGGTAACTGGCAATAGCATAGTGGAGTAGTTTGATCGCCAAAGTTTAGGGCCTTTTGGGATTGAATCGTTTTCATAGAAATTTTAGAGCATTCTGATCCATAAAACTTTTTCCTCAAAATGCTTTGAATTAAATGGATGACATTTCCTATGGATTGCAAGGAAACAAGCCAGCGACACTCGCACATCGACGGACCCGAAGACGTCGACCCAACCAGTAGCCCTAGCATCGCCAAAAGTGGCGCCAACACTCAGTAAAATGACGCCTCCAAGGAGGTGACGATCGCCATCATCCAATCCGGCAATCCGACTTTGGTTTTCACCCCGAAATGTTGGGCGGAGGGATGTCAGGACTCCATGACAACGCCTCCAAGGAGGAACCGGCGCCCTCAAGCGCCACCGTTGCCAGGACCGACCAAATCGGGAACTTCCGTCCTGAGACCCAGAACGACCGCCTACACTAGACTATCGTGAGGACAGCCATGCCGACGAACGAGCAAGGACCACCCCCGAGAGGGACACCGCCCATGCCCACTCTAACTTTTTTTACACTCATCCGTGCATTTTTCATGTGTTCCATCCAAACGACTATTCATTTAGTTTTCGTTTTGCTTTGTAATGTGTGATCCAAAGAAAACCTTAAAAGGATGAACATATTGAGAGCTCCGTATTATTTTTCTAAGAAATACTACAGTACAGTACATCTCGAGGACTTTGTTTCACTCACTGCCCCCGCCCAGGGAACAGTTTTGCTAGGATTGGATGCCAGAACCTGCTGTCAAAGGAACAGCGGCTCTGATCGAGTACCACAACGGCTCCCTACTGTATCAGTCGTCCTCGGACTGATACGACTGACAAGACCTCAGTAGAAAAGCTATTGAGGTACTATGAACAATGCAATGCTTTAATTTTCACAGGAGCTAGGCATGGTACGAGCACTACTCTGATTCTGAAATTAATCCTAAGTTTTGATTTCTCAGCACTGAGAAATAATCTGGAAAAAACTAGCAAAACCGAACAGAGGATGCAGATGACAGAGAGCTGAAGAACCATAACGAATCAAATCAGGTATTCAGGTTCTACTACAGAAGATGTTTGCTACTCCGACGGCTACGAAGAGAAGAAGCGCGTGGTGAAATTGGACGACGACGACGAGGCCCGGTTGGCGTCGGTGGCGACCGTCCCTGGCCACAGCGTCACCGGCGGCCGGCCGTCGAAGAAGCCCACCGCCGGCGGGGGGCACGCCAGCACGCCCAGCGGCGGCAGCTTCCTCATCATGGACAGAGGCGGCGAGAACGCCCCGTGCCCCTCCTCCGTAATCCCGCCCGGCGAGCGCGACGGCGAGGCTTCCGGCGTGTCGAAGGGCGTGTCCTCGTACCCCCCGGCGGCGGCCGTGGCGCCCCGCTCGTACACGGGGTTGGATATGCGCAGGAAGCCGTCGCTGTACGCAGAGGAGGTGGAGCCGCGGGCGGTGGGCTCGGACCGCGGCGGGGAGGGCGACGGCGATGGCGAGGAGCGGCGCGCCGGCGACCACCTCCACACGGCGGCCTCCAGCTTGGGGATGGCGAGGAGGAGGTCCTTGCGGCTGGACGGCGCGCACATGACGCCGTGCGCGTAGTAGAAGGGCGGGGTGCTGGACAGCGCCTCGTGCGTCGCCGTCGTCGTCGTGGTGGCCACCGACGCGTCGTCGGCGGTGTGCTGTGGGGAGGACGCCGCGCCGCCGCCGTGCTTTGGCCTCTTGGGCGGCGCCTCCATCGCGCGGAGGCGGCGGCGGCGGAGGTGGGAGCAGAAGAGGTCGGCGAGGAGGAGGATGACGATGGTGAGGAAGACGGCCAGGCTGAGCGCCACCATGACGCTCACCCCGACGGTCAGCCCCGACATGCCGTCGGTGAACATCGCGCCCTCGGCTCGCTCGCCAAGCTCGGCCTCAGTGGTCAGGTGGAGTGGCCAGTGCGTGTGCACTCGCAAGTTGCCACAAGTGAAGTGGAGTGGACACTGGTCAGCTCAGTTCCAGTGGCAACAAAATACTCTCTCGTTTAGAGCAGCTAGCTAGCTTAGGTTGCCTCCCGTTTGCCTAATCCAAATTAACTAGTCTAATCTAATCTAAGTACTTCTACTGTTTGTCTCGTAACGATCAACTGCCATCGCCATCACCGAGGCGAGTCAGTACTTCCAAAAGCTAGAGCCTAGTGCACTCAGGGCCATAGATTAAGGTGTTCTTGTGTTCAGAAACCACGAGCTACAGTTGCGATCCCCAACCCTTTCGATGGCGAAGGGTCCCGCGCGCGGCGTAGGGCAGAGTTGTCATCGGAAAGGAGGTGATCACGCGAGGTGAGCTGGGTGGGCAAAGCCTAGTGGCTAGTGCTGGTCATGTTAACCGGTGTCTGCTTGATCATCGGGCGCAGAGAAAGGAGGAGGACCGGGTAGGTGATTTTGGCGGGAGAGGTTTGCAGGTGCGCATCCAAAGATTCTGTGGTTTCTGCTGTGATCAGACGAGCACGAGTCGTTTCTTCATCATTAGAGGGGCCCTGACCATTGACCGTCGTCCAGTAAAGTCATAAACTCATAAACCTTAGTCAATCTCCAAACATGCAGCCTTTTCTACTTTTCAGATGTCTGCACTTTGTGACAGACGCAGGGAGTTGGTGAAATTTTAGTCACGGTTGTTCAATATCAGTTGTGTGGATTTTGAGAGTAGTCTTTGCAACATAAGCCAAACTTGAGACGTTTACACCGAGGTATGGTGGTCACCGGTACCGTGGCTAGTACGGCCTAGTGTTACACGTCAACCAGAATCTTCACTATGATCGGGTGAGGTTACAAACTCCAGACATTTACAACATGCGACTTATCCCAACCGGCGAGATGGTGATAAACCCTAAGTCGGCTGCGGTCCAATTCGGGAACGATGCGTACCGTTCTACCGGGGCTCAAACCTCCGACGACGGGCCTCGCTCTGCTCCGTCCGAAGTTAGCCTCAATTTTTATATAAAATTTGGATCACATCAAAATAACACTTAGTTGATGGGATCCATGCCAATGCCAAATTTTGTAGTGGGCGTATCTCACCAATCAGCGAGCAAAGCAGCGTGCGTGGTGATATGTGGTTTTGGGTTTGTTTGTATCCCGTCCCATTTCTCTGTTCGTGGCTATACATGCTGCAATCTCTTGGTATTTCATCCTTCTTAGTATAGTTAGCCTTCGACTGGTACATCATAAGCTATGTACAACGTCGAACGCCTAGGTAGGCGCTCACATGAAAAAAATATTGCCACAAAATTTAAACTGCCATCTAAGCATCCTATCGCGTCTTATGTGAACCAACGTTTTTTCTACATAAATCGTGGTTAAATCACTACCTCAATTTTCTAATATAAAATGTTTTTGCAATTCAAATTAAACCGCCCAAATGTCTTATCTTTGGGAACATAGTGAGTAGTATCTAAGAAAAACCGTATCATAGGCTTTGTTTGGATGGAAATACAGTATATTCGCTAAAAAAATACTAGCGATTTTTGGCTCCTGAGCTTTAGTTATTTTTTTATCCAATTCAGTGAGCCCGACACTTTTGACCAACCCCCGCGTCGCCCTTCCTGTGGCGACACGGGGGAAACCCTAGCCGCCGGCCGGAAGGGCTCCATCCCCGTCCTCCCCCGCATCGCCGCCGCCGGAGGGGCCTCCGGCAAAGCCGTGGAGCGCCCCAGGGATGGTGGCGGTGGGGCGATTTGCTCCCTCGCGAGAGGGCTGGCGCGAGCGGCGACATAAGGTGCTGCGAGCTCGGCAGCGAGGCGGCGCCGGCGGCTGCGTGGCGGAGAGCGCGGGAGGAGGTCGGCGTCGATGGAGGAGGGTTGCAGAAGGCAGTCTGGTGCGTAAGGCGCTGCGGTGCAGGGGCCCGATCTGGGCTCCATCTGGGCCTTGCGGGGCGAGGTCGACGCGCACCTGGAGGCTAGAGCGGCCTGGGGCGGTGGCCAGTGATGCTGCTGTGGAGGCGCTGCCCTGCGTGTGGAGGGGAAGAGGGAAGCTGGGGCAGCGACCCCAGGACAAGGTCGGCCACCCGCCGTGGCAGGAGGTGCCACGGTTCGGTTCCCACGTGCGATGATGACGTGAAACACACGTTCGTTGGGAGACCCCAAGAGGAAGGTATGATGTAGTCCAGCAGCAAGTTTTCCCTCAGTATGAAACCAATGTTATCGAATCCAGGAGGAGCAGGAGCACTTCAGAAGGTTGTCAACGGCGCCAAAAAAAGTGGTGTTGAAGGGGATCTGGACTGTTGACGTGGAACCTGCACACAACACAATCAAACTACTTTGTCCCAACGAAACAGGAAGGTTGTCAATCTCCCCGGCTTGCTGAAAACAAAAGATTAAACGTATGGTGTGGAAAACAGTATTTAATTGCAGAAAGTAAAAGAGAACAATGATTACAGTTGGTGGTTTTATCAGTGTAAAAGAATGGACCGGGGTCCACAGTTCACTAGTGGTGTCTCTCCATAAAAATAAATGACATGTTGGGTAAACAAATTACAGCTGGGCAGTTGATAAAATATTGAGCGCATGACAATGCATACATATATGACAAGATGGCTACCATGATATTTAATTGGGCATTACGACAAAATACATAGACCGTTATCCAACCGCATCTATGACTAATAATCCACCTTCAGGTTGAGTTCCGTGTTCCCCGTCGGTATTAAGTTGCAAGCAACGGATAATCGCATTAAGCAATGTGCGTAAAGTAAAAAAGTACATATGACCATAGACATAGCATTGTTATGTTACCCCTAGTAGCAACAACACATCCACAACCTTAGGCGTTGCTTTCACTCGCCCAGATTACTGGAGACTGAACCCACTATCTAGCATAAATACTCCCTCTTAGAGTTACAAGCATCTACTTGGCCAAAGCCGGGTTGTCATCTGAGTCCCCCGTTGGTATTAAGTTGCAAGCAACGGATAATTGCATTATGTAAAGTGCGTAATGTAAATAAACACATATGCCCGTGGACATAGCATCGTTAGGTTATCCCTAGTGGCAACAGCACATCCACAATCTTAGAACTTTCTGTCACTGTCCTAGATTAAACGGAGGCATGAACCTACTATCTAGCATAAATACTCTCTCTTGGAGTTACAAGCATCTACTTGGCCAGAGCATCTACGAGTAACGGAAAGCATGCAAGATCTTAAATAACATATGAGATAGATTGATAATCAACTTGACATAATATTCAATATTCATCGGATCCCAGCAAACACAACATGTAGCATTACAATAATATGATCTTGATTATGTAGGGCAGCTCACAAGATCTAAACATGATGGCACAAAGGGGAGAGACAACCATCTAGCTACTGCTATGGACCCGTAGTCCAAGGATGAACTACTCACGCATCACTCCGGAGGCGAGCATGGTGATGTAGAGCCTTCCGGTGATGATTCCCCTCTCCGGCAGGGTGCCGAGAAGAGGTTCTGGATCCTCCCGAGCTACGGTTGACGACGGCGGCGCCTCTGAAACTTTTCGTGGAATATGACTCGGGTATCTAGGGTTTTCGCATCAGGGGGAATAAGTAGGCGAAAGGGCGGCGGCTGGAGAGCCTCGAGGGGCCCACACCGCCCTAGGGCGCGACCCCACCTCTGGCCGCGCCGAGGGGGCGTGTGGAGTCTCCCTGGTCTTCTCCGTCTCCCCTTTGGACTCCATGTGTGTCTCGATGAAATAGGGACCTCCGTAAATTTTCGTCCAATTCCGAGAATATTTCCAGACTAGCTTTTCTGGAATACAAAAACAGCAGAAAACAGGAACTGGCACTGTGGCATTTTGTTAATAGGTTAGTCCCAAAAAAATGTATAAAAATAACATAAAGTGGATGGAAAACATGTAACAATTGGTATAATATCAACATGGAACATCAAAAAATATAGATACGTTTGAGACGTATCAGCGTCCCCAAGCTTAGTTCATACTCGTCCTCGAGTAGGTAAACGATAAAACAATATAATTTTTGAAGTGACGTGCTACCATCATAATCTTGATCATATAGTATTGTAAGGCACATGTAAATGAATGAAGTGATCCAAGTCAATGGTCTATAATTTGCTATCAAATAGATAATGAGTAAACAATTGAATCACATAAGCTAAACTTTTCATGAATAGTACTTTGGAGACACCACAGGTTCACATAAGAGTTAACTCATAAAGCAATAGATTCTAACAAAAGATATTTAACCAACACAAAGGAAGATTTAAGTTTCAGTGTTTGCTTCAACTTTCAACATATTTATCTCATGGATATTGTCAACACAAAGCAATATAATAAGTCCTGAGACTAGTGTTTGCTTGTGGAAGATAGAAAGAAATAGGAAAACTGACTCAACATAAAAGTAAAAGAAAGGCCCTTCGCAGAGGGAAGCAGATTAAATCATGTGCTAGAGCTTTTTAGTTTTTGAAATCATATAGAGAGTAAAAATTAAGTTTTGAGAGGTGTTTGTTAATTGTCAACGAATGTCAGCGGATGAAAACAGTATTCTCCCTATCAAACAGATTTTTAAGAGCGGCTCCCATGAAGGACGTTATTTCTACCAGCAAGGCAGATCATCCCTCTTTCTCTTTTGTTTACACATGCAGATGTTTCACTGAGTATTCAGTTGGCAAAATGTGAAGAGAATTAAGCGGTTAAAGTTGTAATTAATTGGGACTGGGCACCCCGTTGCCAGCTCTTTTTGCAAAATTAATAGATAAGCGGATGTATATGCCGCTAGTCAGGTGGTAAAGTCTGTTTGACAAGTTGAATAAAGAATAACCCACTACTTCCTCATGAGCTAGTAAACATTGACACAAAAAGGAGTAATAACAGTTTTGAATAGTTTAAAGGTAGCACATGAAAAATTTACTTGGAGTGGCAAGGAAATACCACATATAGGTAGTTATGGTGGACACAAATGGCATGGATTTTGGCTCAAGGATTTGGATGCACGAGAAGCATTCCCTCTCAGTACAGAGTTTAGGCTAGCAAGGTTATGTAAGCAAACAAGAATATCAACCAGTACACCAAGTTTTATATGACCAACATATTGCAAACATTATAAGACTTCACACCGTCTTCCTTGTTAACCAAACCCTTTTATTAGAAAATATCTAGACCTTAGAGATACCACTCATGCAAACCAAATTTCAACAAGCTTTATTAGTTCTTCACTAATGGGCTTAACTTACATGATGCAAAAGTTTAATCATGATCTACTTGTTAACTCAAAACAATTGACAAGTATCAAATTATCCAAATTAGTGATCTACAAGAATATGCAAGTCTTTTCCATTATACCATTTACCACATGCAACATTTTTGTTCCAACCAAACACCAATCAATTTATTTCAATAACTCTCCAAACAAGTATAAGTGAAGTAAGAGAGTACTTTCTTTAAAAGAACTAATAGCTCTGACAAGAGATACATGAAAACAAGAGCTAAAAGCTGAACAGCGCTAGATATGAATACTCAACAAATATAAGTGAAGAATAGGAGTATTCTCATGAAAAAGCGAGCGTGTCTCTCTCCCAATCAAGAATGCTAGGATCCAATCAAGTTGATCACAAAATAAAATAAAAATAAATACTGAAAATAAAAGCACACAGACGCTCCAAGAACAGCACATATGATGTGAAAGAATAAAAATATAGTTTCACTAGAGATGACCTGATAATTTTGACGATGAAGAAGGGGATGCCTTGGGCATCCCCAAGCTTAGACGCTTGAGTCTTCTTGAAATATGCTGGGGAGATCCATGGGAGCCTCCCAAGCTTAAGCTCTTCACTCTTCTTGATCCTATTATATCACTCTTCTCTCTTGACCCTTGAAAACTTCCGTCACACCAAACTCAAAGTAAATCTCATTAGAGGGTTAGTGCATAATCAAAAACTCACATGTTCTGTAAGACGCAATATGACCGTTACTTTAAACATTAGCTACTGCCACTGATGTTATGTGAAGCTCTTCCACCCAAAAAAGAATTTCACTCAACACTAGTAAAAGAGAGAATGCAAAATAAAAGACATAATCTGTCTAAAACAGAACAGTCCGCAAAGACGAATTTTTTCGAGGCACTTACGACGCTCAGATCAAAAAACTTTGAACTAACAAAAGATGCACACATACATAAAGATTACGCACAAAAATTTTCAGATTTAATTCATTCTGGTGATTTTAGAGAATTAATACGGTGAACAGCAGAAATCTGTTTCTGCGCAGCAATCAAAATTTAGCATCATCTTATCATTAGAGACTACTCTTGGCACAACAATGCGAAAAAGTAAAGATACAAAGGAGTTGCTACAGAAGTAAACAACACCTTGACTCAAAACTGAACAAAAGATAATGGGTTGCCTCCCAAAAGCGCTTTTCTTTAATGCCTTTTAGCTAGGCTAGCAGATTTTAATGATGCTCTCATAAGAATAAGAGTTGAAAAACAAAAAGAGCATCAAGAGGCAAACATCAAACACATTTAAGTCTAACCCACTTCCTATGCAAAGGAATCTTGTAATAGAATAAATTATTGAAACATAAAGCAACTAGCATAGAAAGACGAAACAAATGCAACTTCAAAACTTTCAACATAAAGAGAGGTGTTTTAGTAACTTGAAAACTTTTACAACCATATTTTCCTCTCTCATAATAACTTTCAGTAGCATCATGAACAAACTCAACAATATAACTATCACATAAAGCATGCTTTTCATGATCTACAAACACATAATTTTTATTAAGCTCAAAAACAGTGGGGTTATTAAACCCACTTTTGACAATAGTAGTATAATTAATATCATTAAACAACATAGGACCATCATCAAGAGAATTATCATATATAAGATTAGGGAGCACATTTTTACTTTCTGCAATTTCCTCTTTTACTGAGTCAAGAGGGTGTTTACTTCAAATTTATCAAAAGAGATATTTCAATAGAATCATGACATTCAACAATATAGCACTCTTCCCTTAGGTAGGCATGGAGGGCAATCAAATAATGTAAGAGTTAAAGAGTTAGTATCCTGTTCTTCACTCTCCTCCTCTTTTTCATCCAATGAGATCACAGTTTCAGCAATTTCTTCTTCCATAGGTCCCTGAAAGGAAGCAAGTTGTTCTGGAGAATAAGTTTTCTCAAGAAATTTAGTGATATAAGGATTATCATTGTAATATTCAAGGCAGTAACCAAGTATCTCGGAATTCTCAGACTTATAAGGGGCATCATCACCCTGAAGCACACAAGCAATTTCATAAGCACCCTTAAAAAAACAAATTCTTCAATTTTTTCAAGATTAACAAAGTCATAGTTTCCTTTAGCATAAGAAGCCAAAGTCTCATCATCATTATAATCACATTGGAAAGGGAGGTGTTTATGCCTCCTACAGCAAAAAATTCATTAAAGCACCAGGATTCATTATAAGTAGAGCACAAGTTTCTAGCAAAACAATTCAATTTATATATTTGTACCCATAAGTGTTCCCCTTTTCGAGACAAGCGGTATTCCTTATAATAATTTTTTGTTCCTCCGTGAACCCACTTAGCCAACAAGATTTTGTTTCCATTGATAGCAAGTAAACAACTAGACATAATAACAAACCGAAATAAACTAGATGCAGGAAACTAATTTTTTGTGTTTTTGATAATTAAAAGCAAACAAGATAAAATAAAATAAACTAAGCAAGACAAAAACAAAGTAAAGAGATTGGAAGCGTGAAACTCCCCTTGCAGAAGTCTGCTGACTCCCCGGCAACGGCGCCAGAAAAAGTTGCTTGATGACGTGAAACACACGTTCGTTGGGAGACCCCAAGAGAAAGGTATGATGTAGTCCAGCAGCAAGTTTTCCCTCAGTATGAAACCAAGGTTATCGAATCTAGGAGGAGCAGGAGCACTTCAGAAGGTTGTCAACAGCGCCAAAAAAGTGGTGTTGAAGGGATCTGGACTATTGACGTGGAACCTGCACACAACACAATCAAACTACTTTGTCCCAACGAAACATGAAGGTTGTCAATCTCCCGGCTTGCTGAAAACAAAGGATTAAACATATGGTGTGGAAAACAGTATTTAATTGCAGAAAGTAAAAGAGAACAATGATTGCAGTTGGTGATTTTATCAGTGTAAAAGAATGGACCGGGGTCCACAGTTCACTAGCGGTGTCTCTCCATAAAAATAAATGACATGTTGGGTAAACAAATTACAGCTAGGCAATTAATAAAATATTGAGCGCATGACAATGCATAATATATGACAAGATGGCTACCATGATATTAATTGGGCATTACGACAAAATACATTGACTATTATCCAACGCATCTATGACTAATAATCCACCTTCAGGTTGACTTCCGTGTTCCCCGTCGGTATTAAGTTGCAAGCAACGGATAATCGCATTAAGCAATGTGTGTAAAGTAAACAAGTACATATGACCGTGGACATAGCATTGTTATGTTACCCCTAGTAGCAACAACACATCCACAACCTTAGGCGTTGCTGTCACTCGCCAGATTACTGGAGACTGAACCCACTATCTAGCATAAATACTCCCTCTTGGAGTTACAAGTATCTACTTGGCCAAAGCATCTACTAGTAACGGAAAGTATGCAAGATCATAAATAACATGTATCATAGATTAATAATCAACTTGATCATAGTATTCAATATTTATCGGATCCCAGCAAACACAACATATAGCATTACAATAAGATGATCTTGATCATGTTAGGCAGCTCACAAGATCTAAACATGATGGCACAAAGTGGAGATACAACCATCTAGCTACTGCTATGGACCCGTAGTCCAAGGATGAACTACTCACGCATCACTCCGGAGGCGAGAATGGTGATGTAGAGCCCTCCGGTGATGATTCCCCTCTCCGGCAGGGTGTCGGAAAGAGGTTCTGGACCCTCCCGAGCTAGGGTTGACGACGGCGGCGCCTCTGAAACTTTTCGTGGAATATGACTCGGATATCTAGGGTTTTCGCATCAGGGGGAATAAGTAGGCGAAAGGGCGGCGGCTGGAGAGCCCCCGAGGGGCCCACACCACCCTAGGGCGCGGCCCCACCTCTGGCCGCGCCGAGGGGGCGTGTGGAGCCTCCCTGGCTCTTCTCCGTCTCCCCTTTGGACTCCATGTGTGTCTCGATGAAATAGGGACCTCCGTAAATTTTCGTCCAATTCGAGAATATTTCTAGACTAGCTTTTCTAGAATACAAAAACAGCAGAAAACAGGAACTGGCACTGTGGCATCTTGTTAATAGGTTAGTCCCAAAAAATGTATAAAAGTGACATAAAGTGGATGCAAAACATGTAACAATTGGTATAATATCAACATGGAACATCAAAAATTATAGATATGTTTGGGACGTATCATGCGACGACAAAAGCGAGGACTTGGTGGTCGGCAACGGCGCCTCTCTGCTTGTCTTGCGTCTCCCGGCACTTCACGGGCAGATCGAGCTTCGGGCGAAAGCTTTGCAGTGACTCCGGTCGTTGCCGATGACGGCGGCGCCTTCAGGCGTCGTTTCCCTTCTTGTCCGCGTCATTGTGAAGCTCTGATTCTGACCGACGCGAGTGGTTCCAATCTCTCCGGGTGAAAACCTAAGCTTCTCGGAGCGGGCGACGGTTACCGACACGCCACTTCCTTCTTGGAGGCGTCGCCTTGGAGCTCTTGGCCCTTGCGGTGTGTTGGTTTCGCGGCGGTTGGGCAGGATGGCTCTGTGGTCGGGGGAGGCGGATGCCGGGGTGGCGACCTCGGATGGTGGTGGTACGTCGAGGCGGCGGCCTCGGTCTCCTCTACAGCGACGGTCCTATGGGGGCAGGGCCTTCTCCTTGCGAGGTTTGGGTGGCGACCTAGTGCTGCGAGGGCTGCGGGTTCGTCGACTCGGCTGGATCACCTCCGGCAATGCGAAGGTTGATCTGGTTGCTACGCCGGGGCGGCGGCCCCAGATTTGGTGCGACGTTTTAGGTCTGTGGGCGGCCGTCTTTAGCGAGGGTAGCAAGGGCTACGAGACGGCTGGGTCGTGTAGCGTTGTGGCTCGTGTGCGGCTTTGGTGCCGAGTGGTGTAAGTCGGGGCGGCGGCCCGTAGCTGGTGGTGTGCATTCGTTGCGTCTGGTGGACTTGCGTCGTGTGGGCGACGGGTCTCCTCGCTTGTGCAGTTTTTCGGCCCGGTTTTACTCATAAACAGGGCAATGTATGGTTTTTGGGCCCGGTCTTTCTTATAAACTGGGCCAATTCTATTCTTCTATAAGAATTGCATGAACGCCCTGACCTCTTCGAGAGGTTACTTAAAAAAAAGCTTCAGTTATTATTATTTTTTTTAAAAAAAATCATGTTGCAAGTTTGTTTCGATGTACCACAACGATGTACAGTACAAACATGCAAAATGTCAATTGAAATACTTTATTTTGAGTTACATAAAAAAAGTAATATGAGTGTAGTGAACAATGCACATTTTCACACTCCAAAAATTCTTCACATTTTGCTATTTTTGTGTAGACCAGAATTTAAAGAATTTATCGTTGCGATTTTGCATGATTGTATGGTACTAAAAAACTTATATTATGAAACAGAGGTAGTACATCATTGACTATATCAAGATCCTTTTCAGATTTAATTGAAACTTGGGAATATGTTAAAATTTTAAAATAAGGGGATCACTTGAACACGGGATCCAAAATGATTTTTGCTAAAAAAAAATGCTATAATGGTATTTTTATCCCGGAGACGACCGAAAACCCCCAGCAAACAAAACATGTTCAGCCTTCGAATCCAGTCCGTCGAGTTGCCCGACGCCTTCGCCGCCCTCACCGCCGCCGACGAAGTCGGCACCAGCAGCTCCGCCGCCGGCACCCCAACCGCACCCATTCCGATCTCCCCACGCCCCAGCAACCCTCTCCCCTCCACGACCTCCGCCACAGCACCTCTCGAGCTGCCCGGCGTAGCCTCCGCCGCGTCCGCACGAAACCCTAGGATCCACCACACCCGCGGCCTCCTCCACCTCTACCGCTCCTCCTCTTCGCCCCCGGCTTCATCCTACGCCTCCGCCGTCGCCGCCACCCCCTCCTCCTCCTCCGGGCCCGCCCCTCCATCGCTCCCCTGCGACTCTCCACTCCCGGTAACCAATTCCGCCCCGATTCCTTACTAATTTGCTCGGTTTCGCGCGTGCTCACGCCTCACTCGCCGTCTCTCGCAGTCATGGCGCGGCACCCGCCTCCTGGTGCTCGCCGTCCCCACCCGCGTCTCCCCGGACGACTTCGTCCGCTTCTGCGGCCCCTACGTCGAGCACGCCTCCGAGATCCGTGTCATCAGGTGAGTTTCCGGACGCATATAGTGTCGATTGCATTTGATTATGCCCACATAACGCTTATATGTGGCGTCATGATCCTAGCGACGATGGGGTGGAGGACCGGTACAGCGTGCTTGTGGAGTTTGAGGATCAAAAGAGCGCCGATGGATTCTACCTGGACCTCAACGGCTGGAGGTTCTCGTCGTCAGAGGTTGGAAGGCTGTCAATTTGGTATTGGTTCATTTAGTGATCTCTGTGTATTACTGCTGCTAAATTTGCGAAATGTGCTTGTTGTTCCATGGTGCAGGTAGAGGTGTGCCATGTTCTGTTTATAGTTGCTGTGCAATACGCATCTTCCGCTGAGATTGCCGTCATCCCACCACTTGGATCTACTGAGCTTCCGACATGTCCTGTTTGCATAGGTGAGCTTGTTTCCATTCCATGCTTTTCATTTTTAGGTGTAAACACGAGCTAGTATAACATCAGATTTGAGTTTTGTGCGATGTGCGCTTGATATTTAGTTATCTCTCCATTAATAACCGGAACAAATTCATATTGTAGTAATCTAATAGAAAAGATCAGACACTTATGTTATCAGAAACACGGGCGGCTGAGTTTGATAAGCTCTGCAATCATTGAATTTATGTCTTTTCCGAGTTTTAACCTCACAAAATCCACATTACCTGAAGGAAAATATTATGCATATAGAGTTTAACTTTCTCGCTCTTACAGCCATCTTATGGATACAACCTTTTAAGCTACTAGGACCACTCCCATGTGGATATGAAAATCAAACTGCAGAACTGCGTCCGTGGACTAAAAATATGGTTTATATATGAACTATGTAGTTTAACTATATCCTGTACACAGATACACACACTGTCTACTGGAACCAATATTCCATCTCCTTTGCCATTCTCACTGTTCGGAAGTTGTTGGTTGTTGCTTAGTTATCAATCGAGCATATAAGTTATTAAATGATCAGTCTGTTCCTTACTGTCTTTTATATGTCAATCAGAAAGGTTGGATCAAGACATCAGTGGAATTGTGGCAACCAACTGTGATCATTCTTTCCAGTGTTCATGCGTTTCAATGTGGGTCAGTTCTTCTTGCCCGGTAAGGAACAATCGTTTTTATCAATGTTCACTAACAATCACATTTTCCAGTGTGAAAGCAATTGATTCTTGTTTTGATTTTTACACTGCACTTTTTACCATTGGAACTACTCATCGAATAGTCTTCCATATGACTGTTTAATGAAGTAGTTCCATAGCAATATCCAATATGTAGTCATCTAGTGGCTGAGACCACAGTGTGACTTTTTTTAAAGGGACTTGGATGCTCGGAATCTACTCAGATTCAGGGTAAACAAAACATTGTGCTGGGTGCTCATATGAATAAATTTCATTTTGGTTAAAAAAGAATTCAATGTTCACACAAGCTATTTGAATCTAATTATGTAACATTATTTGCTCTCACTTTAATTTACTGGATCATAAATGTGCAAATGCTGGTTGATAGACATATTCATGCTCATTCCAGCACTATTACTGCATGTAAGTGTAGAGTTAAATTGCCAGTGTATTAGCCTATTGGGTTTCTTCATAGTTTTCCGTTACTCATAGTTGTTTCCATTTCAGGTTTGTCAGTTCTGTCAGAAGCAGTCTGAAACTCCTACAAATCCTACGTGTTCTGTGTGTCAGGCCTCTGAAAACCTCTGGATCTGTGTGATATGTGGTTTTGTTGGATGCGGAAGGTATGTTAACACTCGCTGACTAATAATGTAGCTGTCATGACTAGACAGTCGCCCCACTGTCCCAGTATCTCAAGAATTAAGCACGTCACACTTATTTATTGTGATGTACTGTTGCACTCAAATATAAATGAGGATGAAGGGAAACCTACATTAGAGCTTAACTACATCATCACTTGTACTTCTCCTCGACTTTTTAATGCGTCATTTTTATGGAGTTATATTTCCTTTTGACCATTTTTATCTGAATTCGCGTGCAAAGCTAGATAAGAAGTCCAATGTGGCCAGCTCCATTGCAATCGGTTCATCTTCTATAGATAAACAGTAATTTGTACATATTTAATGAATAATTTCCTTAAATCATGGGCGTTGACACCATTGCCAATGATTTGGCTCCGTCCTTGTCTGAAATCGTAGTCACTCTGCTATGTAGTATGTTAAAGCATTACCATGATTAGATAATGCACTTGGTAGAAGTTACAAAAAAGGAAAACTACATTGGAGGTTAAATATATGAGTTCTGTGTCAATCATGCTCAATCAACTTTCCCTTCATTTGTTTTCTTGTTATATATAGGTATAAAGAAGGCCACTCAATTAGGCACTGGAACAGCACTCAGCACTGCTATTCTCTCGATTTGGAAACTCAACGTGTTTGGGATTATGTTGGTGACAGTTATGTTCATCGGCTTAACCACTCAAAAAGCGATGCGAAGCATGCTAAGGTCAGTTCAAAGTGTGAATATTCTGGGGGTCATTCTGTAAACTGCTCGTGCAACGACGACTCGGATATGGGTGGAGTCATGTTTAGCAGCAAAACAGACACAGTAAGAGCTATAAGTTTTTTTTTGATTATATGTAACATTATCTTGGTAAATCTTGTTCCTCAAAATCATGTGCCCTGCTCTTCTTAACAGATTGTGGATGAATACAACCGTCTTCTTGCAAGCCAATTGGAAACTCAGAGAGAGGTGCTGTCCTCTCTCCTTTGTACTATTTTTGTACGGTCACTGTCGAAAGTGTTGTTCTAGAGCTTAGCATATAGTTTTGCTTGGGGATAACATTTGTTATACAGTGGGCAATGAATAGTACATATCTGATACATTTATATGCCTATGTTCATATTCACAGTATTACGAGGCTCTTCTGTCAGACCTTAAGAAAGAAAGGGAACAGAACATTTCTGTTGCGGTGGATAAAGCTGTAAATGATAAGCTTGAAGAGATGCAACTTAAGCTTGAAAATACAATGTTGGAGAAAAAGAAAGTTGCAGAAGTGAGCAACTTTAAATCATTTATCTTTTAATTATTCTAAGCACAGCCAGCTTGGCTCTTGGCATTACTGATGTCTTTGCCTTACCCTGTAGATGAATGAAAAACTCACGAAGAGCCAGGATATATGGCGTCAAACAGTAAAAACAATAGAGGAAAGGTATGTTTTGTTCATTCCTCCAGAAAATAGTGTCATCCATGCTACGTTCAAGATATGTTATGTGAAACAGTGAAAGTAAGTCAAATAATACTATATTTTTGGGGCACACCATGAACATTCATATTTGCAATGATTTGGTGAACTGCATTAATTTCCATGTATCAGTCTAATATATAGGACGTTTGAATATACTTTCATAAGAACTCCATTCTAAAATACAATAATTTTCCTGTATCCTTTTTATAAATCTGCACTCACAGGGAGAGATCACAGTTGAGGCTGAAGGACGATACTATTCTTGACCTGGAAGAACAGGTGCTTATAACCGTTGCACATAAATGCTCTACCTTACTGAGGACTTTCAGTACAAGGTGCATTTGCTAACATGCCCTATGTAATTCCTGTAGATAAAAGACTTCAAGTACTCGATTAAGTTGCAAAAATCGATAGAGAAGAGTGCACACGCTGATGATCTCAAAGGTGGTATGCTGGTGCCACTGGCCATTGAATCAGACTCTGGAAAGGGTAAAAGATCCTCACGAAGCAAGAGGAGGAATTAGCGGCAGCCATGAGCAGTATTTGATGCTTCCAGTATTTGCTGTATATGCAATTTTCCTGTTTGTAACTAGCTGATATAGTTGAGACTTTGTGTTAGATGAGAAGTGAAGGTTGTTCCTTACTGGTAGTTTTTCTCAGTGATGCACTCTGATACGTTCACTGTAAAAGAAATTACAATCTGATCCTACAGAACACTTTAAAAACAGTTTGGACATTATGTAGAAAATATAACCGAACCAAATCCAAGGGCTGTATTACATATACATACCCTATGCATTTTCAGGACGTCATGTCAGTGTATGGTTACACAAATTCACAATCTAAAACTACGCCACACTTTTAAATGTAGAGTTTCAAACTATCCATAGTTTGCATTACATATCAAGGGTGAAATTTCAGACAATAAGCGGATGTATCTCTTGGGACAGGCTACAGCTTGAGCATTACAGACCTCCCATATCGATGGCAAAACGAAAACCCGACAGTGGCCCAAAACGCCAACACAAATGCCGAAGCCGTGATGGCGTATAGAACTGGGTCAACGGGTGTCTCCACATCTTCCTTCCCCACTGGATCTGGACCAGGAGTGCACATGCTGCCCTGTGCAATCTTGTGAAGATTGGTGTTTGCTAGGAAGCTCTCCATGCTGAATGAGCCGAGCTGGCCAGAGTTCGGTATGCAACCTGACAAGTTGTTGTATGCCACAGAGAACACCCCCAATGAAGATAGCTGCGTTAACTGCAAAGGAATTGGTCCACTCAACATATTGTGGGAGAGGTCCAAGCTTTCTATCTCCTCCATGCTGCCAAAGGTCGCCGGGATAGGTCCAACAAAGAAATTGTAGGACAGATTAAGGGATTTGATATGGCTTAGATTTCCTAGCTCCCAAGGAATTTCTCCATCTAACATGTTTGCAGATAGGTCGATGCCAGACATTGAAATGAAGAAACTGGGACCGTATGTGTAGAGATTCCCTTTGGTAGCAAAGCTGAAGCCACTTAAGCCATATAATGTATTGTACGAGTCCGACATCATCTGAACGACTGGCCAAATAATTGGATCACCTGTGGCACCTTTGAAAGATATATTACCAATACATGCTGGTAACGAACCTGAAAGCCTGTTATGAGATAGGTCAATTATCCTCAAGTACAAGAGTTTGCACAGGTTTGGAGTGATCTGCCCTTCAAACTTATTTCCGCCCAATAAAAGTAGCCTAATATTGTCAAGATAATGTACCCAGTGGAGGTTGCCCGTGAACTGATTGTGAGTAATATCCAAAGCAATTAGACTGGATGCATTGGGAATGTGAAAAGATATATCGCCAGATAAGGAATTCCCAGAGAAATTAACAAAATGGTGCAGCATAAAACTACAGTTTGGTACAGATCCTGTAAGGTTGTTGCTTGATATATCTGAAAGACGGAGACGCGTCAAGCCACAAATTTCTGCATGAATTTTCCCAGTTATATGGTTGCCAGCAAGGTTCAGTACCATCAAAGAAGACATATTCCACAATGACGTATCAAGTTTGCCAGACAGCTTGTTATCATGCAAATCGATGACGTTTAAATTCTCTCCTGATAGATCACGAGGCATTGTACCAACAAATTCATTACCATCTAAGGACAACTCCGATGTGGACAAATTAGTCATCCCACCAAAAATCACACCAGCAAGCTTGTTGTTTGATGCTCTCAAGATCATTGGCCTCGGATAATCAGTGAAAACACAAGCTGGAACTTCCCCGGAAAGTTTGTTGTTTGATAGGTCTAAAAATTCCATCCAGCTGATCTTGCACAATGACGTTGGTATCTGGCCAAACAAGTCGTTACTAGAGAAATCTAGAATCATCAATTTTGGAAACATTGAGCTGATGTTGGCCGGCAGCTGTCCTGCGACATGGTTCATGTGTATGTTGATAACCTCGAGTGAAGATTGGGCATGCAATATTGGGTCCAGCGATCCAGTTAGAGAGTTATTTCCGAGGTTTAGATCTTGTAGTGTTGCCTCCTTTGTAAACAACCAATTCGGCATGCTACCTGACAAGTTATTGTTGGACAAATCAAGCACCTCTAAATGACGTTGTGTGCGTAAAAAATGTGGTTCGGCAATAATGTTCCTGTCAAGGTCACAACCAGAGAGCAATAGCTGGTTCAAATGGAACAGAGGTGTCCATCCAGGAATATTGACATGAACCACTAAGTTAGCATTGTCTGAGAGGTCTATTTCTTCCAGTTTTGCGAGTTTTCCAAGCCAAATGAAAGAAAGTATACCACTCAAATTGTTTTGAGAAAGCCGAAGAACTTTAAGCGATGATGAAAGACTCGAAGATGAGTTTATCATAATATGCCCTCCAAGATAATTTTCTGAGAGACTCAACACTTCAATATGTGGAAGAGAAAACAAGAATGCTGGAATGTTTCCACTGAATTGGTTGGAGCTCAGATACAACTCTCGTAGGTTCTGGAGATTTTCTAATGCTGTAAATAAAAGAAAATCATGTAACAATTAGAAACAGTGACAACATTAAGTTTAGAGTAAAATACAGTATATAAACTTGCCAACAATGTACTAAACTGAATATCCCTGACATGTTTATGTATAATCGTGTATTTTACTCTTAATTTTGCTGCTATAAGGAAATGCTCATTCTGTACCTTGTTCAGACGGAAGAACTCCGCTCATGCCATTACATTGGAGATTTAAGACTTCAAGTGGAACTGGTTCCGGAGACAAACTAGCAGGAAAGTGTCCCTCAAAATTATTATACGAGAGATCTAGAAACTTCAGATGAGGAAGTGCAAATAATGACACAGGGAGAAATCCACTAAATTGGTTTACACCCAAATTCAAGCTCCTGATGTTTTTAAAAGCTGTGATGCATGCAAGTAGTATAATTGTTACAGTTGGCGCAAACTGAAGAATGAAACATGAACTCCTTTTTTCGAATCTCTCCTATCTAAAAAAAGAATTTGGTTCCTCCTCGTACGTCGTTTCGTTTCGTTTCGTCCAACATCCTCATACGTCGCCCTCTTGCGCTTCTCTCCGCGCGATAAACGGGCCAAAGCCCAACAAAATTCAACGTCGTGACCCTCTCGACGCTCTCTCTCTCCCCTCTTCGATCTGTCCCGCTCCCTCTCCCTGGCGGCCGCCCCCCGCCGGCCTCGACCACACCAGCGTCGCCGCCCCTGGCCTCCTCCATCGCGTGTGTGGGAACCGCGTCTCCACTTCGCGCCGGGCGCGCAAGGAGCAGCGCTTCGCTTCATGCGTTAGGGGTCGAGGACGAGGAGCCGCGCGTCCTCTCCTGTTGGCGCAAGATGCTACTGCTGAGCACCACCATAGGAGGGACAGGACGCGAGGATGGAGACCCAGCTCGCCTTCCCCGTGGACGAACACGGGGACGACCAAGATGAACATCGAATCAAGGAGTTCCAAGTTCAGAGCACGGCTGGAGACATCACGGAGCAATAACGACAGTCTCAACCAGATTCAGCAGCGCAAGGTGAGAATGACGAATTCCCCATTGAATTTCTTACATTATTCTGCATCTCTAAGATTAGGAATTTCTCACATAGTATGGCGTTGAAGCATCCAAAACACAAATGATTTTTCCCACATTGAATTGTTCGGTTGGATCAATATCCATGAAATATCCATGTTGAACATCCCAATATGTTGGATATTGGATAGCAATATTGAAGTCTTAAAGCCAACCCAACTGAAGTATAAACATGCATTAGCTTTCTGTAGCATGTTAAGCTAGCTGTTCTGGTATCCCGTACCAAAATAACCCCGCAATGCATCAGAGTTGTATAATGCACATAAGCTAATGCTCCAAAATCATAAACCTTAAGTAGACATTGGGTAACGTATGTTTTGCAGGATGCAGGTGTTGATACTGCCGCCTACTAGAGAGCTCACCACGCAAACCGAGTGAGTTATATAGGCTATCGGCCAATTCTTGAGCATGGAAGTGCATGCTTGTGTCGGTGGCAAAAGCATCAGCGAGGATATTAGGAAGCTCGAGGCTGGAGTGCACGTAGTGTCCGGAACCCAGGCAGGTTCTGCGATATGATAAGAGAAGGACCCTGCGCACGAGGGCCATCAAGATCCTATTTCTGGTTAGTGTACTCACCATTCATACTGTATTTTTTCCTGTTTGCTCAAGTTCTGTCAGTCTAACATGCATGTATGATACGATTAAGCCGATGAAATGTTAAACACAGGTTTTAATGACCAGATATATAATGCCTACATATATCTCCCTCCAGTTGGGCTGCTGTTCATCATTTTAAGCACATGAATATGTATGCTCAACGAGTGGTTGATAGTTCATTTAGTTTTCTATTTTCGGATGGTAGAATTTCTACTTTCTTGTTGCATATTTAACTTACCATATAGACACTTGGGATGCATGTCACCTGTTTGATCATTATCTCTTGAACAAAGCATTAATTTGGTGCTTGGAAAGCTCTGTCATTAAAGATTACTCTGCTTGTGCAAGTAGCTAAAACAAAATAGTAAACCTTATATATGTTCAATCAGGTTCAGGCTTCTATGCTAAAATTCGTTGAACGCATGCAGATTGGTTTTTTATGAAGTGGTAAAATAAAGGGAAGCAACGTGAAATTATTTGCACAATCTGATATCTGCATCGTTTCAGGAGGTTCAGAAGTTTGTTCTACTTGATGGATGTAGGTGCACACTATTCAGAATCTTCAGGCAAGACAACCAGTGAACGGCAATAATGTCATCAATTCGTTCTCCCATGTGGGTGCTCTGATAAGCATGCATATCTTATGTTTACTGTTGCGTACTGGGTATAATGTGTACAGGAACTGCTGCGTACTGGGTACATTGTGTGTTAGTGCCCTCTACATGTTTGTTGTTATTTTCTTACACAACTGAAACTATTTGTTTCAGATTACGTGACTGCGTGCACATGCTGATTGACGAGCATGTGTCTGGGCGACCAAATGATATAGGTGGCCGCCGCGCCCATGGCTACCATTCGTTGTGGTGAGCTCTCTGTCTCTTCCTCTTCTTCAGTTTTCTTTTGTCCCATTGCTTAAACGACATTAGTTCCTTATTAGAATTTTGTAATGGATCTGTGACTTTGTCAGAGCGGTTGTGCTCTTAGTGCTATAATTAGGCAAACTGTCAAATCACTCCAATTAGTTTGTCGCTTATTATGTCGGCGATCTTCGGGTTTGTTTAACCAGACAAAGAAATAATCTTATTTAGTTTTATCTAATTGTTCAGCAACTTTAAATACTATAATGTGCACTTTGTAGGTTGGCTGCAAAGCATCAGTTAAGTATGAAAGTTCCAGAAAAGACCCGCATATAATGAGCTATCATTGAATGCAAAAATCTGCAGAGAAGAAATATTTGAGTTCAAGGAAACCAATATGCATGACCGGATGGAACTTCAAACTGGGTAAGCTGACGAATCAATTTGCTTTTATGTATGATGCAATTTTTTTTAACAATTCAAGTTAGACATTGGATTTCTTGCCTCATTCAGTATCATCTTCCACATGTTGCCATGCCATTCAAGCACGGGCTGATGGGAGCAACAGATGTTGAGAAGTTATCACTTGATAGCATCCTTGTAGGGAATATCATATGTCTCATACATTCTCTTCTATTGGATGAATTTGTTTTTGATAGCATCTGCTTACCCTAACGATGCTCACAAATTCAACCTCGTGATTTCTTAATGGCCATAGTGTGTAGCAAAGTTTGCATTAGCATGTTGGACTCATGGGAATTTAGGTGGCTTCCTATGTGTAGCAAAGTTTATATTTTGCTTGCAGTTATGGGGAATTTGTCCTGCATGTTTCACTTGCTTTAAAACCCATGCAACTATATGATCGCCGATGCTCCGGCTATGGTCGACGCTAACGAGAACTCGGTTCTGTACCCTGACAAGATACATAGTACGGGCTCTCCTGGTTGCCATATGGCGTCCCCGCTGTTCGCTTGGTATCGATGTGTCTCGACTAATTTTGAGCACGAGTCTGGTGTCGACTAATTTTGACATGTCGAATTCCATTGGCACTTCTGTGGTAGCAATACAAGTTAATAGAGAACTTATGCATGGTTGGTGCTATACTATTTATCTTTCACTTGATGGTCAGAAGTACTTCCAGATCTCTAAATCCTAGAAATAAGTTAGCTGAAAACCTGTGGGTTCTCTAGCGTTATAGAGCTTACAGTGGTGAGTCAGAATTAAACCGTTGGATTTCATGTCTCATTTAGTATCATCTTCTA
The DNA here is from genome assembly GCA_947311845.1 of Poa pratensis. Taxonomy (NCBI): domain Eukaryota; kingdom Viridiplantae; phylum Streptophyta; class Magnoliopsida; order Poales; family Poaceae; genus Poa; species Poa pratensis. Next base: position 55,734,020 of record CAMZMU010000051.1, on the reverse strand, counting down.
CAGTTGTCTTAAATCACCGTTGAAAGGTCTACCAGGCATTTGGGAAGAGAAGCATGGTGTCGGAACGTACACAAAATGATTTCTATTTTAACCCAAATGATCCCAATTAAAGTCACTGGAGTGCGTTAAATTATTTTGTAACCAGTAAATGTTTTATTTTAATTACTGAATTGTGTTGTTTGTGTTTTATTCTCATGTAGCTGCTTCATAGCGCGGAGCGTATTTGGAGAGAACTGCCAACGTTCTTTCTGTCCAAACTTGGAGAGAATTGCCTTTTTGATTTGTTACAGCAAAGTCCTGGCCTGAAATAGGCTGAGTAGTTACATGTACAGTCAGCACACTCCAATTCAGATATTCACCTCGCCCAAAAAATTGACAGGCTTCTTCTTCAAATGCCGAGAGGAAAAAATAGTTGATGTACTAAGCTTTTGTTCAAAGAAATTTATGCTTCATGTATTACGCTGTTCATTAAGGATTGTGATTCAAATGTGCCACTGACGATGACGCCGTGCTTGGATCGGGACAGGGATAGTAATTTAACGAAGAACTGGTGTCATTTCAGTAGAAATAAAAATGTTGTTTCCAACCAGATGTTTCGCTTTACATTTTGGTTAAATCTATATAATGAGTAGAAACAGATGCCTTGTGTTCCCATTGTCTGGGACTTAACATGTCCATGGTATTTTACATAGAAACAAACCGCAAGTAGGAATGGAGGCGGACCATGTAACCTTTGTCTTGATAATATTCTATTTATCTATGTATAATTAGTTTCATAACTAAGAAGTATTATGATGCTAGAAAAGATACCAGCGAGATGTTTTTTCCTTCCTCTATAGCAATGAACATGTATTTAGCAGAAATTTTGGCACTCCAGCTCATATGCTCCTGCCCAATTATGAAATTCAAAAAAAAGTAAAACAATACAAACAAATCTGATTTGTTTTGAAGCAAAACATATTCAAATGATCTACATATGTGCTAAGTTTTGCGCAAGTATGACATTTGTGGTGCTCTGAGAAAAAACAAACTCAATGCTCAACATAGGATTTTGAAATGTCTTTTTTAGAGCGCTGATTGTTTTACAGAGCAGAACAAATGTATTTCTTGATGAAACTTGACACGTATGTAGGTATGTTTGCTCTCCATTTTTCAGAATTTTTCGGATTGTTTTACTTTTTTTAATTTCGCAATCAGGAGCATATGAGTTCGGGAGATAAAACTGCACTTGTATTTTAGCTAAGCACGTAAACTTAGTAAATTGAAACAAATCTGAAGTCAAACATCTCGTAAACGAAACTAAAATATCATAAATATAATCATCTTATATTATTGAAAAGGCAATCATGTTATCACAAATCTGAAGTCAGACATCTTGTAACGAAGTTAAAATATCATACATATGATCATCTGCTTATTGAAAATAAAACCGATGTGCACGGTGATAGAAGAATATGTTGCTCCCGTTGCAACGCACGGGCAATTAACTAGTCTAGTATAAGTAAGAATTTCTTTTTTACCTGCAACCGGTAGAGTTCCATTGAGGTTATTATAGCTAAGATCCAATACTTCAAGTGAAATTGGTCCCGATGCTGAGCTAATTGGAATATGTCCACCAAATTTATTATCTGAGAGATCTAGGATCTTTAGGCGAGGAAGTGAAAATAGTGATTCCGGGAGGTTTCCTTCTAACAAATTCCAAGACATATTGAATTGTCGCAAGTTCCTAAGATTTTTAACAGCTGCAAAGGATGTAGGGACATGTGACCGATTATGGATATGAAATGTCAACCTTCTACCTTACCACTCCTACTGTAAGCAGTACAATTAAGTACCTGCGTCGGGAAGATCTCCGGCCATGATGTTATCGTTGAGAGCTAGGACCTCCAGTGAAACAGATTTCCCGATAAATTCTGGGAAACCCCCTCCCAGAAAATTGTCACTGAGGTCGAGATGTCGAAGCTTGGCTAAGCCAACTAATCCTGCATGTATTTTGTTTGTACAGTTACGAGAACCTAGAAGCGACCATATGTACATGTTATTCTGAGGGGATTTTGAGTGTATACATACCTTCCAAGTTTAAGGAACAGGGAAAATTTCTTGCTAGATTTAGGTACTGAAGCTCATGGAATACAGAAAACACAGTCGAGTTCAAATACCAATGGTCATCTCCATTTACAGAGGAAAGGTCGAGCTGAGACACCCGTTGAGTGCTATTGTCACATTTCACACGATCCCATGAGCAGCAGTCATCACCGTCCTCCCCCCATGCATGAGGCACCTCCACGGAGCGCGCTGTCACCAGAGAAGACCGGATTTCCAGTAGGGCAGCCCTCTCGTCCACGGAGCAGCCAGAGGACATGTGAAGCATGGACTGTAAAAACAGAAATAGGACCAAAGATAATGATCCCCATGGAACGAAGCTGCCCATGTGCAGATAGTAAGCCTTTCCCTCCCCTGGCTTATGCCCGTATACACTACCGTCAGGCACTCGGGCTGTAGGTTGCTAGACTTCGAGGGAAAAATGGTGAGTGGTTATAGCGCTCTGCAGGTCGCCTTATCTTTCGCTAGCTTTGTACTCCTACAAGAACGCAAGGAGTACTCACTGTAGTATTAATCATAGACAAGGACACGCAAGGAATACAAGTCTAGGAGTACAACCTGGCACACACGGTGAGTTTACTTGGACCAGACTTCAGCAATCTATCATCTATCAACCTGGCACACACGGTGAGTTTACTTGGAGTAGAAAAGATGATGCATTATTGACCTGGTGGATGGCCAAATTAGTCGCTGACAGCAGTAACTGCCCACTAGATTTTTCAAGCTCTAACAACATCATACGGAGTCCAACAGAGACAGGGGCGCACATATGTTTGTTACCAGGCTTATGAAAAGACAACAGAAAATAACGTAGTACGCGAAATCGAACTGAAGATTCGGATACTAAATGTGTGAATCAAACAAGTGTACTTGGAAATAGCAACGGAGAAGAGATTGATCAAGGAATACATGACCACAACTCACACGGGAATGCGTGCAAATCCTCCCGCGGTATCAGCCCGGCGCCGAGTCTATAGACATCGCCGCCATGGCTCTAGCGCTGCAGCCGCTGCCACCTAGCCTTCCGCGACCAGCAAGCTGGTGCCCCGGCTGAAGAGGAAAGGCGCGCGCGGGCGGTCTGGCGCGAGGTACACATGTGCTCCGTGATCTCCCCGGATTTCGGCGCTTCCAGGTGCATCCGGTCGCCGGCGACGGCGACCAACGGAAGGGCCCCTCATCCGCCGGCTCACTCGGGCTTGCTGTTGCTAATCATATAGTTTTGTTTTTTTGAATGGAACTAATCATATAGTTGGGTGGGCTTCTTTGGGCCCCTGCCTCCTTATCTTACTGAGCCTCTATCATCCTCGGCCCATATAACATAGTACTTTTGCTTCTTCTTTTCTTTTTCCCTTTTTTTACCAGGAGCATATTTCCCGGAGGACACACAGACCGGAGCCTCCAAAAACCTGGCAACTATCTCGTGATGGTTGCCATTATACACCGACTCGTTCGGTGTAGCGCGAGTCGGTGTAGCTCCTCCCGCTCACGAAAGCACCAACCACTTCTTATTTTCGTCGACGTCGATGGGAACACACAAATATTTCCCAGCAAACATAATTGCCGGCGTCTTAACCAGCAGAAGGCTGAAGAGAAGTCTTTCAGAGAGAAAAGAGACATTTTAAATCGAATGGGGATCATTATAAGCGAGGCGAGCCACACTTTACATTATCTGGTTGCGCCGTGCCAATTGACCTTTTGGTTGTCATCAAACAAGGCAATCAACTAGTACACCAAATCAGCTTAAGGGAAAAAAAATAGTACTGCAAACTGGATCCGTTTGGTTGCGTCCTCCCCAAGAGACAAGTCCTGTGGAGTATTAAGTAACCCAAAGTTCCAAAGCAATGTTTGCAGTTTGCACTGACGCCAGATCTGCATCTAGTCTAGGCTGCAAAAACACATAGATTCATAGCAAAGTGGTTGATGCGGATGATCAGCTCTGACCATTAATTCCCCTACGTGCTGTTTTTTGCGATGTTTTTCTAACATGGTTTCTTCAGATAACATACTAGTGCGTAGCCGGAGAGTGCCCGTTCAACCCCTCGGTCAGGCAGTATATACATTTTCATGAATATACATACTTGCAATAAATTGGTAAACAAGTACTATATACATTTTCGTGAATCGATCTAATTAAAAGGATATTTTAGTACAACCCAGCAATTGCGGGATGTAAAAAGAAGGCCTGTACCCAGGTTGTTGTGACTTTGTTTAATCAAGTACACTCTGATACATTCTTCAGATCAAGTACAATCTGATACTACTACAGAAATACTTCGAAAATACGGAATTTGGACATGTGTAGAAAGTATAACCTAAGCAATGCCTTATGCAAAAAAAAAAAAACCTAAGCAATGCCCATAGTTTACATTACATGACCAGAATGAAATTTCAACAAGTTCTGTGGATGCATACTAGTAACACTTACTTGACTGCCGATTTTCCCTTTGGACAGACTACAACTTGAGCATCACAGACCTCCCATATGGATGGCAAAACGAGAACCCAACGGTGGCCCAAAATGCCAACACAAACGCAGCAGCCGTGATACCGTATAGAACCGGGTCACAATGTGTCTCTCCCACATCTTCCTGCGCCACTGGATCTGGACCAGGAGCACACGTGTTGCCCTGTGTAATGCTGTGAAGGTTGGTGTTGGCAAGATAGTTGTCCATGCCGAATGAGCCCAGTTGACCAGAGTTTGGTATGCATCCTGACAAGTTATTGTGTGCCACAGAGAACCCCCAAAAATGATAACTGGTTCAGTTGTGAAGGTATTGGTCCACTCAACTCATTGTGGGAGAGATCCAGACTTTCTATCACCTCCATGCCGCCAAAGGTCGCTGGGATCGGTCCAACAAATAAATTGTAGGACAGATTAAGAGATTTGACATGGCTTAAATTTCCTAGCTCCGAAGGAATTTCACCATCCAACATGTTTGCAGATAGGTCGATGCCAGACATCAAAACAAAGAAACTGCGACCGTATGTGTAGAGATTCCATTTGGTTGCAAAGCTGAAGCCGCTCAAGCCAAAGACTGAAGTGTATATATTTGACCTAATCTGAATGATTGGCCGAAATTTTTGATCATCTGTGGCACCTTTGAAAGACATATTACCAATACATACTGGTAATGAACCTGAAAGCCTGTTATGAGACAAGTCAAGTATCCTCATGTATAGGAGTTTGCACAGGTTTGGAGTGATCTGTGCTTCGAACTTATTTCCGCTCAAGGAAAGTATCCTAATTTTATCAAGATAACCTACCCAATGTAGGTTGCCCGTGAACTGATTGTGTCTTATATCCAAAGCAATCAAACTTGTTGTGTTAAAAAGGGTATAAGAGGTATCGCCAGATAAGGAATTCCCAGACAGGTTAAGAAAATTGGGCAACATAAACGCACAATTAGGTACATACCCTATAAGGTTGTTGCTCGATAGATCTAAAAGGATAATTTCTGTCAAGGCACAAATTTGTAGGTCGATTGTGCCGGTAATATGGTTGCCGGCAAGATTTAGGACTTGCAAATAAGGCATATTCCAAAATGAAGTGTCAAGTTTGCCCGATAGTTGATTATCATGCAAATCCAACACTTTTAAAGGACCTGACAGATTGCGAGGTATTGTCCCTTCAAAATAGTTACCATCCAGAAACAACTCATAGATAAAGGACATATTTTTCATCCGACCAAAAATCATACCACCAAGCCTGTTGTTTGAGAGCTTCAACATCCCCACCAAGGGAAACATACTGAACACACAAGCTGGAACATCCCCAGAAAGTTTGTTATTCGATAGGTCTACTATATACATGGCGGTCATCTCACACAATGAAGTTGGTATGGGCCCAAAGAAGTTGTTACTAGAAAAATCTAGCATAGCCAAATTTGGAAACATTGAGCTTAATGTTGGCTGGTAGCTGTCCTGCGACATGGTTTGCATGTATGTTGATAAACCAGAGAAAATCTTGGCTATGCCATATTTTGTTCAGTGATCCACTTAGCGAGTTATTCTCAAGATTTAGAACTTGCAGTGTTCCTTCCTTTGTAAACAACCAATTCGGCATGCTACCTGACAAGTTATTATCTGACAAATCAAGCACCTCTAAATGACGTTGTGTGCGTAAGAAATGTGGTTCAGCAATAATGTTCTTGGCAAGGTCACAGCTAGAGAGCAATAGCTGTTTCAATTGGAACAGAGGTGTCCATCCAGGAACATTGACATCAACAACTAGGTTAAGATTGTCCGAAAGGTCTAGCTCTTCCAAATTCGTGAGATTTCCCATCCAAATGAAAGAAATATTACCACTCAAGTTGTTTTGCGAAAATCGAAGACTCTTAAGAGACAATGAAAGATTTGAAGATGGGTTTATCATAATTTGTCCTCCGAGGAAGTTTGTTGAGAGGTTCAACAGTTCAATATGTGGAAGCGAAAAATAGAATGTTGGAATGTTTCCGCTGAATTGGTTGGAACTCAAATACAACTCTCGTAGGTTCTGGAGATTTTCAAGTGCTGTAAACAAAGGGAGATTATGTAACAATTAGAAACAGTGACGACACTAATTTTACTGATATAAGCGGGAAATGCTAATTCTCTACCTTGTTCAGATGGAAGAGCACCGCTCATGTTATTACCATGGAGATTTAAGACTTCAAGTGGAACTGGTTCCGAAGACAAACTGACAGGAAAGCATCCCACAAAATTATTATATGAGAGATCTAGGAACTTCAGATGAGGAAGTGCAAATAACGACACAGGGAGAAATCCACGAAATTGGTTGCCACCCAAATCCAAGCTTGTGATGTTTCTAAAAGCTGTGATGGATGCAAGTAGTACAATTATTACAGGTGGCGCGAACTGAAGAAAGAAACATGAACTCCTTTTTTCGGATATAAGTAAGAATTTCTCTTTTTACCGGGAACTGGTAGAGTTCCGTTGAGGTAATTAGAGCTAAGATCCAAGACTTCAAGTGAAATTGGTCCTGACAGTGAGCTAATTGGAATCTGTCCACCAAAGATATTTCCTGAGAGATCTAGGATCTTTAGGCGAGGAAGTGAAAATAGTGATTGTGGGAGGTTTCCGCTGAAGCTATTCAAAGAGATACTCAATCGTCGCAAGTTTCTAAGATTGTTAACAGCTGCAAAGTGTGTAGGTACATGAGACGATCATGGACATGAAGTGTAAAAGCCTGGGAAAACAACAAAGGTGCTGAGCTGACATGCACTTGTTCATGAAAATCACTGTCTCACTGACCAAATCTTCATAACCTTCTACCTTATTACTCCTACGGTAAGCAGTAAAATTAACTACCTGCGCCCGGAAGACCTCCACTCGTGTTGTTATCGTTGAGCGCTAACACTTCGAGTGAAGCAATTTCTCCGATAAATTCCGGGAAAGCCCCTCCCAACACAGCGCCACTGAGGTTGAGATATCGAAGCTTAGATAGGCCAACTACTCCTGCAGGTATTTTTGTTTGTACAGTTACGAGAACCAAGAAGCGACCACATGTAAATGTTATTCTGAGAGAATTTTGAGCACATACGTACCTTCCAAGCTTAACGAACAGGGATAATTGTGTGATAGATCTAGGTACTGAAGCTCATGGAATGCAGAAAACACCGATGCATTTAAATACCAACGGGCATATCTATCTTCCATTGCACGTAAAGAGGAAAGGTCGAGATGAGACACTCGCCGTGTTCTATTGTTGCACTTGACACGCTCCCACGAGCAGCTATCATGAGCATCCCTCCCCACGAATCAGGCACCGCCAGGGAGCGCACTCTCATGAGAGAAGACCGGATTTCCAGTAGGGCAGACCTCTCCTCCACAGAGCAGCCAGAGGACAGGTGAAACATGGACAGTAACAACAGAAATAGTATCAAATATATTGACCCACATGGCAAGCAGTTACCCATATCTGATAATAAGTTTTTCCTTCTCCTGCCTGCGTGCATATACACTACGGTTGGGCTGTAGGTGGGTAGACTTTGAGAGAAAAATGGCGAGTTGTTTCAGTGCTTGCTGTTATGTTTCGCTAGCTTCATACTAGATATAGATAGATTCACAAAGGAACAGAGGGTACATCTTGGCACACATGGTCAAGTTTACTACTTACTTTACTTGGACCAAGACTTCAGCAACTGAGCATCATCCGGAGGTAATATTGTTGAAAACGTATGCATTCATAGGTGGGTGACAATTGGCACACGTAGCCGTGTACTTGGACTTGATCAATCCACCATCATCCAACAGAAAATATTTGTTGTCACTGACTATGTAAGAATATCTTTGGATGCATTGGCCGAGTGTGTGACTAATTAGTCAAAGAGAGCATTAGTTTTGGACTGTACTTTTCACTAAGTTTTAACAACAACTAGTTGAATTTGGCGTGGCGTCCTTGGTGAATTTTTTTTTTGTACAATATTTTTTCTGTTAAACAAAATATTGGCCAAATTGGAATGTTCAAACATGTTTTTATTTTGTTATGGGTAGGTAGCATTTTTTTTTGAGATTTTTCGAAGTATTTTGTAGAATTTTCAAATTTTTAGCAGATTGAAATGTTCAAACATGTTTGTATTTCAACGTCAATATTTAATTGAAGTCAGAGAAATCCATTTGAACGTGAATCCACATTTGGGGAAAGTTTAGTCGTATGGTGTGGAAATATTGGCCAAATTGAAATATTCACGTATATTTGTATTTTGCTGTAAATGTGTAGAGTTTTTTCTTTAGTCTTTTCGATATATTATATGGAATATCGGAATATTCGCACAAATGTTGGCTAAATTGGTATTTGCAAACATATTTTTTATGTTGGTATGAACAGGTAGCATTTTTTTGTGAGCATTTTTGATACATTTTCTGTAATATTCAAATATTTGGTAGCTCGAAATGGTCGAATATGTTTGAATTTCAGCGGCAATATTTAATTCATTTTAGGAAAGATGCATTTGAATTACCTCTAAATGGTGACAATATTTGAATATTCCAAAAAATTTCTTTACCACAAGTAGCTTGTATGTATTTTTCTGATTGTTCTGATATATTATTTGTATTTTTCCAACGGATATATTCAGAGGTTTGATTTATACTTTGTTTGAATCTCATAAATTGGTGAAAGTGGGCAACTGTTCGTATGTTTTTTTTTGGTTCTTCAAATGTTCAGATCTGGAAGCCGTTGAAATTTTTGAAGTTTCCAAATTAGAAATCTGATCATATGGCATAAATAGTTAACGTTTATTTTTTCGTGTCAATGTTGATATGTTTGTGATATTTCTGAACACTGTGGTAGGAGAAATTTGAATTTGAAGCTGTGCGCATTCAAAATTTGTTTGGATTTAAATGTATTGACATTAGAAAGGAGAAGTTTACATTTACAAATTGTTTGAATTTCTAAATTGTTAGAAGTTGTTCGTATGAGATTTTTTAATGGTTTTTAAATGGTAAGTGTTGGAAGGCATTGGAAATCTGAACAATTTTAAACTTGAACCTTCATCAAATGATGTAAATAGTCGTCGTTTTTTTTGTTTAGTTTGCGAAAAACTTCGAATTTCAAAATGTGTACATTCAAACCCTAAACCCTAAAGTAGGCCCACTTGCCGGAATTCTACCAATTTCTGGAATTGTTGGTGGAAAAAAAGAATTCTGAGTTGTGGGTCAACAACTGAAGTTATGCTCTAAACCCTTTTGAAGACTCCCTGGAATAATACGCTGCGTCTTTCTTCAATTCCTCATGCGGGATATCCAATTAATCAGAATTCAGGTTAAAGAGGATCTTTTTCGTTGTCGTATCTTTGTTTTTTCACGGATCGATACAGAATTTGGCAACCCAATGATTTTTTCCTGCTTTTCATAGTACGGTTGACCACCATGTTAACTAATCGATCACGAAAAATAGGGAATGCAAGTAAAGTTTACTGTTTAAAAAAATTGGGAATGCAAATAAAGTTTACTGTTAAAAAAAATGTTTATATTTCGAAATTTGTATTGTTGCGATAGTTTTGATTTGCTCCCCGCGGCATACGTCGTGCTCGCGTGGTAAATTTCAATTTTGGAAATGTGCGCTTCTAAAAAATGCTTTGTAGTTTCTAAATAGTCATATTTGAAATTGGATCGTATGTCATAAGTAGTCAGCAATTATTTTTTGTTGCGAATTGTGTGGTATGTTTCTTCATCTATGTAAATTTAACTGTCAAACTACAGAAAGGTTAATTCAATATGAACAGTTATTAGATTCAGCTGCATAATTGTAAGAAGCTCATTTATAGTATCGTTTCTAAATATTAATCTTTTTGGTTCATATCATGCATTTAAGTTTTTTCTTAAATAGCAAATTTAATCTAACAATCAGTGAGAATACATTGTGTGAGCATGCATTAAGTTCAATTAAAAATTCATTCCGTACTTAGAGAAAATGAATTTGCATTTTCTTTAAATATTTATGAAGGCATGCATTTTAAAATTTAACTACATAATTAAAGAGTTTTAAGTTATATTACCTCTAAATATGTTAGTACAATTGAAATCATCAACTATGGCTCCAAATTGAAATGTAAGAAAAGAGATTAGAAAAAAATGAAAACATGTAAAGGAAAAGAAGCAATTTGTCATTTCGAATATCTCTAGATATAATTAGGGAGAATGCAATTTGTGAGCATTCATCAAATCTGATTCAGTGTAATTAGGGGAAATACTTTAACTTTGGCAGCGCTTGCATTTGAAAGTTCTTCAAATTTGAAAATTATTGGGATTGTAAAAAAAATTACGTTTAAAAGCTGGTTGGATTTCAAAAATTCGGTAAATTGGGAAGGTATTCAGATTATAATTCTTCTAACATTTACGGAACGTTAAGTTTGGGGGGGGGGGGGGGGCTATTTAAAATTTTAGAAACATTTAAATTTACTAGCAAAATGCCCGTGTGTTGCAACGGGATATAAAAAATTGAGTCATAGAGACGAAGATAAATAATGCATGTCATTCTTGATATTTATATAAAATATTATCATTATAGCTGAAGCTGATGCCCACTCTAGCCATGCTTGTGTGCACGAGAAAATGTCGGCCTCGTTTCCTTTAACAAATAAAGGTCGGGCTCGTTTCCGTATGTATTTCCATATATACAATGGTCCAAGAACATCCTCTCTCACAGTCTTCCAGTTTTCAGATGATCATCTATATGCACAATTATGTATTTTTTGTCTCCTATATTTTGATAGTCTTTTATAATAAAAAAGAGTTATAATAAGTATTAAAATATACCTAGCCTACTATGTATGAAAATTAATAATAATAAGTTAGAGCGTGGAATTATTCTCTTTATCCATTTCACACAGAGATGCACGTACTCAAGTACAGTAGTACCATCAAGTACACAATACAGATGGGGTGCTCCTAGATCCTTTTCTTCCCTGATCCACTACTACTCATAATCGCTGAAGACTACAGATAGTACTCTAAATCGTAGCACCAGCGCACTGGCGTATGGAATTTGAGCTCCAGATCCAAGTACCACCTCTTGTTTATTCTACACCGACGGGTGCAGCCCAGGCGCCCAGCAGGTCCGACGCCCCCACACGGAGGAGCGCCGGGGCGGGTTGCTGGCTTGCTGCAGCCCGGCGACCTGGCCTCGCCATCAGCTATCCGCCTCTGAAGAGCTATCTGTCCATTCTTTTCTCTGCCAATTAACACAACGCAACCCATCCCAGCTAAACCTGGACTCGCAATTAGCGTTTTTTTTTTGCAACCGTACCAAGCGGAAATCAAGTTCAGATCGGTATAGTAAGCCTCGCTGTAGACATTTCTCGACCAGCGGCGACGACCGCGTCGAGGCAGCATGAGCACGACGCCTTGTACTCATTCCCGCCCGCCCCCTCATCCACCTCCACGGGCTCAGCCCTCAGCTCCGCCCTGGCACCCATCCCCTCCGTCGCCCCCTCCACCAACCAATTCTTGGGCGAATCCCACCAAATCAGCGGCGATTGAGAGCTCGAAACGGTCGGCCGGCGAGGGCATAGCAGTCCTGGCGCCGGAATCGACTCCCCACGCCTTGGAGATCGCACGCGCACGCTCCTCGCGGTCCTCGCGCCCTATCCAATCGCGAGACACACCTTCAGCTCGGGCCGCACGGGCGGCGGCTCCGCGGTGGCCGGACACCACGGCGTCGGCCGTGACGGCTCAGCTCGGTGAGGATCAGGCCTCAGCTCCTCGGGAGCACGCCAGCGTCGTCTAGCACCGTCGCCGATGCCTTCGGAGAGCGTCCCGCCAGCATTCGTCGGGGAAGAGTGGCGGCAGGGGCGGCGCGGAAGCAGCCAGCCACCGGCACGGCGGCGGGTGGGTGACGAAGGCGGAGAGGGGAAAGGGCGATGCGTGTTTTTTTTTCTGTCGGTGAAAAAAAAAACGTTTCGGGAAAATTAATTAGAGTGCGGGTTAAATTCACAGAACCTTGGGGGCTAATCTGCAAAACAGCCGCGACGTACCAAACCAACGAAATGTAGAAAATTTTGATCGTATGGCGTACGTAGACACCATTCATTTTATTTTTCCATTTTGCTTTACTTTTTCTGCACTTTCATGGTGTGTAAATTTAAAGCTACTGAATTTGTAATTTGTTTTCCTTTTTCTGCAATTTGTGTCAGGCAGTGGGGCCCGCCTGCCTTGATGTAAATTAGATTTGAAATAATTTGGATAAAGTCCCAAACTATTTGGAATGGCTATTTTGTTTTCCATTTTTTTTTTGAATTTGGTTCGAATTGATTTGGAGCTGTATTTTAAAATTTGTAAAGATTTATTTAGCAAATTAAAATATTCAAAAATAAATGTATTTTGCCATAAATAGATAGCATGTATTCTTCTGATTATTTTGACATTTTTTTCATATTTTTCTGGTGGATAGATTTGAAGTAATTGATTTTGCAAATTTAAACATTTTTCTGGAAAAAAAAAGCTGACACGTGGGGCCGCAGATGACGTCGTGCTGACGTCAGCCGTCATCGGCGGTCACTACGGCCAGGGCGGAGCACGGCGGCGCCGGCGACGCGTCCGCGCGTTTCGAGACGCGCGCGTGCGCGCGACGGATGCGCTTCGACGCGGCGCGCTCGGACGTGGCGGCGCCGCTGCTTCTTGGTCGCCGGAGCGCCGCCGGCGTCGCACGGAAGCGGCGGAGGAAGCCGCGGCACGGCGCCGGCGATTTCGCCGCCGATGCGGCGTGCCGCCACGCAGAGCTGGGGGAGGAGGGAGGGGCGGCGACCGCGAACCTGCCGTGGGCCGCGATTGGAGCGGAGAGGGCCGTGGCAGCGGCGATGCGCGCCGGCGGCGCCGCCGGCCGCGGGCTCGCGTGGAGAGAGAGAGGGGAGGGGCTGGTCTGCGGGCCTTTTTGCACGGAGGTCCTGAGTTTTCGACGAATTGCAAATTGGTCCTTTGCGGGCGTTTTTTTGTAAAAATGTTAGGTCTGCTGTGTAATTGTTGGGCTTCCTTGTCGGCTTTTGCAAAATGGCGTCGCGTTGTGAGGCTGACAGGGGGCCCACCATGGCACGGTTCAACACTGTAGCAGTGAACAGTATCATCTACAGTGCCAGGAGCGCTGATAGGCCGCGATTTCGCCCAGCTTTTATATAGTTAGTAATAGTAATGTCCTATGTGGGCTACCACGCTGATGAAAAGAACACATTAATCAGGAACTGAGCCAACCTAATACGTATCTGGCAGTCTATTCACACACCAAATCAAAGATTCGGAAACAAAATCAAACAAAATGTACTTGGAAATAGCAGCCGAGAAGAGAATAGTCAAGGAAGACATGACCACAACCACACGGGCATGCGTGTACTCCTCCGCAGTATCAGCTCGGTGCCGAGTCGATAGACACCGCCGCCATGGCTCAGTCGAAACCCCTAGCGCCGCCACCGCCGCCGCCTATAGTCTTCCGCGACGAGAAGACTGGTGTCCCAGCCGGCGAGGATTGAGCGAGGTACATATGAGCTCTCAGTGATCTGCCCGGATTTCGTCGCTTCCGGGTGCGTCCGGTCGCCGGCGACGGCCACGGACGGATGGGGCCCCTATCCGCCGGGTCGGTAACAAGGCCGGCTAGCTCGCTGTTCCCCGGGCCTGCTAACGCAAAACATAGCTGGGTGGGCTGCTTTCGCCATTGGGCCCCCGCCTTGGAATTTGCTGAGCCGCTCGCGCAAGATTCCCTTTGTTTTTGTTGCTGTGCTGCCTGAATAAAATGGTTTCAGCAAACTTGGAGGCTCTTCATGGCGCCATTCAACGGCCAGAACGACGCGGTCGGCGTAACTCCTCCCACACCCAGCTACATGCTCACCGAAGCACCCAACCACTTTTCCGTCGACCTTGATGTGAACAGAAGATTTTTTTTATAGTAGCATGCATAATTGCCTGCCGGCACCGAAAATGGCAGGATGTAGTTAAGACTTTCAGAGAAAAGATGGGGAGATTATAAGATTACATCGAATTAGCACACGATACGTCGATCACATATGACCATTAAGTAAGGCTAAGAACACTTTACATTATCTGGTTCAGCCGTGCCAATAGACTCTTTTGTTGTAGTTGAAAGAAGGCATTAAACTAGTACATCCAATCAGCTTAATAAAACAGTACTGCTAATTAATCTCATGTGCTTGGTTGCTTCCTCCCCCTGGCCCCCTAGACTAGAGACAAATCCAGCGGAGCAAGACTGGATGAACGCAAAGGGATATAGTACTACTAACATATGCAACAATTGGCCAACGCAATTGTTTGCAGTTTGCGCAGACACCGGATTTGCATCTACGATACAGAAACGCATCCATCCATAGTAAAAGTGGTTGATGCAGATAATGAATTCTGACCAAGTAATTCCCGTGTGTGTTGTTCATCCCTGGACACGGTACTGGTAGTACTGCTGGTGCTGGGTGCTGGCTAGCTCTGATGTTCTCCTTACATGGTTTCTTCAGATAACATACTAGTGCACTGCCGATCATCTCGCGGTAGCAACAACGTTGTTTCTGAATGCACGTGACAATTCGTAGTGGATTTACCTGCCGTTTTCTGATTTTCGATCCAACGAAAGCTAGGTAATTCCTCAATGAAAAAGTTTTCGACATGTGGACAGATTCTCCCCCATCTGTGAGGTGCCGAAATATGCCGAATATAAGCTCCTGTTTGTCCTAGACAGGATTAAAATCCTCCTAAACAAACCTCCGCCATCTTGTTTGCCAGTGCACATGTGGCTGAAAAATAAAACATCCTTTGTCTCACTCACTAACACACTGTCCAGTACACGAACTAGTTTACTCACTTTTAGCCGCCGGGCAGTTCATCTTTTGGCTGACACGGTGGACAAATCCGCTATCATTATCCCCAGATTTCGTGGGAGCGCGGGCGAAATTCTCCGGAAACAAAACCAAAAGAAATCCCGTCCGTCCCTAGCGCGAGGAGAGTGGGAGCAGATCAGAGTCAGAGAACGGCGATAGCTATTCATTGACTTCCACGCCCGCCCACCCGCCCAATCGGATCCATCCGCCGCTCGCCCATAAACTCCGCCCACGCCCAGCTGCCGCGGCAGTCCAGCTCCCAACTGCTCCCGGTTCTGACTCCCCGTCCCCCCGTTCCTCGGTTTCACCGGCGCACTCCGCTCGCTTCTCTTCTCCGAGAGCTCTGGGGTTTGAGGACTATGGCGGAGGAAGGAGAGGTGTACGTGGCGTCGATCGACCAGGGCACCACCAGCACCAGGTTCATCATCTACGATCGCCACGCCAGGCCCGTCGCCTCGCATCAGCTCGAGTTCAAGCAGCACTACCCGGAGGCAGGGTAAGCGCACCACCAGCCTTAATTGAAAATCCGTGATCTCTGTCCGTGGAATTTTGAGGGGCTTGAATTCTCTGGTTGATCGGTTGGCCTGGGCGGGATTACGGAATTTCTAGTTAAGATGTGCAGTACCATCGTGGTTGTTGTGAGCTCCGATTTATGTGGAGTGCGAAAGTTCAGTCCGAACTGCTATGTCATGTTAGTGATTCAGGTAGGTCAAGTTACTGTGTGCGTTTGGTGACTGTTGACACGGTTTAGGATTACATGTGATGTGATGTCACAGTTAGGACCAAGTGTTTCTCTCCAAGTCTTTTAGCAAAGATCTCTAGGTTTTCTAGTGCTAGACAGTACCAGAAAAGCTCCACTCTTTTTATGCACGAGAAGCTTCTCTGTTACAACGTTTGAACTCTACAGGTCATGAACAAATTTGAAAGTTCCTTCTTTATACAGTATATAGGTTTAGTATGGTTTACTTACTGAGTTAGTGGAATCTTGGAAGTCCTAGTCCTGCCTGATTTATGTGGAGTGCGAAAGTTCAGTCCGAACTGTTATGTCATGTCATTTTAGTGATTCAGGCCTCGCAGGCTACTGTGTGGTTTTGGTGGCTGTTGAGTGTTGACACGGTTTAGGTTTACATCTGATGTGACGTCACAGCTAAGATCAAGTGATTCTCTCCATGTATTTTAGCAAAGATCTCTATGTTTTCTAGTGCTACACAGTAACCAGAAAGGTCCACTCTTTTTATGCACAAGAAGCTTCTCTATTTCGACTCGTTTGAACTCTACAGTGTCATAAACTATTTTGGGATATGTGAGAAATAAAGTTCCTTCTTTATACAAGATAGCTATAGTATGGTTTACTTACTGAGTTAGTGGAGTCATGGAAGTCCTGGTCCTTCCTGTTTTGAAGGTAATCCTTTTAATTATTTAGAGGCGAGACTTTGCACTGACACCTCTTTTCTTAGATTAATAGTTGTTGTCTCGAATACAACCTAGGAACCCAGATGGGCAGAGATGGATTGGAAGGCTATTGGATAATAATATAATAATATTACTATGAATAAGTTCTAAAGGAACTGAGCTTTTTCCATGACAGAGCAATTTGATGCTCTTAAACAATTGTGCCATGTGACTCTGACCTTGTTTTGACTTCTCATTTTCCTTTCACTGAAAAGGTCTGATCAATAACTGACATTACTTCAAATCTAATGCAGTTCTAGTACTAATTGATGTACTGTTAGGACTGTAAACTAAAATAGTGTCCTGGGAAGCGCATAAAACATTTTCCTTGCTTCACTTCAGTTTCCGTTTATCAGTCAATATATGAAAAGGGAAATTTGATACACTGAACATTGCTTTATGGTCCGATATTCTATGCTATTTGATTCTGGTAATAGTCTGTAGTGTCATCTTCCTGTGTAAAGCAGTGGCAGTTTTCATCTTGAATTATTTACGTTTGCCGCCCCTTACTTCACAATTAGGAGATGATTCCTGACTTTTATTATCTGTGTCTTGATGTGAACTACAAGATGGGTCGAGCATGATCCCATTGAGATCATGGAGAGTGTGAAGATTTGCATGGGAACGACACTTGAAAAAGCTGCAGCTAGTGGACTTAATGTGGAAGCTGGTTTGAAGGCCATTGGGATCACAAATCAGAGGGAGACTACCGTTATGTGGAGCAAATCCACAGGCCTTCCACTCTACAACGCCATTGTCTGGATGGATGTCCGCACAAGCTCTATTTGCAGGTCTCTTTTTGTCCACCTGCCACTTTCTGTTAACGTTTTTGTATTTCGTAGTGGTTTGACCGTGCTTAATGCTTCACCTCTTCAGGAGACTGGAAAGTGAGCTATCTGGTGGCAGAACACACTTTGTGGAGACATGTGGCTTACCAATCAGTACATATTTCAGTGCTCTGAAATTATTATGGTTGATGGAGAATGTTGACGCTGTAAAGGATGCAGTGAAGGCTGGTGATGCATTATTTGGCACAATCGACACCTGGTTGATCTGGAACCTCACAGGAGGCATTGGTGGGAAAGACACTGATGGACAAGAATTACTTGGGCAGCATGTCACAGACTGCTCAAATGCTTCTCGCACGATGCTTATGAATCTAAAGGCACTTGATTGGGACAAGCCTACACTTGAGGCATTAGGCATTCCTGCCGGCATCTTGCCGAAGATCATCAGTAACTCGGAGAAAATTGGTGTGGTTGCCAGTGGGTTCCCTTTGGCTGGTGTCCCCATCTCAGGGTGTCTAGGAGATCAACATGCTGCAATGCTTGGGCAGCTGTGTCAGAAAGGTGAAGCAAAAAGCACCTACGGAACTGGTGCCTTCATCCTTCTCAACACAGGGGAGGAGGTTACCCAGTCCTCCCACGGTCTCCTTAGCACCATTGCTTACAAGCTTGGCCCAGATGTGCCCACTAATTATGCTCTAGAAGGCTCCATTGCAATTGCTGGTGCAGCAGTTCAGTGGTTGAGGGACAGCCTTGGGATCATTAGCTCAGCAGCAGAAATTGAAGGGTTGGCTGAAAGCGTGCAGGATTCAGGTGGCATATACTTTGTCCCAGCATTCAATGGATTGTTTGCACCATGGTGGAGGGATGATGCGAGGGGTATCTGCATAGGAATCACAAGGTTCACAAACAAGGGGCACATCGCTCGAGCAGTGCTTGAGAGTATGTGTTTTCAGGTGAATGATGTCCTCAGCTCCATGCATAAGGATGCTGGGGAGGCAGGAGAAGTGAAGAGTGCGGAAGGGGAGTTCTTGTTGCGTGTTGATGGTGGTGCTACTGTTAATAACCTTCTCATGCAGATCCAGGTAAAGAAATTGTGTCTACTCCTCTTCAGCTGTTCCTTTTCTTCTAAAGAAATACTGTAGTGGAATACATCTGTTTGTGATCACATAGCTATATGTTTTAAACAGGTATTACAATATAATATTCTAGGAAAAAAGCAGAGTTACATAATCTGTATTAATCTTTCCTAAAGAAATCTCAGTAAAATCCGAAATGCAGGAAACTCAGGCGTACTATCTTAATTGTTTCTTATTTTTGTATACCTAAGCACACAACCTGTTTTGGTGCAGCTGCTGTTTGTATTATATTTATTTGCAGGCATAAAAATTCTTCATGTTTTCATAAGATCACTAAAACTTGTATGTACTCAACTGCAGGCTGATTTGCTGGGTAGCCCTGTTGTCAGACCAGCTGACATTGAAACAACAGCCCTAGGAGCAGCATACGCAGCAGGGTTAGCTGCTGGAGTCTGGACGAAGGAGGAAATATTTGCAGGCTTGCACAAGGATAACACAACGGTGTTTCGGCCGAAACTGGATGATGCCCATAGGAAGAAGAGAGGAGACTCCTGGTACAAGGCCGTTTCAAGATCATTTGATCTGGCCGATCTTTCTCTCTAGATTGTTACACGTCGTTGCACAGTAAATCACACCAGTGTGTGCTAACGTGGTGTATCAGTTAACCTTTGTTTGTCCACAAATAAATGGTATGTTGTGCATTACTTTAATGGGATTATTTTTCGGTTTTATAGGAAGAATTGGAGCATACTTGCTATTATGTATCTACAAGTACATGAACATGTGGATTCTTCAGAAAGAAATGTCTATAAAGAATTTGCTTTCTTAATCAACTGGCAGTCTTTTCTTCGGTATGTTCATGGTTAGCCTCAAGCATTTGTGCTCCCAGGGCTCCAGGCCAGGCGTAAAGCGATTTCAGTTTCATGATAAATCATGAAAACTCGCATAGCTGGCTGGGTATGTTAAGTTACAATATAAAGTAACAAACACATCATAGCAAGGCTTCCATATACCAGCAGTAGTGAATTTATTGAGATTTTTTAAGCATGCATGCTGAGTTGCTCACAACAGTACACAACCAGTACCATTTTCTCAGAGGCTTTGAATGTGCCTTCAGCAACTCCTCGCAGATGAAGCGCAAGGAGGAAGAGGGGTTGGATTGGCCAGCGGACGTGTAGCGAACCACCCCTTCTCGTCGGTGAGGCCGGATGCTGCAACACCACGCCCAGCCACTGCTGCAGCGTATTTTCAATCCACTTCAGCAAAATATGGCAAAGTATTCCTTGCATATGAACTGATTGCAGAATTTGACGAACATGGAGAAAAGCTAGATGAAAACGGAACTGAAAGTACGTATAAGGAAAGATTGCATAGTTTTGGAAGTCTCACTCATGCTGGTGTCGACGTCCTCTGAATCTTCTACTGTTATCCGGTCCATCAGGGGCTGGACATGCTCATGGCGATGGGTGAGCAGAGCAACTGGTGACATCTGGCCTGTCATGGGTGGGCCTGGGACATGCTCATGGCCATGGGTGAGAACAAGAACAGCGGCCAAGGTTATGAAAAACATGGATGCCATCGCTCAACAATGACAGGAAGAAGATTGATTGGGTTAGCTGAGCTTGGTGCCTGATATATACAGACGCCAATCTGAGAGGCTTCAGTTCGGCCAGTGCCATATTGTCATTGCCAGCCGTTCGGCTCTAACCACATTAAATTCTGTAAGATATTTGTGGAATTTTAGTTTCGGTTTTGCTCATACGACCGAAAAATAACTATTACTAACCAGAAGTTATGAAATACAAAGGAAGAGCATGAGAAGATTTTCAAAGGACCACTAGTCCACTATGAATATTGACTGAGAAACAAAAACATCTAATTCGCAAAACCTTGCGGAGAATTTTCGATCTCTAACAGAAAAAATCGTCTAATTTGCAAATCTTATGAATAATTTTCACTCTAACAAAAAAAAACCAGTCTAATTTGCAAAACCTTGTGGAGAATTTATACCGAAGTCTACTGGCTAACTGCATTACAGGCAACCCATGTGCACTATTCGCTGCCAACCAGTCTAGACGGCTCCCAAGTCCTAACTGCCTATAAGATATGTGTATAACTGCGGCTGCACTCTAGCAGATATTTGGTTACTGGAGTTAATTGGCCCTCGGAAAAGAAATGTGGCTCTAAGTTCGTTCAAAACTGGTACATGCGTCCACTCCCCTACATATAGATGGTTTGTGGAGCTCGATGAACAACACGCCAAGCTGCTGAAGAGCCATGGCTAGCAGGGCGTCCTTTGCTCTTGTTACTTTAGTCGTCGCCAGCATACTCCTTATTTCTGCAGCGTCCTCGCGACAGGTCCCTTATGCGACTGCAGCAAGTGGAACATTGCCATCTCCATCCCGGAAGGATGCAAGCAACCCCGCTGCGCCTGCAGGTCTGCGATCTAAACCCGTTCTCCATCATCTTCATGTATATTTACTTGAGAAAATAGTTGTAAGATCGACATGTTTTGTTTTGGTCAGAACTTAAAGGTGCGCCTGTGGATCACAGCGAAGAAAAGATGATGTTCCAAGCTCCGAACATTATCTTCATGCCACCCAAGTTACCACCATGCCTTAAACGATCATGCTAGTTGGGCATCGTTAGCACGAAATTATGCATATGTCCCCCCCCCCCCCCCCCCCTTGTGTAAGAGAACATGTGGCACTGTTACGCACTAGACAAGTCAGCTTATCTGCTGCTGCGAGAGCCCAAAGTGAATAAAAGCTTATTAAAGTGGTGAATGTCTAGAAATGAATATATACGAAGCTAAAGTATATACGAAGCTAAGAGTATTTTGAGACACTGTTATCTTATTTAAGACAGAAGGATACAAGGAAGGAAAACTATGAAACTATGTTTACCAGATGCATAAGAAACAGACAGTCCTGTTCTTGTACTCCTTGGTTTCCCCTCATCTATCGAACACCGGACTCTTTGCTCGATCATTAGGTGCTACCCGGGGGGGGGGGGGGGGGGGGGGGGGGGTGTGTTTGGTTGCCTCTCGGTACTTAGCAGCTATTGTGACGTCTTCAAGGCTACTTGTTTCCCCCACGCTGCATATATAAAAAAGGATGATACAGTTTATAGTTACTTCTGGGGCTTTACATACGCCAAAACTGTATATATGGTTTGAACCACCGTGCAAACTAGCACGATGCCTGCTGCTAATACCGCCAACGCTAGCCACGGATTGCTGAAATGATTAAGCCACAGCCATGCCACCCATCTGTTTAGCCGACTTTGATAGTGTGCTTCCAAAATCAAACACAGAGGCTTCAGATAGTAGTCGCTTTCAGAGTTGAACGTCACTTCTTTTGTGAGCCTGGTGAGTAGTTCTGAAACCTCATCATCACTGTCCAGCATATGCACAATCACGCCCTTTTGGACAAGTAATGACGAATCCTCGCAAGTTCTGGTCAGGTGAGACATAAAAGCAATATAAGCAGTAATATCATCCCCAAAAGTAGGATCTGTTTGTTCAAAAGCAATCAGATTCTTGAAAAATGATTCAGTGTTTTCGTCAATAGGAAAACAGGGAAATTCTACTACTCCATTTCTGAAAGTTATGTCCAAAAGAGAATGCTTATTATTGTCAGTGTACTCTCTCTTCTGAAGGCCGATTCCTGCTTCATGGTACTGTGTTGCTCGACGCCAGATACTTGGAAGACTCCTTGCTTGGAAGCAATCCATTTGCTGCACTGGCAGTAATCTCTGCCTGTTTTCCCCTGCCTCTTTACCAAAGTGAAGAAACCGATATACAGACATTTCCTCTGCCTCAACATTCTTGCTAGGTCTAAGGTATATATGCGATAAGTATAGAAAATGATGAACCTTTTTTGATACGTTAGACTTCTGTACAGCTTTTGGAAAATGCCGCAAGATATCTCCCACACATTCAGCTATACCGTCCTCAAATCTCCTTGGCATACTCTTACCGACGGCCAACTTGTATATACTACTGACCACAAAAAATGGGATTTGGTTCTCTAGCAAGAACAAATCGTGCCAAGCACAAATGCTATACCAATCTCCAGTCGTGCCTTCATCATTCGGGTGGTAACAATCATGCTCACGTGTTGATACGATTCTGCTTTCGATCTGACTGGCAGTAGTTTTTTCTATCTGCGTGTCAACCTCAATTATCTCATCTGCATCAACATTTTCCACAGAGGTGCTCCCAGTGTATGTTCCATAGCTTCTGACCCGGTCCGTTCTTACTCCAGTATGTTGTACTATAGCATTATCACTTCCCTCTACGTCATCGAACCTACTTGATTTCGCATTTGGCGTCGCACTCAAAACAGTTCCGTCAACTTTGACCAGTATAAAGCATGAATCAAGTAAAAGCATCTGAACGAATTGTTTCCGACTCATTTTAATATCTTCGGGATAACAGTTTCTAGCTTGTTGTTCTATTTCAGCAACTGCCTTGATGTACTCCTTCAAAGATATGTTGCAATTCAATTTTAGAATGAAATCTAAACTTTTCCATTTTTCCTTCTCCATTGATAGTGCAGCCTGTACTCCATGGTGATATGGTCCAATAGATAGAACAATCGGGTCAAAAGAACTCCTATCAAGCTCACGGATGTGCTGAGGAACTTTGTGAATTGTACAAGCCCTGTTGGCAGTATGATCACTGACCGACTCCCAGTGATCTATTTCCCTTTTAATGAAACAGGCCATTCTGTTCAAGTCAACGACATAATCAACTCCACTGGTTACATCTGGAGTCATCAGTGGCCTGTTGAAACAAGTTTACCAAGATTTTTTTCAATACACCGATTTAGAAATAGATGTCGATCTAAAATATATCATGGTTTCTGAAATGATGACGATTTTTCTTATAAACTACAATCAAATCTGAGTTCAAAAAGAAAAGGAGAAAAAAAATGAATACTACAAGCAACTCAGGAGCTCAATACCAACAGGCCTCCTTTATGCTTTGAAATAGGTGAAAATCGATCTTCACAAGAAGGCTCACAAAATATTGTATTTAACCGTACAACAAGAATAAAATTTATGCAACTTCATGAAAATAGATGTGAAAAATGTTGGAGCTAAGTCACCTAGCTCCCTTCCAACAAGGTTGTGCTTCACACACACTAACACATGCATATATGACTACTACAGAACAACAGACTTTTACTTCTACTAGGACTCCTACATACTCTAGATACTTCCTGACATCTACTAGCACTCCTGCATACTCTAGATACTTCTTGACTAAGCTAGAAACTTCATGCATATAGATATGACAAGATTACTTCTAACAATAGTTCATCATACTATTTGCAGAGTAGTGCATAAGTCAATGAAAATACATGATCATGTCTAAGTATGCCAAATAGGAAGTAGTGCCTAATGTATATAAGCTGTATTAGCTGTCATATGGATTTCAAATACCGATATAACGAAGTTATGAACTCCTACTGGATGACTATAAAACCACAACAAGATGAAACATGCATTAAAAAAGGTTCCTCAAAGGGGAAAAGAACTAGATGAATCTACGAACTCATGTTGTATCAGTAGGAATTTAAATTGCCAATATATTCCAGTAGCCCACGTATAGCTCTGTTTAACAGTCCCAGTCTCCAACTGCTAGTATTGTGTAGTATAACCTGTTCAACTATTTAATATACCACCTTCCAACTTCAGGTCTTCTAATGGAATGATAATTATTTAATATCCTATGGAAAGCCAGCTTAAGAAGATGGTAAAAATTGCAATGCTAATATCTGTCA
The DNA here is from genome assembly GCA_947311845.1 of Poa pratensis. Taxonomy (NCBI): domain Eukaryota; kingdom Viridiplantae; phylum Streptophyta; class Magnoliopsida; order Poales; family Poaceae; genus Poa; species Poa pratensis. Next base: position 55,709,499 of record CAMZMU010000051.1, on the reverse strand, counting down.
ACAAAATATCAACTCCATGAATTAAGAAGATGTTCAACGGCCAGATGGAGAAATTAACCACGATTTCTCATGCCTGATGGATTACAAAAGAACTTGTGTTTCTCGTTCTCATACCTGATGGGGATTGACCGGGAAGAAGAATTTAGATTTGACGGAGAAAAAAGAACGGATCTCAGACGACGCAAATTCTTGACGAGGCGGAAAACGATGGAAAATCTTGATCCAGTTCTGAAGACAAGTGTTTGCTAGGGATGCCGCGGAGAATCGCCATGTAGCGGATGAGTGCGAGGCGATCTGCTCGGATATTTAGGCCGTAGGCCGTTTGGTGGCGCGACCATGGGCACAAATGGTGGTCACTGCCCAGGAAATGTCAAATAAACTGGCCGCTACAGTTTTCTAACAAGAAAAATTGTATTAGCCGCGCGGGCCGCGGATCCAAAAGGAAGAGGTCTATCCGAGGCGGGGGCGAAACTCCTGGTCCTGGTAGGTGGTAGCCATAGCTTGAGAGGGTAGAGACGGCTTCTGGCCGAACGAACCGATCTGTAACCCCGCCGGAAATCACGGGGGGAAAGACTATGAGCGGTGTGTGCCCGCATCCATGAAACCCTCTTGGGTTGGAAGGCCCGGTTCTTCCACCTTCCCATTCCCGAGCTCCGTGTGGGATCCATGATCCGTTCTCGCCGAGGCCAAAGCTTCTCCCCTCCCATCTGTTAGGTTTGTTCCTTCACCATTTATTTTCATCCGTTAGTTCTTCTTTTAGTGTAAAAATGAATCGAGCATTTTGAGATGGTCTGCGGAATTTCATCGTACCGGGTACTTTGTTGTAAATTTATGCATATGAGGAATCATTGTTCTCCATGGGCATAACGCACTATCGTTCAATCATGTGGATATTGCTGTTTACAAATTAACGTTGATGTTGCACTTTGAAACGCATACTTTAGATTCCCCCGGCTTTAGTCAGAGACTTTCTCTACTTTCAGTATTTACTAGGACCAGGAGCAGGATTGTACTGCAGCATCTGGTGGAAAAGATCACAACATTGTATAGAGAGTTGCTTGAACGGTGGAACCCTTGATCGGTTTAAGTTTGAGCACTGTCCCTGATGGGGTTATCTGGGCTTTTAGTAAGAATGGCAGTTCTTCTACTAAATCTGTTTACCATTGGCTGGAAATTTAAAACAGTCCAAGGTTCTGATTTACAACCACCTAGGTACCTAAATTTAGTTTTTGAATAACACTCATAAGCCGATTGATGTGATGGCATTTTAGTCGTTCAAGCTGCAAATGAGACTTTTTTTTTGTTTGTTCCATCTTTCGACTGAACTCTTTGTGCAAAATTCTTCTTCTCCAGTTATATCTCCTTATTCTTCTTGCTACTGGTGAAACCGATAACTACCTAGCTTGATAAGTTTGTTCTCAAATCAACTAACTTGCTTTGGGTGATTTGATGTTTGAAAAATTCATAGTATAGGACTCTAAATATCGCATGTTTTGGGACACCCGTGGCGGAGCTAGGGGGACCAGCAGGGGCCTTGGGCCCCCCTATGCCATGCACAATCAGATTTTTTGTACACATATACGCTTAATTTAGGTCAGAGTTAGAGAGAAATGACATGCTTGGCCCCCCTAATTGATCATTACAAGGCTGGGCCCCCTCTAATGGCAAATCCTGCCTCCGCCCCTGTGGGACACTGCTACGAATTTTATTCATCAATCCTCTACCGTTCAACAAATATTTAGACATGGAAAATACCATTACCGTCCAAGAAACTAACATTTCATGTTGGTAATAATAGCTGGTCATTTTAAATAATGTGAATCTAAATTTCTCTGAAGTGTTCTATAATGGATGACAACATTTGGCGTGGCATCCAAAGCCATGCCGTGCCAATCTTTGGAGTGTTATAGTAAGAATTTTCCCGCTGATGATTATCTTTCTTTTGATTAATCTGATCTGGCATTCTTATCTTGCACTATTCTTACTATGCTTAATCGAATACTGACCGACATATCAAAATCAAAGCAGGTATGGCCAAAAATTCAAAAAATGTTGGTAGAGGGGTCAATATGGCCGCATTGGTTACCTCAGTGACACAAGAGCTGGATTATTATTGGACATTAGGTGAGGACCTTGACGCCAGAACCAACTCATGCCTTATCTACAAAGTACAGCAGCATATTCGTGAGGTTGATAGATTTTCATATGAACCTTTTGTACTATCAATTGGCCCATATCACCATGGAGCTGCAGCCTTACGTAAGATGGAAAATCTGAAATGGAATTTGCTTGGTTACATACTCAAGCTGAACTGTGGCAAAACCTTGATGGATTACCTAACAGCTGTTTGTGGAATAGCAAGACAAGCAAGATACTGCTACACCGATGATATCCGAATGAATAATGAGGAATTTTTACAAATGCTCTTGCTTGATGGATGTCTAATTTTGGTATGTCTGGGTGGAACTAAGGATTTATTAACACGCAGACTAAAATATGGCTGTTCCAGTCATAAGGAAGTGGAAGACGAACGGGGAGAAGGACCAAGCACATCACAGCATGTGGTTACAGAGAATAATTTGCTTGTGGACGAAAGGGCAGAAAATCAAGAAAGCGAACAAAATGATCAAAAAAAGGGAAGTGGTGATTGGTTTGCTAGGTACTTCAATCATGATATTTTCCTCAATGAAAACCAGATACCCTTTTTTGTTGTAAAGAAAATATATCAGGTACTATCTGGTGATGGAGCAACTGATACACAATATAGATGAAATTGTCTATTATGTGGAAGTTGCTCTGAGATTTTATCCTAAGGCTATTCAAGGATGCGACAAGCCAAAAGATTTTCACCATTTACTTCACCTGTGCCATATGTACTTCACCCCAAGTGAGGATCCATACGAAGACCATCACTACCTGGCTGCGCCTCAGTACGTTAACAAATTTCTTAATTTTGGACGAAAATACTTGAAGCTTGGTCATATTTCAGCAGATATTCAGCAAGGCATACCAGTCGACCCGGAGGTTGGTAGTATTGAGGCTGACATGCCGCTTAACCGCTGGCGTAGGGTAGCACAGTATATCGAGGCAGGAATCAAGTTTAAGAAGCGGGACTTTGATACACTTAACCCGCATTGCCTGTTAGATGTTAAGTTCAGCAATGGTGTAATGGAAATTCCTTGTCTTGCTATCGATGACCGAACAGGGTCCCTTTTCAGGAATCTGATTGCATTTGAACAAACTTGCCCGCAGTTTGGGGATTGTTTTACGGCATATATTGTCTTCTTGTCCCAGCTGGTCAGTATGCCTGAAGATGTCGTGTTACTTAGTCACAAGGAAGTCATTGTGCACCACCTGGACAGTGACGAGCATGTGTCCGACCTATTCACAGCGCTCAGTAAGGATGTGGTATTCGATTTTAACGGTAATTATTATTTGAAAAACCTTTGTCGGACAATGGAAGCACACTACCAGAGTCGCTTGAATAGATGGATGGCATGGTTATGGATGAATCACTTCAGCAATCCATGGCTAGTATTGGCTGCCGTTGCCACAGTACTTGTCCTCGTCTGTACGATAGTGCAAACCATATATAGCATATTGGCTTACATGTACCCACCAGGGCTCTAAACGCAAGTTAATGCAAACCACAAGCTTTATAACGAAGAGCAGACACCTCCCCGAGTGCTAGGGCACCTTAATTAACTAAGTATACAGCCGTATTGTGCTAATGTGATGGATGTGGGGGCACCTTAATTAACTAAGTATGTATTGTGCTAATGTGATGGATGTGGAGGTTGATCGTATTTTTCATATTAAAGCCCTAGATTTACTGCTTTAGTATGTTGATAATGTTTTCTCTAATACACTGCTTTAGTATGTTGATAAAGTTTTATGTAAGGCTTGATCAAACAGTTTTTTCGGTTTGGGATAACATGCTTCAGTGACGTGGCCGTGCTGCTACACTGAGCTAAGCTACATTGGGGAGAACCTAGCAAAAAAAAAAAAAGCTACATTGGGGAGAACCTAATCTGCTGGTCAGATCGTGATCTCGCTGTGCACCGAGAACCGCCTCTCCCGACCCATGGCTCTGACTCCATGACCCATACCTCCCATCTCCACCGCCGCCACCGTCCCGACATCACCACCCCCACCTCAGTACGTCACCCCGCGCCGCCTGCTGCCACTCCACCATCCACCCCCTACCCTGTCCCCACCGCCGCCCTTCCTCTCCGATGACCAGCCCATCCGCGCCGCCTCCCTGCCCGCACCTCGCCGCGCACCGCCTCACATCGCGCCCGCTCCGCTTCCTCCGCCGCTGCCTCCGCGTGCGCCCGCTCGGCCGCCCCGAGATCCGCCGCGACGCGCGCGAGGTGCCCCGCTGCACCCCTGCCCGTTCTCCGCCCCGCCCCCATCCCGCCTCTACGCCTGCCTCTCCTGCGCCGCTGTCTTCTGCCCCTCCCACGCCGCGTCGCACGCCTCCTCCGCATCCTCCCCGGGCCACCAGATCGCCGTCGACGTCGACGCGCCGAGCTCTTCTGCGCCGCCTGCGGGGACCAGGTCTACGACCCGGACTTCGACCACGCCGTCGTCCTGGCCCAGTCCACCGCGCTCCATCCCCCCTCCACCTCCACCTCCACCTCCGCATCAGCCTCCCCCGCTCCCCGCAAGCGCCGCCGCGTCGACTATCGCGCGTGGGCGCCAGATCCGATCGAATCCGCGCTCGTGAGCTCCGCCACCGATCCCACCACTTCCGCGTCCGCCGCCCAGCCGGCGGGCCTGCGCGGGCTTAACAACCTCGGCAACACCTGCTTCATGAACTCCGTGCTGCAGGCGCTCCTCCACGCGCCGCCGCTCCGGAACTACTTCCTTGGCGATCGCCACAACCGCTTCCTCTGCCCGCGCCGCACGCCATGAGGCATCGTGCACCGATGCTGAGGCCAAGGCTGCGTGCCTCGCGTGCGATCTCGACGAGATCTACTCGGCCACCTTCTCTGGGGAGCGCACGCCTTACAGCCCCGCCAAGTTCCTCTATAGGTCCGGATCTAGCACTCCATTTGCATTGGTTGACTCACGGTGTGATTTTAGCAACGTGCTGTTGGTTTTTTTTATGTTGGGTTCGTTGCGTATTAGGGAAGTTAGCCGTTAGTTACTTAAATGGCTGTGTGAAATACTGTAAAGTTAGTTCATGCAGATTGCAAGTGTACTCTACATGAGATGCATGTGAACAAATATATGCACACTAAAAGGGGCAGGATCTGCTTAGTATGTGTTGCTACGGAGGGAAAATGGTTGACATTTGCATGTATATGGCCTGTTTGAGGAAATTCCCTCGTACATAGAGCATATAGAGTCAAGTTCTCACGTTTCATTTGATTCTGTATGTACTTTTCGCATGCCTACCTGAACTTCCTTTGGACTGCGTTTATTGATCAAGTGACAAAATTCATGAGCATCCATTATCTCTCTCAACTCACTGTTTGACAGGCATATCTGAAAGTAGCAGAAGCATTTGCTCCATTGTTGGATTGTTTGAATTTTCCTGGTGTATATTTGAGTTATTTATTGCATACTAAGTTCAGTTTTGTGCTATGGCAGTATGTCTTGCTACTTCATGTTACTATGCAAGTATGTAGCATCTGTAGTAGGTACATAAGTTATTGCTAGTTGTTTTTTTGCTGTGGCCTATTAAAAGTTTCTTATTTTACTTGGGGACAAACTGTTTATGCCTTTGCTCATTACAACGTGTGTGTGTGCTATCTCCTATGGCTGTTTTAAAACTATTTTCATCATACTGAGAAATAGTGCAGCCCTGCACTTCATATTTCTAGAGTTTAAACTATGTGAAATCTTTCCCCCCTCTTATTGTTTGCTGAGCGTGGACTTGCACAGAATATAGTCTAGTACTTGTTTCTTCTGGTTTCTGAATCAACGTACTTGATTTTCTTCTGATTATTATCGTTATGAATTGTTAGCTGGTGGCAGCATGCAACAAACCTTGCAAGCTACGAGCAACAGGATGCACATGAATTTTTTATCTCCATCCTTGACCATATTCATGAAAATATAAAGGATGATCAGCACAAATCACATGAACAAGGTAGTTAGCTCCTCTCTTTCTACTACTTGAACTTAAGACTTGCATGTATTGCAGTAAGTTCAGATATGAACTAAACAGCCAATTTTTGCAAAATTACTTTCAGGATATTCACATGTGTGTATACAGTGACTCCCATGATGGTCATATCCTTTCTGTTCAATGCATTCAGATCCGTCCTTTATGTTGTTCTTACTTGTTTGTCCGACTATTCTTCGGAGGACAGACAAACAAGAGAAGTGAGAAAAAGTCATCTTCCTGTACTTGTCTCTTTTTTGGTGTAAATGTACTTTACCTGGCTAGGTTTTGATATGCTGGAGTATGATTTATCGTGAACAGCTGTCATGTGCTTTTCCAGTCTTGCTCTTTAGATGCTAGACTGCAATTTGGCTTTACAATATATTCTGTCCTTGGTCCTAACCTTGATTCTTTGTTTTGTGTGCTCATAACAGGCCATGGAGACTGTTGCATTGCACACCGGGTGTTTTCTGGTATCTGAGGTCAGATGTATATGCACAAACTGTGGGTTCTCATCCACAACTTTTGAACCCTGCATGGACTTCTCTCTAGACTTGGATGCTGGATGTAACATTTCTCTTGGTGCTGCAAACCCAAAAGTGCGCAATGGAGAGAGGAACTCAGCTGGCACAAATTCAAAGGTATCAACACTCATGAGATGTTTGGAGCGGTTTACCAGGGCTGAGAGCTAGATGCTGAACAGAAGTTCTTCTGTGAACGTTGCAAGGAGAGGCAAGAGTCCCTTAAGCAAATGTCCATTCGGAGGCTTCCACTAGTTTCCTGCTTTCACATCAAGAGGTTTGAGCATTTGTCAGTTAAGAAGATGTCAAGGAAGGTTGATCACTCTTTGCAGTTCCCTTTTTCTCTTGACATGCACCTTACCTGTCATCCTCGATTCTCAGAAGTAGATACGGGAACCGTATATTCCATCAGAAGCCATTGATTCCGAAGCAGTTTCGGAATTGTCTTCAGAATTTGAGATATTTGCGGTGATCACGCATAGCGGTAAGCTAGATGCTGGCCATTACGTGACATATCTCAGGTTAAACATCACTGGTACAGATGTGATGATGCATGGGTAACAGTGTTGACGAGCAGACTGTCAGGACTTCCCAGGCTTATATGCTCTTCTATGTGCAGAGACGCTTTACTATAAAGCTTGTGAAAGAGCAGCTGCAGTCTGAATGATTTTGAACAAACATTGAGGGCCTTATTCTGCACCACCTGGATATACAGCCATCATCCGATACAACCTAGTCACCCAGAAAAAATGCCTGGCGTTTTGATATCATAGCCAGCAAGGCAGATGGTCAAGTTTTGTAATCCCATTGACCTGTAGATTCAGTCAGAGGTTATTTGTGGCGATTTTTCAACAGCCAGCCACCCAAAAGAAAGATGGTCACATTTGTGTTGGATTTATCCTGATGATGGATGTTTGCGGTGGATCTTCGTTGAACTGAAAGCATTTCATTATTTCACCCATTTGTGGTGACGGTCTGACCAATCTTACAGGATGTAAGATCGATTTGGTTAAGGAAAGAGTGGAATATGTAGAAGTGAGACAAAAGGGAACCTAATTTTTGATGTGTTCCTTTGAGTAATCGAATACCATTTCTAGAAATGAAGCTAGAGCTCTCTTACTGACACATGTAGACCAGTCTGCCCTGGTTTTTTCTCTATTGATTTGATTTGTTCTTGCCTGTACTTCACAGATGAAATAAAGAGATATAGCTGATTATAGATGAGATATTCTTTTGCCTTTTTCTCTCCCTTTTCGCTCTGTTATTGGTTTTCTTTCAACTGTACATTTTAAAGTTAAGCAAACAGGGCGTCTAGACGACTTTGTACAGAATAAGCTCCGCATCTCGTGTTCTTAATGAAGATTTCAGGTCAGTCGGGTGTCTGGTGTGGCTGTCAGTGATAAACCGATCAATGGGCGAACGTTGCAACAGCAATACGTATTCCTGTGGTGCTCTCAATGAACGGCTCCTGTCAAAATTGGCATCGTTTTCATCATGAGAGGAGCGAGGTGGTTTCGCCAGGAGTCTGGAAGAGAGAGCAACGTGCAGATTCCTCCTACCTGCTTCCCTGTACTGGGAAAAATACCTGTAACGGAAACGAAAAGGCTCCAGGATCAGATACGATCGGTTCCTTTGGCAGGTGGTGGTTGTACACTCACTACTGAAGATAACGCGAGTCGCGACGATGGCTCCACTGAATGGAAACAAAAAGGCAAACACATTTTCCATTAACTTGGGAGGAGCGAGCATGGAAGGATCGATGTATCCTGGGACGTGAGCGATGCAACGCCGACCCTTTTCTGAAACTGGAAGGAACAGCACACGCGCACGCTACTCTTCGCGCTTTCCAGCCGAGCTTCGCTGTGGCCCGCCGGCCGGCGTGCTGCGTGCAGTAACCGCTGCGCTAAGCATGCTTACCAAATCTTTCGTACTTTTCTGGACGCGGTGCTGAACTGTATCCGCGTGCATTTCCTCTTGTGCTCGCTCCAGCTCTCCCAAACTTCCTCACAGTTCACACCAGCATCTCATTGAACTTCTCTTCTCCTACTCTATGGCTTTGGACCAGGCAGTGGTTCACGCTTCATAATCGGCGAAAAGGACGTTGCCTTGCTCGATATAACTGCATATCTTCCGATCTTCGCATTTATTTATGTTCGATCGGGCATGTACTGGCCACACGATATTTTATGCAACTGGTAGTGACAGGTCCATCGTACCGGAACGGTTTTGCATGCAGTTTCCTACTGAACAAAATGGGCATGAGGTCGGCATCCATTAGTAGGAGAGCACCGGCGAGGCCATGTTGCTGTCGAATGCTTTGATGAAGCATACGTTCGTGGTGCACTGAAGTGTGAAAGAAGTACTCCAAGCTATGGCGCACGCAAGTAATGCTGTAGAGGGCACGCCACGGTCTATCGGATTTAAGAAGATAAGAAAGATAACAAACTTTGTCTCGCCCAATAATGCGCCCCGATTTGACTTTTTTTTTTAGTTTTTCTTTTGTTATGCTTATATCTGGCCATCTCCAGCCCGGCCCGGCCTTAAAATACAGGGCCTGACCACTGGGCCAGGCCTGGGCCTGGAAATTAGGCCAGAGCAGTCAGTTGGGCCGGGCCTGGGCTTCAGTTTCAGGGGAAAAAAGCCCAGCCCGGCCCGACATTACTGCGTTCATCACTTCATCCACTCCTCAGCCCAACATCTACTCCTCAGCCCAACAAGGAAAAACCCCAACCCTAGTATATATACTCCTCAGTCCTCACTCCTCAGCCACACCCGCATATCCACTCGCCCTCCCCTCCCAGTCCCGTGCAACTTGGCGGCGGCGAGCAGAGCCAAACCCTAGAGGCCGCCGTCTCTCCTCACCTCGTCCAGCGGCGCTGCTTCTTCCCCTCACTTCCTCTACCTCGCTGGCGGCGCACCAGGCCGGCGCTCACCTCTCCTCGCCTGCTTGGGGAGCTCCCCGTTCAGCGTTGACCAGCGGCCGGCGAGAAGTCATGTCGATGGCATCTCCCAACGGCGCTCTCCTCCGTGCTTCGTCCTGTGCTCGCATCTAGCGAGCTTCAATCTCCCAATCGCGATGCATTTGTTCTTGACTTGTGGCTGCGCATGTGCGGCCCCGTCCCTGATCTGTTATTTTTTTATTGATCTAGTTCTCTACGTATGCTTGCTAGATGGACGGAAATTCCGTCACGGAAGCGTTAGCTGCTCAATGTGTGTATTATTTGTGCTTCGAATTGCTAGATGTATGGATGCGTGGCTAATGGATGTATGTATTTTGCGTGTATTTTTTCTGTTTTTGATTTTTCTCTTACGAGAAAAGAGATGAACACTGCTGGTCGTCACAAATGGTCGGGCCTCGGGCCGGGCCGGGGCATAGATTTTGCAGATATTTCGGGCCTAAGGCCGGGCCTGATATCTGGACGTCGTTTTTTTTGCGGCCCGGCCCGGCCCATGGCCAGGTATATACTTATGCTTATATCTGGCCATCTCCAGCCCGGCCCAACAGTAGCTAGGGCCCATGGCCACGTATGCTAACTTATGCTTAAGCAATGCTAGGGCAATCAGTTTGGTTGGCAGTAGATGCTCTATCAACTAGGGTGCAAAGCCGGCGAACAGTCTGAGCAGTGAGCAGAGGAAGGAAAACTTCGAACTATTGTTGATCATCTTTGCAAGTCTTCGAAGGCAGCCAAGGTTCCCAACTATACTGATGCTGATTTCTCCCGATCTATAACAATTATTCGAACTACCTTGTTAGTGCAACAAGGGCGTATATTACAATTTTCCCGCTCCATGCAAACGTATGCTGATTTCTTCAGCATCCTTCCCGTATATATCTTGGTGGAAAATAGAATCGCCATTAGCGTAATCCACCCAGCCAACGAATTAATTTGCTGGTTGACCAACATATTTGACCATGTTACTAAATGACAAAGAGTTAACGTAATGCCAACAGCCTAACCCGGTTCCTTTTTCGTCACCGTGACCAGGACGTCCGGTACCGTGCCACTCAACGCACTCTTCCCCTCCAATTCCCAACGCGTGACACAGCTTCCATCGCTCGGTACACTGCTCTCACCGTCGCACGCACGCGCGCACCATTCTTCTTCCCAGTCCCCACCAGCGCCAGCGCCAGGAGCATCGGGGCCCCGGCCGTACCCCCCACCGACACCGCCATTCCCCATCCGCCACCCGGCGGCCACGGCAAATAGCCCATCGAACTCCCCGGAAAACTCGCCGTCCGTGCATCGCAGCGCAGCGTCGCCTCGTCTGCTCCTCCTCGGCGTTAAGACCAGAATAGAAACTTCCGCTGGTAGGTCTCCCCCGGCTTCAGTTCAGTTCAACCCCACCCACTGCCTCCCCCCAAAACCGTTCTCCTCCCCGCGCCCGCTCTCTTTCCGTGGGGGAGCGAAGCGGGGCGGGGATGGGGCGAGCCAGGCCGCGGAGCTCACCCACCGACTACACCGCAAGCATGTGTTCAAGGGGGTGGTGAGCCGCGGCGCCAGTCCACCCCCCTCCGCGCGCCCGCGCGGTTAAATTGCTCGCCTTCCTCCTTCCCCCAGCAGCGCAGCAACAGAGAGCGGACGCAGGGGAGAATCGTTGGGACGGACGCCGATCGAGTCGCGGCGGCAGGCATGGGTTCCAGTATCAAGTACCGCGCTGGGCTCGTCCTCATCGTCGCCGTCGTCCTCATATGGGTCACCTCCGCCGAGGTCACGCAGGTATTGGCAGACACAGCTTTTGTTCCTCCCCTATTCTTCTTCTTCGCATGCTTGGTTTGTTCCTTTTCCTTTCATTGTTTATTGGAGACCTGGATCTCCGCTTGGGGACTGTGCTTGCTTATCAGCCGATTAATCTGATGATTAAAGTAGCCTTTTTGCGTGCCATTTGTTCCGCGTCTGATTTTTTTAACATCACGCGCAAGCTTGTCTGTAACTGAGAAATGGTCAGGGGAATGTTATGGCAGCATTTAGAATATTTGACAGAATTGCTCTATCTCTGTTCCATCCCGATTTCGTGGTCTTGCCATGGAGTAGAAATTTTGAAAAAAATGTTTGGAATTGTATTGTTGCAATCTGATTTTTTGCAAAAAAAAAAAAAGTTGCTGGGGATGTGCACCTGTCATCACTCATCAGTTAGTTGCGACAGTGTGCATCACCATTACCTGGCTGATTCTAGGCGGTTGTGATATTCTTGCTCACCTAATTCATGATTGTATATTCGATGATGAGGAACCTTACTTTAGTGTTGCCAATCGGTAGTCATTTATATGAATTGTCCAGATTATAGGCTCCAAGAAACAAGGGATTAGTTGCATTTGACTGAAGAACATTACATGGACCCTACTAGTTCATGTGGAGAACATATGCTTTTTACTCTTGGATATTTTTTTGTCCGTTCCAATAAATATCTGTTGTTGAATGAATTACATTTTAACTTCAGTGTCTGAACTGAACTTGTGTGTGCAGGAGATATTCACTAACTACAAGCATCCGTTCGCAATCACTTACTTAGGGGCCTCCCTTATGGTCATTTACATTCCTTTGGCATTTCTAAAGGATTTCATATACAAATTGTTGAAGGAATTCAGGAAGCAGCAGGCATCAAAGTCGCGAGCAAATCTTCCTTTGGCGGTAGCGCTCCTCTGAAGAATGGTGAATTTCAGAAGATGCTGGAAATGGAATCACAGAAAACCGGGGTGATAGATTTTACTGATGTCGACCTTCCTGTACTAGAAGAGGCAAAACCTTATTTGCGGAATTGGTGAATTTGATGGTGAGGTTTTGAAGGAGCAACAACTCTCCGTTAAGGAGATTGCAGTTTACGGGTTGTATCTTTGTCCCATATGGTTTGTCACAGAGGTAACTTCCAATTATCTGCCTGCTCTTTATGATCCATTGAATAGTTTGATTTCATTTATACAGACAGTAGCTTGATTGATACAGTTACTCATTTTCTCTTGTGCTTAATGAATGCAGTATTTATCAAATGCAGCACTTGCAAGAACAAGTGTTGCCAGCACTACTGTACTATCTTCAACTTCGGGACTCTTTACACTTTTCATTGGTGTGCTCCTTGGCCAAGATTCTATAAATGCTGCCAAAGTTATTGCTGTTTTCGTTAGCATGGCTGGTGTAGCAATGACGACTATGGGCCAGACCTGGGCCACCGATGAATCAGAAGTAAGCAATTCAGGGTGAGTGGGTTTACCCTGTCAATTAAGCTTCTCAACTTTGAGTTAGTGCCAACTGCCAAATGACCTGTATATTGTTCGTACTTTATTGTGCTAATGAAGCCATCTAGTTGCTTGCTTTGTAGTTAGATGGTTAGCTGCTATCAATTTATTTTCTTGAGTAGAAGAACCTAAAAACATTTTGCATTCCTATTTCATGGAAATTGATGAGATTTTTATTTTTTACATAAGCTTGTAACTTTCGCACAGAACTCATCACTCTGCTAACCGTCTAATTCTTAAGCTTTACAACTGCAGAGCCACACAGAGGACCCTTCTAGGTGATATGTTTGGCCTTATGTCAGCTATGTCATATGGTCTATTCACTGGTTGGTTGTTGCACTTCTCTGTTCAGTTTTCAGTCAAGTATTTTCAATTCAATACCTAACTGTATCAACATCATTACAGTGCTTCTTAAAAAATTTGCTGGAGGGGAAGGATCAGAAAAGCTTGATGTCCAAAAACTGTTTGGCTTTCTCGGATTTTTCACTCTTTGTCTTCTTTGGTGGGTTGGTAAGATTTCCCATTTTGCAAATTTGATTGCTCAGTAACATTCAAATTTGAAATATTCAGTGGTATAAATAGCATGTATAAAATGGAAACTTCTGTTCATAGTATTTGCTTCCTGGACGTTGTGCATGTGAGTATTTGTTTGGGTTCCTGGTATATAATTGATCAACAAATATAACCTTTGTGTCGAGATTCATTTTGGTTCAACCACATATACTTTGCATGTATTTATAGTTGGTACTCTGGTCTAATTGATCGGCAAATAGCTTTTCTGTCGCAGATTCTTCTCTAGTTTGGTTCAACCACTTATAGTCTGCATGTATTTGTAGTTGGTTCTCGGTCTGAATATACGAATATACTGAAGTGCTTTATATTTTCAGTCTGGCCATTAACTGCACTAGGCATTGAGCCAAAGTTTACAATGCCCGACTCAGCTAAAGTGGATGAAGTGGTGCTGGCAAATGGCCTTATTGGGAGTGTGCTATCAGACTATTTCTGGTACGCATTAAAAGAAGGCTAATGTCTTTTTCTTCGAACATTGCCTAACTGTGGTGCTTTGACAACTGAACTTTTGCGCAGGGCTCTTTCTGTTGTTTGGACTAATCCCTTGGTGGCCACCTTAGGGCTCATTTGGTTGCAGGGGGAGAAACACCCAGGGAAAATAATCCCGGTCGGGAATCTGAAGAACCAAGTGTAAAACTCCGGGATTCTGTTCCCGACCTCCGGACTAGGGGAAAATACACCCCGGGAAAAGGCCGGGATCCCCTGGGATTTCGGTTACCAAATGAGCCCTTAGGCATGTCGCTCACAATTCCTCTAGCAATGGTGGCTGACATGGTCATCCACGGTCGACATTATTCAGCAGTCTATATTATTGGTTCTCTACAGGTAACTAATGCCTTCCATCTCAGATTATCTTATTAGCAGATTTGTTGAAAAATATAGTTGTAACCACTCTTGATGCATTAAAAGTGAAAACTTGTGTCATTATTTTCCAAAGTTGGAATAGTCAATGGCACACATGTTCAGTTCTATGAACCTCTGCATCTGCCCGGCATCACTGTTATTTGCAGTTTGTTTTTCTAACTCTGTTTACCTGTGCTTCTTTTGCAGGTGTTCTCTGGGTTTGTCATCGCCAACCTTGCTGATCGCTTTTCACGTTTTCTGGGTCTATAGCCATGAAATCTACAGGTTGTACCGGAGGTTACATCTGCGAGGTTGGATCGATTAGCTATGAAGTGTACATTCGGAAGCCTGGGTTGGTTAGTCTAAGACAACCATGGGCCTTCTGTTCAAACGGATGGGGGAACGAGCACTACAGCTCTGTTTTTCTTCTAACCTTTGGCTCTCTTTACACACAGAAATGGAGAATTTTGTTCTGATGAAATAGAAACAGTGAAAGCTAGGACGCCAAGGCACATTATGCTGTAGCAAACCTTTGCACCTGTACATTATCTAGCTTGCTGCACAATGCTTTGTCACCGTATATATACTGTATAGCGCTGTTATTCTCAGTGGCGTCAATCGTCAGGGCGTTGTTTTTTCCAACATGAATTGCATCTGCACGATGAATTGAGTCGAGGGAGGCACTCTGAAGTTCAAGCGACGTGAAAAAGTTATATGTTCAGTTGAGCCATTCCAAAGTTTCCATAAAACTGAAAATAAAATCATGGCTAGAGATGTTACAATAAAACATAGCGATTCCAGTGGGCGTCAGAAATTACTAGTACGTACTAAACTTAATTACCTATATAGATGTAACCCTACCTACATACCTGTAAATTTACGGAATAAATATTTTCATTTGTGGGGTACACTAAAATAACAAACGTGTTAAGCTAAAATGTGTAGTTTTGTATAGCCCACGAATAACGTATTTCTTCATCCAATTTTACATATACATAGTGAGCATCTACATGCACTTGCGAAAAAAAATCAGACTCAGAAGTGGAATTGACTCACGTAAACAAAGAGAGAAAGAAAAGGCGGCGTAACGAAGCGGAGTCAGTCCTCATGACCCCGCCTAAATTCAACGCGATACACGGCGAAGTCTGCAACCTGGGCGGGGTCGCGCAGCAGCGGCCTGGTGACCCTGTCGACCTCGGCCACGTCGAAGCCTTCCTCCCGGAGCACGTCCACGCAGTCCTGCACGCCGCACCGCACCTCGCTCGCTGCCCAACTCACCATGCCGTCTCGCCACAGCGCCCGCAGCGTGGCCGCCAGCTCCGGCATCGCCTCCGGGTCGTAGAACACGTCCGACATGAGCACCACGTCCACGCGATCGAGCTGCACCAGGTCATCCTCCTGCCCCCAGCGAAGCTCCCGCACGTCGGCCTGAGAGGACGTGAGCCCGTTGGCCTCGGCGTTGGACCTGAGGCCCGGCAGCAGCGGTCGCACGTCCGTGAGCACGCAGCGCGCGGCGCCGAGGCACGCGACGGCCGCGATGCCTGGGAGGCCGGTGCCGGCGCCGAGCTCGAGCACGGTGGCACCGAGTAGCGGGTTGGGCTCGGCCGAGGCGAGGTGGGTGGCGAGGACGACGGCCGAGTCCCAGAGCCAGGAGCCGGTGAGCGCGCGGCCGGTGGCCGGGTCGTGCGCGCCGTCGAGCTCCACCACGGCCAGGCCGCGCCCGGCCACTTCTACGTTCTGCGGCGCATGCATCTGGTGTGGCTTATCTGCTCGATCGATCTCAGCGGGCGAGCGATCGACGCTGGGGTCTGCAGTCTGGACGCAGACAAGCGGCATCCGGCATCATATCCCCCGGCTTTATTCGAACGCTTCCGAACGAATGGAAGGTTCAGGATAATGGCGGGACCGCCGCTTGGCTGTCTCGATGATATATATGCGTCCGTGTTCCTCGCGGGCTGGATATGTATGCCGTGTTAGTTGAGGGAGCTCCTATCTGGCCCTTGACACCTCCTATCTGGCCCTTGGCCCTTGACTGCAGATGTAACTCGGTCTAAATCTCGTAGTCAATGTCCCCATCCCTACTTCCCGAGCTCAAAGGGAGCGAGACAGGGATCCGGTCTCATTTCTTGCTTAATCTAGCTGTTGAGAACCTTCGGTAATATGCCCTGTTTTGTTCGCAAGAATTGGAGAATTGGCAACGGATTGTAGGACCTTGATGACTTCAGTAAGAGTGCAACTATCATAATCAAATTATTTGTAGTCTAAAACACTGAGAGTAATGCTACCTATTCACACCCACGTTTAGCATTTTATTACAAGATTGATCACTCTCTAAATTCATGGGACTCCTTCTAGATAAAGTAGAGACTCTCCAATCCCATCTTCTTTAACATATTTAGCCTTTTTAATTAAATGATCTACATTGCCATGAGTAGGTTGGAAGTTGGATATCTTTTAGAGATTCAGACGAGGGTAGCTTTGGATTTGAATCTGGCTTGGCTGCCATTTTATTGACTAAGATAGCTTGGTTATCAGACATTCCAGCCCAGAGAACCGACTAGTAGTCAGGTGGTTAGTGCTGCAGTGGTGCAGCCAGCCCATCAGAGCTCGAAACCCAGTCTGGGCGAATTTCTGGTGTCTCACTCCTATGAAAAAACCGTGGAGCTCCTCCTCTGCTGGGTTAAAATAAAAGACATTCCAGCCCGGATAAGTTCAGTGCTAGCTAATTTAATTTGCTAGTTGATGATTTCATTTCTTCATTTTCCTTACTTATGTTTCTTAAGATACAAAAATGCTCCTCCCTGACTCCCTCTGATGACGGAGTAACCAATGCCCAATTGAAACCGCCATGAATCTGATGGGTCCCATAGTTCAAATTAAAGAAGGACATGTTTCCCAATCTATGGTCGTGACAGAACATCTTGATGAAATGCAAAGAGTTACTAACTAATAGTATTGTTTGAAGCTAGATACATCGTTACTATGTTTCAGTTTTCTGTGCAGAGTTCGATTAATCTAGGATAACCCCAAAAAATCAGGTTAATCTAATCCAAAAAGTATGTTGTTTTCATCTTGTAATTACTTACCTGAGTGCCTCAATGAATATTATCGTTGTTATACACTAGAAATCTGCTAGCTCAAGGAGCGCACAAAAATCCTTAGAGCATCGCTACGGTTACCCACAGAAATGATAATGCACCCGCTGCGTTGCCTACCCACTCCAAGAAGACGAAGCAACGCGTAAGAGTGTGCCGCTGCATATCCCCCGTGTGCTGCAATGTATGCTCACCATTTGGTTTGAGACATCTATGTGGTATCCAACAACATTACCTGTGCTTTGTAAGCTGTTGAATAAATTTACCCCTCAGCTCTGCTTGGCCCTCTCAATAATCTACGTCAAATACGCCATTGTATATAGACTACCTAAATGCCCGTACCTTGCTAAGGTTTCGTATTTTTTATCACTCACATGTCACATTATTTGTAAACATAATATGGACGCAGACATTCACGCATGTAAAAAGGAAATTCATATAGTATTTAACAAGTATTAAAATGTTCACTTTGCTTAATTCAACATCGTGTGCATGAAGAGAAAGAACCTAACTGCTTATCACTTGTTAACTAATATACTATTATTTTGACACGCTTAAAACATTTTCGTAGAAGATCACAAATGTTCTCTTCGACACTATTTGCATGGTACTTGAGCAGGCGTATGACACTTCATTCTCAGCTTGTCACCGTCATGGATGAGCAATGCATGTTGTTACGATAAAAATTTCACGTGAAGATGTGAAAATATGCAATAAGGAATACTCAATGTCCGAATTGGATGAAGTTATTTTTTACCATCCCACGAGAGTATAAAACACTTGTATGTTGCTATGGAACAACAATAAAACACATAAAAGGGAAGTGTTTTATTTTTTATTCAAGAGTACTATCTTCGTCTCTCCCTAGTCATATGCATGGATTGTACTTCCTGCTCCAATGCGGGGCAACATACTATTGTGCGTTGCTACACGCATGCATACTTGGGTTAACTGAATAGATGCCACTGCTACTTTTGGCTATTTGAGGAATGCCATTACAATTTTCGTCTATAAAGATGCGTCCAGTACAACTCAAAATGAGGTCACACATACCGGGCTGACCACTTCGGAGGTGATGGGCGTCCGCTTGTCGGAGTACTGGGTTTGAGCTGGATTGGGCAAGCGTGCGGACTAGTTGAATAGAGCCTAAATTGGGCGCGTACGATGGACGAGGGAAGGAGCAAGGTAGATTCTGTGAAGGGCAGCGCCGCTTCCATTGCCGATGAGCGGATGAGCAGTGTAATGCAGTGGAGGTGGCGGGGCGGGGACATGACCGGCGGTCTCTTCGGGTCAGTTCCGGCTAGGCGATGGTCAAAATGGGTCAAAATGAGGTGACATAGGTCCACCTATCAGCATTTTTAGAGAGCCCACTCGTGGGGTCAGATCTGGATCGAGGCGATTTAAACTGAGATGTCCCATGGGGGCCCCACTAAAATTAGTGGGCCCACTCGTGGGGTTAGATCAGGATCAGAGTGATTCAACATTTGATGCCCCAGGCCGACCTCACTAATTACTTACCTGAATGTCTCAATCAATATTGTTGTTACACACTAGAAATCTGCCAGCTTAAGGAGGGTATTGTCCATGCAAAGGATAATGCACCCGCGGCATTTCCTGCCCACTCCAAGAAGAAGAATCAACGCGGAAGAGTGTGCCGCTGCGTAGCACCCGTGTGCCGCAATGTATGCATGCTCACCATTTGGTTTGAGACGTCTATGTAGTAAACAACAACATTATCTGTGCTTTGTAACTTGTAAGCTGCTGACTGAGAAAGGAAATGTGGCAAGTGATGTGAGGAGGGGGGCACGGCCCCCCTACTGTAGAAAATTTCTTTAAAATACGATCATTATTAGGCTTAAATTTCAAAAGATTACTGAAACTTCAATTAATTTACCTTCTCAGCCTCCTCAGCTCTGCTTGGCCCTCTCAATAATCTACGTCAAAATACGCCATTGTATATAGATTACCTAAATGACCGTACCTTGTTAAGGTTTCGTGATTTTTATAACTCACATGTCACATTATTTGTAAACATAAAATGGACGCAGATATTCACGCATATAAAAAAGAAATGCATATAGAATTTCACAAGTATTAAAAAGTTCACTTTGCTTAATTCAACATCATGTGCATGAAAAGAAAGAACCTAACTGCTTATCACTTGTTAACTAATATATATTATTTTGACACGCTTAAAACATTTCCGTACAAGATCACAAATGTTCTCTTCGACACTATTTGCATGGTACTTGAGCAGGTGTATGCCACTTCTTTCTCAGCTTGTCACCGTCATGGATGAGCAATGCATGTTGTAACAATAAAAATTTCGCGAGAAGATGTTAAAATATGCAATAAGAAATACTCAATGTCTGAACTGAATGAACTTTTTTTTTTTACCATCCCAAGAGAGCAACACTTGTACGTTGCTATGGAACAACAATAGAACACATAAAAGGGAAGTGTTTTAATTTTTTTTATTCCAGAGTACCATCTCCGTCTCTCCCTAGTCATCCATCGATTGCCGGGCAACACATTATTGTGCGTCGCTACACGCATACATGCTTGGATTAATTGGATAGACGCCACTGCTACTTTCGGCTATTTGAGAAATGCCATTGCAAATTTCGTCTTTAAAGATGTGCTTGGTACAACTAAAAAATGAGGTCACACATACCAGGCTGACCACTTCAGAGATGCTACGCGTCCGCTCGTCGGAATAATGGATTCGTGCTGGATTGGAAAAGCGTGCGGACCAGTGTAATAGAGACTAAATTGGGCGCGTATGATGGACGAGGGAAGGAGAAAGGATTCTGTGCCGCCTTTCTTCACCGATGAGCGGAGGAGCTGTGTAATGCGGTGGAGGTGGCGTGGCAGGGACGGGGCCGGCGGTCTCTTCAGATCAGATCCGGCTCGACGATGGTCAAAATGGGTCAAAACGAGACAACATTTTTAGAGGACCCACTCATGGGGTCAGATCTGGATCAGGGCAATTTAAAATGAGATGTCCCTAGCTGTCCCACTAGTTTCAGATCAGGGTCAGAACGATTCAAAATGATATGGTCCAAGCCAGCCCCACTAGTCAGATCAAGTAACGACCCCAAAGAGTGAAGTAGGGAAAACCGAGAAAATTAAGCGAGTATGGCACAACTGAGGAAAACTAAACGAAGTAACAAAGATAATCCATCCTACAATTTCCCCATGTCCCCAAATATGATAATTTTGTTGCCCGGATTTTTTTCCAGGATGAGAGTACTCCAGATGTGGTTACCGTTCGGTAACCTATGACCAAAACTGTAGGTATGCCTGCATGTTTTTAGAGTGCCCCGTTTGTTAGTAGCTAGATATACTCTCAAAATTGTAAAACAGGTTAAAATAGGCCACACACTGCGAATCTGCCCACGATTCATTCAAAATTACTAGGTATCTGAGCGCGGCAATGCCGCGCGTGTGTGTGTGAATTTGAATTTGAAAATGGTGATGTTGTAAAGTTGTCTAAGTTTGGAAATCATTAAAATTGAAAAATGGTTTCGTTTTAAAAATGGTTGGATTTTGGAGATTGCTTAAATTTGGGAATTATTGTAATTCAATTTTAAATGTGTTTTTTTTTTGTGTGAAAATATTCCTAAGTAGTTAGTTTTTTTTTGTGAGTTGGTTTACACATTTTAGAGTTACGTTAAATGTTTAGTAAGTTGGAATGGTTTTATACGTTTGTATTTTGTCGGAATATTTGTTTGGATTTGTTTGAACTTTGTAATTAGGGATAATGCAATATGTAAGATAATATTTGAGATATATATGTTTTAGAGTATTTCATTTTTTGTGGTCTTTTTTTTAGCAAATTGAATTTTTCAATTGTGTTGCATGTATTTTTTTTGTGAGATTTGTGATAATTTTATCGTAGAGGTAGTAATGTGTTATATCGAGTATTTTTAGATATTTAGAAATTTGGGATGTTTGGATATATTTGAAGTATAATATAAAATTTGCGTCAACTTCATAATTAGGGTGAATGCAATTTGTGAGATATATTTTAGAGTGCTTCTAATTTTTTAGCAATTTGAAATGTTAGAATGTGTTTCATTTTTTTTAACGTCTATTTCAAATTTGTTAGTTTTTTTTAAAGGTTATGAGAGATAATATGTGAAGTATTTATATTTTGGAGTTATTTTTTTTAGCAAATTAAGTTTTAGAAATGTGCTGCATGTAATTTTTTTATGAGAAATATGATATATTTTATCGTAGAAGAATCAATCTGTCATATTGACTATTTTCAGATATTTAGAAAATTTGGATGTTTGGATATATTTGAAGTATATCATAACCATTTGTTTGGACTACATAGTTAGGGTTAATGCATTTTGTCAGCTATATTTTAAAGTGTTTTCAATTTTCTAGCAATTCGAAATTTTCAAATGTGTTGAATTTCTTTGAACACTTATTTCAAATGTGTTTGTATTTTTTTAAAGGGAAATACTTTGAAATAGTTAGTATTTTTTTTTGAGTGTCTTTATATGATATATGGTACCGTCAAATGTTTAGCAAATCGAAACTAAAAATGTGAGGAGCTCCATAATTTTTGTTATTGTAAGATTGTAACAATTTTATTAAAAGTTGAGAAACATAATTTGGGAAATACGTTTGGAAAATAGGTAAAAATTAGGGGTGTTCTAAATTTGCGTAAATTTGGACCACTTCTTACGGTCATTTCGATGTATTTCTGTATATTTTAAAATATTTAGCATGTTGAATTATTTAGGTGTGCTTATATTTATTTATTTTTAATTCTGAGGCATCCATTATTTATGTGAGATAATATGTGAGGCATTTATATTTTGGAGTATCTCTTTTTGTTTGTTGTTTTTATGTAGCAAATTAAAGTTGAATTTTTTATATGTGCTTATATTTATTTATTTTTGGTTTTGAGGCATCCATTATTTATATGAGATAATATGTGAGGTATTTATATTTTAGACTATTTTTTTTGTTGTTTTTTTTGTAGCAAAATAAATTTTAGAATTTTTTTTGTATGGTAAGATTAATAACTTGCAAATTTTTAAATTTAGAATTTTTTTTTCATATGTTGTTTATATTATTTTGCATTGGAGTTTTGAATGTATGAATTGTTTGAATTTTAGTATTTATTTTTTTGGTTCTGAGGCATCCATTATTTATATGAGATAATATGTGAGGTATTTATATTTTAGAGTATCTCTTTTTTTTTTTTTTGCTTTTTTTGTAGTAAATTAAATTTTAGAATGGTTTTTTGTGTGGTAAGCTTGATAATTTGCAAATTTTTAAATTTAGTTTTTTTTTGATATGTTGTTCATATTATTTTGCATTGGAGTTTTGAATCTATGAATTGTTTGAATTTTAGTACTTTTATAATTATTATTTTTAATTATAGATTGAATTTTGTAAGTTTTGATATTTTTCCTATAATTTTTTATATTTTGTTTGTATTATTTTGAAGTGTAGTTTGAAAGGTAAGCATTTTTTTTTTGAATTTCAACATTTTTTATAATTGTTGTTTTAAAGATGTGCATTCTTTGAATTTTAGTATTTTTTGTAATTGGTTATTTTGAATTGTAGACTGAAATGTATAAATTAAATTTAAAGTTTTTGAATTTGTGAAAATTTAGTAAGTAAGTGGGCCCACTTGACAGGATTGTAACATTTTTTTTGGATTTTTTTCCTAAAAAAAAACAGCCTGGGCCCACGCTGACGTCGTAATGACGTCAGCAGTGCCCTGGGCTGTGCTGCCACTGCCGCGGCGGCGGCGTCGGCGCCGCCGTTGTTCGACGGCGAACCAGCACGCGCGCGGGGTCGCGCCCGACGCGCCTCGACGCGGCGAGGCTGTAGGTGGCGGCGCCGCCCCCTTTGGGTTGCCGGAGCGCCGCCGGCGGGCCGCGGATGCGGCGGAGGGCAGCGCCGCCGCCGGCGTCGATTCCGGCGCCTCCGCGGCGTGCTGGCAAGCGGCTATGGGGGAGGAAGGAGAGGTGGAGACGGCGAATCCTGTGGTGTGCCGCGATTTTGACGGGGAGGAGTGTAGCGGCGGCGGCCGCCGACGGCGATTTCCGCGTCGCGGGAGAAGAAGGAAGGTGGGAGGAGATGCGGTGTCGTTTTTACACGAAGGTCCTCAAGTTTTTTGGAATTTGCGTACAGGTCCTTTGCGGGCGGTTTTTCGCAAAAGGGGCACTGAAGCGCGACGTGTCAGCGGCCCATTGGTAGAAATTGCCCAGCTACAGTGTTACTGTAGCTGCGCGAATTTTGACGCGATCTCGGCCGTTGGACGGGTCTATCGGACGGCTGTCGTCATTCGGCGACGTGGATGTTGAAACTGGATGCGAATCCTACGCACTTTTATATATAGTAGGATAAGTATCGCTTGTTCTAACTCGCGTGAGAAGAAACTCATATGAATTTCCGGCGCTCCTAACAGATTTGAGAAACAAGTGGTTGGATAAAGTTTGGTTTTTTATATAAAGAGTATATATTAATATCACGAAGATATCAATTACACCCAGCCTCTCCAACAGCGCAATAACCTTAACTATTACGGATGCACACATCCGAAAAATAATAATAAGAAGAAATTAAAAAAGAAAAATCCCGCTACAGAGTTACAGTCTTTACAGCAGCAACACAACCACCACCAAAACAACACCTGGTGTCCAAATTCTCCAAAAGCAACGCCTTCAAGAAGAAAACAGTGCACAAGCGTCGTCGTCGCCCGATCGAAGATCTTAGGTTTTGACCCAGGAGATAGTCCCCGCTCTCAAAACAATCTCTTCAATAAGGCCATTGTCACGCACAACCAACTAAGATCAGACCTTGGATTTTCACCCTGAAAGTTAAGACTCTGAACTTCACCTGTGCTGTCGCCCCCACTTACATACCGCTGCTACGAGTCCTGAAGCTCCAAGCAAGTTCCTCATCGCCGCCAAAGACTCCAATCACCATTACTAGTCCTCCGATCTCGACCTCCATGACATTCTCCGTCTTTGACTTCACCATGGATTTGCCCATGATGGCAACAGAATTAGAGCTTCACGCCGCTCCCTCCGGCGCGACCGAATCTCATCCGATCCAGCAGTCTCTAGACATAAACATCCATGTGAGATCGTCGGCGGAGCCTTCTGGAACCACGACACTCCGGCCGATTGATAACCCCCAAGAGCAGGGGATCACTGTAGCACCTCTCAATGTGGAAGTAAGGTATCGATCCGCAGGAGCAAGAAGGAAAAGTTATCTATTCCCTACAACTAAAGTGTCACAGGTTTTAGTTGATTATGCACTAAACAAGTTTAAGAAACAAGATGGTTGATTTAATGGATGGAAGTTTAATGCAACAAAACAAGAATGTAAAAGTGTCCCAATCCTCTTCAATGCAAGAGTACAAGACAAAGGTTTTCTCTTATAGGAACAATGGACATGGGTTCACTTAATCCTCTCTCTCTCTCATCTATGGTGATTATCATGTTATGGATAAAATACACACAATTTTCATGTTTTAAGGGTAGCTTTTAATGACGGCTATATGTCCTAAAACACATAGTTGAAAGAAATACTCATTTGTGTGCTATGTCACCCCCGCAAGGCTAGCATGGCTGTTGTCACTCCCACATCATACTCTTTCTTTTTACCCCCAGATAAAGGATGTTGGGCTGTATTTCACATGTCACTCAATACATATGCCGTGTCACATCGGCCATCCCGTACCTACATACATCATACTTCATAATGGACAATATTCTAAACACTAGTGCAATGATTCTTAATTCGTGTGCATGACCACATCTCTCTCATCTATCCACACTTGGTGGTGTCAATCACCTCATGACAAGGATAAACAAGGCATTATACATAAATCAAACCATCACATGCATCATAGAATATCTCCAAAGTATGACAAATCATAAAAGCTCCAACACAACGGTAAATGCATAACAAATCATCTCATACCACAATATCCACCATATGAATTACATAGATGACCGTAATCATGTTCAGCAGCTCATACGGTACTAATTAGTGAAGCTCAAAGAGAGGAGAGATACATAAGTTACCACCACAAACCCAAGTCCAGGGGGTGGACTACTCCCCTTCATCATGGAGACGGTGGAGAAGTCGTTGGAGAAGATGGAGACCGCCCCGGCAACGCCCCGCCGGAGTTTTCCCCCTCCAATCTGCAGCTCCAGGTCTCTGTTTCGTGGTTTCTGTGTTTCGGCGGCGCTCCTTCCAGAGAACGTCGGGGGCTATTTTTATAAGAGTTTTTAGGTCAAGACTATGTCGGTGGAGCAAAGATCGACGGCCACGGAGCTCCGAGGGGGAAAACAAGTGGGCCCACGCGGCCAGGAAATCTGACCGCGTGGGACACTCTATTTCCCAGCTGGTTGGGCTTCTGGTCTTCAATTTCAGCCCATCGCGTTTGTCTCGAAAATTCTGAACCGTGCTCTCTGACCTTGCCCTTTTTGGAGTCCTGAAGCTCCCGGAAAGTCTGAAACACTAAAAAAGACGTTTTCTGGAAAACAGGGTTAATTCCAAATAAATGGGAAAACTATGAAATATTCCCAAAATCATTATAAAACATTGATATAACCCTTATATGATGCAAATATGATTGGAATAGAAGTAAAGTAATGCAAAGTTCATGTATGCATTTTACATGCATCACCGATCAACGAGAACAGGTGTCAGACAGATCTTTATCTTGACACGAGAGAAACTTAGCCGCACCGACCCGTCAAAGCGAACTCACTCAAGTCGCAACAGACGCCGCGCATGAGCGAGCGGCTCGACACCCAACGCACCACCGACTCCATCTGGTCACAACACAACGTCATGGAGACCAGACCCTTCCGCGAGCGCCCGCCAGTGCTCCGATGATCTGACCGTGGCCGGCCTCAAGATCGGGCCGCCGCCGGCTTGCGTCGTCGGCCTCACGATCTGGCCACCGCCTTTCTGCATCATGGCCTCCCGAATGTCAGGTCGCTGGACTTGCCTTCCGATCTGAATGAAGCTGGACGCAGGGCAGCAAGCCACGAGCAATTTGCATGTGCGGCTGCATGCATCGTGCCCATGCCCAGGCGGACGAGCTGGGCATGATCCGTAGACTTGCATGCCCTGTTCGTGCGCTCGGACGCGGCCGGCCGCCGGCCAGAGATCCAGATCAGATCAGCTCGGTGATGACTGCGGGGCTTATTTTTGTAAGAAAAAACAGGCAGGGACGTCCCGCCGCCGCCGTCCGTCGTCAGACGACCTCCTCCGGTGGCGGCGGGGGAGCGGAATGGACGGGAGGGGTGGCCGGCGGCTAGGGCGATGGGTTCCCCCGAGTCGCCCGATAACGGACAACGCGAGGGACGCGGTTCTATTCTTAAACCTGGGGCGGCGAGCCGATGGCTGATGGATAAAGTTTGATTATGTATTGGTTGTTATACATCGGGTGAGAAACTCCGCGCGAGATGGGTGTGGACATAGTGACGCAGATGGCGAGCGACAAAATCACTACAACCTACAATCGAGCTAGGATTGCTGGTCTGTGGTGAATCCACATTTTAGGCCCACAGATCAGTGACTCAGCTTGGCGTTATGGTCCCGCCTGTCAACCTCAGAGATCTCGTTTCTTTTCAGTCCGCACCAATGATGAGTTCACACGTGGTTTGTTGTCTCGTGGGGCCCGCCTTACGTCGGTTTGCTCTCGTGGCTCGTGGAAAACAGAGGGATTTCGGCGATGCGGATGTTTGCGACTAGCACGGAGAAATGTCGCCGCCGCCGCAGTTTTCTGCTCTGCCTCCGTCCCGAGCTATCAGCTCTGCCGTCACAGCCTCAGCTCTCCGACCGGAGCCCAGAGGTCCACCGCTGTATTGATTCGGCCGGTACCGTTTGTTGGCGTCGTCTTCGTCTCCGGCTAAGGCACGGTAATCTCCTGCTTTTCCCCTTTCCCTCAAGCTAGGTTTCAGACGTGAGCTAAATCGCGGATTTCACGTGCAGATCTCTGCCGCTCCTGCCGATCCGTTGTATAGGGAAGAAAGGGACGTTGTGGACGAGAGGAAGTGGGAGTTGCGCCGCCGCGGAGAAAAGGGAGGGCGGAGAACCTCCACGCGGAAAGGCATGACGGGGCCAACACTAGGAGAGAGGGAGTAGAGACAGCGCCTCCGCGTGGCCGCTCGATTCCAGCGCGCTTCCGTCTCAAATAGGTTTGTCTCCTGGTCCTGGCTTTGTTTCATAAATCTAGATCGAAAGATAGGAACCTAGGGGAGAGAGAGGAAGATGAGCTGTGGGGAGTCCCTGTTGTTACGATGTGGCACAGCCGCACGGGGGAGGGAACAAATCAGTCGCCGCCTGTTGTGTGTGCCTTCTCTCGGCACTCTTGTTCGCCATCCACCTTCTCCTTGTGCCCTGCTCTCTGTTGCCGCAAGGGCGACCAACCTGCCTTTGTCATAGGTGATGGAGGATTGAACTCAGGAAGCAGCCCGCCACCAGCGACCTTCCATGGATTCCCTCCTTTCTCTACTCAACTGACGCCTCTCCTGTTGCTTACCGCTAATTTGTCAAACACCATGGAGATCTGTAGGGTATGAAGAAGAGTTGGCAAGAAAGACGAGGGAGTCAGAGAGAGCTGGGACCGGTGCATTTAGTTGTGTGCTGTTTATTGCTAGGGTTCTCTGTTGCATCTGCTGCTCTCAAGCAATATCAAATCTGCTCCATTAATGCATCAGTTTCTGATAATACTACTAGAGTTAATTTGTTCGATCTGTAGCACTACTCCATTACTCCAGATGTTTGGTCTTTTGAATTCCTTGGTTGGGCTGAAGTGAACTACATTAAGTAACATATTGTGTTGACGCTCTACTCCATCCAGCAGCTCTCCTGAAGCAACGCAGATTCTGATGTATTGGTTATAGTTAGCTTACATTGTGTAGTAAGATGCAATCTTCTCTGTTAGTAGAAGCAACCAAGAAATTTTTGGTGAATGTGCTTATGGTTAGCGAATATAATATGCAATCAGTGTAACAGAAATATCATATATATTCAGTTTGGTGTGTCATATCATGTTTGCTAACGAGGATATTATTTTGCTAACCAGGATTTAGGGAATAATTGTTTTCTTCTTAAAGAGAAATATATAATTACTCTGTTGCAGGATATACTTCATGGCACTGCATTGCACTGATAATTTAAAACTGGCATATGAACTTAGTTCTGGTCCTAATCTTTGTTGATTTTTCTTTTATTTACAGAAGTATAAAGTCAAGCTCTATAATGCTATCCTTTAAATTATATAGTACTCGCTTTTGCTAATTACAGAATTACATGCCAACAGTCAAGTAAACTGATTAATTTTATTTTCATGAGTCCATTAGGATTCAACATCAAGTTCACTTTTCTTAACTATTATCAGGTAGTTTCAGTATTGTAATCTACATGAGTTCATCTGTGGGTACTATTTGAGATTTTGAGAAGATGTCTATTTTTTCCTTCATGTATATGCTTCTAAATAGTTGACTAGATGAAGTTCTCTCTTCTCTGCAATCAATATGCATATTTGATATTTTTCTCACACGATTACCCCAAGCATGTAGTCATTTGCATGCATATGCCAGTCTCATGAGAGCACCACAATGTATTTGACATGAATTAGTTTGCTTAGTTTTTCTCCGGAAGGTATCCTTTTATTCCGCTCACTATTTTCCCACAAAAAATGTAAGTTATCAATCTTGTGGACAAACCTGGGATGCATAAATGACTACTTATTTTGTTGTTTGGACTTTAGGATACACTTCATAATTTGCGTATGCTCTGCTCCAATCATGTACTGTTGTTTAGTGCATGCTTACATAGAAATGCATTGTTTGGCACTGATCAGTAGCGCGGAAGTCTGAAAATAGGTAAATACAACTTTGTTAGGCAATTATCATATAGAAAAGGCACATTTACATCTATGCCACTGCATAATGGCATATGATATTGCATGTATTTCAATCTGACATTGCCCAATACTTTAGTTATATTGTCATGGTTCAATTTTCACTTGGTAGTATATTGTGCATCTTCTCTGAAGAATTCTTCTCAAGATAGTGCACTTACTACCTTTTGCAGAAAAAAAAATCAAATTTAGGCATGCTACTTTTTCCTATAATAGCTAGATTCCATGTTTTCATTGAAGCATTTAAATGTTTGTTTACCCACTGTCCTCTGTGAGATATAGTCATGCTTTGATTTCATTGTGCATGCCTGCATGGGTGAACCAATGTAGATGACAAACCTGTGAGCTGGTCCTCGACGACGTGCGATAGAGACTAAGGTTGTCATGTGCGTCTATCCTAGGAATTATGTGCACTGGATACACAGATTATTTCAACATAGAATTATGCGATAGAGACTAGGCTTGTTCATCATGCATTTCATCGTACACTAATTTGTCTAACATTGGGTTATGAATTATTATGAATTGATCAACACTACATTCACTTGCGCCTCACTTTCTTTAGTGTTGTGGAGGCATGCTAGGATTGGTGGTGGCTAGCTGGTGCATAGGACAATCCTGCACGGATAGCGTGAGAGGTGTGACTATATATTTCTCAGCACTTACATACATAATGCATGTTCACGGTGTATAAATGAGGTTCATCCCAACTCTTGCCTTTGTTTTTCATTTCCTCACAGAATCACCGAACCACCTTTTTGTAATTCCTCGGTTAGCTTAAGCCTTTAGTATTTGATTCACTAAGGGACTAAAAGAGATTGAAGTTATGTACGAGATGTATATACTTGGGAAATCGGAACGATAGAAACAGTCAAAATTCTTAATAAAACTAAAATGTAACCACTAATATGAAGGAGTAAAATACCTGCATTGGTAATTTTCTGTTCTAATATTTTTGTTCTTTTTCTGAGTTTGAATCCAGTCCTACCAAAAGATAACTTGACTGGTAATACTAAAAAAATGCCATATAACATGCCCATTCTATGTTCGAGGAAATGATTGTGTCATGTGTGAATTATCTGCTCTCTTTGGTTGTGCTTCTTCAGCTTGCAATGGATTTCTTCCAGGGTTGAAATTTAACTTTATGAGAATTCGGTCAAGCCATTCAGTTCCTTACTAAATGTTGTCGATTTGATCATTTAATCATGCGGATGTACTTGGATTTTATTTTAATGTCTATCTATTCTCTACCTACTTGAGGGATCCATCAGCTGATAATAATGATTATGTGTAAGTGTGTTATTGTAGAATATGAGTATATGTAAACTATGATATGTTTTCCCCGGTTGTGAGGGGAATCTTTCGAGTAAATCTTGAATGGGAGAATTTGTGTGTGCTAATTATTGTCAAAGGGCCAAGCTTTTTTTCTCGTGTTATTTGAAAGGTGAGATGACATGAATAAACATGTAATGCTTCACTGTTTTGCGTTCATTTATCCATTGTTTTAGGTCATTGTTCCTCTTCATAGTTTATTTAACAATTATCAGTAATGGTTTGTAATCACTTTTCAGTAGTGTGAGCAGTTGACATTTCTGTATTGTATTACTATATACTCAAGCCTCATGTTTTATTCCGGGTTAAACTGAAAATGCATGTTACAACCAATTGGTTTGGAGAGAAACCTTTGTACAACTATTTCGCTTCATATAGTAATACTTTACCCTGTTGAAGATGACGAAACTATTCCACTTCCTGGGAAAATGCTTTGTTCGTATTTCACAACACAAATTTCATACCATGCTAACCTAATTCTGTTTGTAAATCCAGTACATGTGATGTCCTTCTCCATCCTGCTTACATGAATAGAATGCTCAAATTGCAAAATCATGATTCAAATAGCAGCAACTCATGTGCACACATTTTTTGCAAAGGGAAGATGAGTTCCTTAAAAAAGTGCACATTTTTTGCAAAGGGAAGATGAGTTCCTTAAAAAATAAATTGGTGTTGTCACCAGATGACTGGGAGTTCCTAAGCTTCCCATAATCAAACTAAACCGTCAGCCTCAAGAGTCAGAATCAGGTTGGCCCTCCAGCTAGCTTGCTGCTGAGTAACTTTGTCCTAGATCATGATGTTGTCCGTTGTCACTATCTTGTGCAATGTGAAATTAACAGTTGCTCCACAAACAACAAATAGTCATTGTAACACAATGAGTCCAGGCGCAGCAAAGCGCGCCTTACCCTTCTAGTATATATTAAACCTGTACTTACCAATGTACGCAGATGACGCATAGGGAGTACCAAGAAACTCCCTCCGTCGGTGGAGTAACCAGTGCCCAATGGGCACCACCACGCATCTGATGCACACCATGGTACCGAAGAAGATAAACCCTTGTCTACATCTCCCAGTTTGTTAATTCTCTTGCTCTCATTCCGTTCAAGCAAGAATGGTCATAGTGTCTCCGTTTATAAATATAAGATGTTTTAATATTTGTCCACATTCATATGTGTCAACATGTATGTAGATATGTTTTAATGTGTATGTACACTTATTTACGGTAATACGATTCTCATTGATAAATAAAAGACGAGATACAAAGTACGTATACACCGATCTTACAGATCTGGAAAGATAGGATAAACCTATGTGACAAACCAACGCCTATCCATCTTCTTCGGCACCATCGTAGCAGTCACCAAAGAAAAAATAGACTGATCACCTCTTCACCCAAACTCGACGCGGCTCCATCGCTGATCATCAACTTTTCGGACCTCCAAAGTAGTTTGCCATAAGACAAACTATTGTCGTTGAAAGAATCAAACCGGGGCAGCACGACCCCGGACACGCCATCGAACTTCAGCACTGACACCCCCGTACGACGACGTCGGAGTAGGGAACCAGAACCGTCAGCCTCCAACCACGAACCCACCACAAGGTGCACCATCTTCCAGCTGTCACCAGTGCAGACCACCGTCTGCACGTACTCCTGGACGAAACCTCTCTGTTCTACCATGGCGCCGGAGACAACGCCGCAGCAACGGGGACAGAGCAGGAGGAAAAAACCCATCTGATGGAGTCGCCGTCGCCGCCTCGCTGACACTATCCATGAACCCTACAGCCACCGATCTGAAAGATCGGCAAGCACACAGTGTCACCAACTCCGAGACGCCGCCATGAAGGACTACACACCTATCCAACATGTGAGTTAGATAAAAACATCTTATATAGTTAAAAAACAGAGGGAGTACCCAATACAGGGCCCTAAAATTTAGGGGCGCGCAAAAATTAAGGTCAGACTCACTAGCGAAGCATACTGTCGATGCTACTTTAATCAGATGCAAAGCAACAAGAATTGTTTCCAAATGAACAAACTGTGACGGGTTCAGAGTGAGCAACGACGATATGGCCAGGGACCGTGACACAAGACATGTATAGCGATAAATACAAGTCTAAGCACTCAGCTCCGCTTCCATCACATATATTATTTCGGGAGATTCAGATTTTGTTTTTGAAACATCATCGCAAAAAAATAAAAAGGAATTTTGAACGTCCGAAGAGGGGAAAACTCAACCGAAGCGCGCACGAGCCGAGGAGGGGCTGCTGGTTGACCGAGCGCTTGCATGGTGGATCGACACATCGGCCCCCGATCGACAAGTTATCGCGGGATCCACCACCC
Source organism: Poa pratensis (assembly GCA_947311845.1). Classification (NCBI taxonomy): domain Eukaryota; kingdom Viridiplantae; phylum Streptophyta; class Magnoliopsida; order Poales; family Poaceae; genus Poa; species Poa pratensis. Next base: position 55,676,524 of record CAMZMU010000051.1, on the reverse strand, counting down.
CCGTGATGGTCTGATGGATCGAACGGCCGATCGACGGACGTTACGTGACAACACCGGATCGGACGTCGCGGGTCCCTCCGGCCGCGTCAGCGTACGTGTCCATCGATCCGGACAGGTCAGCTCCCATGTACGCTCCAGCTCACGATTCCACGGACACGGGAACCCGCCAGGTGGAAGCGCTCCGCGTGGCACGGCGACGGCGGCCATCGGCCGAACCGGTCTCTCTTCCGTTCGGACGCGGCGCAGCTGATCCGCGGCGCAAGCAAGCCATCCAAGCGCGCGGCAGCTTCTTCTTTCCCTCACGCAAACCCTGGGTGGCCGGATCCCCTGCACGCGCCCCGGCCGTCACAGCTGCGTCAACGTCGACGATGAACCGATGTATATTCCAATGTCGCACTGCACTAGTACCCTCAGTACTACGTGAACTCATCACAAGAACGCGTCGATCCATGAAGAAAACTTTGCTTTGCGTGTACGTGCACGTTAATCGGCTAGCTCGTTTTGCATTGATCGGTGTTAGCGATGGGTTCTATATATGGCAAGAATCATACGCTTGCTTAATCTGCTCATTGACATCAACAGGGCACCCAACGGGTCCGAGTAATCAATATCGATCTCCCTCAAGTTTTTCTGCTGATTTTATGCAGACAGCCATGGATCCGCATGCACTTGGTGTAATGCTACGTACAGTACCTGCTGAGAGCACGTCGGCTAAGCTAAGCAACCGGCGCTCAGTATACGTACACGTAAGGCGCCGCATATGCCTCGCGCCCAGGCATGTACACGGTGGTACATGGCCGGGCGGCCAGACACTGCAACGGCCAAGCTCTGTCTTCGTGCATCTGATCAACGTACAATACCTCAAGCCCGAAGGGCAGGGTGAAGTCTCGATCAGGAGAAGAGGAGAGGAAGAAGAGACACCACCGTGTTCGTGTTCATATGACCTCTCGCCGTATCGTGTGCTCTTTGTCGTCGTAGTACGTAGGCATCTAGCCAGCCATCTATCTGCACGCTTCCTTCGTGGACCTGTGCGTGAGAGGACCAGGAGAAAAGATGCATCATGCTGCAGTGCAGCACGCACATGCACGAACATGCACAAACACTGAAGGCTCGACCGGATGTATCCAAGGATGGACGGATGGCAAGCCGTGAGCAGTCGTCCTCGGTTAAAATTTGACAATTTTGATCCTTATTTGAAATTTAAATACATAATAAAATTTAAATTAAAAAATTCACGATCCGACACTTTTTCATGGCGCCCGACAATGCGAGGCCATGCTAGAATGCACGACGCCTGGTTAAAGGAGCGTGAACCCTGCAACGTCAGCCCAGCCGAGCCTGCACGTGGTTAGTATGACGCCTTGGGTTAGAGCGTCATACGGACAACTATGGCGCGTCGGCCTGGGGCGCCATGTGACTTGGGTGATAACCGCGTGTGATAGGTGCCTCGAGCCATCCCTTGTTTGTGAATTACATAGGCCGCCGCCCCCTCGTCCCTCTCTCCCTCCTCAGAAATCCCTCTACAAACGGTTCAGATCTGAGCCCCTTTTCGGTGGATTTGGTTCCCCTTCGAGCTCTCTAGGCATTCGCCTCCATTTTCCCTCTTTTTATTGGTTGAAATCTTCACATTTGATTCATTTGGGAGACCAGTTCGTCAACTCAGTTGGATTAAATGTTAGATGTGTTAGATTGTTACTTATATATGTTAGTTAGTTTGGTAGTAGTAGATTATTTCATTCGATTGGTATTAGTAGATTTATTGAGTTGTTTTGTTAGTTAGTTAGACTTCTAGTTGTTTATTTATTGTGGTATTAGTCAAGAGGCATCATCTTCCAACGAAATGTAATGATCGAACCAACATTATATCTTCCTTTTAAATCAACTATATCACTTTTCTCCCTCCAGTTCAACTCGCTTCAGGCAAAACTAGGACTTGTGTCAAACACCACCACTATCTTGTCTGGGTCAACATAATCAACATTTTCGTTCAGAAAAGGGGCATAGTCCACATGATGAATATTACGCCATCTAAAAACAAAAAAAAGGAAAATGGCCATCACAACGATAATTACATCACTGCAATAGCCAAGCATTTGGACCAAACTATACCATATTTCCTACAAACCCGAACCCTAACATACAATTTCTAGGGTTAGGGGTTTGGGCCTATCAAATCCCTATCCATACCATACAAATTCTAAACCCCAGACCTTTGTAACAACCACCTATGGCCACTAGATCAACAACAAACTAAAGATATTCTTCCAGCCCCAATTCCTATGGTTTCCCAAAAATGCTCAATACAACAAAATTTCAGGTTTTTAGTTGGACAAAAATGAGGAGAATTACCATGGAGGATGCAGAGGAGACGTAATCCACGGAGAAACCCCTCTGATTGGGAGGGATTTGAGAGTATATTGGAGTAAGGGGTGTGAGAGAAGGAGGCACCGGTGTGAGAAAGAGAGGCTGTGCGATACACACATAAGTTACGCATGCCACGACGCCATACTTACGCCCACGGGCCCGGTTGGGCTGACGTGGCAGGAACCATGGCGGCTTAGGCTGGGACATTGTGTAGTCTAGCATATCAACCTAGGGACGGCACCATGTAAAAGGGTCATACCATAATTTTTTATTTTGTGTTTCAATTTCAGTAAGAGTTAAATTTGTCAAATTTCACTTGTCCTCGTAGTCATCGACATGACATGTACTCCCTCCGTATCAAAATATAAGACTCTCTACCTATCTTGTGCACATATGTATCTAGATATGTTTTAGTGCAAAATTCACATGAACCTTGCACTACAACATGTCTAGATACATGTGTGTAAAAAGTAGGTAGAGAGTCTTATATTTTGATACGGAGGGAGTACATACGTACAATGTACATGCATGCACGGCAATAAAGAGACGCAAAGGTTCGGAGCTCGCAGAAAGAAAGAAAAGACCCTCGTCCTACGAGCGATGGATCCCTACACGCTTTAATGCAGCCTTTCTTTCTGTCCCTTAAAAAGCTACCGAGCGAGCGAGCGGCCGGGCGAGAGAAGCTCTTGTCCTGCATTCCGTTCCACACTCCCGCATGTGCAGCACGCCCCCTCGCCATCCCACGCTGCTTCGTCTTTAGGTAGCCACCTCTCGTGTCGTGTCCATGTCGCCGTCATCGTCTCGCGCTCCGGCGCCGAGGGGCGGGCCGGCGGAGGCGGACGCGAACACCACGTTCGTGGAGGCGGACCCGGCGACGTTCCGCGCGCTTGTGCAGAGGCTGACGGGCGCACCGAGGGGAGCGGCACCGGCGTCATGCGAGAAGCAGCAACAAGCAGCCGCGGCTGTCTTCTCGTCGGTGCCGCTGCCGCTGAGGCGACCGAAGCTGCAGGAGAGGCGGCGGGCGGCGCCGGCCAGGCTGGAGCTCGCGCGGCCGCAGCCTTTCTACTACCACCACCATCACCACCACCACCACCACCAGCACGGCCTCATGCAGTACTCGCCGGTCTCCACCATGGACTATGCCCGCGCCCTAGCGGTCTCCTCCTCTTCCGCCTCCTCGCCGTCACCGTCGCCGCCCTCGTCGTGCTCCTGCGGGGTGGTGATAAGCAAGGAGGAGGAGGAGAGGGAGGAGAAGGCCATCGCCTCCAAGTCCTTCTACCTGCACTCCTCGCCGAGGAGCACCGGAGGCGATCCCAAGCTGCTGCCGCTGTTCCCCGTCCACTCCCCACGGAACTCCTCCTTCGCCTAGCTCTTAATTAGCCGTTAGTGTACCTCTAGCTAGTCAACCCGGCCCATTAATCCCCACGATATGCTACGTTGAATTCTCTGTACCACCTAGCTAATTCGCATTAGATGATCCATGACCAGTGTTACTTCCTGATTAATTATGTGTAATTTGGTTTCTTGACTCTTTGTCCACATTTCTCTCTAGCTTATGATGAATCCACACGTACGAGCAACAAGTCATAAATATTCTTTCTTTACACAGAAGTAGCTAGCTAACATAAGAACTCGTGGTCAATTAAGATGCTTTATTTCTACTAACGTAAGAAATGCCTGTCAAAGTTGCTTATATGGGAAATATTTTGTCCTATATATCCGTCATAAATCTTCATTTCCATAGATCAGTAGCATAGGTCATGGAGTCAACCTCTGTAAACGTAGGAGAAAGGTATCACAATTTGCCCGAAAGGCGTGCACATGAACCTTCAACGCGAGTTTCCCTTAAAGTTTCGAACATTATCTTCCGAGAAGTGATCTTGAGGTATCGCTCTTTGGTCACAAAAGTTGGATAGGAATCGGATGCCGACGCCAACAGTTTTGTTCTACGATCCCCTGAGGAGAGCAACAGCATCTGTACGTATCTTGTATAGTGACTAGCATGTGGGGGCCCACCAACATGTCGAGGAATATATCTTGTGCGTGCCTAGTAGATTAGTAGCGGTCACGGGCACCATGCCGCTCGTACTGCGGATAGACTAAACATGGATGTAGTTATAAACCGGATGTGTGATGGGTCGGCCAAGGTTTGTATATATGGCAAATGTACTTCGGTAGGTCTTGCTATTTCTCAATTGAATGAGATTTTCTGAAGTTACATCCATCTTTGAAAAAAAAAGACAATTTCGGTCTAGTAAAAAGGACAACTTGCACACCCTTTTTAAGTGTACGTGGGTGAAAAGAATTGTAGGTGGATTTTCCGAATCGACTAAAACTTAAGAAAACTCAATCGATCGAGACTTACTTCTTGTGTTGTTCTACATTTCACACATGTGGATGAAGAAAGGAAAAGTAAAACAATGGAAATTGTGTTTTGCGACATCTTCTCTAATTTTTCGGTCCATGGAAAATATCACAAAGTTTAGTTGTAGACAAACACATGGTACCTGCAAATTTTAAGATAAAGAAGATTTCCTATTGAATGTGCCGCCGCTAAGGATGGCACATGATTTTCATAGGATTTGACTCCTTAGAAGACAGTTCCATGGGTATGTTTGGGTCAAAGTAATGGTGCTAGCAAAATTTGTACGGATTGAATTCCTACGTCCCAGTTTCATATGAATCTCACTGCAACCTCTTTCTAAACTCATCCGCGTATGATTTAGACATTTTATTTTCTATTTTTATATGCGTTCCGGACGACTGTTTCTGCATTTGCCTATGCTTTTGCAATCATTTTTTAAATCAAAATCCTGTATTTCCTCTATTCGTACGTTTTTGTCAACCCCGCAATTCGGAAGAAGCCCTTGTCGTGGTGGAGCATACATACCGGGAACCGGAAGCATCCATCCGCAGATTCCGCATAGACGACGTACACGCCGGCGACAGGAGCCCACCGCCCACGCGTGCGCGCGCAAAGTATATACTCCAGCACAGCAACCTGCAATAACTACCGGGTTTTTCTGCTGTGTGTCAACCCAGCCCAGCAACCTGATCTCTGTATCGACCGGCCAGAACAGAGAGCCTCGTCCAGTAGCATCTCAGCTCCGGCCAACCGGATTCCCGTGACTAGCCTCTACTCTATCAGGCCGCCGCAGTCTTTCAACACGGTTAATTAAGAGTTCACGCTGCCACGCCGGTCTGGTCTGAACCTGATCACCCTGGCTCCGAATAAATGGAGTTGTCATATAAAAAAAAAATGAAAACGGTGCAGCATACAATAGACGTAAGCGTAGAATCCGGCGTGGCAGTGCACAGCGTGCGTACGCACAGCGAGAGGCCGGCAGGGTCAGCGACCTGCCGGATTCAGAGAGCGCAGAGGCCGGCCATGAAATGAATGCGTCGAGCATGCGTGCACGGGTGGTGGCATGGCAATGGCGCTGCTGCACGGGGCCCGGCCACCGGCTATTGGCGGATCCATGAGACTCGTGAGAGTATCTCCAGTCGGGGGAAATTATAAATCGACCTTTAATGAAGGCAAATTGTACAGGAGAGATCACTTTCTCAACTGTTTTTTCCAGCCCTTTCAGAAGATGAATGTTGTGGTGTTTAAAGTGGATTTTGAGAAAGCCTATGATAAAATTAAATGGCCCTTTGTTTGTCAGATGTTAAAAATGAAAGGTTATCCAGATAAATGGATCGACTGGATTATGAACTCGATGAGAAATGGACATGTAGCCATTAGGGTCAATGGCACGATTAGTAAATATTTCGTCACGCATAAAGGGCTTAGACAAGGATTTTTGACCTGGCAGCGGATGCTTTAGCTATTGTTTTGGAAAATGCAAAAATAGTGGTTTGATTAAGGGGATCTTAATTGATGAAAGCGAGGGAGGGGTTAATATGCTTCAATATGCGGATGATACTCTTTTCCTGATACCTGACGATATTGAGAGTGCAAAGAATTTAAAATTTATTCTTTGTGCTTTTGAACAAATGTCAGGTTTAAAAATTAATTTTCATAAGAGCGAGCTTTTCCTCTTTGGGGAAGCTTACGACAAGGTAGAACAGTACAAAACAATTTTCACCTGCCCACGTGGCTCTCTTCCCTTGAAATATTTGGGAATCCCTGTGAACAAAGTTAGAATCAGAAATAGTGATTGGAATCATGTGGAGAAAAAGACTGCAGGGAAATGTGCTGGGTGGCAAGGACGACTTCTGAATATAGCTGGTAGAACTACTTTGGTTCAAACCTGTCTATCTAATATGTCGTTGCATATGATCTCCTTTTATACAATCCCAATTGGGGTTAGAAAAAGATTAGACTATTTTAGAGCTAGACTTGTATGGCAGGAGGACAAAGATAAGAAAAAATATCACTTGGTTAAATGGTCGGTGGTGTGTCAGCCCAAAGATCAGGGCGGCTTGGTATACCAAACATAGATATAATGAATCAAACTTTGCTTGCTAAATGGTTGTGGAGGCTAGAAAAAGAGACTGGCTTATGGCAGAAAATTATTAGGAATAAATGTATTAAAGGCAAGTGTATATCTGGTGTTAAGCGTAAAGGTGGAGATTCCCAATTTTGGTCTGGGATTATGGATGTGAAGGACATTTTTTATAGGTATTGCAAGAAAACCGGTTGGAAATGGTGAGAATACCAGGTTTTGGGAGGATTGGTGGGTTAACGATAAACCACTTTGTGTGAGTTGTCCCAGGTGACAAGGATGTCGCCTAGAAGGGGGGGGGGGGGGTGAATAGGCGATTAAAACTTTTCTGGTTTAGGCTTGATAATTGCGGAATAAAACTAGGTGTTTAAATTAACAAGCGAACAACCTAAATAAACTAGGTTCACCTATGTGCACCAACAACTTATGCTAAGCAAGACAAGCAACAAGGTGATAGCAATATAGAATACTTCAAGCACGAAGGCTATCACAATGTAAAGTGCATAAGTAAAGAGCTCGGATATAGAAATAACCGAGGCACGCGGAGACGAGGATGTAATCCCGAGTTCCTCCTTTTTAGGGGAGTACGTCTCGTTGGAGAGGTGTGAACCAACACAATGGTTCAACAACCACAAAGGTTTCACCTTCTTCTCCGATGAACCGCACCACAAAGGTTTGGTTCACCTTCCACTATCGGAATCCTTCGACGCGGAAATCCGGAGCCTTTCAACAACGATCCGGGGCACAACCCACAACGGGATTGGGGGATCCCGAACAGCTACAAGTGACCACCAAGGGTCTCAACCACCACACGGGCGTCTAGGGTCCAAGGACCCAAGAGTAACAAGTTCACAAGCTTTCAACTTCCACGAATCCTCGTGAAGAGCACAAACCGATGCAACGAAGCAATGGCAAGAGCACAAGTGCTCAAATCCTTCACTCTCAAATTCCAACAAAGCAACGAATGCTTATGGGGGAATAAGAGAGGAAGAACAAAGAGGAGATGCACCAAGAACTCCAAGATCAAGATCTACTAGGTTCCCCTCACTTAGAGGAGGAATGGATTGATGGAAATGTAGATCTTTTTTTTTGAATATTAAGACTGCAGGGCAACAGCCCCACAGCATTTTATTGAAAAATCCCCACCGAAATTTACATCAAAAAGTACAACAGAAAGCAAAGAAACAAAACTACAGCGCTACAAAAATTAAGTTAAGGTGTCAATCCATCTTGACAAACTAGCAGTATCCTTTTGCTTCACTCTATGAACCAGTAAAGTGATATCATGAATGAAAGCCCTCTTCCAAGATCTAAAGGACGGTGCGACATTCTGAAAAATGGCCTCATTTCTTTGCTTCCATATATTCCATGCCGCCAGAATCACCACCTCAGAAAAGAAAGGTTGACCAAACCTTCTTCTTGCCGACGCAAACAAATTGTCAAATGTCATATTCGCTCCATACTCCCATTCAATCTGCAGATATGTCCATATTCTTGTGCTGAAGGAACATGCAAAGAATAAATGCTGCCAATCCTCCGTGATATGCGTAGGGCACAGCACACAGTGATACACTTCAGTAACGTTCCATTTTCGCCTTCTAAGCATGTCCCTCGTATTCAATCTGTCACTTACAAGCAACCAAGCAAAAACTTTTACCCGTAAGATACATTTGCTCTTCCAGATCCACTCATAAACCTTGTCCGCTTTAACATCCTTGAAGCAATGATGGTAGAACCTGCTCGAGGTATAAACACCATCCTTCCAGATCGTCTCCCATGAATCATCTCTACTAACATCAAAAGAGCTCTGATTGATAGTTATCTCCATCTCCAAAAATTGTCGTAAGCTTGCTGTGACATTGGCAGGTAGAATAACTGAGTTCTATCTTCAGTCTCAATTACATCCTGTACTGACAAGCTAGCATCCAAGACAAAAGAAAAGAGTCTTGGAAATTTCTGCTGGAGAGAACCAGCAGACCAATTATCTGACCAAAAAAGCACTGAATCACCTCTCCCAATTTTAACAGCAGTGACTTCTCTGTAAGCCCCTGCTAATTTCATCATGTCCCTCCACCAAAAAGACCCACAAAGGTTCTTAGCATGCGGCACTTCAGTTTGATAATATGCATTCCACACTAAATGAACCCAAGGCACATCTTTCTTGTTATAGAACTTATGCAATTGCTTTATTAGTAAAGCTTCATTCTGTACTTTAAAGTCCAAAATACCCAGCCCTCCACTAGCTTTCGGCCTTGCAATCATATCCCAGGCAGCTAAAGATTTTTTCTTTGAATCCGGCTGATTACCTCTCCAAAAACACTGACGAAGCACTCTGTTGACCTGTTTAATCAATCCAGGCGAGAACAAGAGAGAACACATCAAGTGAATAGGCATAGAAGAAAGACAAGATCTGATCAGCTGCAATCTGCCACCATAGGCCAGAAATTGGGAACTAGCAGTAATTCTTCTTTCTAGCCTGGACACTACAGGAGTGAGATCAGCGATGCAAGGTCTTGTTGTCCCCATAGGCAATCCCAAATAGGCAAATGGGAAAGTACCCACTTGGCAGCCAAAGTCAGTAGCCAGGAAGTTGATCTGTTCATCCGAGACATTAACAGGAAGCATGCAAGACTTGTGATAATTAATCGACAAACCCGTTGATTCAGAAATTTCTTGAAGTACTTTCTTTAAAATCCTTAACTGCTCAACATCAGCTGGGGCCACAATTACAGTGTCATCAGCATACTGAACAACCGGATAATCACTCATCCCCACATCAATTGGCAGCATCAACAATCCTCTATCCTTCAGGTCATTTATAGCAGACTGCAATAGATCTCCTCCAAACACAAACAACAGGGGAGATAAAGGATCCCCCTGCCTCACTCCTCTTCTGCATTTAAAGTGATTACCTGGGACACCATTTAGGAGTACAGAAGAAGTGCCAGAGCTTAAGAATTCCATAACCCAAGAAATGAACTTTGGAGGGAAACCTTTGGCGACCAGGATTTTCTTGATTGCCTCATGCTCAACTGAGTCAAAGGCTTTTTCAAAGTCGAGCTTTAACACCACAACAGGGGTCTTTGAGGATTTACACTGATGGATATATTCAAACGCCCATGCCACACAATCATGAATAGTTCTCCCCTTAATAAATCCATATTGATTCTTATGAATACAACGTAGGATCACCTCTTGCAGTCTATCAGCCACTAGTTTGGAAAGAAACTTGAGACAGGTATTAGTTAGAGAGATTGGTCTGTAGTCACCTATCCTTTCAGGAGCCCCTTTCTTCGGCACAAGAGTGATAAAAGAGTTATTAATGCTTTCCAAACTTGTAGTGCCATCAAAGAAATCCTTTGCCAAGGCATAGAAATCGTTTTTCACAATATCCCAACATTTCTTCAAGAAGAGCCCATTAAAACCATCAGGGCCTGGAGACTTATCCGGGGGCATTTTCCTAATAACACTATCCATTTCTTCACAAGTGAAAGGGGCCACCAGATTCTCAAGTCCCTCCACTGGATTTAAGATACTGCACAAGTTAAATCTCATATGAATGCCATGAGATGCACCCATCCTCTGCTTGAAAGAGCTTAAAGCTACCGCAGCCAATTCAGCATGGTCAGTTGTGATTCTTCCATCCTCTAACACCAGAGATGAGATGGAGTTCCTTCTATACCTTTCAGTGGCCATAGCATGGAAATTTTTGTATTCTCCTCTCCCAGCTTAATCCATCTCATTGTGCACCTTTTCTTCCAATACTGGAACTACAAGGACAGTAGTTTTTCATAATGTAGCTTCACAATTTTCCTGAAGTTAGCTTCAGTAACTGCCAGCATTCTCAACTCCTCAAGCTCATCGAAGAAAAGAATCACCAAGTTGCATTTTGCAATTAACTGTTTTATCCTCGAAATGCTAGCTTGCCACTTTTTAAGAGCAAATCTGAGAGCTTTTAATTTGGCTGCAATAGCTTTTACAGGAGACAGACCAACTCTCTGATTGCTCCAGCTAGTCTTCACACAGTCCATAAAACCCTCCTGGTTCACCCAATAGTTTTCAAAACGAAAGATATGTGCTTTAGGAATATCAGTGCCAATCGTCACCACACAAGGAGTGTGATCCGAAGTTGGCTTTGCCAGAGGAAACACCATAGTATTCGGGAAACTTGTGATCCAGCTAGCACTAGTGAAAAACCAGTCTAGCTGCACTAAAAGAGGGTCAGCTTGCATGTTCGACCAAGTGTACGCTCTGCCCTTTATTGGCAACTCCAGCAAACCCAAATGACCAATCACCTCATTGAACAAGAACATATCATTAAGATCACCACCTGGCTCACTTCGGTTCTCCTGAGTCCTATAGAAGTTAAAATCGCCCATAAAGAGCCAAAGTTCATCATCCGGAATGCTGATATTATATAGCCAGTTTACAAAATCCTCTCTCAAAGAACCAGCACAGGGCCCATAAACCACAACAAGAGTCCATTTCTGAGCATTATGCTTGGAACAAAACTCAATGATTATCCCAAATCTATGTCCTCAATTAATGTACCCGTAAAGATAGCAGAATTCCAGACCACCAAAATGCCTCCAGAAGCCCCCACCGAAGGGGAATAAGCAAAATTGTCAAACCTCCGTGGGCAACAAGCTCTTATGAATTTTCTTTCAAAACTCTCTTTTTTGTTTCCTGTATACAAGCAACTGCACATGCGCACTCATCAAGTTTTTCTTTCAACGCTAATTGCTTACTTTCTGCATTAATGCCACGAATATTCCAATCAAACACTTTCCAGAATAAATTCGAAATGTTCACATCCATTGAACACAAACGAGGGATAGGAAATAACCACCAGAGGAGATACTCATCCAGAAAACAACCAGAATCCAACACAAAACCATAACAAGCATAGAACTTCGAGCAAAAAAAGTTCTGATAGCAGAATAAAGCTTAGGATAACAGATGTGAAACAGGGCACATCTACCTAATAGAGTCACACAGGACTTAATTATCATTGGAAACATTCCCAGAAGCAACACCATCAGCATTAGCCGTAAGCTTTTGCAAAGTCAGGTCTTGAGCTGGGATCTCAAGAAAGGCGCCAATCTTCTGAAGAACCTGCACTGGAATTGGGCCTGGGACAGCAGATTCATCATCTTGCGGCGCGGTATTTGCAGAAGAAGCAGGTGCTGCAGTTTTTCGGCCTCCCTTCTTGGATTTCTTCCTTGCTGGAGTGTCCTTAACAGAGGCAGCTTTAAAACCATCTAACTTGGATTGGCTTCTAGTACAGTATCTCGATTGCGAGTTAACCACAGGAGGTTTATTACGCCCCCTTGTCCTCTTAGCAACAGGCTCCACAACCTGAGCTTGAGCTACTTCCTGCTGTGCTTGGAACACAAAGTGAGGTGCATTTTCCTGGGCCTGAACTTCTGTCTGCATCTGTTTCAGTAACACAACAGGAGGTGCCATTTGGCCTGGGCCCGGCTGAACCTCAACTTCAAACACCAGTTTTTTAGCAGCTGTCTGTTTGGCCACCACAAGTTTCTTTCTGCTATTCTGAACCTCCAAAACAGGAACTGGCTGAAACTGAACCTCTGCAACCTGCACTTCAAAAGCATCTGACCAAGACCTCTTCTTCAAAGCAAAACCAGGTGGTGGCACTGCGGGGGAAGACCAAGGTGCCACAGGAGACTGTTCGATCTGCTGTTCTTCGACAACAGGCTGAGCAAAAGGAACAATCGCCCACAGATCATCAGCAAGTACCTGATCAGCCTGCAAGTCAGGGACTAACATCTCCTCAACTGGAATCTGAGCTCCTTGATCAATCAGATGTTGCTCCATCACAGCTTCAGTGCCCTCTTCCCTGTCCATTACAAAGCCCAGCTCCATATTGACCAGCGCAGCGGTATTAGGCAGGATAACTTCTTCTGGTTCAGCATCAATAAGATCTTCTATAGTGACAGAACTAACACAAATCGGAGCTTCTTCAGATAGAACAGCCATGATCTCAACATTCAAGTTATCCAACACAACAACAGGGTTTCGGAGATGGAACACCTGATGGACCATGTAAGCTTGCATAACAGAAACAAAGTTCTCCACAAAATGCTCGACTAAAACACCAGAAACAAGAGCAGCAGCTGGCATAATCGACCTTGTGTATACATGTTTCATCATCCAGCCAAGGAAGGACAGAAAACAGGCAAGTTGGGGATCATCATGTTCTGTTCAGGTCCATCTGCACGCAGAAACACAAGAGCAATATTCATATTGCCTGACAACTGTCCACTAGCTGCCATCTCCACCTCTTCAACCTGCTCGTTCCAGGTTTCTAAATGATCAACAGAGGTGTTGTCCGAGTCAGTGACACCATTCGACATCGATGGCCCCTCGTAATCGAACAACTGCCTCATATGAGGAGACAAAACTCTTGAGCAAGAAGGATGCGAACAAGGCGGCTCAGAGGAAACCGAAACAGCAGAATTAAGGTTTCCTTTCGTCGTCTCAACCTTTCCTTTCTTAACCCATTTCATACTCAAAGTGCAACGATTCTCAGTATGACCAGAAAACTTGCAACGACGGCAGGTGATATCCGGGCAACAATCAATCTCATGACCCAAGCGGTGACAAAAAGAGCAACTCTGTCGCAGATGGCAATTTCTGGCTATATGGCCCCAACCAGAGCAATTGAAACATTTGACCTGATTAGTACAATCTCTACGAAAATGGCCCAATTCTAAACATCGATAACAACAGCTCAGAGGACCAGTCACAGAAGAATCCAACAGAGTGGCTAACGGACTAGGAGAGCTAGCCTCAGGCTGTAACGGGCTCGAGCTATTAATCAAGCAGGAAACCTTCAGGGGTTCAGGTTCAGGTTCACAATCCACACACCGAAAGCCAAGAATTTGACAATTAGGACAGACGCCTGGACAAACCGAAATCAAATGATCATGAAGCCCACATTTTGAACAACGGCCCAAAAATTCATATACCAGATCTTTTGGCGGAACTAGCGGCAGATTCATAGACCTCATAATTTCTTCCTCTGAATAACGAGCAAAACGAAGATCCTCAAGATGCTCAAGAGAGGAAATAGACAACCCAGCGCATAAATTCCGGACAAAAAGCTGAGAGTAGAACCTTCCTTTTCCTCGAGATTTATCGACCGACAAAACCGGAGCAGCAACAGAGCCAAAAATGATGCTCGGCGGCGCAACAACACTAGCCTCCGGCGAGAATTCAGGCGAGCAAGAAACCGGGTCCCAAGACCCAAAACGAATCTCAGGCAGAGCGGAAGATGACCTCGGCGAGCTTGGGATGCCAGCAAGATCGAATTTAGATAATTCAAGAATAGCTGAACGATCCATCCCTGCATTTTGCTTCAAAAAATTCAGATTTGGCCGAATGGCCGTGGGGGCCCGCTGAGAGACCTCCAAAATTTCAGAGGACGAATTCCAAATTGGATCCGGGTGAACAAAACCTGAATCAGACGGATGAGTTCCACGAAAAAGACTGAAAGGCAGATGAAATCAGGCCAAACTCGATCCCGCAAACCATAGATGAAATGCCCCACTCGATTGGAAGCCACCGAAAATCTGAATCTCCTATCCGATTGCTTATAAACTCGAAAACCATGTCGATCCCCACCAATACAAGACTGCAGCGCCAAACCCACAGATTCCTCCGAGAGAACGAAGGAGGCAGACGAAAACGAGACCACCAGAAAAAACTCCTTGAGACCAGAAGAGGGGGAGAAGTGGACGGTAGATCCAAAGCGGCAACGAACCTGAGCCTCGACCGCGAGGCCGGGGGAGAAATCCCAATGAATGAGCGCTTCCATGATCAGATCTTGACGCCATGGCTAGAGGGGCGGGAGCGGGAGGGGGAGGGAAATGTAGATCTAGATCTCCTCTCTCAAATCCCTCAAAGATATGCAACAATCATGGGAGGAATTGGGAGAGGGGCAAGCTTTCCAAGGTCAACAATGGTGGGAAAGAGAGGGGTAAAAGTTTCTTGGAAGAGCTAAGTGGCTGAAGGTAGGTGGAGGGGTATTTACCCCTCCCAGAAAAAGAGCCGTTGCAGTCCACTTAGTCCGGAGTTTTCGGTCTGGGAGGCCGGAAACTCCGGTCTGAATGAAAACTCCGGACTGACTCCGAGGGTACTCCGGCCCCAAAACAGCGACTGCCGCCGCGATGCTCTCTTCGCAGAAAAACCAGATGGACCGGAAACTCCGGCCACTGTGGGCGGAAACTCCGGGGCCTCGGCCCGGAAACTCCGGGGAAACTCCGGACCAACTCCGGACTAGGTGCAGCGACTGCCGCCGTGAGGAGCTCTTTGCTCCAGAACTCGATGGGCCGGAAACTCCGGCCCCTGAGCACCCCTGAGGCCGGAGACTCCGGACTAGGCAAAACAGCAAAACAACAAAACCTGAAATGCAATAACTTTTGCAAGGAAGCTCCAAACGAGATGAAACCAACGAGGTTGGAAAGGTAGCGACAAGAGCTTTCCTACAGAGGAGATATCACACATGGGAGGTGTGGACCTTATCTCGAGGAGGACCGGTAATATTTCCAACAACGAGAACGCAACAAGTTTTCCATCCGGACTCCATTATCTATGATCTTGAGCTTGCTCCGAAGATAATCACAAGCACAACAAGATCATGCATATACACATCATAGTCCATCATGTGAGGAGAATAACACAAGAGGAGAGTTTAACCTCTCTACAAGAGACGAACCGGTAAAACCTCCAACAACAAAAACACCACAAGATATTCAAATGAAATCCGTTTTTGATGAACTAGAGCTTGGTATGGAGATGAACACAAACTCTAAATTCTCACATGGATAAAAGCCAAATAAGAACCAAGAAAGATGATATGTCAAATATGCAAAGGTTTGAGCTCTCCATGAAGATGCGATCAAGTTAGTCACTTGAGAGCCCCTCTTGATAGTACGCCGTCTATCCTATAACCTGGTCTTCAAACTAACAACATGAGACCGGTAAAATAGAAACTCAATCAAGATCATACCTTTGCCTTGCGCATTCCACTTGAGCTAGATGATGACGATCTTGATCTCTTCAAGTGGACCACCTTTCTTGATTGCCCTTGCTAGCACATGCTTGATGAAGACTTCTCCAAATACTCCCCCATACACCATTATGGGAGAGCCTCGCTAAGCTCCGTCTTCATGTATCCACTTGCGCTTCATATTCTTCTCTTGATATAGATGATGGCTTGGAGATAAACATGAAGTTCACTCAATCTTCTTTTCCAAGCCATGCTTGCAATAAGCTCAACTCTTCACATGACCATTCTTCATATAAACCCTTGGATGGAACCTTGGTCATCATGTAATCTTCTAGAGTCCATCACATGAACTCCAATCTTCTTTATGGACAAGATCTATAAAGATATCTCAATGCAAACATTAGTCCATAAAGATTGTCATTAATTACCAAAACCACGCATGGGGCAACACATGCCCTTTCACCAGGTTATATGGTTTATGTAGGGGAAAAAACATTACGGTGGCGTCTGTCTTAAATCAGGGATGGGATAGTATTACTTTTAGATGGACCTTGTGGGGTGACACCTTGCACCTCTGGAATGAGATCAAGCAGGTTTGCAATGATATTGCTTTGTGCCGTGGTGAGGATCAAATTTCTTGGTCACTAACCAAGAATGGCATTTTTTCTGTTCGATCGCTATACAGGGAATTAATTACAAATTCAGTTGGTTTCCCGCATAAATTTATGTGGAAAACCAAAGTACCATACAAAACTAAAATTTTCCTTTGGCTTACTTTGAGGAATAGTATTTTAACGAAAGATAATTTATTAAGAAGAGGATGGCAAGGAGATCCCCGATGTCATTTCTGTGGTGGAATTGAGACTGTGGAACATCTTTTCTTCTCTTGTTCGACAACCAAACTTATATGGAGTATCCTTCGGTGTGCATTTGGCTTTGCGAATACTCCTGCTTCTGTTAGCGAGTTGTTTGGAAGCTGGATTAATGGTTTTAGTAAAGAGAAGAAAAATATGGTTTTGGTTGGCATTGCGGCGGTGTTAGTAACGCTATTTGTTTTGAAAACAAAAGGTTCCATGATCCTTTTGTCCTGATACACATGGTTGTTAACTGGATTAACTCGTGGTCGATCCTGCAGATAAGACAGTAAAACAGAGAAGAAATGACCTGGGGAGCAAAACTTCTCGAGCGGGTGGCAAGTGAAGCTTTCAACGCTATGAAGGGGTGGAGGCTGGGAGTGCTACGTATTGATGCTTGAGGAGGTTTCAAGAAGAAGAAGAAGGATTTCCCTTGAAGGGTTCGAGTGCTGGAACTTGATGTGGAGTTTTGTTAACCCTTGTTAGTCTCTTGATAAGACTGGCTTCTTTGTAATAAGTGTAATCCCGTTGTGGTTACCTACACTAGAACGCTTGCCGCTGAACCTGTTCACCTGGGTGAGGGTGCAGGCAGTTGTGTTTCTGCGTCTGTTGATTTACTGTTCTTTTCTTTTTTAGATTTTGTAACACCAGACACTTGCGGTTTCTGTTAATAGAAATCGGAGAGGGGAACTCTCTTTATTGGAAAAAATATATATCCAAGAACAATGTCCATGAAAAGGGCAGGTGATAATTTGTATAGTTGGCAAAAACCAGCAACGAGTAATAAAGCACCTGAATTCAAGAAAGACAACATCTCGTGTAAGTCACCTACTGAATTAAGCTAGCACACCACACTGGCATTGCATTGTCCATGTAAACATGATGACGCGACCCAATTGACAGAACCTAACAGTGTCTACTACAATTCCCCAATGGAGGATCACAAACAGAACTAAAACAGAGAAGTGGAAAAACACCAGTATCATCAGGCAGGATTGCAAACTGAAGATTGTGCCAAATAAAGTGGTTGCATCTTGTTTACGGATTATGTCTATTTCTCCTCTTACCGGAGAGGGTGCCGGCGTGGAAGCTGCGGCAGCGGAACAAGTTGCCGGCGGCCATGCTCTCACGCAGGGTGAGCACGAGCGATTGGAGGGGGCCGGCGACGAGGGCGTGCCATATAGCATCGAGCTCTTTCCCCCTTGCCCAACTGGGAACAAATCCGCAAGGGGGAAGAACTCTTCGTCTTCGTCTAGCACCTCCTCTCCCCACCACGGCAATGGAGGTAAGGGTTCCGAATCTGAGTCCAGGTCGTGGGTGTAGCTCCAGGTGGTAGGAGGCGCGCAGGAGAGCTTGAAGCTGATTCCATTGTAACGTTTATTGCTTACCGGGAGCGCTAGGCCAGTGCTGAGCGTACCAGAGCGCCTCCTCAAGTTCCCGCGGGTTGCCGCGACGGCAGGGCAGCACCGGAGAGACGATGCCATGGTGGCTGAAGCTAGTGCCATTGTTAGGGTTTTGGGCTTTTCGCCCAGTGGGTTTCGTGCGGAGAGACAGAGGGCAATAGCAGAGATTTCTGACTCCCAAGTTACACTGACCCCTTTATTTATTTTGAAAAATCATATTTATAAATTTTTAATATCTGAAAAACTCTGCATGTTGTCAATGATGTACTCCACAAACATCTACACAAAAATGATAAATGTGTGCATCTAATTATACACGCTTTCAAAACTCCAAAATGTACAAGATTTAATCATTTCTGTGTGGCTCATAATACAGAGAATTTTGCATTGTAATTTTACTTGCTTGTAGGATGTATCGTTGGCTACATCCAGATTTATTTTTCAGATTTTTCTAAAACTTGTAATTTTTTGAATCTTTTTAACATAGAGGGAGCACTGGACATCGGGAGTCAAAATGACTTTTCTGAAATGAATATATTTTTATACTATATCCTCCATGGTTCTGTCATAGACAACATACTGAAGAAGGGGAAATAAAACATTTTATTCTGCACCACTGCTACCCCAAGTTACAAAAAATTATAAGAAAAGGAGATTAGAAAACTTTGTACAGTTTTGGCTACATGCTCGCTCATCTGGATAGGGCAAAAAACTCTGCTACCAAGCGCCTAAGAGCAAAGTAAGCGATACCATCTCCCTCTAAAAAAGTAAGCAATACCATCTTCCAACATATTGCAGGTCTCAGGAAATGCAGCACCCTCAGCTGACCGAAGTGCAGATTGATTGCTGAGAGTAGAGACCATTTATGGGATTCACAAAGTGTTGCTTGCTTCTTCTACGCTTCGAAACTACCGTAAAGCCCTCTGTATCCTTCCCGCTTTTTGGTACCTCGGCTGCCTTGGGTTGTCTATCGAACTCTTTGGGAGTTGAGGTGGGCTTGGTTATGTTGCTGCTCTGTTCGTTAATGGCTTCATCCAGTACACTTGGTTTTCTGTCCGATTGAGCTCGAGTCGAACCTAAACTGTCATGCACCGACTTGACAATGAAACTGAGCAGAATCTGCCTTGCCAGCTCTGCTTTGTATGAATCTCTCATCGCGTCTTTCCCTCTGTTTTCCTTCCCTTTACCTGAACTTGTCTTCTCCAATTGGCCTGCCTTGTCTGCAGCATGAATGTCGACTTTCACTTCATCTGAGGTCTGCGATGCCAACTGCTGATCTGCTGAATCAGTTACATGTGCCCCGTTAGCCAAATCAGTTTGTTGCACAGCTTTTCCAGGCACAAACTCAGCAGCATGGGGATTCATGGCTGGGGGAGAGGTGCTACCCCTGA
This sequence comes from Poa pratensis, assembly GCA_947311845.1. Classification (NCBI taxonomy): domain Eukaryota; kingdom Viridiplantae; phylum Streptophyta; class Magnoliopsida; order Poales; family Poaceae; genus Poa; species Poa pratensis. Next base: position 55,657,030 of record CAMZMU010000051.1, on the reverse strand, counting down.
GAATAGTGCTCTGACTCTGTGTATAACCCTGCTTCCTTTGGAAAGAATGCCCAGTACGATAGTACAAGGTGGACCGAGGACCACGAGGCATTCTAGTATCAACAGCATGAGGAAGAATCTCCATTCCTTGACTTGGGATTGGCTGAAGAACAGCGCTAGCATCATATATTGCCACTGTGCTGTAAGGATGGGACACTGATAAGAGTGATCCAGGTTTGAATGGAGGTGCTGAAGCTGAAAGTTTGCTTCCACTTGTTTTCTTGTGCGGAGATGTGCTTCCGTCACTATTGCTGTCAGAAGCTTTCTCTGAATGACTGCCTCCCTCTGGCTGACTTGAGACAATCTCTTTGCTGCCCTCATCACTTGACTTCTCAACTTCATCTGTAAGCTTCCTATCTTCTTCCTCAGATGAAGGTGTTACATCAGTATCCTGTTCATTGTCCTTCTCCTTTGCTTCCTTCTGTTCCAAAATTGGTTTCCATACTGTGCCAGGCGGTGACGCTGCCACATCTTTGTATGATATCAACTTGGAAGCTATGCTAGTTGGCCTGTTAATTCCTGTAGGTTTCATGTTCCGTTCTGATTTGGACGTAGCATTACCAGACTTGTCTTCAGTAATGACGGGATCCCCATTCAACTTGTCACTTTTGAAAAAGCTGCCAAATGATAGTTGGCTAGGGGAGTATATAGCTTCCTCTTTATGCTCTTTTGTTTGTTGTTGTACACCAGTCCTATGAGCAGAAACAGTGTGACCATCTTCTATGCGATCAACCACTATTTTACTGAGAGCTGGCCTTCTGCGGATGCTTTTCTTCCGCACATTTGCAGATCTCCCTCTCAAAGTAGCTGCTTGCCAACCCTCATCAGAATACTCTTCAGGTGATAAAGCATCTACCTGCTTGAGCTCATCATGGACAGCATAAATTTCTTCTGTTACTACTGCTACAACAGGAGCCTGCGGTTCCAGTTTTGCTTCTTGGAAATCATTTTTGTCTGCTTCAGTAAGAGATCCTGAGTCATGCTGGAAGTTCTCCTTTTCTTCAACTGATTCACCTTGTTGGGCCCTGGTAGTATTCTGCAATTCATAGTACATGTGATGAAAAAGGGAAACTAAGAGGCAATGTGAGTAAAATGAAAGTCCCACATAATGCTTTAGGCAGCAGCGGTAGAACTCTTAAGCAACAGCTTACACAAGGGACACTAAAGTGACCGCAATTCATGAATCATATAGCGCAATCAAGGATTAAATACTTGTCCATATCCAGAGAAGTTCTATTTCAGAACAAAATGGATTTAGTTGGTTCATAAGTTAATGGGTGGACCTGGAATATTGCCAGGTAAATAACTGGCACTAATAAATCAGGTATCTTAGCATGATATATGGCAATATATGCCCAGAAATATGTTTTAGTAAAAATAAAACGAGTATATCTCTAAAAGAGATGCTATAATCACCTTTGCACGCCTGCACTTCCTTTGCATGTCCCTCTCTTTTCTTTCTTGGTCCGGGCTTATGTAGTCAAGTAGATCTGATACACTGGAAAGATAAATGTTTCAATCTAGATTGAAACAGTTTAGAATTGATAATACACAATTTATTCATACCTAAGATGGCCTTTACTTGCAATAGAAGAATCAGGTTTTGGGATGCCTCTCCTAGCGGCCTCTTGTTGTTCTAATGCTTTTGAATCGAAGTACTCCAGCCAAGCAGCAGCATCCTGCAGCAAGAAAGTAGCGTTTAAAAATCCAAGAGAACATTGAAATATTTGGCCTTCAGCTTTATATATTCACAAAAATTTAACCTGAGTTCGAAGGTCATCTTCTCCTAGTTTCTCCTGAAGTATCTGTAAGGTGGTTTGTTCATGTTGCACACTTAGGGAGTATGCATCCATCATGGAAAGGGCTATGGCTATGGCATGGTAGCTTGCAGCAGTCTGATTGGGAAAAAAAGTGATGCTAATTTAGTAACTGGATCTTGTGCATATTGTAGACTTCAAAGGAATTCAAATGTACATGCATGTCAAAACAAATGACATGTGATTCTCCTATGGCACTTGAGGTGAAAAGGTGTCTGCACATTTTGCTACACAACATTTTATCGATACATGACAGCACAGACCTAAAGTGATAGAAACCTTTTCTGAACCAAAGAACAGCATGGTGATATCAGCATTATGTAAAAATTACGCCATTTCAAAACTTGGAACACATCAAAGAGTATAACTGAGAGAACATGAAAAGTTAGGTATATGGCATTTTAGGCAGATCAATGGAGAATATTCTGAAACTTCAGAAGCTACATCGCAAGTTGGATTTTGCATGCATCGTCTCTATGCACATTTTGCTGTAAGACAAGCATTTTAGAACAGTAATGCCATCCTAAGGAAAAGTCGGTACAAGAGAGCTTCTAAAAATGTTGTTTCGGTTAGAAAAATGTAGCTAGATGAAGAAATTGATACCATAATGATTGTAAATGGTGTATTATATCATCATTGTTACCAATACAAGCATTCCAGTATTGATATGCCATTCTTAAAATAAAATAGTGCAGGAGGGAGCTCAATAATGTGTTGGAGTAGACAGATAAACAGAACTGACATGTACAAAATAACTTGGGAATGCATCAGCCAATTCTAATAAAAAATATCTTAAGAGAAATTGCTTTAAGGTGGACCAACGAAAAAATGGTAAGAAAAAAACTAACAATTAATTTACCTGTATGTGATCAGCTCCAAGCAATCTTTTGTTGCACTTTAGCGCTTCATGCAAATACCTTAGAGCAACATGAACATTTCCCATACCTTCTTCCATCATAGCAACATTTATGTAGGTCGCAGCTGAATTTGGATGTGAAAGCCCACAAGAAAATTGGAGTAGATAAAGTGCACGGTTGACATACCTTCAAGACGAAATAAACTGTTAAAGTCAACCAAAATAGAGAACGGAAATGAAAAAAAGTGGATGATGTGTGACAAATGATTGTTATCCAACAAACAGGTGGCCATGGCCACTTTTCATGTGTAACCACACTTCCAGTAACAGGCTATTAGACAAAACAGCACACATGCTGCAATGCCCATTCTACTTGCAATAAATATGCTTGATCATATATGGCGATAAATATATCAGCACGATGATACAGTGGATCACAATGAACTGCCTTAGAGCGAAATAATGACACAAAGAAACACCTATGACAACACTTACTTCAGAGCCATCTCAATGTGTTGGAGCCGGTAGTAGAAAACAGATAAATCCCCATAGCTCTTCATAGTTTCTGGATGGTCAAGACCTAGCTCCCTTTCATTGATATCGAGTGCCTTCTGCTGATATATAGTTGCCTACAAAGAAAGAACAAAAAAGCAGTAAAGAAGTGCAACTTCCAACATGTTCACATAGTGCCTCGACATGGCCCTCTTTGAGGAGCTTCTATGAATGACAAACTATGCAGCTCACTGCAACAATAATACTAGGGTGGTTTTTCAGCAAAACTTATTTATGCAAACAACAGGCAGAGTACAGACAACCTAGACTAAGTTAATTTGCATACCTGATTAAAATCTCCAGTATGGTAAAGAACGACAGCAAGAAGACTGTAGGCGTTAGCAGTTAGCCGATGGTATGGACCACAAACTGCTATAACTTTGGACAAGGCCTTTCATAAGAAAAGAGAGTATATTAGACATAAAGGTGGCAAACCAATCACTTCACTAAACAAAATGCCGGAAGAACTATAGCACAGCAGTCAAATGATGTACAGAAAAGACACAGAAAAGATTGACCACTACAAACCTTTGCTCCATAGTTAACAGCGTCATCAAGCTTTCCTTTATCCAAAGCCATCTTTGATGACTCCAGTAAGTTTCGACTATCAATAGATGAGTACACGACATGCTGAAAGAGAAGACCATGCCAACGCAAAGTTAATTAACATTTTATCCAAACGATGAGACATAGATACTTCAGCAACTTTCAGAAATATGCTACCTTGCATATAGGAACTATGTTTACAATGTCGGATTTGTCAAACGGGTTTGGGCTATTCATATCATAATCTCTTGCAACCAACTCAAGTCCAACCTGATCAACAAATACATCAATATGCTGTTTAGAAAATAAATGATGTGAATGTTTGTAGATCTCAGTTTACAGTATGTACCTTGCTGCAAAGGCCTCTCAAAATGATGGACTTCCGCAAGTGTTCAAATTCATCTTTCAACTTCCAACAGTATCTTTTAGATAGGAAGCTCTCTATCCATTTCAGTCGTAAGTTATGCTCATTACTGGCATCTGTATCAAGATCATTATCCAATCTTGGAGATCCCAGTAAAATGTTCAAGGTCTCAGCTATAACTGCAGACATATTTTGCATGTCACCAACAGCTGCAATAACAGCTCGAATGACATGCTTAAAGGATCGAATGACCATTTCATGTATGCATATTGACTGGATGTGTGGAAGCTTCTCTGCTAACTCTACCTGATATTTTGAACAAAAAAACATCAGGATGTTCTGGCAGTTTCAGTCGAATATAGAAGCAAAAGCAATTAAGTATTAGTAGGTACACTCACCACACGGCCTAATGAGCACATATTTAGTCCCCTTGTGTGCATGAAATCAGTCATGGTTCTTCCATCCACAGGAGAAAGTTCAAGGGAAGCAAAATCAGCCACCTGCACATTAGTCACAGAGAAAAGTAATTATTCACTAAGAAAGTTTCAAAACGAGCAATGTTCTAAATAAGGCCTCCCAGAATGATGGATCTTAAATAAGGTTATCCGAATAGATAAGAGTAGACAACGCTTTACCAGCTTTGGGAGTGCAGTATCATCATAAAACTTATGGGCCATCTTTGTGAGCTCTTCAAGAGACTGGATCAAGAAAAATGAAGTTAGGTAATAACACAACAAAGTCCCACCAACATGTTCCTGAGTACAATGATGTGCTTCTGCTCATACGTCATGGACACAACATAATACAAAGGCTTCTAGCAAATTAGTGGCATATGTACAACCAATTGCTTGTTCTGTCAATCCCGAGAAAATAGCATGGATAGGCTCAACAGCTCATAAATTAAATTCTTTTCAGACAGAACATATTAATTTATGGCACTTTGAAATTCTATAACTACTGTGAACTTGTATAGTTAAATCACCTTTTGATGAAGGCCAGCTCCCAAACTCTTCAAGCGACAGAAAGCATCTTCTGGCATCAGCTTCTTCATTTCAGCCTCGTTGGTTTCGTTAAATGCTAAATTATCCAATTCTTCCATACCATTTGTCAGCGAGCAGTTGCTATCAGATTCTTCCTTCGCAGTCTTAGCGTCTTCAGCATTCTTTTTAATTTTCCGTAATTGTTCGAAGTGCTTGCCAAGACCTTTGACAGATGAAGCTTTTTCAACCTTTTTTGCGCTCTTTTCACTATCCTCAGAAACTGAAGAATCCTTTTTCTGCAAGTGCTGCAGCCAGGAAGACCCAAGTTCCCATCTGATAAGTCTAGGATTTTCGTTTGGCATGTTCTCCAGCTTCATCAAGCTGGCTTCAAGTACTGTATGTGCTACTTTTCTCGCATTATTATCAGCATGAGATTTAGAGGTAAGGTGCTGATTACTGGCAGCCCCTTCTGGGTTCACAATTTTTGGCAGTGGTATTCTTAGACTGAAAAAATACACACAGAGAAGAAGGTTAATTCAACATCGAGACTCAAATGTGAAAAAAATAGTACATGTTAAACAGTATTTACTCAAGTGACGAGTAAACATTTGAGTAAGATCTTAAAATTACCAGCCTGTCACTAAGCAAGTACGTAAATGAGAATAAATATCAAACCTGTTAACATTCAAGGCATTGGAACCTCCCTCGGGATGATCATCTACATCAATGTTCAGCATTCCATCAAGATGATCAGAGACATCACTGGTTTGTTTGCTATCACTGCCATTCTTTGTACGTCCCGAAACCTTCACTGTTGCTGTATATCCACAATGCTTAACAATCACCACACCTAGCGTGGAAGAGTCCTGCAAGCGAATTATGTTGACAGAACTTATCAGTTAATATTAAGATTTAAAGAGCACAGGGTTCATTGTAGAAATCATGAAGGTGGCAGGCAATCACCTTAGCAACGACACTCTCATCAGAAGTTAAACCTTTCAGAAGATTTCTTTGTGATATATCCATAGCATCCGTCTGGTAGATGGCAGCTCCATCAACTTTATCCCCCAACTTTACACTAGCATCCGCCTCATCCTTCTTTACAGTTATATGCAAGTCCCCAACACGTTCCTCAAACGCTAACGAACCATCCGAACCAGTTTGTGTACTAGTATCAATCAGTCGCCTTATTGTCGATGCGGCTCTGAAAATCGCGGTATCTACAAATAGATTGTGTAAAAGGAACGCCTTCCGGTCTCTGATCACCCTGTCTTCCTCCGTTTTACACGGCATCCTAGCCAAAATAGAAAATTCTTTCGCCCACCGTCTCCGGTCATATTTCCCGTCCGTCCGCAGCCACCTCCATGCCCGCCCCAGCTCTCATCCTCAGCAGGCAATGCTGGGCTCTTTGTGGCAGAGTCCACATATATAGGAGGGGCAAGCCATGTGTTTGCACGAAAACCGAATGGTAGATTCCCAAACTAAGGATGCAAGAAATGTATCAGCATCAAAACTTCAGCAGATTTAAGCAGTGATTCAATCGTCAGTATAACAAAGCAGAAAAGGTGAGTATTTACGACATTCACCTTGTTGTGATCAACAAAAGCTTTCATCAGTGCCTCGTATGCCTGTGCCAAAAACACTAATTAGATGATGGCAAAGGAAATGTGGAGTACTGAAGCGCATTAAACAAAAATGCAGATAAAAATAGAAACAGAGCATGCAAGGCAACGTTTACTTACATTGGCAAATCCACTGCTGAGCTGCTGTAGCAGGTCCACCAAGGACCGGCTCAGGGTGCGGGGCTTCCCCACCAGATAGAACCCCTTGACCGAAGCAACAACGTGCAGAAGCTTCCCGTTGCAAACCTTCACCTGGGCACATATCAAAATCATTTCAGTGCGGTGTACAGTCACACTGGAATTCCCCGTTCCAACTCACGGGGACAAATCAAACCAAAATTCTGGGATGGTAGACAGGGAAGGAGAGAGACCACACCTCGATTTCGAAGTAATCTCCGTCCTGCGCAGCGCCGGCATCCCTCTCCTTCCTCCTGATAACTGAACACCCGAAGCACAAGTCAGTGAATCCCCCACACCACACAGCCAGACGAGCTCCGGCACGAGAAGGCGCCAAAGCTTAACGAAATGCGTGTCCTTACAGTGGAGGGGCGGGGTGAGGTGGGCGAAGGAGAAGAAGTCGTAGAACTCGCCCAGCTTGGGCGGCGGCCCGATGGCCGCCATGTCGTGCGCCTCCGATATCGCGGGCGCCTCGCCTTTGCCGCCATTGGCGACCTTGGGGGAGGCGGCGGGGGGAGGGGACGGGGGCGTCGCGGGGCGCGCGTGCTTGGAGGAGGACTTGGGCTTGGGCTTGGCGAAGGCGGTGGTGCAGGCGACGATGTCCAGCAGGCGGCGGACGTGCGCCACCGCGGCCTCCTCCGTCGCGTACTCCTCTGCACAAAGGGAAGGGAAACCGTGGTTGGGCTTGGTTAGAAAAAAGGCCTAGTGGTTATTGTTGGGCTGGGCCGCGTTGCTAGGCTTATACTACTAGCCTAACAACAGTGGCGAACGGGTCCATATCCATTCTTTTCTGAATTTTTTCTTCTCAAAAAACAAAAGTTGCTAACGGACTACCTTAATTGTGCAATGGCACCATATTGAATACAATGCATGAAAGACAAAAAAAAACATATAAAAATGCCTGAATGTACTTTCAACGCATACCGAGTACTGTAGAGTCAATGAAGCTTGCAATACACATTTTTTGGTTATCTTTTTTTCAGACATGTCTTGTTATCTATGGTGTAAAGTCGTTGTATTGAACACGGAGAAAAATCTTATGCGACCTGGTCGTATAGGCCAAAACGGTGGACCAACTCCCGCAGGCGACACGTGGCAGACCACATCTCAAAGCAACGATCCCTAATCCACAGTTATTAAATCACAAATCCAGTTCTCCCCCCGTGACTCAACTGGCTCTGCCGCCGCGTCCGCCGTACACCGGCGAGCCGTTCCCGCTGCTCACCCACAGTACAAGTACGTCGGACTGTTGGCAGCAGGCCCTGGTCGGCAGGGAGTGCCACAAGCTAGGGCCTCGAGGAGGGACGTCGTAGACAAGTGGTTGGGCTAGCGGCACGAGCAGCCGGGTTCCTTGGCCGAGAACGAGCAACAGGGATGGAGCTCCGCTGGTTGGATCTCCATGAGCGAGCTGCATACTCGCCGGTAGTTGGCTTGCGGTGACATAGCAGGCCGGCAGGGAAGTGGATTTGAGATTTGGTAAGTGCGTATTTAGGGGTCGTTGATTCAGTTTGCCACGTGTCGCCTGCGGGAGTTGGTCCACCGTCTTGGCCTATACGACCAGGTCGCATAAGATTTTTCTCCATTGAACACATCCCGTGCGAGAGCAAAAAAAATCAGAAAAAATACGTCACGCCAGGCCAATATCCATTAAAAATTTGCTCTCTGAAAAAAAAATCCATTAAATTCAACGGACGCCCAGTAGAGTAACAAGCTAGCAATACACATGTTTTGACTAGGAAGAGAATGTATGTAAAAAATATGATTGTGACCCTAATTAAGGTCCCTGCTGCGGAGTCATGACAAATGAGGTAATAACAAGAGAACTAAAATTAGCAGCCAGTGGAGCTAACAGTCCAACGCACGCGCTCATCGACCGCTGATTCCGAAGAGCCGCCCTTTGTCCGTACGTAGCAGGCTACCAGCCCCGGAGCTAGCGCCGGACAACGACCAGATACTTTTGTGTTTTGTTCGACAGAAATGTAATACAGTACTAGCTGTTGGTAGTTAGGGAAGACAATGGATCGGAGTTGCATTTTCTACACAGATTACTAATGAGATGGCACTAGAGTCAAGCGCGGCGCTTAATCAGTCCGCTTAATTAGTTAAGTAGGAGAAGGTGCAAGACATGGATTTTGCATCGGCCAAGAGCGGAAATATGCCCTCCCAGTGCGTCCAAATTCCACTTAGCGCTTGACGACACCACCGGTACGGTCGCTCTTCCATAAACAAGACGTATCTGACGACGACCAATCACCTCGCCGGTCAGTACAAACAAAATCGTTAAGTACTATATATGCGTGGTGAGAGTCAGATACATCCTGTCCTAGGTGAGCGCGGGGAGGAAAGGGACATGGTGGTTGGTGGACATGCGTGGTTGGTGGGAGGTGAAAAACTTTCCAACGTGTAGCCGCCCCGATCGAAATTCGACAGTACTTGGACACACGGCAATGAGCGCCCCATCAATCTTCCCATTTGGTTGGGGGGTTTTGTACCGGCGAGTCTAGCTATCTCGCTTGCCACCGGCACCGGCCGTCCATTAATTTTGGCTAGTTATAGCGGTAGTGGTGCACTCTCTACTACGACCAATCACTAGCTATGACACCGGCACCGGCACTGCGACAATGAGACGTGACGGCGGCGCATAGGAAAGCACGACTGCATTCCTAGTTTCAGACGTTTATGCGCACACTGCCCAACTATAAGAGGAGAGCCCATTCCATCTCAAAAGTCCGGACTGAAAGGAGAAGGAATCTCTCCCTTATAAGCTGGGTGTGGCCTCCTCCCCTAGACGAGGTGGGACTAAACTTGAGCAGCCTCGACTAGTCAACATCAGCCCTAACAATTATAAATGCGTCGCACGTTTTATTTTTTAACAAAGGAAATGTATTAATATCGTGAAGATACCGATTACACTCAGCTTCTGCACTAACGAGACTCGTATGTGGCCCGTGGGAGAGGGAGTCGGTCCATCGTGTTGAGGAACTCCTGCATGTGTGCGTGGTTCCCGTCAATTTCTACCCTCACGACATCAATGCCGGCTCACGTACGTACGTATAGCTCTGCCCCCACTGATCCAACGGATCGGATCGAGGGTGATCGATCGCACATGACATGGCACGGAACAGTGCGTCTGTTCCGTTTGTCCAGTAGCACGTTGCGTCTTGTACCCAATTACTCTATGAAGCATCTCACTCAATTATTTCCTGTATTGTACGTATCTCAGCATGGCTCTACTATACCAGCTCCGTCGTGGCGAGAAACGCAAGGCGCGATCGAATCCACGTGCGTGAACCCGGCCTTCTTCACTGACGCCAAGAAATTGAAACAGAAACGAAAAGAACAAGGAAATGACAGCACCACACGCAGCTCTAGCTAGCAGGTAAGTAGATTCTGTCACCAAGCACCTCTACCTTGGACGATGGTGAGAGCGCAGGGTCTGAGCGCCACGATCTCCACGCCGTCGTCCAGCCGATCACCACGCACCTGCATACATGCATACGCAACACGTGCACCCTTGTCAATGGATTCATTTTAGTACAGGTTAATTAAGCAGCCTAGCGTTTACCAAATTAATTGGGTGATGCTAGTAAGTACAATGCGAGTAACTGCAGCTGATTAATTCGCTTGGCATTACATTACTAGCTAGGCAGTACGACTTGCACCCCAACAATATGATGTTGGAGCAGCAGCTAGCTAGTCTGTAGTAAGTACAGTTGTACTGCGAATGAATTTGGGCCGTCCACACTCCACAGGGCAGGGAAGAGCATTACGTACCGCATGGGAGAGCGAGTAGTTTGTGAGGTGGCACGTCTCCACGTTCGACCCCAGCAGCTTCCGAACGTCCAGCACGCGATCCGTCGATATCCCCTGCACACACAAGAGCACACACCAACGAACTGTGACCACAGAGAAGATAACAGAGGAGCACTCACTGATCCAAGATAACGTATTTCCAGAGTTCACTGTTTCATTGCTGGGCATGCATTGTCAAGTGCAAATAAACAACGATGCTTTGGGGTATCTGGATCTGTCCTACAGATTTGCTGCAGGGTGAAACTATACCGGTTTCAACAGATGCGTCAGCAATGAGCTAAAAAATTCTACATTCAGGTTCAGTTTGTCCTATTTGTTGTCCTCTTGGGGAGCTCTTCTCGATGTTCATCGAGCGATGCGTGGGAGAGAAAGAGAAGGCAGGGTAATTGGAGTCATCGATCGCACATACCTTGAGTGTCACCTGGGATTCGTAGGGGGTGGTGACTGTGACGTCTATCACACTCGGCACCACTGCACAAACACAACAAACTCTGTTTCAGACACCAGATGCCAAGTATACAAGACACCAAACACAACAAAGCTTTTGCCTTGTTTAGAAAAAAAGTATACAAGACACCAACAACAAGAAGAAGATTCCATGAAAATCGGGAGCATGAGGAGGAAATTAAGGTGGTGAGAGGCTTCACGGCTGGGCAATTCACTGCGCGCTCACGAACCGCATGACCCAACCGACGTCCGGCCTTACGGCCGGGCGGGCGCAGTACGTTACACCAAGAACAGAAACAAGACTCTAATTCGAAACAGAGGAGATTAAGAGAAACGAGCATCGAACGTCGGGAGCAGGGAGAACTAATCATCTGCCAGAAAAGGGGTTAAGCAAAGCAGGGGCGGCGTATGGTTGAATTCATCGCAGAAAGCATGCATGTCCAGGAATCGAAGGAACGGATTTTGTAAAGCAAAAGAAGAAAGAAAGAACAGACAGACAGACAGACAGACAGTATTACTGCTGCTACTAATAGTCTGTACCTTTTATTACAACACATTTAAAGAGGTCGTCCTCCAACAGAAATAGGCAGACATCATCATCGTCAACAACGGCAATTCAATGCTTGCGAGAATTAACGAACTCGAGCAGGGCGAGGATTATGAACACCGACGACTCTGTACGGCCGGGCATGCATGCAGAGATAGGAGGACGTTTCATGGATGCATACCTTTCTCTTCCTTCTTCTTGCGGTCGCCTTTGCCGCCCCTCCCCTTGCCGCGGCCGGCCTTGGGGGCCATTGCTTGCTGCTGCGTACCCTCCCTCCAACCTCAACGGAGAGGGAAATGGATGGAGGATATGGGTTTAAACCAAGGTGCAAGGGGGTGAAGAGGAAGAAGGGGAGCTCGACTCAAGACGGAGCGAAGTGCGAAGGGGTGAGGATATAGGATGTGCGGCTTGGTTCAGCCGGGCTCTCATCCGATCGACCTCGCGGCCTCCCGTGCGATCCTAGCCTCTCGTCCACCCCCGCCCCAACGGTGGTACGCTCCTGACCCGTGGGCCCGCGCCTCCAGTCACATAAACCCCGCCGGTGTGCAGGACATAGCTTGACACATGTATCGGCTCCGCATCGTCCGCTCAATCGACGGCCCTCGTCGGGTTCCTGGCCTGCCATGGCGCATGCACAGTAAGAAGCGGCCAAAAAGATTTTACACGCAACAGTTGTGCCGTAGCTGGTTTTTCTCGAAAAAGGAACTTTTGTTTTTTTTTTTTTTTTTTTTTGAGATTCGAAAAAGGAACTTTGGTTGGCTCATTGGTGCGCGAGTAACACGCTGAGAGTGAAACGGAACAAGGCAAGCTAGTTACTAGCTTGCGCCGGGAGCGTCGGAAAAACCACGGAGGGAGCGGACTGAGGCTGTCATCAGGAACGGGACAAGCAAGGGTGGCTGGCGTGAGGCCAGATGGAGGAGGACACCGTCTCTGTGCCAGGCCGGTGGTGTTCCATTGGGCGTCCGCCCCCTCGCGTTGCCCGGCCGGTCCGAGGTATGCAGCCGCCGGTTTTTAGGTTTTGGTTTCAGGCTGCCTTCCTCCCTTCCAGGTTTCGCTCTTCTGTTTGGGCGGCCCATGGATGTTTCTGACCAGCTATCAAACGTTACTGAACTCCACGCGCGACAGCAAGGTGCAGTTCGTCAGCAGAATCGGGTGGAATATTCTGGGGTGCTAATGGAAACATCATCATCTGCCGGGAGAAAGTAGCATGGTCTACTGCCCTTCTTGTCCACGATCTGCTTGGAGAACGCCGACAGATATCCATGCCCCTCCGTGGTTTTCTTCTTCTTTTTGAAACGTAGAAAATGACTCAATCTAGTAATCGTGAAGGAGGTTCAACCAGGCTACTCTCACGGCATGATTTAATTCAAACTCTCCGCATCCACGGCCACCAAGAGTTTTACCTCCTTTTTATTTTTTGCCAATAACGGATTCGTGTAGATGTTCTTTGCATTCCAAGTTTTTTTTTTGAATTTTTCACCGGGGGGGACAAAGCCCCACCTGAATTTGTATATATGGTACGGCCCAAAAGCCGAGAGTGTTGATGCCGTATTACAGGGGGAGGTTTACAGAGAGAAGCAAGGGGTCTAGATTAACATCAGCCAGTGTCAAGGCATTGCAGCCAAGCATCGGCAGCGTCCTCAAGTCGGGCGGGCAGCCGCACACGCCAGAGGTGGGCGTCTTCCCGACACAGACGGATGAGCAAGGGGAGACATGGACGTTGATCACGGAAAGCAACCGCGTTCCTATGTTTCCACAGATTCCAGCAACAAAGGAGTGTGAAGGTGGGCGCAACCTCGGGTTTGATCATGGCCGGGGCGTCGTAGCCGTAGAGGAGACGCACACGCGCGCCATCCGGGAAGCGATAGCCGAGCGCCGTCCAGAAACGGCTGGCGAAGGCACATTCGAAGAAGATGTGCTCAGCACTCTCGAGCGGAGCATCGCAGAGCGGGCACCCGGCCCCCGCCGCGGTGAGCACATGCTTGCCAAGCAGTGCCTCCCGAGACAGAATCCTCCTCTTGAGCAGGAGCCAGGCGAAGAAGCGAGCCCTGGACGGGGCGAAATTCTCCCAAACGAAGCGGTGCGCGGCATCGTCCACCCCGCCCCACATGCGCAGTTTGTAGAGGGCTGCCGCGTCGAGGGCGCCGGAGGGTTTGCGGCAGCGCACCAGCTGCCTCTGGTCCGTGGCGTCCGAGAGCTCAGTCCCCGCGAGCGCATCGAGCAGCTGTGGGAGCTGGCAAGCACCAGTGTGGTTCAGGCGGGGGACCAAGCAACGGTGCACGCCCACACTGAGAACGGCATGCACGGTGGCGTCGGGGTCGACGGAGTGCGAGAAGAGCGGCGGCCACCTGGTGGCGAACGGCACCTCGCCGCACCAGACGTCGTGCCAGAAGGAAGTGCGGCGGCCATCCCCCACCTTCACCGTCGTGATCCCGCGGTAGAGCGGCATCAGGGCGGCCAGACGCGCCCAGTGGTGCCCGGCAGCCTTCTGTCCCACAACAGAGGACCAAGCCCAGTTGGCCCAAGGCGAGGCCTCGCCGGAGTGCAGGCGGTGAACGAGCTTCATCTGGAGGCACTCATTTTTCACTTTGAGACATTTGATCCCGAGGCCACCTTCGTTTTTCGGCCTGCAAACTTTATCCCAGGCCACAAGACACTTGGCACCGGAGGCGCGGCCATGGACGTTCCAGAGGAAGGCGCGCCGGAGCCCCTCAATGGCACGGAGGAGACCAGGCGGCAGGTCCATCGCACACATAGCGAAGGTAGGGATCGCATCCAGGACAGCATTGAGCAACACCATCCTACCACCAGCAGAAAGCAGAATTGCACTCCACCCGGAGAGGTATTTGTCTACCTTGGCAATCAGCGGAGCAAAGGCGGCAATCGACAGTTTGTCACAGGAGAGCGGCAAGCCTAGGTAGGTCTGGGGGAAGCCTTCCACGCGGCAGCCCAGGGCTCTCTGGATGACCGGCAGATCAGACTCGCCAACGTGAAGAGGAACAAGTGTGCTCTTATGGAAGTTAATCACGAGTCCCGTAGCGTCAGCAAACTGATCCAGGAGCAGGCGCAGCCGCTCCGCCGCCGCCGTGCCCGCCCGCATGATGATCAAGGTGTCGTCGGCATACTGCAGAACGGGGCACGGCGCACCGTCCACCAGGGGGTGTTGCAGAAGCGGGTCCTGCCTGATAAGCTGCTGCAGAACGTCGGCGACGAGCAGGAACAAGTAGGGCGAGAGCGGGTCCCCCTGCCGGAGCCCGCGCTTGCAGTCAATCCAGCGCCCGGGGATGCCATTGAGCAGGACCGCGGACCTCGACGTGCCCAGCACCATGTCCATCCAGTCACACCAAAGGGGAGGGAATCCACGAGCGAGCATAATCTTCCGCAAACTCCGCCAGTTTATGGAGTCAAAGGCTTTCGCAAAATCAAGCTTTAAGACAAGAGTGGGGGCCTGGCGCTTGTAGCAGCACTGGATCATCTCGGCCGCGAACACGAAATTCTCCGAGATACTGCGCCCCGACAGGAAGCCCGACTGGTTCTCATCAACAAGCTCCCCGATCTGCGCTTGCAGCCGAGAGGTGAGGGTCTTGCACAGGATCTTGATCGAACAGTTCTGCAGAGAGACCGGGCGGTAGGAGCCGGGGGGCAGGATCCCATCGAACAGATCTGCGCTTGCATTCCAAGTTGGAACTTTCCCGACCATTTTGTTGTCACAAGGTGTTCAAAACGACTCTCCGAAGACGCCAAACCGAAAGAGGGAGCCAAGATATCTCATTGGAAAGAATGTCCGCTCCGCCGGAAGGCCCTTGAGGACGTCATTCAACTTGATTTCGCCACAACGAATCTGGACAACAGAGCTCTTTTAAAAGTTTGTGCAAAGACCGGTGACCTAGCCGAAACGACCAAGAATAGTGGAATGGTTTTGGATATCTTCTTTGAAATGGGACACAAGAATTTCAGCATCATCAGCAGGTTCTCGTTATAGCTCCACGACCGCGAATATTGTGAAGCAAGCCATAGAAACTTGCGAGGTCAAGAATTTGTTTGAGTGGACCAATGCCCATGTCAAAAAGGAGCGGAGAGGGTGGTTCTCATTGGCGAAGCCCACCGCCGTGCACAATGGGAGGGATGGCCACCCAATTGAGGAGGATCCTTGACGACAAAGTTATAAAAAATGGCGCCAACCCCAATTTTTGGAAAGAACTAGGGAACCCTCTTTTCTCAAGGAGATCAAGAATATAATCTCACCTTATGGAGTCAAACGCATGCTTGTGTCGTTGTGTGCATAGCTTGGTGCGGAGACTCCATACAACGCTTTCTCTTTTCAAGAAAAAATCACCTCTTAGTGAGATTGTGTAGTTTGTATTTTCAAGTTTTATGCACTAGCCAACCCAATTAAAAATCCGAACGGCTGGTCCACATATACTTCAACATCTCCTCTCACGTGTGATTCAGGAGGCCAACACGTACATAGAAATCTCAAAATAGAAATCTCAAAAGTATCTCGCTCAATAAGTCTATACATGGACGCACAGGGGAGAACATTTTTTATATAAACTGTGAACGTCAGGACATAACAAGTTTCATACCATAGCCAACTTAATCAAAAGTCTGAAGTGATGGAAATAAGAGATACCACCGCTGACGGCTAGGGGTTTCTCCAGGGCCACCCGCTAGATCAACACGGGAATTTCTCATTTTATTACGTACGAGATTCGCTTTCGTAGTTGTCTGGGTATGATTTAGTGTGTGACATATGGGTGTGCGTCGTCTTTGTAATCACAATTCACAATAAAGAAAAAACATCCGTTTGTTACAAGAAAAGACTCTGCCTGCTCAAGGGAGGAGTTCCAAAATAAGGGAAACGTGGGGTGCGTCCGTGCGTGAGCCTGGAAGCAAGATGTGTACGTTTATTTACTCTAGCACCACCGTACGTCTCTTCAGACATGTCGACAATAGACTTTGTGTACCTCAACTCGGCACTTCTCCAGTTGGAGAGCATAGATGACAACGAGGAGAATCCAGTGGGCTTAGGAATCAGGACTCCAGGTTTATGCGTGTAGATTCATGTGTTAACGACATGGACATAACAGCAAAGTACTTTGCGCGTGTCCTGTCACTCACTCACACTCATTCATTCCCCTAGCTACGAAACTCTTGTCTCCTCTTCTAGGCGTTGTTAATGCGCCGTGTCCCCTGTCAAAGCTATAGCTCGAGCCGATTGTGACTGCGCAGATAACAAAATGTTTTCAGGAACTACAGAAGAAAAATGACGTTTATTTTAGTGATTTGGAATAAACGAGAGGATGCTCACGTCATCGGAGCTGGCCGGCGGTAGCGTCCAAATCACCAAACGCATCTTCCCAAGTAGGGAAACCCTGGGATGCTCGTGCTCGTGCCCGTGTCCGGATTCGCCATGGAATCTCATTGTGTCCAGGCCGTTTAATTGGCTGTAATGTCCACGGCCGGTTTTTGATATGTTCAAAACTTATTTGATATGTTCAGAACTGGCCTGGTACAGCGAATCCATTACTCCATTGACCAAAGCTCCTTCAGCAGATTACTCTAATGGACTGGAACCGTCTTTGTTTGTAGTCTGATAGGAACGGGAACGTTCCGGTAACTTGTTTCACGTGACTAGGCAATCGATGGGAAGAAATTGACATATGATCTTGGGTAATGATAGAGTAATCAGACTGCGGAGGAAATGGTACAACTGAATCATGTTTTCTTACCTCCTTCAAACAGGCTTCTTCGGAAACGCAGTTGTTGGGTGTTAAATTCAGACGGCAAGAGCAACTCATTTGCAACCGCCGGCTGCTGCAACTAATAAAATGGATTAATCCTGATGAGAGTGACAAACCATTAACGGTTGCTCCAACAGCTCATTTTTTTCCTTCCAGATTTACAGATGTTGCCCTGGGGCTGGGCATGGCATTACAAGGAAAACGGAACTTTGTTTGACCAATGCTATTACCATTGCAGAGTTCGAGCTATCAACAGCATAACTCTGCCTCGCGCCAATATGATGCTATCAATTTACACCTGAGAAAACGATGAGTGAACCCAGCTGGTTTTCGGACTACAGTCAACCCAATCTCCACTCACAAAAAACAGAGGACCGAATGTGAATCCTCTGAACTTTAAGCTGCTTCTCCCGAATCACGGAAGATTGATTGCGGCGACCACTTCAGATGCAAGTTGAGCTTCCCAGACTTTGCTCCCTCCAGCGGGAAGCTATCACTGTAATCTTCTTCGATTAAAACCTTGGTCAATGTCAGGATGCACCGTCCCATGTAATCCTACGGAAAACATAGTTAACAGTTACCACGCTAACATGAAAAACATATCAAAGTTGAAAAACTAGTTGGAGAACATTACAATGAAAACTTCAACACAACTTACTCTACTGAAAGTGTCGTGGTCATATACTTCCAGCATTAGCATATCATGCAAGCCATCTTCGACAACGAAGTCGAAAGTTTGATTCCAAACTGGGTTCAAGCTTTCAGTCACAACCTGCAGTCAGTGACATGATAGAAACAGTGAAGACATGCTACCACTGAGATATTCCGATGGTAACACATTGAATAGCTTAACAGAGGTCAACTTCGCGAAATAGTTAAATAAAATGGTGTGGTTCAGACAAACATTGTGCTATTATACTTGTTATATGAAACATAGCCATGCGCATCTATTTTGTTAATATATCTGATAAAAAATTACCCTTGTCTTGTACTTCGTTTTTGTTTTCTTGAGAGAAACCACAACATATGGGTCAGACTTCCCATTCATATCCATTGCTGGCAAATCTTCACCAGATACCACAGTTACTGAGAGAACCCCCGCAGGATAATTTCCTTTCTCTTCCTTGATGACAACCTGCTATACTCTGTGCTCCCTGATCCATTTCCATTACTCGTCATTGACCTCTCTAAGGAGGTCATAGAAAACTGTTGTTTAAAAGGATTTGGAGTCTCATCCTTCATGTTATATGGATAATAGAGTAGCTCAAGGTGCACCTGTTGGGGTCATGTCACAAGAAAAGGTGACATCCAAACAAGAAGGTAAGGTACCCAATTTGGCAATATGCCTGATGAAAAATGATGATATGGTGTCTTTTCCTGAATACTGGCTCACCTGACCCCGATCTTTTCTGTCTCGTTGAATCTCCAAATCTTTTACAAGCTTCAACCAGACATCCTTCACTTTGCCTGGTTGAAGATCCTTCAGGCTAACTTGAACACAGCCAATCAATTCAGATTCCTGAATACCATCATCGTCGTAAATCTTCACTGTCACACTCTGAGTATCAGCATCTTCAACAATAAACTCAAAGTGTTCATTCCAAATGGGGTTGAGATCATTGTTCTGTACAGTTGACGACCGAAGTTAGAAGGAATCCTCAAAAGCAGAGCGCGCAAACAAGGAATGGAATTAGTACTACTTACAATTGTTTTACTTCTCTTGGTTTTGTCTGGTAATGGTCGGATATATAAAGTGGCAAAAGGATCAGATTTCCCTATGAGATCCTTGTTTGTCAAATCTTTTGCTTGCACAAGCTTGACCTCCAATGTACCGACAGGCTTCAGTTCCAAATTACTGACACAGAATATATGTTATGGTCATTCCTTTGTGATTTAGTGACAGTGATTTTTTCTAAATGGCACTATAATGTAACCACGAATAAACAAATAACTACCTGTAATCTCCAGGTATTATAGGAATGACCTTCCTTACTGGCCATGTTATTGAGTCTTCAACAGCATTTTTTATAGTGTCCTGTAAAAACATTAAGGATATCAATCATCTCAACCATAGAATATTGATAAATTCCAAATCTATGCTATAAAACACGAAACCATGGGCAAACCTCAAGAGCAGCTGAAATTCCGGGTATAGCAGAAATATCACCACCAATTACCTTCAGTTTGAAATCCAGTTTTTTCTAACATAATTTCCAAAGAGAAAAAATAGTGAGGCTAATGATGTAATAGCTTCGGCAATCAGAGAAAAACAACGATGGATAGCAGGATAACCTTCTTTCTAAGAGAAAAACAAACAGCTCCAAAGCATGGTAATTCTTCAACTAGCGGTCTGAAAATCAAGCGGAAAACTCCTGTGAAGCCGATGTCCTTCACCTATATGCCAAAAGCACTCTTATAAGTATGAGAAAAGGTAAATAAGTTCATTTGCGTGTATGAAATAGAGGACATGATAAACACTTTTAGTACCCAATCGAGGTACACATATGGACCCTCACAAATCACGATGCCATCCACAAATTGCGTTTAAATTTTGCACCACAGAAACTGATGAGTTGGCTGATGAGCTAATACAATACGATCCTAGGTTGGTCATGGGTATACCAGAGTAGAATCTGATTACCAATCGTTTACGTACTGTCTTGTTAGATGCACAAGACAACTAAGTCATTATACCAACAGTCCTTATTTAAAAAGATATATATATATATATATATACCGACAGTCTAAAATAAAGGTCAACTGTGTGAGCTAGGCTTAAATCCTTCCTCATATTCCAGCATTCATACAACAAGACCAAAGATAACATGAAATAGATCACCTGTATTGGTAGTGACACCCCGAGTCTAGTTTTTACATCTAAGATGATACTTGGATTGGCATCCCAGTTCATCTCTAGCTCCATAATAATACCTTCTTCATTACTCTCAATGATCGAAATACCTGCACCAAGATGGGTAGGAAAACTTATAAGTTTACATCCAACAGACAATTTGAAAAGTACACCAAAATATTTGGTCAAGCTAGATAAATGAAACAAAAATAAAGTACCACACAAATGAAACAACTGCAAAATTGTCACAGCATAACTAAATGTTTACAAAAACTGGCACTCAAATGGATAAGATGTAGTGGAGCACCTTAAATGAACAGCATGAGATCATTTAAACGACTTTCTTTCCATTAGGATGGAATTTTGTGTTATTGATAAGGTGCTATGCATCTAAAAACAGGCATTCAGCCGCACCTCAAAACCATTTTACTATTACTGACTCTAGAAAAAAGGCAGATATCATGTACACAATGTAATATCCAGCAGCTGCAGACTTCAGCAGTTATTGTTTGCTTTGCTGGTATCATAATCTTGCTTAAAAGATGCAAAAATGGGTCAATGAAGTTTGTGTAAGAACAATATGTTGGCAACAAATAAGCAGCAGAGTTCCATGTCATAAAAAAGTACAGCGATAACAGTGAAACTGTGTAAGATAGTTTGAATATACGTACCAGTAAACTGTGGCGCAACAGTACCAAGAGTGAGTTTTGAGAACTTGAGGGCGGCAAAGACCACTGGCCTATATTGTTCAAGAACAGGCTCAACAGATACTTTGATGAGTTCTGACGCTGCCTGCAACAATGAATACCAGAGAAGAAAATGCTCAAGAAGAGAATGTTTTCAAATGAAGTTAGATAAAGAGAATTCCAGTCCCGGTTTCAGGTTACATGGAAAGAAACGCATACCTCATTCACAAAGGGCCATATTTTTGTGAGCTCCTCATTCAGCCATTTTAACTGCATAATAGCACGCATTAACAATTTAACTTATGATCATCCACCTGTACTGTGAAGTAGAGCTAACTAGAGATTGTTAAAAGAGTATACCTTTTGTTGCGTAGAGAAAACAACCCAGGATGGGTAGAGGTCACCTGGAAATAACTTGCGTGAATCTTCAACCGTCATCTTAGAGAAAGTAGCAACCGTGGCAGCCTGCACAAATGACCAGAGAAAAATCCCGCTTAATTCAGGCTGACAGAGCGAGGTGTTCCAAGTATAAGATGGACATGAAGTAACTAGGCCTATCTCAGTTGGGTGGGGGTGGATGTGCAATCCCACCACCTGGGTTCAAGTACTAGGCACAAATTTGGGAGCCAATGCCTTCTCTATCTATAGAACATGCAGTTTTTTCAACAAAAAATGATGATACATGAGTAATCCCATGGAGATAATTGGCCTAGCCTAACTATCTTACTCGCAACAACAGGAAGTGGGCAAGTGGCCAGCATTGCAACTACATTAACCATATTGCCTGCTTGCAACAACATGCCATTGTGACAGAGCGAGGCGTTCCAAGTATGAGATGGACATGAAGTGCTATCCTACAAGCTTACGTGTGACAAAAGGATACTATGCTAACAGTGTAACAAGCTCCAAACATGCTAGTAAGTAGCAAGCCATCTAAGCCAAAACCTATGCCGTGCCGGTAAGCATAACTGTCTTCTCACAGTGGCAGGAAGTGCCCAGCATTGCAAGTTTGCAACTGTATGAACTATACAGGTGTGGTTGCAAACCAAGAATAGCACTGACAGAGCGAGGCGTTCCAAGTATGAGATGGACATGAAGTAACTAGGCCTATCTCAGTTGTGTGGGGGTCGATGTGCAATTCAACCCCCAGGGTTCAAGTACTGTGCACAAATTTGGGTGCCAGTGCCTTCTATGTCTATAGAACATGCAGTTTCTTCACCAAAAACGATGATACACAAATAATCCCATGGGTAATAATTGGCCTAGATTAACTGTCTTACTCACAACGATAGGAAGTGGCCAGCATTGCAAGTTTGCAACTACATGAACCATATTACCTTCTTACAAACTTGTGATGTAAGTTTGCAACTACATGAACCATCGTGCGCCCCCAAAATGATTGCTGTCCTACAAGCTTATGTATGTGTGACAAAAACAACTATGCTACCATTGCAACATGCCACGAGATCACGCTTGTACTAAGTTGCAATCCAAGCAAGCCAAACCCTATGCCGACGCAAGCAGCCACGCGACACGGGAAGCGCACACCGCCTTGTCTGTCTACCTACCGAAGGGAGGCAACAGCTCACCAGTCCCAGCACAAAAGGCAAGTACAGATAGATTCGGGGCCACCTCCTCCTCGGTTCATACGCGAAACTACTCTTTCAATCCACCCTAATCACGCTCTATCGCAAATCGAGGAGAGAGATTCGAGTAAGGAAAAAGGGGAAGGGCGACGCTTACCAGCTGGCGGCGGCGGGCGCCTCGGGCGTTCTCGCAGCGGGCGAAGGCGACGATGAGCGCGACGCCGGCCGCGACCCCCAGCGCCAGCCCCAACCAAAACCCCATTCCGCCTCTTCTCCGGCTCCTCCCCTACCACCGCCCGCTTCGCCTCCCCCTCCACGAAATCTGGGTACAGACTAAGCGGGCGAAAAGCGAGGCATCCAACAGGCGACGGCCGGGCGGGGTGCGGCGCGGCAACGGCGGCGCGGGACGGGGGAGTGGGCGGAGTCGTCCAAGTGGCGCCTCGGTGCCGCCGCTGGCTGCTGCTGCCGTGGGGCAAGAAAAGAGACGAAGAGTTTGAAAGAAAAAAAAAACAGAGAAATGTGGAGACCGGAGAGCGGAAAACGTGAGGGGAGAAAGCGAAACGGGTTCGGAGATCTTGGCAGGCCAGGCAGAAGAAACTGTTTTTATTTTTCGTGCTGGCCTTTTCGCCAGGTGTGCCTGCCCTTGGCCCGCGTGGGCTGGGGCCTGCCTGTGGGTCGCTGGCAAGTGGGGCATTGGCTCGCGTGCAAATGATGAACTGGAGAGGGCTGGGGTTTGTGGGTCGCTGGCTGTGGGGGCCCGCAGGGAGGTGTGCATGTGTTGATGGCTGAGCGGTGGATCGGTCACCGATTCCATGATCCGAAGCTTCTTCTCAAGTTTAAAAACCTGAGGATTGTTCCGTGCTCAGATCTCAAGGAAGGGCGGCACTCGCTTTGTTGTTTTTGATTCGGCGTCATTTTAATCCTGCTGGTTCGACGATTTATTATTATGCAGACTGGTTCAAACCACAGCAGCCGCTCCAGACGGGCAGTGAGGATTGCTCTAGTCGATATCTCCGATCCAAGAAAGAGTTCCATCAAGGGATTTCAGTTTTTCTTTGGACCAAAAGTATTTAGACCCGTTTGGAACACAGGAAGTAAAAAAAAAAGTAGGAATAGGAGCTGTCATGTTTTCTAGATTCCTACATGAAGTAAAACCACATGATTTTTTAAAAAGTGTTGTTTGGATGTCACGCAAGAAAAACACAGAAATTGTAGACATGGGAAGATGAAAACATGAGGTCTCCACCTCATGTTTGTTTTCCTCCAAAATTCCTATGAAATGAGCTATTCCATAGGAATTCCAAAGGAATCTAGCATTCCTATTCCTGTGTTCCAAACGGTGTCATAGGAAAGTTTCCTATGGTAATCCTATCCTCCAAGATTTTTACATTTTTCCTTTGTTCTAAACGGGGCTTAACATAGTTTCAAAAAAAACATTTAACTTACCACATGGCATATGTGGTGAGTAACCCAAACAAAATCAATTTCAAGAATACAAAAAGCCTTTAACTTGCCTGATGAATAAGGACTGAGACCAACCACTCGATTACTACGAGCAAGTAGGCCCCGTCGCATGAGTGTTTACCACTTTTTTCTTTGAATTGGAGTGTTTCCCACTCCTTTCCAATTATTAGACCGTCCTACATCATTCCCTTGCCGCTGTTAATTGATAGCGAATTGGCACGTGGTCGAAGGAGATGGTTATTTAGATAAGGAAAAATCGTGTGAAGGTACTGAATTTCAACGAAATATTGATACTGTTTCTTTTTTTTACAGTTAAATATTGATACTATTTTGTCTTTCCATCAATGACAAATTCAAACCATGGGTGGCAAATTGAGTAGGGAATGTACTGATCATAAAACAATGATACAATTGATTGTAGGCATATCACCATTTTCAATCTACAATTTTTTGCTTCTGTCCATGGTATCGGAAATTAAATTACCGCTTGGTATATTGTGACTTGGGACACATTCTTTGCATGGCTAGTTATCTATTTTTAAATACGCTTGCTAGACAGCCCACGAGACTAGGAGCAAAAAAGGGTGAGACTAAAGAATCAGACACCTAAACAAACTTGGCACGACCGCTAACCAAACTTAAGGCACAGAGCTAAAATGCATCGAATGGAGAGTGGCCACACTATGGAGTACGATTAAATGATGGTTCCTCGGGTTGGTGCAGCCATGCCAAGACGTCGATGGAGCCGAATAACTTTCATGTCATACTGTACTACCTTTGTGGCCACAGGAACACACGCCACCAGGACACAATCGCCAAAAATACACGAACCACAAAATTATACGTCAAGCGACGAACCAGTATTCTGCCCTCGTGTGTTGGAGGTCAGTAGGTGACAAGAATGAGCAAAGACGGTGAAGGAGGAAATAGATTGTTGTGTGGCGTGATGACAGATGAATAAATGGTCAGCGTTAGACCTTGTACTGTACAAAAGCAAGGCTGATCCATAGGCTGAAAAACAGAGTGACTACCCCAGCAATTACTATTTCTATTAGATCTTTATTATGACAAAGAGTCTACGTAGAAAAAACAAAATATCCAATCTCTATGATTAAGTCTACACGACAAACAAACTGATAATCTGAATATAGAAAGAAATTATATGATAAGATCAACAAGGGCGGTTGGTTCACTACTTCACACTTAGACATCGAGTCTAAAGACAGACATCGAGTCTAAAGACTCGAATATTTTCATAGATGTTTTCATAGATGGGCTGGTTCTGAAAAGGGCCTCGGCCTTCCTATGAAATAAAGAGGGGGACAATTCTTTAGTATATTTTCTCCATACTAAAAAAACTCGTAATCGTAAGTAGTAAAGAGAAAGATTGATGGATGAAGCGAGGAGTATGTATCTATGATGGGACGATGACTGAAAGACTTTTAGCAGTAAATGCAGGAGAGAGATGATGGCCGGCCTATGCACTGAATGTGCTGTGTTCTAAGATATCTTGAATCAGATCAACTTATCCGGTATCCAAGCTAAAGCAAGAAGAACTATCTTCATAAGAAACATTATAAGACCTTCATCAACAAATAGATAATCGAGTCTAGCTAAAGTAGTTCGTAAACTAAAAGCAAGACATCGAGTCTGCACCAACAATAGATAATCTAAAGTACTTCGTAGCTCTAGCTAAAGTAGTCTTTAGTACACCTTATAAGACCTTCATCAACAAATTATGGAACCCATTATTATATGTAAGAAACATTTAACCTAAAAATGACACTAACATGCCAAATATTAAATTGGTGACAATGTCCTCTTAAGAATATATACTCCAGATTATCTATTTGATATAACGAATCATAAACTAGAAACATCTATGAAAATATTCTTATAACAGGCATTTTAGAAATTATACCAAGATATAGAAGGATACACATGTATATACACTATATTCTACAAGTGACACAAATTAATCCCATTAGACATATGATTTTGTCTTTTCTTTATTTCCCATGTTTGACATGATTTTTCTTATATATAAAGACGCAATGTATTAAAACAACAATGTATTAAAACAAGTGTAAATTTATTGTAAATGTGGTGACGTCAAATCGGTTATTGACAAGTATACAAGTTTAGTATAAATTAATTACATTCATTTTCACACAGCCTAATTTGCATGGACCGCTCCACCAATTGATGGTGCAATAGCCGATCAAAATCACCGGAAAATATAATTGTTGCAGATATACCGCCTATGTCCAACTAACCACAAAAACAAATACTACAGAAAGAAGACATGCATCTACAATAGTTGGTAGTCAACACGAGATTCTCTACTTGTACAATGTTCACTTCCACTATCTTCTTTTATCTGTCAGCTGCGAGCATATTGACATCTTGGTTTAGCTATGTTCTCAGGTCACAGCTTCAGCTTCACTGTTCACCTTTAATCAGTGGGGTGGCAATGTTACCCTCACTGTTGCTATCATTGTTGGTGGTAGCGGTAGCAACTAAAGCTCCAATAGCAGCGTGTGCTCCTTGTACAGGGCAATGAAGTACAATAGGAGCTGAGAGTAATCTTTAGTCTCCTTAACAATCGTGTATATAGACTTGCCTAGAACCACGAGCAGAGCTGCCCTAGTAGCCAGCATCTAGGGAACTTGACCCTGGTAGAGATATACTCGGCGACATTTGTAAGACCTACCAGGTAGATAACAAGCCTAACTGTGACCCCCACAACACCCACTGCAACATGAAGATCCCACTTGAAGTCTGCTTTCTTTGTGGTAGAGATATACTCGGCGACATTTGTAAGACCTACCAGGTAGATAACAAGCCTAACTATGACCCCCACAACACCCACTGCAACATGAAGATCCCACTTGAAGTCTGCTTTCTTTGTGTTCTTGTCGGTGACCCACTCGGAGTTCTCCACAGGGGTACAACGTGTGCGTCCAAATTCCCTTGGCGTTTGTAACATGTTTCAAAAATAATGTTACAACTATTGAACAAACTCGAACTGTAATATATTTCAAAGAATAGTTTCACAAAAAAGATTTATAACTTCATAACTTAGAATGTGGCATGACCATTACTACTAGATCCTCACCCATGAAAAACAGCGCATAGGAATAGTAGTTAAGGTCGAAACACCTACAGATAGGAATGACAATGATATACTGATATCAAAATGGAGTCTGGGAACCGATGGCCATCTCCTGATGCCATTGTCCCATTGCAGCTAGCTTCAGCACCGCAAGCCAAACAACAGACATACCATGCTAAACAACATCGTAACATTGCAATTGTGCCACCTCGAATCGGGATCATGACGTACCATAATGAGTGCGCATGGGCAGAGCATGAGCGTGGGCGACCTTATGTAGCAGAGACGACGCCTGAGATCCCACGCCAAGCGAGTAAGCGTGACACATCACGCCGTGTCAGCCTAAGCCCTGGAGACCCGGTTCAGGTGCTGCCGCACGGGGATTGCGAGGACAACGACAAGCCCCTCATTTGTGGTGAAGTGGATGTGCGGGGAAGGAGAGGGCGAGGCTGCTGCGAAACCCTAGGTCCCGGTCCCGCGTGGCCTGGGCGCGACCGCGGGCTATGTGTCAGCATCGGACGACTGCACGTGTGGCGGCGGCGTACCGGCAACATACGTGTTGGTACATTACAACATTTTCAGGGCACCACCTCCCATACCACCGCCATCTTCGCCTCCCCCTTCACGAAATTTAGGGGCAGACTAAGCGAGTTTCCTAGCAGGCCTCGCCCGCGCGACGGATCCAAGCCCATCCGCTGCGGGGTGAGGCGAGGCAGCGACAGTGCGGGACGGGGCAGCAGGGGTAAAACCTATACATCGCGTACCGCGATGGTTGCTTAGCTCCGCGTACCCCTAGTGGGCCGAGCCCACGGCGCGCACGGGAAGACAGGGAAGAAGAAGACGAGGCGAGCACGGGAAGAAGAAGAAGCGGTCGCCGCGGATGCTCGCCGGCGCCATCGCCACTCACCGACGGCTCGCCCCGGCGGAGGTGAGGCCAAGACCTCGCCGGCGGAGGCGAGGAAAGAAACTTAACGCAGGGGTGCGGTGCGGGTGCGGGTGGGTGTGGAGCTCGCCGGAGAGGGTTCGGGGTGCGGGGGGCTTAGAGGGATGGCCGGCCGGGGGGCGGCGGACCGGCGGAGGAGGCGGCTTGGGCAGGGCGGGGCGGCGAGGCGGCGTGGTAGCGACGCCGGCCGCGGGTGGCGACAGCAGGCGGTTAGGCCGGCGGCGACGGGCGGGTCGACGACGGCGAGGCGAGGAAGACGATGTGGAAGGATGGCGAGGCGAGGAAGAGGAAGACGACGCGGAAGGACGGCGAGGCGAGGAAGAGGAAGAAGGTGGGCCACGGCCCATGCAGCAGGAGGCGGGTACGCGGAGCTTCGCTCCCTCCACCGCGCGATATAGGCGCTCCCAGCAGCAGGCGGAGTCGTCCAAGTGGCGCTTCGGTGCCGCCGCTGGCTGCTGCTGCCTCGGCAAGAGAAGGAATGAATAGTTTGAAAAAAGCGGAGAAATGTCGAGACCAGGGAGCGGAAAGCTTGAGGGGAGAAAGCGAAACGGGTTCGGAGACCAGAAAGAAGAAACTGTTTTTATTTTTCGTGCTAGCCTTTTCGCCAGGTGTGCCTGCCCTTGTCTCGCGTGCGAATGATGAGCTGGAGACGGCTGGAGCCTGCCTGTGGGTCGCTGGCAAGGGGGGTATTGGCTCGCGTGCAAATGATGAGCTGGAGAGGGCTGGGGCTTGGGTGGGTCACTGGCCGGTGGGGTCCAATAGGGAGGTGGAGAGTGTCATGGCGTGAGCGGTGGAGCTGGCGAACATGAATGGGGACGGTCGAGGCCTCGAGGCAACGGATAGGCTCCGATTCCGTGATTCAAATCTTCTTCTCAAGTTTAAAAATCTGAGGACTGTTCCATACTCAGGCGGCACTCACTTGTTGGACGATTTTCCCACCTCTTGTTTATTTGGTCAAAATTGGTGCGACCTACTGCGAGTGCTAGTATGCCTGATGTGCTCTGGTACACATATATATATATCTAACTATATGAAAGATGAGCCAAACCGCGGGTTGTGAGCGCTCGGCTACTGTAGATAGCTACAGTAGCTACTGTTCACACGAACAATGTTCTACAGTGAGTCGATCTGAACCGTCCAACTTCAATCTAACGGGCACAGAAACATCTCCTCGAAACAATTGCAAAAAGGCCCCTCACAAATCCAGCCACTACTCCGCGCTCCACGACTTTACGAAGAGGTGGACCTAACTGTAAATTACCGAAAACCCAGGGGCCTTCGAGCAAAACCATCCGCATATTCCCCCTCCTCTCGCGCGATCCAGAGTTCGCCGGCGATTTCGCCGCTGTGCCGACGCGCCGCGCGGCCGCCATGCTCCTCCCCGCCCGACTCCAAGCACGCTCCGAACTCCGCCGCCTCGCCATCTCCTTCCTCGCCGGAAACCGCGCGCTGGACCGCACGCGTCGCGCCGGATTTCTCGCTGGCGTGGTCGCCGCCATCCGCCAAGTCTCCACGCCGCCAGCCACAGCTCCGGCGACCTACACGGAGCGGCGCCGCCGCCTGCGGGCGCCCTGGCTTCGCGCGCGTCCGCGTCGCTCACGCTCGCGCCCCAGAACGCGGCGCCGCGACACCGGCGTACTGCACGCCGCCGCGGCAATGGCAGACCAGTCCACTGCTGATGTCATTGCGACGTCAGCGTGGGCCCTGCCTGTCAGATTCTTTTATTTTTTCCCAGAAAATTCCACAAAATACAAAAAAAATCTGATAAATGGGCCCCACTGTTTTACACAAAATTCAGAAAGTGAAAAATATATTACAAATTGAATGACTTTAAATTTACACACGCAATTTTTTTTTTAAATATAGCAAAATTTTCAAAAAAAAAATCAAATCTTAATATTTTCCCAGTTTGAACAATTTTCTAAGCCTCACCATCTTCATAACATAACCTTTTTAAGAGTTCCAGTAATTTCCAAAATTTTAACAATTTCCGAGCGTGGACATTTCCAAATTTCAAACACAACCATATTAAAGCATTTTAATGTACGTCCTAAATCTGATAATTTCAACAAAAAAATCCTTCAAATCTAGCCATTTCGCAAACGTCAACAGCATTTAAATCTTACTAACTTCCCAAATTGAAATAGGCAACAAAATCAGCTAGACTTTTTTTATATATTGAGTTAATTGTATTGAATCTCGAACATATCAATATGTATCAAACATTCATGTATATTTTCCCTAAGCAACATAATCATGTTTTCCTTTATTTATTTTTAACAGTATGTTTTATCTGCATCGTGCAGTCCTGATATCTAAATCTCATATACGATAGAGTATTCTTAACTATAAATATGAGTACCATTTTAATTGTTTTAAGCCAACATCAAACAAAATAGTAACTGCAATTTATTCGCTACAAGTTTTAAAAAGTTCTCGACCACGTAGGCACTTCCGACACAATTTTTTAAACATAATTTCTCAACAGTAATTTTAAAAGTCACTTACCTATCGAGAACAAATTTCCAATTATAATTTTGGAAATTTTGCACCACAGGCGCGGCGTGACGACGCGACAAAATTCAACTAGTTGCATGTATAAAGACAGTCAGATGTGGGTGGTTTCTGGTGAGTAGAAGCGCTTAACATCATTGAGTGAATTCACTGGGTGTGGGGGCTGTGCCAGTTCAGAAAACACATTACGCTTGTCATCGTGTTTATATTAACTGCTTTTTTTGGTGGTGCCTTATATTGTTATTATCAAATATTGCTGGACGATATTTTCGCAATCCATCTAGCAATCACTAGTAACACTTTGCTATAGTACTAACTCATTCTATCATACAAATCATGTACAAGTCTAGTGATCATAATGTGCGGGTTACTAGCCGGGGATCAGATCTATGAGGAACCCTCAGAACAGCTTATCCTAAACAGATCTGATTGCTGCTTGCACCGGAAACTCTCATGAGCAATATTCGATGGATCTGGACCGGAAACTCTTGTCTAACATCTCTTCATGTGTGTGCTTTCCAGGGCATCTCCCATGAGCAACATACATTGTCATGGCTCATTTGATACCACAAAATGCTACTGCAAATGTAGCACAGCTAGCTTGATCCATATGCTGGGTGAAATTATATTCCGTGGACGGTCATCATCCAGTATCCTTTTTTAAACAGCGTGATCCTCATCGTTTTGATAGTTGCTCTCGTAACTAGTCAAGGCTATCTCTACATGGTGCTACTGCCCAAGCACGATTGTCATGTCTTCAAAAGAAACCTTATCGACAATGACATGATGGAATATAGAGCGGTATCCCGATAACCGATACCAATATAACAGTCACTTGGTTACTTCTCCAAACTGTCAGTCGCTAGCTCTAGTGACGAAAGAAGTTGGTGAAAGCTGACTTGCCAAATCGCACCTTCTTCCATCTGCTCTTGAACAGGTAAGGATGAATACCCAGTACGTGCTCAGGCATGAAATCGTGCCGTGTTAGTATGCCAACGACAGGTGACCTCTGCATTCACAGAAATTAAATGGTACAGAATTTATCAACGCTGATCACCAGAACAAAAATAATATAATTCAAATAAGGAATACACGTGCCTGCAGTATAGAAGATAATTCTAACTGTACATGCATTTTGCGACCTTGTATGACTACTCATCATGGTTACCGTCAGAATTAGTCAGGGTTAGTAATTCCCAGTGAAACACATGACTATTGCAATTTGCAAAATAGGTGCTAGTCAGCTAGATTTGTCGAGCAAGCACAAGAATCAATAACAAAGAGATACAAAGTAGATTTGCGAAATAATACTTGAAAACCTTAAACGCTGTGATAAATGAAATGTAAACAAGTCGCTAACCTTAGAAGATTTGGGAAGAACCAAAAGGTGTCTCAATCCAACTTCACGAAAAAGTATAAGAGCCTTAGCCAAAGACATAGTCTCAACCACAGTGTAAGGAGATGTGTTTGTGAATGGATGCAAGTCTACAAACATTTCCATCTCCTCTGCAGTTAATTCAATGTCCTCAATTCTGTCATGTTTTCCTGAACCACGTTTAGCAAAATCCTCAGGTGAGAAATGCTTCGAGGCATCTGATGCTGAAGCTGCGCAACTACTGACAAAATCTTTCTTCCTCAATAGAACAAGCAGGTGGGCTCGCAGAACAAGACCATATAACTCGGGAGTATCTGAAAATGGTGGCTCGTCAATGACAGGGAAACCATTATGACCGGTTGTCTTCAAGACATGTACAATACGGCCAACCTTCTCTATGCCACTGAATGTCTGTAGAGGACCAGTTACAACATCACTAACTGACAATTGCCTCATATAGGGTTCAACATGCCCTTCAAGAAAGGGAAAACCTTTCAATTTAACAAGCAAATCATAGACATTCGCATTAAAAGCATCTGCCACTGTCTTTGATATGATAAGGACCAGCATAACCAGAGGAAGCATGAGCAGATTGTTTGTCAGTTCTAGGATGACAACACAAACCGAGACAGTCATTCTCATTGATCCACCTAGAAGGGCAGCAGAGCCAAGAACTGCAAAAAGACCCTGATCAAGAGTTGATCGCGACCCAATCAACATGCCAACCAGACGACCGTAAGCTGCACCAGTTAAAATAAGTGGCACAAACAGGCCAGATGGTAAGGCAAGCCCATAGCTGAAGATGCCGAGAAAATATGATGCCAAAAAGAACAAAAGGATGGAAGAGAGATGGAACTCATGATCGGTGCCAGAGCTGTAGAGGTTTCTAATAGTATCATCATTGGTGTTGAAGAGCAGGCTAGCCAAGTCATTGTATTGACCCATTGGACACTGGAACTTCTTGAAATTTCCAGATCTCCCTATTGATGGACAAGCTTCTTCTGAGTCAGCTGGACAAGGTTTGCAAGCAGCGACCCATGGCAAACCAAAGAGGCAACATGAAGTACAGATGGAGACTGTTGCAGCCAGGAGTAGTTTGTAGGTTTGCCCTCTCCTGAGAGTGTAAATTGAAGAGATTAGGAAAGAAATTAAGATGGGGAAAATGCAAGCACTTTAAATGGAAAAATCGAGTCTAATTGACAACTGCAATTAATTATCTATGAAAAGGAGCAGTACATGCACATTGAGGTTGTTATGATTTGTGAACTACTTCTCAAAATTGATAGGAGATAATGGTAAAAGGAAGTGATGTATTTAGGACTACTAAGCTTTACCAAAAGGGAATGCCTGCAAGTTAAAATTATGAAAGTGAAGACCATAAACGTAAGTCGTCACATACCCGTTGATAATATTGTAAAGACGAAGAACCTTGTCAAGGAAAAGGTTGTACAAGCTCCCCAGTACTCCTCCAAGAACTGCTAGAGTGATTACGGGGGGTAAATCAACCACATGATAGTTGACGTAACTCGAAGTCACATCAAACATTATAAGACCACCTTTACCAAACAATCCACACATGCCACTTTTACAAACATCTATTAATGCCCTAAGCACAACAGCAACGATTGCTGTTGTGAAAAAAGCTCGCCAGAGTAGGGCACTCCTCCACCTGCAAAAAAAAGATAGTTCTTAGTATTTTATTTTTATGCAGAACTTTGCATACAGGTACCATGTTGTAGGAGGCCTTAGAGATATACTTTCATTTCAAAATATTTAGGGTCATGTCACATGGCAGAAAATGAAAGGACATATTATCTTGTACGCTATCCTCCCTTACTCTAACAATTTCCTGAAATTCTAGTAAGAATTGGTCGGGAAAGTAAATGATGATTCAAAATTTCAGATAACCCTAGCTGAAGGGGGAAGTGGTGAAAAAAAGGAGAAACTAATTAAGATAAAGGTGGCAGATGATAAAGCTATAATTTGTTATAAAAATTTCTAATATCTTAAATTATGTTTCGAGTTTATCGTTTTGGCACTAGGTGGTGCAGCCCTTTCCTTGCCAGTAAAAAAGTCAAGGACTTGAGGAATGCCATGGACATCTTGTGTAACACTTTAAGCATAGAACCTATTGTTAACTAAACTAGAAAAAATGCTCTCCTACATTTCAGCTGGTACGGACATTATTCTTATCTTAATCAACAAAAGATGAAATAAGACAATTCATCGACGTAAGTATCACTATTTCAAGTAAACTGTAAAAGAAAGTTTTTACCGTGAAGACACTGTTTCCAGAGCAAAAAGAACTCCAGCAACTGGAGCCCTGAAAGCACCAGCAATACCAGCACCAGCACCACAAGTGACAAGGTCCCTCCGATCCCTATCATTCTTGAAGTACCTTAGCCATTTACTTGTCATTCGATATTTACGTGAACCACCTTGCCCAAGTATTGATGCAATGCATGCACCTATGTGTACCAGAGGACCAGCTTTTCCCACATGCAGTGATGATGATACTGCAGCAATGCATCCAACAATCTGCTCAAAATAAGAAAATATGAAATTCAGGTATATTAATAGAAGAGGAAAGAGCAGAAACAATTTGAATCATACAGCAAAATGAGATGAAATATGCGGGGACCGTATTTGGCTGGAAATGGTGTAGATGGCCACAACGGCATCTGAACAATTCCAAGTTTACAACAAGTGAGCAGTTTACGAAATAGAACTTTTTCCCTCAAAAAAAAACTTTGTAGGGACGTTCCTAGAAAACACACACTTTGCAGGGGCATATATATACATAGTTCCATACTTCTATTGATAAAATTTCCTAGCCCACAGAGATCCGATCAAATCCAACACTCCAACTTGTGTAGAGCATCTCTGACGCGATGGAGAACAAAAAACAGAGTAATACTGTAATAAGTATAAAAAACAGAGCTACTGCAGATCCAGTTCAAATGTCTGACAAGCAGATTAGAAATACCTCTGCTAGATCACTACCAGAATCACAGATCAAGAAACTAATCGAGCAGTTCATTGCTTCAAGTTACCTAAAAGCCAAGTAGTACTCTATTTGATTACAAGGAAACTAAAGGAATGCTTCCAAGTTCAGTTTCATGAAACACCACGAATGAAGGCGAACTGAATTGATGTATGATGTTACCTTGACGAGCAGAGTCTTGAGACAGAATATCTTGGGGGCATCGACGCCGTTCAAGTAGGCCTTCACCTCTGGGATGCCGGACCCGGCCGCCGCCGGCGCCACGTACACCGTCAGCGCCGCCGCGAACATGGTGAGCAGGAAATTCGACACCAGGAACACCGTAACGCCGTTTCAAACCTGACCGAGTCGAGTCAAAACCAAATTGAGCGCCCTGAACCGGCTAGCTTGACAGAGTATGGAGTGCCGGTTGCTTACCTGCGCTCGAACATGAGTGTGGAGGTGACGACGAACTTGACCCCGGCGACGTTCTCAACGCCGAGGTTGGCGAGGAAGGCGGCGGTGGCGGTGAGCGCCCCGACGAGGAAGCAGAGGGCCCACTTGAGCGCGAAGTAGCGCAGGATGTGGGACCGCCCCTGCGCCCTCCAGTCCTGCTTGAACACGTCGTTCTCGATCAACCTGCGCGCGCGCGGTCGACGGCGTCAGTCAACACCAAATGGAGCCAAGCCAGCGAGCGAATCGCCTGAGATTGGGGGGAGTGAGGGGCGTACTCGTAGTCGAGGCTCTCGATGGGGCAGACGTCGGTGCCGACGAGCGCGACCTGGGAGGTGAAGTTGGACCGCAGGCGGCCGAAGGAGGAGAGGAACCGCCACCGGGCCCGCCGCTGCTGCTCCAGCTCCAGCTCCTCCTCGCCGCCCTCCACCTCGTCCTGGAACAACAAGAAGGACGAGCCGGATGAGATGAGAGGGGCCTCGATGTCAGCCTCTGGATCCGCGCCCCCGCCCCCGCCCCCGTCGGCTCCTTCGGAGCCGCCATCGCCTCCGCTGTTCCGCTTCCGCTACCCGCCACCAGTCCGCCACACACGACACGAGCAGGGGAGTGGTGGCTCTGCTCTCTGAGCTCAGCGACAAAAATTCCTCGGGGCCGGGATGGCGAGACGCTTTTATGACTGGGACGCTGACCGCCGGGACCGGCGGCATCCGGGTCCCGCGTGGACGTGACGGTTGTCAGTAGTAGGTGGAGCCGGTGCCAGTGGGAAACTGGAGAACTGGAAGCTCGGAAACGGTTGGCGAAGACTCCGGTGGCAGCACGCCTGAGCCAAACGGAAGAGAGGAGCAAACCGAAACGCCTCTCGACAAGAAGAAGCTCCGCCGGCGTTAGCAAAACGTCGATCGGATCTGATTCTGATTCCCGTGGGCGGCGTGTCTTGTGCAGTTGGTTTGATTCTCTCTGTTTTTTTATAACGAGTCTTTGTCTTACGGGCTTTTTGCTTAAAGAAACTATAGTGGTTGTTCTAGTACATCTTGATTTTGTTAGCAGTACGGTGTCACTTTCCACATGTCGATTCCAACTTCAAACCGGAAGTTTATTTCTGGCTCCACAAACCGCAATTTTGTTGTTCCAAGATTTTTTTCTAAATATCTAGAGTTATTTCTTATTTTTACCAACTTGTATGTCCAAATGTCAAGGTATGTTGTAAATGACTGAGACATTTACGTGTTTGTAAGTTTGCGTGGTGTAAAAAACAATTATTGCATTCTTGGGTGTGTGCGTTTTATATGTTGGTACTTTAACCTTGAGTTACAGTCTTTTGCTACAATAATCGATTTCGTAAATTGCTACATTCTTCAAAATGTGTTTTCATGATTTTTTATAAGATGATTGAATATCGAACATGTACTAAGTTTAGTTTTCTTACCTACTTCTAGTAGATGTGCATCTTTACATTATAATATGGTTGTCACTTTCACATGTACATTTTAAATCAAAACAACAATTGTTTTATTTCAGCTTTTCCTTAGAAAATATTGGAATGTTTGGACGGTTTAAGTGGGTAGTTGTGCGTCTAAATGTCAAGTTACACATGTAAATAAGGGTGATATTTGATATTCATGTGTTCATAACACAATATTTGCATCTGTTATAGAAGTTTAGTGTCAAGATTGGCCCTTAAAGCACTATTTTATTTCAGGGTGCATTTCTTTCATGAAGTTTACAAGCAGCTTGAAGACTCCGATATGTATTTTTTTTGTGGATTGTTTTTACATTAAAAAAACCATTGTACTTATCTCAAGTTTAGATGCGCTCGGTGGGGCTATTTTGCACCTCTCCCCAAGAATCGTCTGGCCTTCTCTTTCACATTCTCTTGGATGGAAACTTGGTTGCATTCTTTTTCTCAAAAACATAATTCTCCCCCTAGATTTTCTTTGAGACATTCTTTGTCCCAGAAACATGGTTCTTTCCCTAAATTTTCTTTGAGGCAGTTACCAAGGGGCCCAAAGTGCAGGCGGGAGGCTGAACAGGTTTAGGCCCCGCTTGGTTCACCTTTTTCCCCCACTGGTGGAAAACGACCTATTCCTTCGGAAAATTACGGAGCATTCCAGGTCCGTGGAATTATACCAGCTATTTCCGGTCCAAAAACCCCGTATCCAAGTGGGGCCTTAATGGTGGAGCGCAAGAACACAAGGAGAGCTATTTCCACGAAGTTTACCAGATTGTTTGTTCGCAAAATACATGTTCAATCGAATGAAAGGAAAGTAGCTTCGTTCTTCACCATCATATACCCCTGACACCTAGATAGCTCCCGAGTCTAACATTTCCTTGTTTCCTCACATCGGTGCACCTAACTGTCGCCACCTCCCACCTCGTTTGGCATTGTGGATCGCCTTTATCAACCATCCAAAACCTTCCTATGCTTCTTCTTTTGTAGAAGTCGGGTGTAAAATATCTTGCTTGTATTGTCGTGATGAGAGTTTTGAGTTAATTAAATTTCCTTTTTTATCAAAAAAAACCCTTCAAGTGCCAAATGGACGAGGTACCACCGTTCCCCTTCTCTACCACACATTCTAATTAAATTCGCGAGGTTCCAATAACCTCTAATTCTAGCCCAATGTGGCATACTCGCATATGAGGGTGAGCTCATCGGATAATGAATTTTGAAGCAAATTGATCCAAAGGTCTCATGAACCGACTGGTTTGTACTACAATGTATAGGTACATCGGAGTGATATTTACCAAATCCGATACTTATATCTAGATTAGCAAAAATCAGGAGGTAGATCATATGCAACTAACTATCAAAAACCCGTACTGTCAAGAAAAAAACGTAGTGGCATGGCAAAAGCAAGCACCGTGAGAGCAAGTGTGCATTCGTCAAGGCAGACGTAAGTAGTTGAGCATGCACGTACGTCGACCTCTTCCACTAATGTATATCGATCACAGTGCAACAAGAAGTGCATACCACGCGAGAGGTAAAAGCAAATGCGATTCTTACCCGTGGAACGACGACGCATATATGGTCGTCGGCCATCGCCGCAGCGGCAGAAACATCGGGTGAGACGGCCTCGGCGGGAGGTCGCCGGTGCCTGATCCTCCTGCCGCCGCCGTCGACATGGACGATGGGAGGTGCTCTGCATGAGATCGAGAAGCGCAATGGAATCAGGTCCCGAGCGCTGCACTTGACAGTTCCAGAAGGATCGGGACATCATTATTCCGAGGCAGAGCTAAGGGAAGTGAGAGCATACCAGCTGGGTGGACAGCGTCATAGTAGGGAGCTGTACGTTGAAGTGTTGAGACCAGCTAGCGGAGGGGCTCGATCATTAGGGATTTGTACCCGGCGTCACTCATGCAGCAACTAAACGCGCGGGGACGAAAGGGTGCCCATCGGAGAGGGAAGCATGGCCATCACCTGACAAGCAACGTACGCCTTACGGAGGAAACAGCAGCGTAATTTACGGAAGGCAACAGCGGGGGCATCAGGGCAGAAGGCCGGGGAAGCGGCTAGCAGCCTCGGCGACATCGCCACCAATGGGGGCACACAACCCACCCACGCCCACACGGCAAATGGAGAGATCAAACTGCACTTTCGAGCAGAATCATCGCACTGGTTAGCAGGCAACTCGGCCGACCCATACACGCGCACAGGGCGCTGTCAGCCGCCGGCCGGGCAAGGAGACAGAAGCCCAAGGGAACAGAAAATACAGGCAGCTATACTAGCCCGGGGATACGCTGACGGGTACCAGCCAAATTAAACCCCGGTCGCCATCGACCGGCCAGAACGCGCGGGCACCAGCCGCTGCCGCGCTGGGCAGGTTAACCTGGCGGCGAACACGCGCGCACGTGGCAAGCCCCTTGAACACCGCGATCGCCGGCAAATGGAGGGTACTGACGACGAGTCGTCAGGCTTCTCTGATCGCTTATCAAATCATCATAGGTTGTGACGGAGGGTCAACTGATGGTGAACTCATCGGCGGCACCGGGGCATGCCGATCGCGCATCGCGGCTATCAGTCGTGATACCAACTCGCCGACCGCGAGAGCAAGCTCATGCGTTGTTGTGTTGTGTCAACGAGGCGGCACATGTATTTGCCACCTAGCTAGAATGAGCAGGCATTGGGCCTGATCGATGGTGAAGTTTTACAGTGACTCGTTAAAAAAAGTTAAGTTGACCTTCGAGATTTGGAAGTAAGCATAAGAATTGTTATTGTTCTGAATTGGGTGCTGTGAGACAAGAGTGTTTGCTTTGGTATGTCGAGCGACAGGTTTAGTTGAAAAATACAAGTGAATTACTCATGCCACCGCTTGGCAGGCTCTGTCGAAGCTGTCTTCGGCAGAGGACATTCGCTTCACCAGTACGTGCTCGGGATGCGCTAGCTTCAGTTGGCTGCAAAGAAACACAAAGTTTGCGTCAGTTCAGAGTGAGCAGACAAATACTGATAATACTCAAGCTAAGCATTGAGCACTATGCAAGGTAGTTCAGCTTATCAGGCATAGATAATTACTTTGTGCAGGTTCAGTTGATTGAAGTTTGTTTATGTCTCAATCGATTGGAGTTTTTGTAAGGGTCAATTGATTCAGAGAAGCGCAACTTCAGGTTAGTGAAAGATGCAGTTTGCACTTTTTCATCTAGTGGCGCTTAAATAAAATGCAAGTTGCTTTTTACTAAACCGAACTTGCACGTTTTTCTAAATCGACTAAGACTTGAAAATCTCAGTCGATTGGAGACCCATCATCAAAACCTGACCAATAAAATACTATGTATTATAGCTTCTACCTTCTACGGTGCAAAATGTGTGGAGTTCACTTACTTGACATAGCGCGATGCAGGTTTCCCCAGTTTCAGACTGCACACGGCGAGGTTGGCAAGAGTTTCTGCATCCTTGGCATCCTGAACAATTTGAGGCATTCAGCGAAGTACTAGTACTTTTCACTTTGCGTGAGAAACACACAAGTTTTGTGGTGACCAAGAAATTAGTTGCTCAGATGTGGGCTAGCTAAGATGATCAGATTCAGAGCCGACCTTGTTCAGTGATTCCAGCAGCAAACCCTCTGCCTGTTCAAAGTTGCCCATGTGCATCAAG
This sequence comes from Poa pratensis, assembly GCA_947311845.1. Classification (NCBI taxonomy): domain Eukaryota; kingdom Viridiplantae; phylum Streptophyta; class Magnoliopsida; order Poales; family Poaceae; genus Poa; species Poa pratensis. The sequence goes on along the minus strand of CAMZMU010000051.1, from coordinate 55,616,470 downwards.
CACTGGGCTTTCCCGTTAAGAATCATGCAGGTCGCCGGGTATTTCTCCGATAAGTCCTGAAAGGTGAGGTGCGCCTCTTGGATCTTGGAGCCACCCTGCGGAGAGTGCAGATATACAGACTGAAAGTGATGGCAAGCGACAGTAACATTTTTTCCGTCCCGTTTTTCCCTAGCAAGTAAGTTTTTCTTAGTAAATGCTTACCGTGACAAGATGTACCCATGCGCTGGCCAGCTGCGTCAGCGTGTGGTCTTCGTCCAGCTTCTGCATGACCCTGAGCTGCTTCTCCGCGTGATTGGGCCTGTGCATTTGGAGGTATATCTGAACATTCAACGCCAGCCTGAAACATATCAATGAGACTTTAGTTTAGTGTCCTAATCTCTCAGGAAAACTGAAGCATAACGCATCTATATGAATAATCTGCAGTCAGCGAATAATATATGGAACAAGACATGATTCCACGCAGATATACAATATTCAGCAAAGTGGTTAACTGACAGAGGGAAAATGTTGAAGAAGGGGTCCTTACAGCTCCATAGTTCCACCAGAATTCGTGTACTTCAGAGCTTCGGCGCAATCCTGTTCGTGCACGAAGACAGTCCCTGCAATGAGCCGGAGAATCGGGTTGCTCCCCACCGCGGCATCACCCAGGAGCTCTCTGAGTTTCGAGACGGCCGACCCCTGGCACACACGCGCGAGCGAAAACAAAAGCACAACGCGTGTCATATATAGGTGGACGATCTACGAATGTGGCAAGGAAATGGCACGGAGCCAAGTAGCCAAACCTTGTTGTCGGAGCCGCCGGAGAGGTACACCGCGAGCAGTTTGATGGCTTGGAGCGGCGTGGCCGCGCCCGGGCCGATCTCGTCGATCACCAGCTGGTGGGAGCCGATGGCGATGTAGGAGCGGTAGAGGAGGGCGTCGCGGCTGAGGACCTCGTCGGGGGAGAGAGCGTGGGAGGGGACGGACTGGCTGCCGGTGATGGCGGCATGGTACGCGCCCACGTAGAAGCTGTTGCGGAGGCCCAACAGGTGGTCCGGCTCCGGCGACAACGCCATCGCCATGCTTCTCTCTGTCTGTTCCCTGGTCGATCGGCGCAGGTTTTGATCTCGTCTACGACGATGCGCTGTTACGCAAAGGCCAGACGCGCGCGCGTGCGACGTACTCCGTCGACGATGTCGCGGTTTAAGCATGCAAAGCTTGGCGGTTTTCCGGATCTCGCCTCGTTCTATGCAACGCAGTGATCACTCCGGCTGATGCAGCTAGCCTCTGGCCCGAAAACAATCCCATCTACGATATCAAGAGCATGATGACTAGTGCAGTAGTGCTAGTACGTGTGATGAGACTGAGAGACGCGACACAAACGCTGACACGGATAGCAACAGCTAGCGTAGGAACTGCAGTTCACCGCCCTTTTTTATTGGAATTCCAACATCCATTTGAGGTTTTATTTCTCGAAAGAGGGAAGCACGATTGATACACACAACCATTTCAACTCCTTTTGCTTTACTTTATCGTACAGGATTGAGATTTTCCCCCCTTCCTGTATCGAAAGGATTGTCATATTTTTTTCATTTCTCGATTTTGTGTGAAAATGATTAGGCCATATACATACATGAAAATCAAAGACATAAATCCCAGTACCACCCTAATTTCTGCCTTTTTTATTCTACTGAAAGAATGTGGGACCCTTCCTGACCTTTGTAACTTGCTCAAACGCATACGACATCTCAATCAGCCTCGGCTCGTACCCCCTCAACCCACCAAATGAGAGACCGAATGGCACCCCTAACTCGTTGTACCCAGCTGGCACGGTGATTCCCGGCATCCCGCCAATGGCGAGCACAGGGGACAAGGCGCTGTTTGGAGTCACGACAGCATCCAACTCATTCTCCTTCATCAGCTTCTCCAGCCCGTCGACAGAGAGCTTGTTCAGTCGGTTGATCGCTGCTTTCTCCATGGCGTTGATGCCGGTCGTGTTCTCCGCTACTAGGAAGATGAGCTGCCCGATTTCCTTCAACTTCTCCTGCCATAATCATGCATATTGAAGTATTCATTCATCGTTCATGTTGAGAATATGTAAGCAGAAAAGGCAGAAAAGTCAGATATAACGATGATGAAATGTATACAAAATAAAATCAAATTAATCTAAATTTGAATGTTGGAACTTACCTCAACGGGATGTGCGATGTTGAAATCAATGATGTCCGCGAGTGATCTGACTGGAGAATATGATAAGTCTGACAGATAGGAGTCAAGACTTAACTTGAGCTCTGCTGCTAACACAATCTGTTCACCGTTGTTAAGGGAATCTAGTATGGTGCTTAGATTCTCTATGTCAAGGTTCTCAATCACGACTGCTCCTTGTTCCCTTCAAACAAACAAAATGCAAGTCGATGTAATATTAATATGATATCATACCCGATCTTATTTTTTCTTACAAACTTAGCAATAGTTTGAGCATGGTGCATATGCGAGAGTATTCCTATGATGTTTTGTAAAATAATATGAAAGTATAAATAGTACCACATGGTATCGAGATGTTGTTGGTAAACCGTGTGTTGCAATGTCCCGTTTGGGTAGGTGAAGAAGCCGTTGGGGACACCGATCCTCTTCCCCTTTAGTCCATCTTTCTTCAGGAACTGTGCATACCCGCCATGAGGGATGTATTTGGAAGCTTCCGTTGTGGCAGTCGCGTCGAGGGTGTCGTAGCCAACGATAGCATCCAACACATGGACCGCGTCCGTCACGCTGCGACAAATTGGCCTGTAGTTTGAAAATCTCAAGATTCTTCTTTTCAAAAAGTGTTGCTTGATAAAAAGGAACATCATATGCCGACCAAAGGGGCAATGGGGTATAGGGGTTGGGGTTCTTATATAAAAAACAAATGTTTACTCAGATTAATTTGGGGATTGTGATTTAAGTTGGCCCAATGGAACTATTGAAGCAATATTGTTTTTTATAAGTATAGAAATACTCTTTTTTTATAATTATTCATATGGCCACGCATTGGATCCACACGTGGTCTTCTTCCAGAAGCGCAGCGGGCCCCTATGGATTCTGGTTGCATCCCAATGGAGACGGTTGGTCGGTATATCTACAATCGGGGTGGCTCACGGCATACTACAAATACTACATGATGCATATGTGTTTTATGTTCATCTTGTTCCGCTAGTTAATTTTCATGTACACCTTGTGTGATCTATGAGATGTATACTATGAGTGATAAAACTCTGCAGTAAAGGTTCAAAATGAAAAACTGTGCAATAAAATATCTATATGCAGTAATTGATAGAGAGGTCGGGGATATGTTCCCATTTTTCAAAATAAAAAAACAGTGTTCACAAATAATTTTATCTTTTTGATTGATTATTTCCCGGTACATGATATAGAAAGACCTACTTCCGTTATTTCTTTCCTCTGTTTTGAAAAAAAAAATCATAGTAGGGGGAAAAAGGGAAAACATAGCGTATACACCGTAGCGCGTAGTGGTACAAAACTTATAAACAGACATATTCTACAATATTTCTGTGTCATGCCTACCTATACTAATGCAACATATCATTTCAAAATACAATTCATGTATGTCAGTGTTGCATAGACCAATAAAACAGGCACTGTGTGACTGACATCTGGCTCAATATTTCATGTAATCTGGCTAGATAAGTAGTAGTACATGGATTTTTTTTTCAATTTTTTTTTGTTGAAACGGAAATAAGGCATCCACAACTTCAACAAAATTAATAGATAAAGTAATGCAGCATAACTAATTGTCATTTTGTAGAATAAGTATATTGTGAGTACCTATTCTTCTGTTTCAAATACAGCTACGCATAGATATATATATTGTCTAGTGTGTCGCGTCCGACATTCGATATTCGCCGACACCAGGCCCTCCGTTCCACAATGTAAGATGTTTTAGGTGTTACACATGCATGTCTAGATTCATACTAAAAAGAATGGACACATGCACTTAAACATGTCTAGATACATGTGTGTGCATGTGCATGTGGAAAAAGACTAAAACATCTTATATTGTGGAACGAAGGGAGTACGTAGTAAGCTAATTCGCCATTTTGTATTTTTGCAGGTTGCTTGATTTTAGATTGGCGGCCCGTAATCCTGACCCTTACCCTCTCTTCATCTTACTCGACAGGCAACTTATAGCGTGTCCGCAAAAAAAAAAAAAAAAAAAAATCTTGTTGTCACCAAGTCTCTGCCAAATTTATTTTCTAGTAGTTGACAGAGAGGACTAGGAGTATGACGAAATACTGTATGTTGATGACTTACCCAACAGTGTCTTGCCTAGGTGAGATGGGGACGACCCCGGCCCGGCTGGTCAACCCCACGGTGGGCTTGATCCCGACCACCGAGTTCAGCGACGCCGGGCACAGTATGGAGCCGTCCGTCTCTGTCCCCAGCGTCACCGCCGCCATGCTTGCCGCCGCCGCGATCGCCGACCCGTGCTCGACCCACACGGGCTCGCCGTCAACACGTACGGGTTCTAGCAACGCAAGTCCATTATTTCTTTCGGTCGCCATTGAACTGTTGGAGCAAAATGAGAAGGATTTCGCATGGTTCATTGGCTTACCCGGGCCTGGCCGCCGCGGGCACTCCAGCCGTCGGTGCCGGGGAGGCTGCGAGAGTTGGCCCACTCGTCCATGTTCGCCTTGCCCAGCACCACGGCGCCGGCGCGCCGCAGCCGGGACACCACGCCGGCGTCCCGTGGCGGCACGGACCCGAGCAGCGCGAACGAGCCGGCCGTCGTGTTGAGCGTGTCGCGCGTGGCGATGTTGTCCTTGAGCAGCACGGGCACGCCGTGGAGGAGCCCGCCGGCGCCGGCGGTGAAGCATTTTCCGGAGCGGCGCTCAGCGTCGGCGCGGGCGGCCTCCCGGAGCGCGTCCGGGTTGACCTCGATGACGGCGCGGAGCAGCGGGTTCAGGCCACGGATGCGGTCCAGGTAAAACCGGACGAGGCCTACCGAGGTGACGCTGCCGTTGCCGAAGCCCTGCTGGATGCTCTCCACGGTCGCCTCCTCGATCCGGAAGCCATGAGCGCCGCCGGCCAGCAGAGCTATGAAGGCGGCAACTGCAAGGAGCAGACGCGGCATCGTCGAAATGTCTAGCTTCTTTGTGTCGACTGAACCGTGCTCAACTCAATTCAAGCTGCTCACCCTACTAGTAATATGTACTCTACTCCACTAGTATAGTATTTCCTTTTTGTTATGCCTGACCCGGTAAAATTAGGCCTATCGACGAGAACAACTTTGAGATGAAATAAACTTGCTTATAGGAAGCTGTGCGCTGATAAACAATGGTAGCCTTGCTGGTGGGTATCATGTGATGGACTCCAATTGGCAAAACTATAGAATCACACAAGCTGCAATCGCCGATGGATACAAAGATAGATGGTCATAGTAGGTTCCGTTTGACTTGGGAGTCGGCAGCAAGCTGATCCTTTCCTAACCTGTTTTCATACATCATGGTGGATTATTATTACTATATTTTTAGTGACTTTTCTTTACTTTATTTTACGGTTAGAAGAACATTTGTGGTCATTTATTTCATTTCAGGTTGTGGAATGTATTCAACACACCATAGTTTAGCAGCCATAGACCAAATCTTAATGTGTGATGGAGTTTCTAATTGAGAACCAGGAGAACAAACTTCTACCCCCTGACTAATTTAGGCCATGATCTCTTGGTTATCTGTTTGTGTTTTGTCGTGATCAAGATTTTGATCTTTGTTTGGACGACTGCCAATTTATTCGCATCTCAATGTTATTTTAGCAACTTTAGGTCATTTTCTTGTCAATATTAGAGAACTGATGGCAAGCAAAAGTTTTACTAGCTAAAACCAAATATACTCCAAATCTTTGTATCCGTAAAGTTGTCTGTCCATTTTTCCTTGGATTTAATTATTTATTTTAATGTATGAGAACATTTTCTCTGCTATTTACATCTGATTATGCATTAAATATTGTTCTAAGGCTTGAACATCGGCGGACGCCGCGCTTTGGTACCCTGCTCGAACCCATAAGCCATTTCAATAAGCCTCTGGCTCGTACCCCTGCAGCCCACCAAAGCACACACCAAATGGTAAACCCTCCTCGTCATAGCCCGCCGGCACTGCAATGCCTGGGAGGCCATTGAAGGCTAGGACGACAGCGGCATCAGCATCGGGGGTGACGATTGCATCTAGCCGGTGTTCTTTCATTAGCTTCTCCACACCGTTCTCTGATAGCTTGCGGAGCCGGTGCATCGCCGATATCTCTGCAGCACCGATACCTGTAGTGTTCTCTGACATTAGCAAGAGGCTTTGCCCGTACTTCCTGAGCTGCTCCTGCATTCCATGTGTGCATCCAAAGGTTCAATATATTTTGTGTTCAAGAAAAATATAAATTTGTAGGCTTGCATATATGCAATTTTGAGTTCGTAACATGTACAAATATAGTTTGATAATTTTTGTTTTGGGGTAACCTCAACAGGATGTGCGTCATTGAATGCAATTATTTTGGCGAGGGAGCGGACCGGCGAATGCGACAAGTCCGACAAATATTTGTTAAGATTTAGCTTGAACTCTGCCATAAGTGCAGTCAACAATCCACTAGAAGTGAAGTTTTGTATGACAGCCAAATTTGCTATCTCCACGTTTTCCATCACCACCGCTCCATATGTTTCCTTCAAACAAGAGGAGAAATGACTGACTAAATTGTTGTTCAGATTCAACTATTCGGGGTTATTATATAATCTGCTTTGAGAAAATAGCCAGTACACTCAAAACTATTAGCTAGCAAGATAACCGGCAACGCACTAGAAAAACATGCCAAAACTGATTGAGCAGACGAGATTATCATGATCCACAAGGACTCAGAACTTGATTGAACAATCTTATTTACCTCATTGTGTGTAGGTGATCCCTGTACACTATGTCCCGCACTGTTCCTTCATGAAAATCAAAGAAGCCCTTTGGGACGCCTATTCTCTTACCCTTTTAACACATCCGTCCTTAGGAACTGTGCGTATCCGCCGGCAGGGATGAAGCGAGAGACTGCTCCGGTGACCGCAGCGTCAAGGGCGTCATAGCCAACGATGGCGTCCATCACATGGACGGCGTCTGCCACCGTGCGACACAATGGTCTGCATGCATTTGAAATTTCAAAACAAGATGTTTATGAAAGGTGTTCGACGTGATTTTGTACTCAATAAAATAAAATCATGTAATATTTGTACAAGTATGGAGCATATATACGTTACTAATTAAGATCAATATTTCTTTCAAAAAGAGGTTAAGGTGGCCGTGCAATTACTTGTGCTATGTCCCTTATGTAATTAACCTTCTTGTTTGAGCTCCAGGAGCTAGCTTTATTTGCATGCGCAGGCGTTCACGCAGCTCACGTACGTACATGTACGCGTCCAAGTCCAGGCGCCAGGCTCGCGTCGATCACGTCCCAGACTCAGACTCCTGCCGATGGGAACGGTGATGGATATTTCTTCGAGGCAAATCCCTGCACTGGGATAAGATAAGCACGTCGCCAGCTGAGCCACGAAAAGAGCAACAGGCGTAACGACTTGCGACGGCTTCCGTGCAGTGCGGGCCTATCCCTTCCTTCTCGTTCATTCCCACCTGACGCTGGCCTATAAGAAGGACCCGGCAGCAAACACTCAAAGGAGGAAGGAGGGACAAAAACACACAGGAGCGGAGACACCCAGATTGATCATTCAAGGTGCAGCAGATGACACGCCCGGCAGGGCTGTGGATGCTTGCACCATATGATGGCCGTCCATGACATGCTCGAGCTGCCGGCCATGGCGCCCCGGACATACCATGATGCCGGATGTGCGCCGGAGAACAGGCTGGCGAGCCAAAGGCCCCACGGCGACGAGAAGACCATGCCTTCCTCGTAGGAACAATGTGGAGGCATCATGCATCTTGTGATGCTTGATTGTCTAGCACGCATATTCCTCTTTTTTACCAATATATGTATTTTCTCTCTCTCGTTGTATAGCAGATTACCGGGAGACGAGGGACGCGGCGGCAGCGTTGACACACGAGGCGGAGCTGAATACCCAGATCGATCATTGAGGAAGCAGCACATGACACGCCCGTCAGGGCTGTGCATGCTCGCACCCGGCGGTGGCCATTGAGGACACGCCCTCGAGCTGACGGCCACGGCGTCCTGGACATGCCATGCATGGCGATGGCGAGTGCACGCCGAGGAATGACGATCGATCCTTTCTTCATCGAAGCGAGCACATGCATCCGGGAGCAGATCAACCGCCACCATCATCGACCAAGACGACGAAGCCGAGGCCGACGATCCGGCGTCATCTCCATCTTCACAAGTACGTCTGCGCGGCTGCCGGTGAGCAGCACGGCGCCATCTCCAACATCAAGACGACGTCCCGACAGCCGGCGCATGGCCCGGCGTCATCTTCACCTTCACAAGCACGTCCGCCGCCGGTGAGCAGCACGGCGCCATCTCCAACGTCAAGACGATGTCCCAACAGCCGGCACACGGCCCGATGTCATCTTCACCTACATGTCAACATCGTCGGGCAGCCGCTGTACAGCCGAGGTCATCTCTATTTCCGCGACGACGTCGGCGACATGGCGCCGCAGGTAGCGGCCCAACGACGTGCCCCGATGTACGATGGGAACTTGGCATGACGACGCAGTTCATCTCCGCTTCTCGTCTATGTGAGCTGAGCCCATGGCACCATCATCAAAAAGGACATCTTCCTCGACAAGAACTACCGTCGCCGTGCAGCCCGTCAAGGTGTTGCCGACACGCAGCCCAACGCCACCGTCATGGTGTACACATCTAGAAGAGTAGCCGATGGAGCTTGCTGCGACGCGGAGTTCATGCCGTCCACGTTGAGCCCATGTCATTGTCATCAAGTTTCAACAAGATCATCTTAATTTCTTGATGAGAACGTCCCTTCGTCGGAACGGCCGGCGCAGCCGGCCGGTGCGTTCTTGGTGATGCCGGCCACCGTCAATGTTTACGTCCTTACCATTGCATGCATGATGCATCTAGCCCATGGCGTTCTAGACCAATCTAACCAAGGTACGTGCCATATTGATTTATCATTTTACAACGTGTGCATGTCTCTTGTCGTTCTTATGTAGGAATGGATCAAGGAGAACACCACACGAATTGTCATCACGCATCCGCCGGAGATTGCCTCATGATGGACGAGATGGCTCCCTCGCTAGGACGTCCGCACGCCAATGTGTTCGTCGCCTTCGACCCAGAGCCGTCGCCGGAGACTACACCAACTCCATCTCGTATTCAAGGCAAGACGCCACCACAACCAGCCAGTTCAGAGGCCAGCTACATCGACATGACGCCCATCTTCTTCGACGTCTCCTCGGCAAGGACGCCGCTCACACCGGCACGCCGCTGTTTGTCTACATCAACCATTTACTCGAGTTGAATTACGCCACCGCGACATATCAAGCCTCCAGGAGCACACCTCCGATGCCACAAGATCTACATCACCAAGTTCTTATACCGTCGCCACGCTGCTGCGACAACATTCAAGTCTACTTCGACCTCTACTCCAAGTTCTACACCAACGTCCTTCCCCGACATCGTCCTAGTACCGACGAGGCGAAGCCACTCCACCGACATGTCTTCTTCCGATGAAACATATCATTGCTTGCCGGGCACCGACGAGGCGAAGGCAAGCCATCAAGTCCGACCGACGAGGCGGACATCACAAGGCCGGGCACCGACGAGGCGAAGGCCGCCTACCTGTCTGAGCTGACGAAGCCAGACATCTTCATCATCGGACATCGACAAGTTGGAGGAATGCGACTAAGCATCGCCGGAGCGACGGATGCACCGCTCCATCTTCCATTTCACCATCGCATCACCATCATCCACACCAAGCGCATGGAGAAGACGAGACTTGAAGACGATGACCATTGCAGCAGCTTAATCGGAGGTGGTCCGTGACCTTGCCTCGCGGACGTAATTAAGCGGGAGCCATCCGAGGCCCCGTGAACCAGAACATCACAGTCGCCCAAGTCATATCGGCCGCGCTAGCAGGCCACGGAGCGCATATTGTAAAGGGATCATGTACTTTTGTTTCTCCTTTGAGAGATTAATAAAATGCAAGTTTCACTATATTTTTATTTGTGTACTTAGTACACTGGCACGCCCGCATATTTATTTTTCCCCTGGCGCGTAGAGAGATAATAATACGTATACGCGTTCTTTATTATTTTTCGTGTCAAACAAAAGGTTAAGAAGTGGCCGCAAAGGTCGGTTCTGATCTGTGAAATAAAATTGAACAGATTAAAAGCCTTTGTTTTTCACGCGATCCAAACTGGATTGATTTCCATTACAGATTAGAAGTCTAACCTGGTGGAGGAAGTTCAACAATATATATGGAGCCTAAGATCACTTTTTGGATTTGGCCAATTTCTCCAATTGCTGCGGGGGCTGGATTACCCCACAACGTCGGTGTATAGTGCGTTGTTCTCTTTTTCTCCATCGACATGACTTAAAAACAAAGAAAAAAAATGGTATTTTAAAGTTTCAAAATAATATGAATTTGACATACATCTATTTTCTATGAAGTTGTAAATTTTGTTGAGATAAGTTGATTTGGGCAACACAAAAAACCTAATTATGGCTCTAAATATGCAACAACAAAAAAACTCGGTTTTTGTCTTCGCATTTGTTTTTTTTGTAGGTAGCATATGAAAAGATAATTCGATGAAACTTTAAAGGTACTTAGTAGACATCTATATCTATATGTACTTGTATATTTTCTTTAAGATTTTCTTGAAGTGCAAAAATGAACCTTTTGATTTTCTAAGAAGGTCTCCGTTTAGCCCGAACTCCATTTGAAGTTATCAGACATTCTGTCATTCAATTAGATAGAAATAGAGACTTTATGTACAAAAGATGCTCTATTTTGGGGGTGTCTAAGTCTCATAAATTCTACCTCTATTCCGATTTAATTAACGCCATTTGTATAAAACTTTGTATTATATAAATCTCCCTCCGCGTCAGTTAATTCGGTACGGAGGGAGTAGAATTTTGATCATACGTGTTAAAGAAAGTTTATGCTGATGTAATAAATGGTACGTCTCGTGCCAAAAAAATACAGTTTGTTCTCAAAGTTTCAAATAATTTATATTCTTGCACGCATCTCAACATGGATGCAAAGAAGATTCAAACAGAGGCATCAAATTTGGCAAACCTTTTTTTGTGTGATTACAGGAGTCACTATAGGAAAGCCACAAGACGCCGACGGTGAACCAGTACGCCGACGGCCAAATGTCGGGGCCGTCGGCGTACGACTGGACAAATGGTAGCTCTGCAACCAGGCCGTCGGCGTACAAAAACCGTCGGCGTAGTCCTCTTTACGCCGACGGCGGCCGTCGGCGACAGTTTGGCTGTCGGCGTAAGTTGACGACACGCACCCCGGAAAACGGCCACGTTGGGACGGCGTTATGGCAGGATTGCCGTCGGCCTATCGTTTATTTTTATTTTTTTCACCTTATTAAACTCCGTCCGTGGTAGCTCAGTGCGAAGGTCACATAAAATGACGTTGTGCGCGGGTTTTCCTTTTTTTTAGATTTTTCTGAATTAATTGTAGCAAATTTTGGTCTCACATGCAATGATAGCGCGCAAAACGTTATACATTTGTCTTGGGATTTCCTAGGGCCTACCCTAACACAACCAAGTAACTAGTTCCTCTTTGCTACCCTCTTCCGGCTTCGGTCAAAGTTGTAGACGATAAGTTGGACTTTTCTTCGGCTGGGCTAGGGTTTCGCCGGAAAGGGGATCCGGAGCGTCGGGATGCCACCACAAGTTAGGGGGTGCCATACCATGTGTGTACAAGTGTGTTATGGGTTTTGGATGACAAAGATTCATTTTTTTTAAAAGCTCTGTTGCAATACGCCAATACCGTACAAAACTTAGTTAATTCATTTTTTTTAGAACAGCTTAGTTGCTACATACCCAACGGTGTCCTGCCTTGAGGAAAAGGGGATGACGCCGGCTCGGCTGGTCAACCCCGCCGTGGGCTTAGGGGCTGTTTGGATCACGCCCCAGCCAGCCCCGCCAAAATTGGCACGCCAAAGATTTGGCGCAGGATTTTGCCGCCAGGGTCTCGCCAACGCGCGGGCGTAGAAGCTGAACGGGGCGACCAAAAAATTGGCGTGGTTCCCAATCTCCGGCGCTGAACCAAACGGAGCCCGTGCTAGCAGTCAACGACCAAAAAATTGGTTGGGCAAGGCACGGCTGTAATCCAAACAGACTCTTAATCCCGACCACCGAGTTCAACGCCGCCGGGCACAGTATCGACGCCGTGGTCTCCGTCCCCAGCGTCACCGCGGCCATGTTCGCCGCCGCTGCGATCGCCGAGCCGGTGCTCGACCCGCACGGGTCAGCCGACACCACGTAAGGGTTCTGCACAGCACGCATAACTAAGAAAGCCAACTCTTGCAATTTCGATCGAGCTGCTCTGGTCACCGGCGCTTCTCCCATGGCACGGTGCGTCCGACTGACATACGTACTTACCTGGGGCTGTCCGCCGCGGGCGCTCCAGCCTTTGAGGCCCGGCGGCGCGCTGCGGAAGTTGGCCCACTCGGGGAGACTGGTTTTGCCGAGCACGACGGCGCCGGCACGCCGGAGCCGGGCCACCACGCTGGCGTCGCGCCTGACCACGGATCCGAGCAGCGCCAGCGACCCGGCCGTCGTGTTGAGAGCGTCGCGCGTGGCGATGAGGTCCTTGAGTAGGATGGGCACGCCATGGAGGAAGCCAGCGGACCGCCGACGGCCGGAAGCGCGCTCGGCGTCCGCGCGCGCCGCCTGCCGGAGCGCGTCCGGGTTGACCTCAATGACGGCGCGGAGCAGCGGGTTATGTCGGGTGATCTGGTCAAGGTAGAACCGGACAAGACCTACGGAGGTGAGCGTGCCGTTGCTGAAACCGAGGTGGATGGCCTCCACGGTGGCGCCGTGGAACTCGAATCCGGTGCCGGAAACAGCGGCCACAGCGAGGACGGCAGCGACGACGAGCAGCGCTCCTCGCGGCGGTGCCATGCGGTACCGTTGGGTGGTTAGTTGTGATCGAGCAGTGGACTTTTGGTTTGTTTGCACTTTGGAGCCGGAGCAAATTCCAATCATGATGACATCAGATGGGTTTCTAATAAGTACTCCTAGCACTCTACTTATTTTAGACATTTTTGGTGTACTCAAAATTTTGAAAAAAATAATCTTAGTGACTGGTATTATTTGACAGAAACAAAAAGATAAATATGATGAATCTTATATTCACATACATATCCTACCCGAAATTCCAGTCGATAGTGGTTATAATAACAAACTTTGGAAGATGAAGATACCACTAAAAACTAAAGTGTTTGCGTGATATTTACGTCGAGGAGTAATTCTCACCAAAGATAACCTTGCCAAACGCAATTGGCACGGAAGTAAAAAGTGTGTTTCTGTCAACACGACGAGACCATTACGCACTTATTCTTTCAGTGCGAGTTCGCTAGGTCTATATGGTCAGCCATCCAGATAGGTTCTACCTTACACCCACCCAGATCCGTTGCTAACATTTTTGGCAATTGGCTAAATGGAATGGATCCTATGTTCAAACTATTCAGTAGGGTGGGAGCGATTGTTGTTATTTGGTCGCTATGGCTATGTAGAAAAAGATTTTTAATGATAAAAATTCTTCTCTTATGCAGGTTATATACCGGTGCACAGCGACGCTACGAGCTTGGTCATCCCTACAGCGTGTGGAGCACCGAGACTTATTTTTGGAGGTGGCGTCGAGACTGGAGGCTGCGGCCAGGGAGTTATTTTCCCGGCATGGGTGGCAACATAGACTCCGGATAGACCTACCAGCAGCCTAGGCGGATCTACAATTTCTCATTTTGATATGTAATTCGCCTTTTTATCTTTTGCTGACCGACTTGAGTGATGGTGAATTGGCGGCTGTGTGCATCTTAGTTATGTAGAGGCCGGGTGTAATGCTTAAACCTTTTAAGTAATAAAAGCCCTTTATCTAAAAACATACATATCCTACCGGTAGTTATTTTTTTGTAGGTCACATACATGATGATGTGGCAGTCGTCAGAGTTGGACTACGAAACAATCCTTAAAAATGGGTCAGCTGGTTTGAACCTACCAGGAGAATTTTTGTAAAACGAGACAAAATTTTGTATAGTGATATAGGAGGAGCAAGTACAGGGTGGCCAAAGCCAAAAGCAAAAAGGGAGAAGGCGATGAAGACTTTTTTTTCTTCATCATACTCATTATCTAGAAGCAGAGCAAGGCTTATTCCCTCGGGATTCTCCTCTGAACCAGCAGATCAAGGCTTATTTCATGGGTATCTTCCTCCTCCGCTATTAGAACAAGGATTATACCCTCTGTATACTCCTCATGTACCAGCAAATCAACGCATATTTCGTCGACATTCTCCTCTGGTACTAGCAGAGCAAGGCTCGTATCCACCACATCCTCCTTCTTGGACTACCAGATAAAGGCTTATATCCTCGCCATCCTCCTCCTTTACCAACAGATCAAGGCTTCTTTCATCGACATCATCCCCGGCGATCAAGGCTTCATTTCCCATCGTCCTCCTCCGAGTTTTGCACCATGTTATTTCAGCTCCTTAAGATATCATGTAAACAACTCCTGACCAGCAACAACATTGGATGTTTGACCAACGACCCAAACCAACTATGCTTCTATAAGTTCACAACACACGAGGCCACCTAGCGGATATTCTCATGGTCGTTTTTGGCGTCCCATCTCTCATCCAAGGCCTAGGAACAATCACCATGGGTTTCGAAGATCAGAAGGCTTCTATGGCTCTAGCACATGTCATTACTCTAGACCTGAAAATGGGCCAGGTGGCAGCCCTCCAGCTACTCAGCTCATTGGTGAAATTATATCCTTGTCACAACTCACAAGCAACGTTCTGAATAATTTGGCTTAGATTGGTAATCTTCAGCATCACATGCTAGACGCCAAAATATGGATTCTCGTTTTATTTTATTTTGGACTAGTTCCTCCCAGTTTCTTCGATTTCGGTCACATACTATGATGCTTGATATTGGATTAATTCTCTCGATGGCTTGTTTTCCAACAAGGAAAACTCATAACATTAATGTTGCATCCCGCACTGTTGCAATTACTATTGTAAAAAACTACCAAAGTGGATAAAAAAAATTCACTGGTGTCTAATTCTGTCAAAAATAAATCTGGTGTTTAATGGCATAATTCCAACCATAGACTCTTGGAAAGTAAGATTTATCACAGATTTTAGTCTGTTGGTTCATAGGACCAAGGAAGAACTACACACTTTTATTACCTCTCTGATACAATGACTGTCATCCAAGAAGGCTGCTAGCCTCCACCCCCGTAACACTATGTAGTTATTCCCCCTTTTTTAATTTAAGATAGCAGTAGGGAGCTCCTTACTGTTTTAAAGGTTCAAAATAATTATGTTAAACTAAGCAGTTTGGTTGATGCTCCCATTGCTTCAGCGGTGAGTACAAGAGTTTATAGAGGCCCCCAATAAAAAATAAAATACAAACATTGTTAAAACAATGTTAAATTTGGTGTAGACCGCCTCCAGGCTTCGTTATGCTATCAGTGGAGGATTCTTTCCACGTTGTTGATCGAACTGCTGGGTCAGGCATTACCATCCGAGATGAACATGGTAATACCATCCTGATCACTGCTTGCCGTTCTCTTGACAACTATAGTGGCCCTCTGGAAGCGGAAGTTCGAGCGTGCATGGAAGGACTGGAGCTGGCTCTCAACCATAGCACACTGCCAATCATAGTCGAGACAGACTGTACTCAACTTACTGCTGCTACTAGAGAGAAGGCTCAAGACAGATCTCCACTGGCACATACTCACTCCTTCCATAAAAGGATGTCTCAACTTTGTCCAAGTTTGCATGTATCTAGACATGGTTTAGTGTGTAGATACATGCAAATTTAGACAAAGTTGAGACATCCTTTTATGGACGGAGAGAGTATAATATATGAGCTTAATTAAACTTTTGTTTAGTCATGATCGAGTCAGTAAAATTGTAAAAGTGGAGCGATCTCAGATTAGGGTTAGTCATTGCCTTGCCAATTTGGAGAGAGCGGAACATACTACTGCTACCTGGTTAGGTTCAGGACCTGATGTTGTCCTTCAGGTTCTTGAACATGCTCGTCGTGTAACCCGGCCTGAGTAATAAAGCTCCTTTTTTACCCGAAAAAAAAACAATGTTAAATTTTATGTGAGGCAATAGCATCACTTCATTCAAACATTTTCATATATGGAGAGACGAATCATCAATATTAAGTAACTTAGCACGAGCTACCCAAGATCGCTCCAGAGATCTCTCAAGCAACAAGATCTCGACGTATCAACACGAAATTAAAAGAGTTAGCTAGCGGTGTTTGGAAAATGTTGATGATATTCGATAAATGCATACATCTTAAAAAATGCATTTCAACACTATGCAGATAATTTACGATCGCTGGAAGATGCTTCACGCACATCGATGCCAATTTATCTGTCATATGCACATGATAAGACTACAACAATAAAAGTTTTTCAGATTTCCTCTTGGGCGGACGAAGACATTTCCTTTGGCTCATGGTTTAGGAGAGCGAGGACGGCGGCACTGCCGGAAAACAAAAAGTCCACGCCAACTCTAACCAATCTGATATGCTGGGAATTGTGGAATGAGCGCAACAGGAGAATTTTTCAGCAAAAGGAGATGTCAGCAGCGGCGCTTGCTACTCGTATCAAAGAAGAGGCACGATTATGGAAGAGAGCAGGGGCACCACTATCCCTTGTTGATCTGGGCGGGTGGGGCGCCTTTCGACCCCGGCTAAATTTCTTCCTTTCTTTTTTGGACTGTGCTACATAACGACCGTGCCCTGCGAATTCTTCCCGTACGGCGGCCCAATGCCCTAGTTATTCGCTTCAGCCCCAATCATTCGCTTGCCCGCGCTTTCCGTCCACTTGCGTAACCGCAAAAAAAGGCTACAGACTAGTTAACAACGGACTTTAGGCACTGGCTAAACAAAAGTACACTACAGCTAGTTCCTACTGTATGCTGCAGTACATTTAGCCTTCTTCGTTGTTGCCCCGTTGTTCCCGGATTATCCTATAAACATTACCAAGTCATCCATACTAAGCCATCCGAGTATCAAAAATACAATTACCGGATTGTCCATTTTAAGTCACCAGATTATACAGTAACAATTAATGGGTTATCTGTTTTAAATCACCAGGTCATATAGCAGAGGATTAGTTATAAAAATTACAAGTTTATCCATTTTAAGTCACCAGATTATCCAAGAACAATTACCGGGTTATCTAATTTAAATCACCAGTTCATATAGCAGAGGATTTGCTATAATATAATTTCCAGACTATCCATTTTAAGTCACCAGATTATTCAGTGTAAGTCACCATACTATCCAAAAACAATTACCGAGTTATCTGTTTTAAATCGCCAGGTCATATAACAGAGGATTAGCTATAGTACAATTACCAATTTATCCATTGTAAGTCACCAGATTATCCAACAACAATTACCGGGCTATCTATTTTACATCACCAATTCATATACGAGGATATGCAATTACAAGTTTATCCATTCTAAGTTACCAGATTATGAAGGGAAAGGCAAAAGATTTGCCTTTTTTCAATTAATTAAGGAGTTGTTAACAAAGTTTTGGTGTTATAGACCACCACCCTTAATACAAAGGCCTAATCTCCCGGCAAGAGATGACCCAAATGTTTGGCACCCGCAAGCACCCAATTTCTCGCCTCTAACTTAATCCTAGCGAAGATAACCGTCGGAAGAGTGCTCAAGTGCTTGAAGATCCGCGAGTTTCTCTCATTCCAAAGTTCCCAAGTCACAAGCATGAGGAGTGACGGGATCGCCTTCCTTCTTCTCCCATAAGTTGCCAGATTTTCAATTTTAACTCACCGGTTTATCCAAATTTAAGTCACCAGATTATTCATTGTAAGTCACCAGGTTATCCAATAACATTTACCATGTTTTCTAACAATTAACAGGCAGCAGAGAATTACCATAGTGCTAGCTAATTACCACATTAACTGTGGTCACTTAACAAATTAACCGGTAACACTTACCTGGTTATCGGGCTAAATAGTTATTGCTAGCATGGAAGCCATCAAAACTTAAAAAAAGAGTCTAGCACACAAGATCCTCTCTAGTGCGAGAGCCATTTGCCCCATTGACAATATTCAAGCCTCAGAGCATCTCCAAGCGGAGCCCTCAAATTCGGCCCGCAAACTGTCCGCGGACGCGTCCGAGGACAGTGACCGAACAGCCTCCAAAACTAGTGTCCTACAAGCATAACCCCCAAATAATCCCCCCAAAACCATATTGACATGCAACGTAGATCACAGGATAGATCATAGATCAAAGCTCATACGAATAAACATAGTTCAAACCAGGTTCAAACATCCACGGACATAGTTCAACACAGAAATTAATCGGACACAGTTCATCGGAGACACCGGAGCGGAGGAGCTCTCACAGACGGTGGAGAACCCGGCCGTCCTCCGCTGCCGCACGTTCTCTTTGGCGACGGCCACGTGCCCGGCGAACCCTGGCTTGACGTTCCAGCTCCCGTGCGTGAGATACGCCGGCTTCACGTTGAGCTTCCACCGCTTTCGCGACTGCTTCACGTTGAGCTAGCACCGCTCTCGCGACTGCTTCACGTTGAGCTAGCACCGCTCAGTGCGGACAACTTCCGAGTTAGCATTGAACACTTGACCGATCCGGCCCCAAAATGAAGCACGGTGGTAGCTTCCGGTCTGAGGATCATCCGGGGTGGACAACCACGCATTGCACAACACCTTATCATCGCCGACGGAGTACATCGGCCCTCTCGCAACGGCCTACGGGTTCATCAAATCCCTACATTACGCATACTACTTGTTTCTAAAATGTACATTGGTGGAAGGAGGCGCAAACCTGCGGAAGCGCCGCCACTGTTTCGTTGGACGCGGCGGCGGCGGAACTGCCCGCAGAGCCGTTACAAAGAGCCGCCGCCACCGACCGAGAAGACGGTGCCGCGGCATCCGGCCTGGGGTAGCTGCCAATCTCCTCCTCCTCCTCCGCGAACGCATGCCAGTACAGCTCGGTCGTGGATTCGCTGCCGGAGCCGGCCATTGTCGAATCCGCGGACGGAGCAGAGTGACAGTGGAGTGGAGTGGAAAGGGGATCGGAGGAGAGTGAGAGCTAGGGTTCCGACCGGGGTGGGGATTTTGTGGATATATGTGGGGTCGTATTGGGCCACGTCCGACGTGGCGGCGCGTCCGGACCGCCCCAAACCCTCCCCACATATGGGCTGGGTTTGGGGTGTGCCGGACCGCCCGGGCGTTTCGGATGGCTTTAGGGGCCTCCTTTGGGTGGTGGTTTTCAGCCCAAACCGCGTCCGGGCTGTCCGCCCGGACGTTTGGATGGCCTTTGGGGCTCCGCTTGGAGATGCTCTCAGTTCGCTATTGATATACATCACAGGAATTGTCAAGCCCAAACATATATGCACTGGAAGAGCAAGGCCACAACGAGGCATATGCCTTTACCTTCACGAATGGGGTCATACTTAGAGTCTCATACTTATCACGTAGCTATATCACGATAGGGGCCGCCTGTACTCGTCTACCTCGATGGTGGTTCGTGTAGCTGCAGTCGTCAACTCAAACCAGAGGCGGCGGACGCGGTAGCTCGAGGTCTTCTCCTCCACGCACGCTAGGGCGCGCGACGGTGCTGCAGTTCCCACGCTTGCTCCGCCGAACGTGTCGCCGCCACCTCCAGCAGCTACCCGCCTGCTCCGCCGACCACCGTACAGGTCGCCACCAGCGCCAACGATTCCCTCGACTTCTCCGCCATGAACGCCCGATGGGGGCGTTCTGCAGCTCTCGTGCTCGAGAAATCTCCTCTCCTGCTCTAGACCTACTCTATTCGTCAATCTATCATACCCAAGATGCAACTTCAATCACTCGGATCTGGTACGAAATGAGTCGGCGACAGCTCTAATCGTCGGATTTGACGGAGCTCTCCACAGCCAGGAGCATGCACCAGGGGAGGAGAAAGGGGAAAGTGACAGGCCGCATGTGGTGAGATTCTGCGGCTGCGAGCGAGCTGAGAGGATAAGGCAGAAAAAGTATGCGCTGAGGTGATACACCGTCGATAAAAAATCGGACGTGCGGAGACGCGCGCCGTACGGAAATTGTTTCTAGGGCACGTCCGCTTGTTAGATTAACAGTTCTTTTTTTGCCCAAAGGGGAGGCCATTTAGGCTTCCTCCACCATTTACTCTGTTACAACTCCTTCTATTGAAATAAACATAGCAGCTCTCCTGCTATTATTCAAAAAAAAAATCACGTACATTTGACGCACAAAAAGATGCTTCACGTCAGAAAAAAAAAAACCCGTTGGGCCCCACGGCATATCCACAGAATCTTCGTTCCCGTGGCTCGCGGGCCGCGACGCCGCTGAGCCAACCGAAGCATTTCGCTTCGCGGCCACATTCTGCCGGCGGAATCCACCACCCACTGACGATCCAGGCAGCAGCCACCGCCGCCGCCATGTCCGGCTGCCCCTGCCCCTGCTCCACCTCCGCCTCCTCTCCCCTGTCCCTCCTGCCTCCCGTACCCGCCGCCCCCACACGCAGCAACATCATCGCCTTCTCCTCCTCGTGCGGCCCAAGACGGAGAGGCGCGCGCGCGGTGGTCGCGGCGAGCAAGGACGAGAAGGCGGAGGAGGGAGACCCGGCGTTCAACCCGTTCGGGTTCGTGACGGACAACCCATCGAGCCGCAGCGCCATCCAGCTGCCGGAGTCGCCCGCCCAGGACGGCAATGTCGGCCAGATGCTCTACGTAATGCCGACGTCGCCCTTCTCTTGGTCGATCCTTCCTGATGTGCATTTTTAGCTGCTGATGACTAACCTTGTTGCGTGTAGAGGACAGAGGACAAGGGCAGAGAGTACGGCAAGAGTGTCAGATCAGGAGAGTTCCGATGGTTCGTGAGAGAAACAGGTAATACATTGGCTTGTTCATATTTGTGTTGCTCCGCGGGGACAATGTTGAACCATGTGAAACTGTGAATGCCGATTGCTGATTGGCTTGGAACTGCAATTGCATGTAGGTAACCCTGATGCCCGGCGTGGAACTATTATGTTTATTCATGGTGCTCCAACTCAGTCGTTTAGCTATCGCACCGTGATGGCTCAGGTTAGTTTCATTGACATTGTTGTCTAGACCTTAGTATGAAGAACCAGTTGCTCTTAATTTTCCTTACTGAAAAACAACATTACTAGTTCTGGAAATTATTTGAATTGGTTAATTTTAAGTACAGCTAAATATTTCGTAATAGTCAAATATTATTGTGCTGTGCACTAAAAAATTATGTGGTTCTCCTGTCAAGGTTCAAAAATTGGTTAGAAGGTTTAGAGCCATACTCAATGTGTAACGTGTCTTGAGACACTAGCAACCACAAAACCTGACATTTTTGTTTGATTTTGGGAACCTGATGGGATGGCTGACCTTCCGTAGGCTGTAATAAAATAACAAGGGTTTGTTTTGAGCGTTTTTTAGGAACTTTTAAAAGAACCTTAAGGTTATAATGAATATGCACATTTCTGCTTTTGTCGTAATCAACCATTCCATCCCCTAAGCAGCTACTGAACTTACTAGATGGCAGATGCTGGCTACCACTGCTTTGCTCCTGACTGGATAGGATTTGGGTTCAGTGAGATGCCACAACCTGGGTATGGATTCGATTTCAAAGGTCAGGAAATGTCACTGAAATTCCTGCTACTGAAGTGTCTTTAAAACTGGATTTAACCAAAGACACATATGTTGAATCGTTTGTAGAAGAGGAGTTCCACAAGGCATTTGATGAACTTCTCGGCACTCTAAATGTCACTGAACCATTCTACTTAGTTGTCCAGGTACAAACTAGGAACTTCTCGGAAAAACCTTGCCATAGAGGATCACATATGGAAGGTTGGGATCATTTCATTCATTCATTTCCTTGTAGGGATTTATTGTAGGTTCTTATGGTCTAACATGGGCATTGAAGAACCCGAGCAAGCTTCGTAAGGTAGCAATTCTTAACAGCCCACTTACTGTTTCTTCCCCAGTGCCTGGAGTGATAAAGCAGCTCAGGTCAGCTATTTATGTTTCTCTTTTTTCCTTAATATTATTTCTTCTACATTCAACCTGTATTCTTTGGTAGATTTCAAACTAGTATGAATCCAGACACTTAATCATATGGCTCTCACAACTAAGTTTGCTTAAAACAAACATATGTTCTATTGCTCTCATATTTTGTTAATGGAACTTCCATTTATTGTGTTGTTAGTTGTTTTGGGTGTGTAATGATGTTTATGTTTGACTCAGCAGTTTTGTCACTTGTGGTATTGTAGAGTGAGTATTTGAGATAGTATCTAGCCTTTTCGTATTTTTTCATTAATATTTTAGTTGATGTTCTTATTTTTTTCCGGTAAGTTTATACTTATGTATGTGAACTGAGATAATCTTTTTCAATGCAGGTTACCACTCTTAGGTGAATTTACTTGCCAAAATGCTATTTTGGCTGAAAGATTCATTGAAGCAGGTAGCCCGTATGTATCCCTGTCGCAGAAACTCTGTTTTTTATACCATGCCGATTTTGTTAGCACTATGCGATGCGACTATGCGTCTTTGTTTGTTTGAGAAATGCATGTTGCTTGAAACAAGAAAATAACTTCTGTTCACCATATGATGGTATTTATTTTTCAAAATGTCAATATCTATGTAGCAGTATGGCACACTATCAATTCACTTACTGGCGGGAATGATTTGAACTCTGTTTTGTTTGGCAGCTACGTGCTGAAGTCAGAGAAGGCTGACGTATACAGATTGCCGTATCTATCAAGTGGTGCACCTGGATTTGGTTTGTCCTTTGCTCCTAGTCTCTTATTTCCAACTCTCCATAACGTCACTAGGTCAGATATAGTGGTTTGATTACATTCAGTTTGTACTACTGTCCCTAAGCATGAAAAGAACTTCAAATTACCAAACAAGAGATCCCCTTTTTCCTAATAAAGGGAATGTAAGTTTTACATATTACCCATGTTTTGGAAATTTTAAATCACCTGAAGCCATGCATCCACATAACCATATACACTTGTGCCATTCCCTGGGGAAACCTTCTTTAAGATATATTGTGCATACTGGCCTCACTGTCCTTCTATCTGGAAAGCTATCAATTTGGCTCCTGTAAAGCTATCTTTTCCAAGTAATTTCATACTTGCCTCTATGTTTTTATTTTGAACAATTGTGTATGTGTTTTGAACGAAGGATGTACTTCATTGCATTAACCTTCACGGATAAACCTCAAAGAACCTCGCTGGATGCAAAATTGTACATTCATATGTTATAATGTTTCAGTTTGCTTGCCTATTTTCTGGAATAAGTTAGTTACCGAGTTGCAAACTTCCAATTTACTAGTTCTGATATATTTGGCAACCCTATTATCTCACTCATTTAATTGTTTATTTTGTAGCATTGCTTGAAACTGCCAGGAAAGCCAATTTTAAAGATGTATTAAGCAAGATTTCGGCTGGATTTTCATCCAACAGGTAGGACATATCAAAGCAATTGATTAAACAGACTGATTAGTCATTCTGACTTAGGCTTCGAACTGTTTCAGTCTGACTGATTAGTCATTCTGAAGTCTTAACACACAGTATTGATATCAGACAGCAAAATCACTTATCAGACATCTCGTATCTTTTGGATAACTTCCTGCAGCTGGGAAATACCCATATTGCTCGCATGGGGGGAGTCTGATAAGTACTTGCCACTCTCGATAGCCGAGGAGTTCCAGAAAAGCAATCCCAAAGTGGTGAAACTGAAGTCAATAGAAGGGGCCGGTCATATGCCGCAGGAGGACTGGTAACTATTTTGAGTAGCGCACTATATTCAGTTGATTTCTGGCCTGCTCCTGCATTTTATTGTACATGTGTGCTACTCAGTTCTGAAAATCAGAATAGCCAGGCGCTTGCTTGACACTATTGTACTGACGCTAGATAACATCTAGTCTAATTAGGCGATATATACAGCATATGGTTCTGCTGATCCTTGACACATCTTTCATGTTTATGCAGGCCAGAGAAGGTGGTGAGTGCCTTGACAAACTTCCTGTTTTAGTCTACAAAAGCCGTCGTACAGTGTATTCGTAAATAAGATTTGGTTTCACTTAGGTGTTGTTACGTTCGACTATAAATGTACAGTGTGTAAATGAAATGATTCAGGACAAGTTGTATGTGATATACGATGCCTGGTTCAGACATTGACATCATGAGTAATGCATGTACAGACGACTTGATCTTCATGTATATATCCAGTTTTGTAGTTATTTACCCGACTGGACAGTGACGTCGTTTCTTTCACGTGTGCCAATGGTGCCATGGAGGACGGCGCTGCGCATGCGGCTCTTCTCCCGCTGTATCATTGCCCGGAAGCTGGTACCGGTGCCGCTCTCCGTGACGGAGGTGGCGAGGCTTCCCCGGAGTCTCCCGGACGCGCTGGCATCGGTTAGCCGGAGGACGCGCGCGACGTAGTACGTTTCAGTCAAGCTATGTAGCCTCGGATTCGGAGGGCAGGCACCAGCTTTCAGGTGAACCGAACGTGGTGCGGCGTTGGGACCGTATACCAAGCTGCTGAGATCAGTGATCAAGCGGGCACCTGGCGAGCAGGCTGCAGCTAGCCTCTGCTGTTTCCGTCATGGACCCATCTACTCTATCTTGCAGTTGCAGGCTTGAGGCGCTTCTCTCTGGAGCCAGCTACCATCTAGCAGCACATGGGCGTACGTGAAGCCATGCCCATGAACAGATTGATAGGACTCGTGTTTCAGAGAAAACAGATCTGTGTGGAGGAGATCCTGAAAGACCCAGACAGGACGCTTGTGTGGCCACCCGCCGTCTCCCTGTACCCGCATTGTTCCATCGATGTAGCCATCCCCTCGTCACATGCATGACCTCTGGACGCACACGCATTCATTCAGAACATGGCCGTACCCCATACGGAATGCGATGCTTCACGTAGTATCGGCCATGCATGGATGGACCACCGGCCGGAGTTGCCATCGTGCCGTGGTGTCGATCATGATAATGATCCTATCACAGTCACAGCATCACGCATTGTCGAACACACACCATATAGCTCTGAGTATCAAAATTAACATTGTACCGTTTTTTGCAGCGTGCTTGTACGGTTGTACCAGCCGTGCACCCGGCAGTATAAAAATATATGTGCGTGACACGCGACGACACGAGCAACGTGGCAACGGCAAGGCTAGCAACTCAGAGCTACCGTACCGCAAGAATGGCTCGCCGCGGCGGCACCGCATTCCTCCTCGCGCTCCTCCTCGCCGCGGCGGTCCCCTCGTCCGCCGGCGCTGAAGCGTTCCAGACCACCCGCGGCGCGCCACGCAGGGTGCTGTGGACCAAGGACCTCCCGGCCGACCAGTTCTGCCCGTGGGACGCCGTCAAGTTCGGCTGGTGCGCCGCCGTGCTCGGCCTCGTGGAAGAGAACGCCGGCGCGCAGCTCGGGAGCAAGTGCTGCGAGCTCGTCACCGGGCTCGCCTCGGTGGAGGCGGCCGCGTGTCTCTGCGTCGCCGCCAAAGAGAGCGTGCTCGGCGTCGCCTCCGCGGAGTGGTCCGTCGGCGTCCAGCTCCTCGCCAGCGCCTGCAAGAAGGAGCTCCCCGACGGCTTCAAGTGCGTCTGATCTGATTGACTCATTGTTTGGAGCAACGCCCATGCAGCGGCTATCCGTCTGTCCGTCCAAGTGTTTTTTTCTAGAAGAAAATATTGCTTTCTTTGACTTGTGAACATTGCATGTTTCCCTTTTTTGCTTTCTTGAAGTGTATGCAATTGCATTACTTGTACATGCACCAATGTCAATTTGACTGTTTTTCTTTGCACAAAGAAGAGACAATCGCTCACTGACATCTGTAAGACTGTAACTACCATGGCGTAGACCATCCAGTGCATCCCACGATTTCGTTGAGAAAATGAGCACACATTTAATGTGATCCAAAAATTACAGAGGAAACAAGATATAATTTGCGTATGACTTGTATCCTAACACAAGGTCATCATGAAAAAGGAACATATGCATTCAGTCTATATAGAGTAACTAGTTCAAATCACACCTATGACACCGTCTTAGATCTTGAGAATCACCCTAAACTTAGTAGCAACATCAACATAACACCATATGTAACGTGTGAAACCTCCAAATTTGGAGATAAACCACGAGCAAAATCTTTATAATATTATCAAATGTGGTGTGGGGTACAACAAGTTCGAAGCTGCACTCTCATACAACAAGTTCCACTATAGACTATAGGTAGATATTAGAGAGAGGACAAATGGCTCTTGAGCTACAGGGAGCTCGTTTTTATTAAAAAAACGAAAATAACATTTTAAAATTTTAAAAAATCAAGAAATGAATTCCAGATGTAGTGATATGAATCTACAAGTGTGCAAAATTTTAAATCGAAATTCGTTGTATTGGTGGCTGGGAAAAATAGAAAAATAGGTGGATATGGGTACACAGTTTCAAAAACTTGAAAACTTTCCCGATTTGTCTTTTTTGTGCAGCCCAAAATAACAAAATTTGAATTAAAATTTTGCACGCTTGTAAATCTCGACACTATCTACATCCGGGAATTTTTATCGATTTTTTGAAACGCAGAAGTGCTGATTTCGATTTTTTCCAAAAACGAGTTGCATGTAGCTCGGGAGCCACTTGCAGTGTCCGCTATAGGCAGCACTTTATACTTTTTTTTTTACCGAAATAGCATGTGCTATGCCTTTTCCCCAAGAAGAGGGAACATACAATGTTCCTGACTTGTGGGTGACTGCGATAGGAAAATGAAGGAATAAGCGGTTATGACATGTGTGCCTGCATTAATAAGTGAGAGTAGCATTTGAACCCCGCGGGATAGTCTTCTTCATGATTCCCTATGTCTAGGGTCGAAATTTGCCAGGATTGGGGGTACATGGTACCAATTTCATGGATTAGAAGTTCAATTTTCGAGATTCCACGCTATGAGTTAAGGGTTCAAAGTAGCCTTAACTCTGTGAATATTCTTTTTTTTCGATTGAAGGAGCTTCTCGTTCCAGATTTCATTTCATGATATGAAACCCATAATTAGAGAGCTTCCACTCTATGATTATTCTAAATAAACATATTACTCCCTCTTGTCCAGAATGAGTGTCAGTGACTGTACAAATTTTGTACTACCATAGTACTTTTTTTGCGTCACTTAAAGTGAACCGGAGGGAGTATTAATTATAGAAACATACTCGCTCTGATTCTAAAAGATTATCGTGAGTTGAGCGTTTGAAACATACGTACATAGTTATATAGTTCTCTGCGGCACTTAACTGGAGGGAGTAGTATTACTTCCCATTATTTTTAGTATTACATCTCATTATACAACACAAATAAGTCCTTTCTGTCTTAATTAACTCCTGAACGAAACATGAATCTTCCGGTAAATTGTCTGAAATTCGTTTAAATCGCGCTTGCTCTTTGTCACCACGTTGTACTTGGCCATGGCGGCCGCCGGCCGGCCTCTCGGCCGCCTCGGAAGAGGGAGGGCAAAAGAGGAAGGCGACCGAACCCTTCCGATCCGGCCTTAAACCCTTCTCTACCGCCTCGAGATTCGTGCAGGTACACGTGTCTTGCATGCCTGCCCAGCGACAGAGTTACTTGTTACCTTAACCTTTCTGTGGCACACGATGCAAAAGTTGGAGTGATCGGTCCGTTCCATTGTTCGATTCGGATTTCTATTCCGGCTTCCGATTGGAGAGCGAGTTTCATGATCAATCCATGCATAAAAGGGGCACCAGGCTTCTCCACGCCAAACGCGAAAGCACGAGCCAACAGCGCGCACCGCAAGCAGCGCGTCTCCATGGCGACCGTGGCACATGTCGTCCTCTGCGTCATCTTGTCGCTCCTGCTCATCGGCTCTTGCGAGGCGAGGCCGCTCCGGCAACCCACGGCGACGTCGAAACAGGGGACGGTGGACGGCATCACGACAATCTACAACTTCGGAGACTCCATATCAGACACTGGGAACTTCGTCCGCGAAGGCGCCGTCGGCATGATGAGTCACACCGGCGAGCTCCCGTACGGCACCGCCATCGATGACGGCGCAACCGGAAGGTGCTCCGACGGGTACCTCATGATAGACAATCTCGCCAAGGATCTCGGACTGCCGCTGCTCAAGCCTTACCTCGACAAAGGCGCTGATTTCACACATGGCGTCAACTTCGCCGTCACTGGTGCCACCGCCCTCGACACGGCGGCCCTGGCAAAGAGAGGGATCACCGTCGTCCACACCAACAGCTCCCTCGCTGTCCAGCTCAAATGGTTCAAGGAGTTCATGGCCGCCACCACCAACTCACCTCAGGAGATCCGCGAGAAGCTGGGCGATTCGCTGGTGATGGTGGGAGAGATCGGTGGGAACGGCTACAACTACGCCTTCGTCGCGAACAAGCCGGTAGCCGGAGCCGAGCGTGGCATCTACAGCACTATCCGCACGACAATCGGCGCGATCGAGGCGATGACCCTCGTCCCGGAGGTTGTTCAGTCGATACTAAGCACGGCCAAGGAGGTGCTCGAGATGGGCGCAACACGGATGGTGATCCCGGGCAACTTCCCGATCGGGTGCGTGCCGAGCTACCTGAGCGCGGTGAACGAGAAGGACCCGGCAGCGTACTACGGCAGCGGCTGCCTCATCGGCCTCAACCTCTTCGCGGAGATGCACAATATGATGCTGCAGCAGGGTATCCGGGAGCTGCGCGAGTCGTACCCGAGCGCGACGATCGCCTACGCCGACTACTTCTCCGCATACGTGCGGTTGCTCAGGGACGCGCCCAAGATGGGCTTCGACGGGGCGGCGGTGACCAAGGCCTGCTGCGGCGCGGGCGGCGGCGCGTACAACGTCGACGTGGACAGGATGTGCGGCGCACCGGGGACGACGGTGTGCGCGAGGCCGGATGAGTACATAAGCTGGGACGGTGTCCACCTCACACAGCACGCGTACAGAGTCATGAGCGAGCTGCTCTACCACAGAGGTCTTGCGTCTCCTGCGCCAGTCAACTTCCCTCCTGTATAGGGGGCACAGGCAGCGGCCCGCGACTATTTCTTCGTCGACTATCTGTTTTATTTTCTTAGTGATGTACGGGTGGTGTACTAGTACAATTTGTTTCTAATTTACAGTAGTAAGGAAAGGCGCGCCTTGCCGCGCCGTTTATGTGTTTACCACTAACAAAGTAACCTTTTGTTCTATCGAATGTTAGCCATTGGCAAGCTAATCATGGGCTTTAGGCTTTTCTACTGGCTAGCACGTATACTCCGATTGTAAGATCGTTTTTAATTATAAAAGTGTGATTTTCTGAAAACAGTATGAGTTAGCCTTATGAATACGGCATATTTATGTAAAAGAAAGGAGAACATGGCAAATTTATCTTAAAAAAAGAAGCATGGCACATTGAAATAATCAAGTTTAGTCACATCGGAACCAGATAAACTGATATATAGCCTATCAATGAGGTAAGTGTTGGCTCCATCACACATGGGTGCACTTGGTTCCAAGGCCACAAAACCATATGTAAGGTAGCATTTATGATATATAATTTATATCAAACATAGGAAACCATTTTCATGTATCCCTTTAGTTGTTAGATAGTTAAATGGAACCATCAAAGTCACCAGTCAAAAAGGTGATCTCTCCCAAACATGTAATACATGAGTATTAGATAGCAAAGAACATCCAAAATATTTACCGTAATCCAAAATATTGTTAATAGCTGGTACCAAGTAGTATTGGACTTATAAACGCGTGACTTGACAAATTTCACCCAAAACTGATTTGTTGATCACATATAAAGGTCTGAGAAAACTAAATTGGAATAAGGAAAACCAACAAATAGATGAAATATATACACAGAAAATAGATTCTTCGGCCGTGGCTTTTCCTATGTCCCTCGAGTTGTCCTGCATTGAACGCGACAAGCTCCCAGAACAAGCAACATGTCGACCCAAGAGCTGGTACGGAAAGTCGAAACAAATGGCTTTCATTGGATGACATGCTAAACGGGAGATCCTCAACAAGCAAAGCTGACACCGCTAAGGGAGCTCACTAGTTTGAAAAGATGACACCGCTAAGGGAACATGTAACAGTAACCAAGGCTGAATTCATTTTCTCCCTGAAAAGTTACACATGCAACATTCTTTCATGCATCATGCAATACTACTCTGTTCAGACTGTAAAACTGAAAACAATTATATTGTCATTTTTACGATTTTTTATGATTTGGGTGTAGTTTTACAATACAAATATTAACAGTTGTCTGAATCATAATGGTGGTACCGAACCTAGATTAGCTCGATATATGTATCAACAAGCGACGGCGGACGTGGAACATGGGCAGATGCTTGTGGACGAAGAAGATCGAGGGCGGCGGTGGAGAAACGACGGAGGAGTTCAAGGCAGAGCCCGGCTGGGGATGGTCGGCGCTGATTAGTAGCGAAGTCGCCCTCAATCGGAGGCAATGGCAGGTATTTTGGGAGAAAGGAGAAAATTACCACTCCCAGCTGATGCGCCTGCGGGTGGAGGCGTCTTGCGGGAGACGGACGGGCATGTAGAGTCGACGTTGATGGGTAAGAGGCAAAGCAGGTGAGGTGCGCTATGTGTAGGGAAAGAGAAGGCGGTGGCGGATGAGGACAGAGAGGCGGTTGTGAGAAGAAGCGGTGGAGAGTTTTACACATACGTGACATCGCTCGATTGGATCCGCCGGACGAGTTACTAGTGCCTAGAATTTGTTGGGAGCATAGAGGTTTGAAACGTGCCATCAAGCACCCGCAGACACACGGCTCCTGCGAGCCCACACCTCGCCGTGGCAGACAGTCGAGGCCTCAGAGTGCTGCAGCGGTGGACGCACCACATGCTTGGAAATCCAGCAAGTGTAGGGATGAGAAGGGATACAGCAAGCGAAAACCTCTTTTAGAGCCCGAGCTCGTTTTTTTAAAAATTCGAAATCGATATTTTGAAGTTTCCAAAAATCATGAAAAAAATTCCCGATGTAGATATTGTTGAGATCGATCTACAATCGTGTAAAATTGCAGCTCCAAATTCGTTGTATTTTGGGTTGTACAAAAAATCCTCTCTCGCAAGCGAAAACAAACCTTTGGACATCCGTCTTTCTCTGGTTAAAAACTTAAAACCAACAGAAAAACAAATGCGTTGGCGCATGCACTTGCTCACTCAAGAATGGTGTGTCTTGCTTTCCCATAACCATATTCAAACTCATGCCGACAACCAAACAAACATCTTGCATGGCTCTCTGTATAAACAACAGCTTGAGCACGCGTCACCACAGCCTAGTTTGCTAGTAGAGCGTAGTTCCCAAAATGCTGCATGCGACCAGACACGGCCGGCCGAGATGTTAGGTGGTATGTCGTGGCACCTCTCGATCGAACGGAATATTCACGAGCTGGCTAGGGAAGCGACGCCGTGCATCCCATCGAGCTTTATGCATGATACGTCCCCGTCCCATGAGCATGCATTTCGTCTGCCGGTCTCGTGGGTCGGTCGGTACGAGCCTAGCTTTACACGTGTGACGTGTGACTAGACCGTCTGATGGAACATTCAGCCGAGCCAGATCGGTGAGAAAGTTTTACTTCAGGATCGATCCAAGAAGACCCGCTGGCTTACTTCATATGCAAATGCAATGCAGCGTAGGCGAGCAAGGCATGTTGAGATGGAGCTACGTACACCCAGCAGATGCATGCTCAGATGGAGAGCCCGGGTTTTCTACCGGCAGATAAGCCTCTTGATATGCGCCTTAAAAGCTAGAGTTATTTTTGCTGAATGCATTTCTGAAGGTAAATACTCCTACTAGACTTCACATTATTCTGCACCATCCAGCAACATATGCATTTAATTTAAATCTGATTCCAAATTTTGAAAGCTCCATCGATTTTGAACCCGCGTCCAATTTATTATCTGTTTGAACATTGAGTTCCTAGTGATGACAGCTTCAAAATAAGAGCGAGCTTTAATATGTTTTGATATAATTTAAATTTCAAAGTTTAAAACTTAGTGTAACTTGATAGAACTTAACGTACATATTCCAAACATTATTTATATTTTATTTGTGACTGTCCAAACTCAAAACTATATTGGATATGAATATGTGAATCAATTTTTAGTGACTTTTGTTTATAAATGTCAACCATTGTCCAATTGCTCGTATGCTTCTATTATAATTGTGGAATTGGTTATGAATAGGGATAGCCACATGTTGCGTCACTTTTCCAGAAACATGAAGCAAAGAAGATTGCGTCTTCTGCCCTTCTTCATCACCGTTGGCGGTAGATGATGAGCAAACCGAACACGATGGGATATTGGTGACGGTCCGCCCTCCAAGTTTTTTTGGAGTGTGTCCACCCTCCAATTTTTCCTGCGCCCGCCATTAGTCGCCGCAGCCACCCGATTGAGACACAATATCGAGGGTTTTGGACACAATATCGGCGTCATGAGTGGAGTTTGGAGATGCTTTGACTTAACTAGTACACAAGCCCAAATCCAAAAAAAAAGGACAATGGATAAATCTTATGTGGTCTTGTTTTCAGTAGCCATATTCAAAGTACTCATCTCATGCCGACAGCCGAACAGCTAATATCTTGCGTGGCTCTCTGTATAAACAACAGCTGGATCGCGCGGTGACACCACGTCCTATTTTGCTAGAGCCTAGTTGACCAGACACGGCGGCTACCGCTATGGTACGAGCCCGATCGCCAGGGAAGCCACGGCGTACGTCGCATCGCGGTTTGTCTCATGGATGAAACCAGGATACGTCGCCGTTGCATGAGCATGCAAAAATGCATTTTTTTTCTTTGACTTTCACGTATGGAACATGCTTTTGTGGATAGGTACAGGCTTTATGGTAAGTTCTGTCCACAGTCTGTTGCCGTGCAGTGTACGTCAGCCTCTAGATTACACATTATTCTGCACCACCCACCAACATATGAAGTTGAATCCGATTCCAAATTTTAAAAGCTCCGTTGCTTTTGATCCCCCGTCCAATTTATGATCTGTTTGAAGTTTGATCGTTTAGTTCCTAGTCATGAGAGAGCTTCAAAATAAGAGCAACATTAAATATGTATTGATATAATTTACATTTCAAAGTTTAAAACTTAGTGTAATTCGATATAACTTAACAAAACCATGGAAATTAGTATAGTGCAATGTAAGATTTGCTTGGTGTCCATTTGCAGAGTATATTTTCCTCGTATGTTCATCATGCTTTTATGTGTTACATACATATTCCAAAAAATATTTGTGTTTTATTGCAACCTTTGTTTTGCGTGCATATAAGGCGTTTCACATCATTTCTATTGTTCATTGTGTTCCAGTCTTTGCAAAATATGACTCCTTGTGTGTTTCCTCATTCTTCATAGACCTTAAACAGTATTAACGATTGGAAAACAAAACAATCAAATACAGTGTAATGAGGTTAATTTCACTTCTTCTGCCTCAAAGAAACTATTTGAAATACAACACAAAAACATCTTCCGCCCCAAAGAAACACTGACATATAATCTAACACTGGATAGTTGGGAGAAACTTAACACATTGCCGAGAAATAAACTGTCAACGGACCGTTTAACGCCGACAGTTTATGTGTTAGAATACTTGCAGACGGAAAGAGTGTCGGCATATTTGTGTATTACCAACAGATGTGTGTCGCCCGTGTAGTGTCGTGGTGTAGTGGAAGCCTACTTAGCGCTCTCCTGAGATATCAAACCATTTATTGTTTAATAAGTGCTATAGCAAACCATTGAGTGTTTGAATTCTAGATCAAACACTTCGGTGAGAAGGGGATACAAGAGAAGAATTGACATGATATGAGGGTTCTTTTATGAACAAAGAACACAATCTGCCAACGAAAATTATAGTTCCTCATGTTTGATGTTGGATAAGAGACAATATGAATTATATAGGAAAATTATATGGTTTTGTATATGTTTAGATAGTGTCAAAAGTAAATTGAATGGCGTTTCGACTTGCTTTTGCACAAAAATTAAGCGTATGTTATTTCACTCAAGCTTATTTGTTTTGGTAAGTTTTTGTTAAGATCCACTTATTCAGAATAATTTCCTATGTTTGTCGTGTTTTGGAGGGCCTCATATTTTCCATTGTTTATGGGTGCGCTTCAAGCTTGTTTGAGGTGAATGCAAACTATATTTGTTTAAATAGTGTGTCATAATGTTTCGTTATGTTCTTGTACACTTTTAGTCTACTTCATTCCGCATGAACAAAAATAACCTGTATTAGGGCAATAATGTGTGTAATAAAATAATGATCGACAGCTACAACTACAACAATACAATGATCGATCTACAATTACAACAACAGTACGTAATGTGCGATATTCAGCACATTGAACAAAAAGATATTGTGAATACTCAATATGTACTAAGATAGGGATTAAAAATAGTGATCAAATATTTCAGTGACACGTCACACACAAAAGTATCATAAAAAATATTTAGTATTTGGAGTTTACATTGAAACATTTTCGTTCTAACATACATACAAATTAACTTATGGTCTAATAAATAATTTAACTAAACATTCTGCTTGCCAGAGGAGATGTCTTCATCGGTAACACCGGTGACGCCTTCCCCCTTCTTGGAGCCTGAGGTGTCGTCATCATCGGCGGCGGATGGCTGGTCGCAGCCCGATGCCTCGGCGGTGTCGGTGGCGGACCATGCGGCCTTGCACTTTTTCGGTGTGTAAGCCCGACAACTTTGAGCTCCTTCTTGCACACATCGATGACCGCACCGAGTATTCGCGTAGAGTATCGATGGACTCCTCCACCAATATGTGCTCCTCCAGCTCCTCTTCTTGCCTACAATCGAGTTCTTCAAACTAATTGAGATCCAGCGACGAAGGCGAATCCGACGTCACCGAATGTAACATCGACCGCCGTTTCCGCGGAGGGGATGTACTCGGACGACGAGCCAGGCAGGTGGGAAGGGCAGGGGAGGAGGTGTGAGCGCCCTGATCCGGTGATTTCAGGGTAAGGATCCACGGGCCGGTGCTCGGCCATACTGTTGTGAGGAGTGCTCCTCCTCTGCCTCCGTCATTGCGAGGGCTAATGCGTCCGTACCCGTTGAGGTGTCCGCCGCTTTTGGTGCGCTTGCCACCTTCGGCTCACCACCGAGTATCACATCTTATTAGGGACAATGAATTTGTAGCGGGGCATAGTGTGAATTAGCGGCACATGATGACACTAGTTATATTTATAGAAGCGGGCAAGGAGGTGGAAAGACGGTGAAACGGCGGGAAAAGAGGACCGAAAGATATAAAGTTAAGCAAATGTTTTGTAATAATACTTGTATTTTGCGAAGGCATGCATGGAGAAAACACATGTTGAATAAAATTACCATTTATAAAGTTTTCTACCATCGAACATTTGAGCAAAAGTATGTGATGTCAACAATCTTCAAAGGCGGGTACGGTATACAAAACCATGTGCCATATATCGCATATATTTGCTAGTGACAAATCGTGTGACTCGCTGACGGTTTTTAATTTGTACCGTAAGGGACAGATCACCAACCTATATGTGTCGTTCCATCCGTGAGCAATTGGGGCTTCCGTTGTTACTACTCCCTCCGTTCCAAATTACTTGACTTCCATATATCCACATATGGATGTATATACACAC
Organism: Poa pratensis; assembly: GCA_947311845.1. Taxonomy (NCBI): domain Eukaryota; kingdom Viridiplantae; phylum Streptophyta; class Magnoliopsida; order Poales; family Poaceae; genus Poa; species Poa pratensis. The sequence goes on along the minus strand of CAMZMU010000051.1, from coordinate 55,580,640 downwards.
TAAAAGATGTCTACATACATCCGTATGTAGACAAATGAAAGTCATGTAACGGAGGGAGTAGTTGTGTAGTAGTGCTTCGTATACTATTTTGGGACTTGAATGTACTTAAGTACTCATTTTGGACAAATTATGTGTTGAATGCTAGGATAGAACGCTACGCACGCGATTGGCGCGGCCCGCGAAACTACCGCCGGCCGGCCAGTCCCGTGGAGGCGCTGAGACGGTGGAGGGTGACAGTACAGTGCTGGCCGCCTTGGCGCGGGTGGAAGCCCCCAAAATAGGCAGGGCGCCTGTCGGCGTCCGCCCCCCTGAGCGTGATTGTAGCGGTAGCGCGACGATGCCCTAGTTGCTTTCTTGCTTGTTAGGTGTACGCGTGTGCAATCGGTACGTACTGTGTCTTCGTCTTCCCCAATGGCTGGGTGCCTGGGTTCAGTACTCTAGTTCAGTTTATAAACCTGCACTTTCAGCAGCAATATACCAGCAGATACCTCGGTGAAATTAAGCCGTGAAATGGAAGCTTATGGGTTTTTTACGGTGGAACTTAGGATTTATGAACAGTGAATCGATATTCATCACCGTGATACCATTTTTATGCGCATACTTACTTGTTTACATGTAGAGCTGGCCACAGGAACATCAATGAAAAAGTGCTAGTTAAAATGCAAGAAACCAGCGAAAAAATGTATGAAGAATTGATATTATAGCTGTTCAGAATATATATTACCATGCAATCCAGTTTTTATTTTTCGTACATGGCCTTTATATACACAATGCAAATTTTTGATTTTTCATTAGTGTAATATAGGACTTTGTATCATATAAAGAATGCAAAATTTTGATTTTACATATCACAAGTCTATTTTATTGGTTTACATTGATTTTTGTTTCCTATATCGCTCAAGTATCATATTATCATGGTTGGAAGACAAAGGTTCTCCCGACAAAAAAAAGGACAAAGGTGCTGCTATATTCTCTCAAGTACAAGACAAAGATTGGTGTTACACTGTTAGCTTGTGTTGCGCTAGTACGAAAGCAGGTCTAGATATTGTGTTACAAGAAGACGGTAGGCATGGCTACACAGAACAGGTTAGGCAGATATACTAGTGCACAAATTCCAAGATCCTGATTAGCCTGGACGGTCTAGATAACGCGATACGCACGCGTTCACGTAGGAAATCTGCTCTCTAGCGTGGGCGCGAAATATCGCATACCCCTCTCTCGCGCGCCTATAAAGCCAAGCGCGGAGTAAGCGAAGAGAGACACAGGCACAGCACACGTACCACGCACTCAAGTAAACGTAGTAAGCTCGCAGCAATGGAATCCACGAAGCTCTCTGTGGTGCTTCTTCTCGCCATGCTCGCGCTCTCCTGCTCCCCTGTGGCGCTCTCCCAGGACCTCGGACCCCTCGCTCCCGTCATCGGCGCCGGCGCTCCCGTCCTCGGCTCCGTCGCTCCAGTCGTCGGATCCGTCGCCCCCGTGGTCGGCGGCGGCCTCGCTCCGGTCATTGGCCAAGCCGCTCCACAAGTCGGCCAACTCGCTCCTGTCGTCGGCCAAGTCGCTCCTGTCATCGGCGGAGGAATTCCGGGCATCGGCGCCGCCTCTCCGGTCCTCGCAGCCATGTCTACCGATCCCGGCACCCTCGCTCCGGTTGTCGGAGGCGTCGCTCCCGTCGTTGGCGGAGCCGCTCCTGTCATCGGAGGAGTTGCTCCCGTCGTTGGCGGAGGCGTCCCGGGCATCGGCGGCGCCTCTCCGGTCCTCGCAGCCAAGCCTACCGACCTCGGCACCCTCGCTCCGGTCGTCGGTGGTGTCGCTCCTGTCGTCGGATCGACAGCTCCCGTCGTTGGAAGCGTTTCTCCTGTCACCGGCAGCGGCATCCCCGGTATTGGCGCCGCCTCTCCGGTCCTCGGGGCCATGCCTACCAGCGTCGTTGGCGGCGTTGCTCCGGACCTCGGCAGGAAGACCCTCCACGGCGGACGCAAGGTTGCCGGGAATAATTAAGCAACATGTTGGAAATGAATGTCGTTACGTCGATGAATCTACTTGCTCTCCGTGTTATTCGTTTAGAGTACGTTTATGTATTAGCGAGTGTGTAAGACTGTAAGTCTCAGTAACTAAGTTTCAGTCAATAAAAATGTTCGCGCTGATAATAGCTTATTCACATCGTGCAAATAGAAATGTAGATTTCAGAAAATGTGAAGTGTAGCACATGTCTCAACGTTGCCTTGGGCCTGAATCGAGACTTACGTAATTCTCCGTCAATAACCGTATTCATGAGAACCAATTATGGTTAGTAGGGTGTTTGTATCACCAGCCCACCAGAGTTTAACCCTAGTTTTGATGCTGATGTTTCTCATTTAGATGAAATTGTCTTTAGTGGTAGGCGACGTTCCCGTCGACAGCGAGACGTCCGTGATGGCTTCGTCTTAACACCCGAACCGCCGGCTCAGTCTATTGAAGGTGCACATAGGGTAGGATGTGCGTGTGTGCTATCATAGGACTGAGTGTATGCGTATGTAAATGACCGTCTGCGTCTGTGGAAAAAAAAGTATTCATCATTACCTGCAATCGGTTTTATCTTTATCATGTAAAGATTTGTTTTTCTATAAAGAAAATGTATTAATAAACTGAAGATATTAATTAATCCCATTTTCTTTAACAACGTAATGTTAAAATATGGCAAGACATTAAATATGCACACAACTAAAAGATAAAGGAAGAAAAAAGGGAAAAGGGAAAGAAAAAAGAGTATTTTTTAGAATTGTGGAAAAAAAAGAGTATTTGGTAACGTTAGCAGCAGCAGTAAAGAAAACACCACCATATACAACACCCGGATTGAAAAACGGTACTCAAATAGCGATCCCTCCAGAAAGGTAACTGTGCACAACCCCTATCGTCGTCCAATATTTTTTGCATGAAATTTTCGGTACCATATATATGAGGATATTCATGATGGTAGCTTTTTTTCGTGTAGAGTGCCCTTTTTTTGGGCCCAAGAGTCTCTCTAGGCTGCTGCCCGACGTTACACGCTAAATAAAAAGCAAAAAGGCCGAAATCTACCAGCCCAGCCCCAAAGCATTGGCTCTTCGTCCTTTCTTGTTGTGTCGCTCTCCATTTTTTTACCTACGCTGCGCTGTGACGTCGCTCCCCTTTTTTTTTTGATCGAACTCCCGTTTTGATTCTTCCCGTGCTGACAAACCGTGAGTCTGTTTTTTTCCAGCCGAGTATAGGTGATAACTAGCAATTTAAATTTAAGAAACAATTCAAATTGATGTATTATGTATACTGTGATACTCCTCAATTTTAATTTTTGCCTTGTTTTCGTAACATAACTAAATTATCTGAGACGATGTGACTACTTTGAATAGTTTGAAGTTCTGTTATTGCTATTTGTGGATCTTCATATTGGTTTTTTAGCTCGAACACATGATATGAAAATCCTAGCTCCGCCACTCCGCCAAATTCAATAAGGAAATTGTTAGAACTTCATCATTGTCACGTGCAAAGTTAGAACTCGAATTTTCACACAGGAATCGAGACTCGTTACTCAAAGAGCACCACCAATTACGAAGTCACACTGCAATCAGTTGCGGAGCTAGCTCATCGATAGAGCCTGGGCAAAGTCCAAGTGAATTTGCTTTGCTAGATTTTTGCCCCTACAGAACTTTGATTAACACTTCAAGTACCGTTAGTTTTTAAAGGGTAATCACCAGCTTAGCCCGGGCAGCCCGGGCCCTAGCTCCGCCCCTGACTGCAATGCTGCAATATGCAAGCTCATAGACACCACATGTGTTTTGGACGTGAACATCGTAATGCAAACGAAACAATATCCAAAGTAATGGACATGCATGTGTTGCCGCGCCACCAATATCGTGTTTTGCCCTTGTGTGTCTGGCGCGGCGACCGTGCGGAAGATTTAAACATTGTTACCTCACCTTTTTGTTCGTGACATAGCGAGCACTGAGGAGGAGAATCGCGGCGGTGAGGATATAACCGGAATTGGGGATTGACTGGTTAGATGTCTTCAGATTCATTTTTCCATGAGTCGAACAGTTGATTTGGTCTGGCCATCCGAAGTGTGCGACTGATAACCCCCAAGAGTAAGGGATCACTGTAGCACCTCTCAATGTGGAAGTAAGGTATCGATCCGCAGGAGCAAGAAGGAAAAGTTATCTATTCCCTACAACTAAAGTGTCACAAGTTTTAGTTGATTATGCACTAAACAAGTTTAAGGAACAAGGTGGTTGATTTAATGGATGGAAGTTTGATGTAACAAGGCAAGAATGTGGAAGTGTCCCAATCCTCTTCAATGCAAGAGGACAAGACAAAGGTTTTCTAGGATGCTTGGAAATAAGGCCTAGGGATCATACTTTCACTAGTGGACACTCCCAACAATTGAATACATAGATATTTCCTCTTCACTTTGCTACTCTGAACTATTCTCCCGTTGGATAGAAATACCAATCTACTGCGTAGGGCTACAAGAGCACACCTTAAAGTCTGAGTGAACAAACACCACAATATCATAGAACACCAAGACCATCGTGTAGGGCTACAAAAGCACACCTTAAAGTCTGTCTTCCACATCTAGGGAACCCCAAGGTCACTATGAGTGCCCCAAAATAGTACTAAACAAACACCACAATTTTATAGTGACATCCAACACAAAGAATAACTCATGGTAAGTATTTCTGTAACCTTTAGCCTAAGAGTCACACACGGTGCGCACACTGTCAACTTCACACCATGGGACAAAGGTGACTCCGGAAATTACATTAATAAAACCACTTGAGTAGCACAAACAATGAAGGAGAAACATCCATGAATTCAATTAGATTACAAAGCTCATGATCACATAAAGATCACATCATGGGAGAGAGAGATGAACCACATAGCTACCGGTAGAGCCCTCAGCCCCGATGAAGAACTACTCCCTCCTCATCATGGGAGGAGAACGGCGTAGATGTTGATGATGAACACGCCGGAGGGGGGTGGAGCCCTCCGGAGGCGATTCCGGCGGCGTTTCCCCCCTCCGATCTTCTCCGGCGGCAGCCTTCTGTCTCTCTGTTTCGTGGTTTTGTGTTTCTCCGCCGCCCTTTCGCGAAACGCCAGGGGACCTTTTTTATAGGCGTTTTTAGGTCAAGACGAGTCGGTGGAGAAAGATCGACGGCCACGGAGCTCCGAGGTGGAAACGAGCTGGGCCCACGCGGCCATGTACTTTAGGCCGCGTGGGACCCTCCCATTTCCAGCCTGTTGGGCTTCTGGTCTTCAATTTAAGCCCATTGCGTTCGTCTCGAAAATTCTGAACCGTGCTCTTTGACCTTGCCCTTTTTGGAGTCCCGAAGCTCCCGGAAAGTCTGAAACACTAAAAAAGACGTTTTCTGGAAAAACAGGGTTAATTCCAAATAAATGGGAAAACTATGAAATATTCCCAAAATCATTATAAAACATTGATATAACCCTTATATGATGCAAATATGATTGGAATATAAGCAATTAAAGTGCAAAGTTCATGTATGCATTTTACATGCATCAACATCCCCAAGCTTAATCCATGCTCGTCCTCGAGTATGAAGATGATAAAACTAACATGGACTTTGCAATTTAATACTTAACAATGAATATCAAAGATGATTACTATTGCTACATATAGTCAAATGATTCATTCTTCAAAGGAGTAGCAATATGCAAATAGTTTATGAAGTGATATCAAGTATTCAATGCAAGGATGTTCATGATAGTTCACAAAGTGTAACATAACAGATAGTAGTATGGACCACATGTATGCATAATGATAAGTATGGACATCCTACATTGGTCATAGAGTGATGATGAAAATCTGAATATGATAGGTGGACACTTTGGAAAGATGTATATATGAGTAGAGGTAAAGCATGCATAAGTTTCATCTAACTTCCAAACTTTCTCTACTTAAGTTAATGATTGCAATATGGTAATCTTGGTGTCAAGCTCTCATTGCCCCTATCATAGCATCTTGAATGATTAAGTTTAAAGTGAAAGCAAATATGAGTAGTGTGCTTGACAAAGTAAAGGTTGAATGTCTCATGCCCCTTGAATACAAGTACCTACACCATGTGTTACTCAACTTGGGAAACAAAGCAAGTTCAATTAAATATCATTGTAAGTAAAATAGTATCATCAAGAGCGTCAACTGGGGTACCTCTTGTCCCAGGATATGGAACAAGCCCATATCAAAATGACAAGACAAACAAACAAATGAACAATCTCAACACCCTTTTTATTTACCATTGGAATAGCTTTTTATTGTAAGGTGTATCACAGAGGTTCACCATAGCATGTAAGTAAATTTCCACCATGAATGATGCATGGCTTAGATTAGCGGCCCAGGCGTCTCTCTAACCATTTATACAAACTCATTTAAACTACTCATTTCCTCATTTATTTCACCATGAAGCATCCATAAACAAAAGTACATGATATCAACTAAATATAAATGAGTGCATGTTGAAAGCTTCCATGTGACAGCACATATGGGCTAACTCCAACCAAAACATTTATCAAGCCATAACATCATAATCTTAATCACAATGGGTCATGTTTTATTTATGCAATAAAAGTAAATGTGCATCAAGTTCGTGAGAGCTATATAACCAACTTTTCCATAACAATCAATAACATAACATTTTCATTCAGAGGTATAGATAACAAAATAACATGATAAACATACTCGGAATAGCATAAAGCCAATAGGTAGATATGGTGGACTCACTGGAATAACTTTGGTTGAAGGTGTTGGAAACAAGTTTTTACTTGTTGGAGTTTTTGGGCTAGCAAAAGGGAGAAAGTTGACCATCTAGATGCATGCATGAGTGTCCATAGAACTAACTAATCCATGTTAAACCAAGTAAAATAACAATCAGCACCAAAACATGAATAAGTGATAGCTCTACAAAAAGAATTTGCAAACTATTACTCATAAACAAGCTCATGAATCATGCAACTATATGTATCATTAAAAATCAAGTCAAACATCCCTTTTCCCAATCTTATAAAAGCATCCAACATATTTCAACCCATATTTCCAGTAGCTCTCTCATATATAATTGATAGTGTGGTGGTCTCTCAAGACTCAAACAAAAACAAAAAACGCTCCAAGTTTATGCGATAAAGTGTTTCGATCGAAAAACAGAAGTTGGACGTGTGCAAACCGAGAGTGTGTAGGTCCAGCGGGGTTGTCTTCACATCCCCAAGCTTATGGTCTTCACCATCCTTGGATAGCTCTTGGTGCATCTCCTCCAATCCCTGTGAAAAAACTTCAAAACACCGTTTCTCCCATTCTTTTCTGTGGGGTGCATTAATAGTGATAAACAAATAGGTTCCTTGCTGCATATAATCCTTGAACAAAAATTCATATGACATGTCCAGAAAGTGTATAATGTTGTATGCCTACTCATAAACTCAATTGGATCAAAAAGATTCAACTTAAAAGCTCAAAGCATGCATCAAACAAAATGGGACAGAATCTGTCCAGAAAAACAGCAGCAGCAAAACGTATTTTTCTACCCTACCAAACTTTCTCGAAAAATTCCAAAAAATTCATGCATACAGAGGATGAAAAGTTGCAACTACAGTTCAAATATGAGCTCATTCGGAGTTACAGAATAAGAATTAAAAATCATACCGTGCACTGACTCGTGCAGGAATAAAATCTCCGAACTCATAAGCAACTTTTCAAGACCAAAATGGGTAAAACTTGGCACTTTATTAAAAACTCCAGAAACTAACTAGACACAAAATCTCTTGTTACAGCAAGAGGACACAAAGAAAAATCACACACAAAAATAACCGGGTTGCCTCCCGCAAAGCGCTTTCTTTATAGCCATATAGCTAGGCTTGATAGTTTTAATGATGCTCCCATAGGAATAAGAGTTGAATATAAAAGAGCATCAAGAAGCAAATATCAAACACATTTAAGTCTAACCCACTTCCTATGCATTGGGATCTTGTAAGAAAATAAATCAATAAAGCACAAAGTGACTAGCATAGGAAGGCAAAGCAAGTGCAACTTCAAAATTTTCAACAAAAAGAGAGAGACTTAATATTTTGAGATATATGAAACCGTGTCTCCCTCTCTCATAAGGACCAGTAGGTTTTAAAGTACCCAACAAATAAAAGCAAATCAAGAGAAAGGCCAAAACCTTCATCATAAAGAGGATAAATTTAGTAACGTGAAGATTTCTATAACCATACTTTCCTCTCTCAAAATAATTTTCAGCGGCATCATGAATAAAATCAACAATATAGCTATCACATAAAGCATTATTATCATGATCCATAAGCATAACAGTACTATTACTCTCCACACAAGCATAATCAATTTCATTAGTAATAGTGGGAGTAAAATATCACATCCATCATTGTAATCATCATAAATTGGAGGCATAGAATAATCAAATGATTTTATCCTCAATAGTAGATGGACTGAAAATATCATATTCATCATTGTAAACATCATATATAGGAGGCATATCATAATCAACATAAACTATATCCTCAATAGTGGGTGGACTGAAAATATCATATTCATCATCATAAATGGGAGACATAGTATCATCAAACAAGTCAAAGAACCTCCCCAAGCTTAGATGATTGCAAGATATAAAATAAGTTAATGAGACCTCCCCAAGCTATGTCTAGTGCACACAAGAATAGAAACTTAAGCGCTACGCTCCCCGGCAACGGCGCCAGAAAAGTACTTGATAACCCCCAAGAGCAAGGGATCACTGTAGCACCTCTCAATGTGGAAGTAAGGTATCGATCCGCAGGAGCAAGAAGGAAAAGTTATCTATTCCCTACAACTAAAGTGTCACAAGTTTTAGTTGATTATGCACTAAACAAGTTTAAGGAACAAGGTGGTTGATTTAATGGATGGAAGTTTGATGTAACAAGGCAAGAATATGGAAGTGTCCCAATCCTCTTCAATGCAAGAGGACAAGACAAAGGTTTTCTAGGATGCTTGGAAATAAGGCCTAGGGATCATACTTTCACTAGTGGACACTCCCAATAATTGAATACATAGATATTTCCTCTTCACTTTGCTACTCTGAACTATTCTCCCGTTGGATAGAAATACCAATCTACTGCGTAGGGCTACAAGAGCACACCTTAAAGTCTGAGTGAACAAACACCACAATATCATAGAACACCAAGACCATCGTGTAGGGCTACAAAAGTACACCTTAAAGTCTGTCTTCCACATCTAGGGAACCCCAATGTCACTATGAGTGCCCCAAAATAGTACTAAACAAACACCACAATTTTATAGTGACATCCAACACAAAGAATAACTCATGGTAAGTATTTCTGTAACCTTTACCTAAGAGTCACACACGGTGCGCACACTGTCAACTTCACACCATGGGACAAGGGTGACTCCGGAAATTACATTAATAAAACCACTTGAGTAGCACAAACAATGAAGGAGAAACATCCATGAATTCAATTAGATTACAAAGCTCATGATCACATAAAGATCACATCATGGGAGAGAGAGATGAACCACATAGCTACCGGTAGAGCCCTCAGCCCCGATGAAGAACTACTCCCTCCTCATCATGGTGATGATGGTGGAGAAGATCTTGCTGTAGATGTTGATTATGAACACGCCGGGGGGTGGAGCCCTCCGGAGGCGATTTCGGCGGCGTTTCCCCCCTCCGATCTTCTACGGCGGCAGACTTCTGTCTCTCTGTTTCGTGGTTTTGTGTTTCTCCGCCGCCGCCTTTCGCGAAACGCCAGGGGACCTTTTTTATAGGCGTTTTTAGGTCAAGACTATGTCGGTGGAGCAAAGATCGACGGCCACGGAGCTCCGAGGTGGAAACGAGCTGGGCCCACGCGGCCATGTACTTTAGGCCGCGTGGGACCCTCCCATTTCCAGCTTGTTGGGCTTCTGGTCTTCAATTTAAGCCCATTGCCTTCGTCTCGAAAATTCTGAACCGTGCTCTTTGACCTTGCCCTTTTTGGAGTCCCGAAGCTCCCGGAAAGTCTGAAACACTAAAAAAGACGTTTTCTGGAAAAACAGGGTTAATTCCAAATAAATAGGAAAACTATGAAATATTCCCAAAATCATTATAAAACATTGATATAACCCTTATATGATGCAAATATGATTGGAATATAAGCAATTAAAGTGCAAAGTTCATGTATGCATTTTACATGCATCAGCGACCTAGGTCGTATATCATTTTCCTCCATTGTGTGTACACTAGAAGTGGAATTCTCTCAGTGCCAGTGAGGCAGCAACTAGCCCCAAGACCAAAGAAAATGTGTCCATCATTTTAATGCACTAGGCCAGGTGTTTCAACCTGAAAAAAAAGACTTGTTGAACCAGCACCCGGTCGACCAGCAGGCAGTGACGCGTGAAGAGGCAGGCCCACGACGTAGTGGCAGGCAAACGACAGGTTAGCTGAGAAGAGCCACCGGTAGGGCGGCTTACATTTTAGAGGAATGTGAACCATGCCCAATTAATGTGGAGATTGCAGGGGTCAGATATAGAGCATGATTGCATACTTTCCCGCATAGATTGGATCTATATATAAAAGGTGGAAAGGATCTCCCCCAATCCCGCGGGCCACGTTGCTGCCTTTTCTGGGCCGTCCGATCTGCGCGATCCGACGGCCAGGAAACGGCCACGCCAGCCCCAGCACGGCGCACTGTTCACGTCGAATTTCTACCAATCAGGAGGCGACACGTGGCCCGGTCACCACCCGGTCACGCCGGTTCCAGCCGGTAACCCGCCGTGCACGGTTTTTGGCGCAAACAATTACAGGAAACCCCTCCAGAAGGACCTGATTGCAAATTCAGAAAAACCGAGAGACTTTTCTGCAAAAGTATCCACGAAATCCTCCCTCCCTCTTCCTCTCTCTCCCGCGCCGCCGGGGATCGCCGCCGCCGCCGACGCGCTCCGCCGCCGCTACGCTCCTCCCCGGACGAATCGACGCCCACAGGACGCTCCGCCGCCGCGTCCTCTCCGTCCTCGCCAAGTTTGGCGTGCTGGGCCGCCGCACACGCGCCGGATTCGCCGCCGCCGCGCTCGGCGTCCGCCGCCGCGTTCAGCCGCCGCCGTCCACGCTCCGGCGACCTAGGCGCGGCGGCGCCGCCACGTACAGGTAGCCCGCGTCGAGGCGCATCCGCCGCGCTAAGCCGCGCGTCCCAGAACGCGCGGGTTCGTCGCCGGCGAGACGCGCGGGTTCGTCGCCGGCGTGCTCGCCGCCGCCGCGGCAGATTCCGGCCATTGGTGACGTCACCGTGGCATTGGGCTGAAGAGGTGGGCCGGTTCGTGGGCTGGGCCGCCTGCTGTACAGCTGGCTCGCCCCTTTTTTTTGTTCTTTTTTTCTGTTTTCCAAAACTTTTGTAACTTTTCAAATACAGCTCCAAATCAATTCAGACCAATTTCCAAAAAATTGTGAAAATAAAAAAAGCCATTTGAAATACTTTGGGACCTTTTCCAAATTATTTAAAATCTTAATTTTTTTAAATAATACATAAAGGCTCATTTGACATCTTTACGTCATTTTGTAAAATATAAATTTCATAATTTTCTTTCGAACTCAAATAAAATCCAGAAATACAATATCAGCAATAGCATTCAATATGACAAGCCCAATAAAATAATTTGGTACAAAACATCTTATTTAAATAGAGTTTGATAGATCATTTAAATACGATTACCCATTTATATCATGGGCTTTAAAATATCAAAATAAGAATGCCACAAATATAAATATCAATAAATAGCTGGTTTAAGCTTACTTTCCAAATAAATATAATTGAATCAAAAACCAAAATTTAAAACAGAACATGTTTCAAGTAATTTAAAACGCTTTACAGATATTGTTCTAGGATATTCAAACAATTTCCCAAAATTACAAAATGCTGCAAAATCAGTAACTTCAACTATATCCATCATGAACATACGAAGAATATATCACAACGATCAAAAAAACACATGCTGGTTATTTACGGCATACGATCAAATTTTAAATTTGGATATTTTAAACTTTTCAACATCTTCCAAATCTGATCATTTTACAAACGTAAAAAGAAATTGAATCTGAAAAGCCTCCCAATTTGAACAAATTTCGAAATCTGCACACTCTGGAAATTTGGACATTTTCCAAGTTTGAATTTTACCACAATAACGCGGCATACAAATTTGAATATTTCAAAATTTTACATGCCTTTCAAATCTAGACATTTTACAAACGTGAAAAGAATTCATATCTAAATAACTTTCCAATTTGAACCATTTTCAAACTCTAGACAATTTTAAAACGTACGCTCTTTTTGCATTCCAGCGATTCTCAAATTTGCACAGATTTTAAATGTCGATATTTTTAAATTCGAATTTTACCACACGAGTGCGGCGTGTCGCCGCGCCAAGATGTCTAGTGTAGATAATCTTAATACAAAACACACAATAAACACTACTCCCTCCGTTCCGTAAAGATGCCGTGCGCTATGTAGGAATTCATGCTAGCTCAGTATCGTTTTTATGACAATTATTTCGGACCGGAGGTTGTACTAATTAGCGGTAGCGGCACGGTTTGAAGCCGCTTGACAGCACACCTAGGATATAAAAGTACGTCAATGCACGGTGACACCAGACAGGGTTCAACTTCAACATAGCACTTCAGTTGAGAAAAAAAAAGGAGTGGTTGCTTCACTAACCCCAGAACTGAAGTCATATTCGCTTCATAAAGCCCATCACACTTCGAGAAGGCCACAAAGTACATGCATGTAGGCAGCAGTGCTATATCGTGTATAGATGGAAAATGAGGACAAACCATTTGCAATGGAGAGAATTCCTTTCTTGGCCCTCTCTTAAATTTGGATGCCTTTTTTGGCTCCGGACAAGTTTCGTGTCCCTTTTTGACCCAAAAAATTTAGATGACTTCCTTATTTGGCCCTCTAGTTCATTTTGGATGTTAAGATGACTCTTTTGCCCCTGCTGCTGAAAAACTAATCTCAGATTTGAAAAAATCAAAATTTTGACAAAATTTTGGATGTTGATATTTTGACAAAATTTTGGATGTTGATATTTTGACAAAATTTTGACAAAAATCGAAATGTTGACAAAATTTTGACAAACTATATATATGCTGAACTGTGTGTACGAATATGGCATCCGGTTATAGGGGAGGTTTTGTCAAAATTTCGATTTTTTCAAATCTGAGATTAGTTTTTCAGCAATAGGGGCAAAAGAGTCATCTTAACAGCCAAAATGAACTAGAGGGCCAAATAAGGAAGTCATCTAAATTTTTTGGGTCAAAAAGGGACACGAAACTTGTCCAGAGCCAAAAAAGGCATCCAAATTTAAGAGAGGGCCAAGAAAGGAATTCTCTCTTTGCAAAGCATACACACACTAGGCTAGCGGTGCGAGAGAGCTTTTCACCGAGTTGGGTGTCTACGTAGGCCAATTTCTAAAGCAACATGGTGGTGCTGGGCCGGCCAGGAGCGCGCTGGACTGGTCCAGGCGCGCGGCCAGCCAGGTGGTGGCCGGAATTGCCCCAGGCTAGCAGGCCGGCAGGTGGACCTTGCCAGGCCACTTCCCGGGCAGCGGCGGCGGTGCAGGTTTCGTCTCTGGTAGGTGCAGACTACAACTCTAGCTGGAACCCGCATCACCACCAACTCCGGAGTAGCTTGCTAGAGCCCGGTTGCCAAAACGATGCAAGCGATCGACGATGCCAGGTACGTGTACGTGGATCGGACGGGATCACGACTTCACGAGGCCCCCTCATCTCGTCTGATGATCAATGGTACCACGCACGCACGTCCCCGTCACATGAGCCTGCATGCATGCATGATTCCCTCCATCTGCTGCTGCTCTCGCGCGCCGGTCGGCATGACTAGACCACTTACCCGAGCTTGCTAGATCGATGAACAAGTGTCTATTATTTGCTTCAGGGCCGACCCCAGCGAGACCTGACCTCCTCAGCCGCTCACATGCAACGATGGTAGGCAGGGCTATGTTTTGGCCGCCCAAGGAGCAGGGTAGCCAAGTTCAGCCATTCAAATTTCATCTTATTGTAACTAGCCTTGTTTAATTTCTTTTTATTTAAACAGCGGTGGAACCTTCTGGGCGGTACGTGGTAGGAGTATGTACTATGAACTGCATACTGAAGAGAACGAGCCAGTGGCTCGGTGGTGAGGTGTGGCAGTGGCCAGCCCACCCACCCGAGTTCGATCCCAGGGATCAGCTCGTGGTGTCTCACCGGCGGTACTGTTCACTAGGAATAGTACACGCGTCACTGTTCATTATGAACAGTGTTCTAGCGCCTCTCACGCGTGTTCGTGTCACAACTGTTAGAACTCAAAACACGCGTGCTCCGTGTGTCTAGTTGTAGGTCTAGCTTGTGTACTAGGGGTGTGCGTGCGTTTGATGTGAGTGTGGTGTGAGTGTGTACATGAGTTCAGATACTACAACTGTACCCAGATCGTGAGGCATAAAAAAAAAACCTGCATACTGAAGAAAGAGTAACAGTAGCTTGATAACTGCACCTGAATGTACGAGTGTAAGATTGTGTTGATCGTATATTTGATTGATTCAATACTGCCGCAATACATTGTTTATATAGAAGCAAAACTAACCGACTTAGACTAGACCTACTTGGACTACAAGTCTAATAGAGTCCTACTCGTATAATACTCTAACACCCCCTCACAGTCGGATCGGTAGTGACGCGTACAGCTGGAGCGTCACGGATGGTCTGACTGGAGCACAATCCGAAGTCGCTGGAGAGGGAGCCGAGATGATAGCCCTTATGCCGATGTCGATGTAGCCGAGTTGTGGGCGCTGTAATTGTGGTCGATGTTGCCGTTGTTGGGGTAGACGAGATAGACTTTTGCTGGAGTTGATGTAGACGAGGTAGGCGGCACGCTTTGCCGAGCTTCCCAGACTCGGAAGCGCGTCGGGGACGATGGCACGCGCCGGTGTTGCCAGTACCGGACATGCGAAGACAGGGACCACCATGAACCTTGCGAGCCAGAGCCGGATGAAGAAGCAGAGGAGATCTCCGTGGTCGGCGGCGCGTAGCGCAGATTTTCCGCCGTTGTTGTCGGAGTAGACGAAAAGGTTGCAAAAAGTAAATTGAGCAAAAATAAAAATAGACTGCAACTCTGGCGGCTTGGTTGCGGTGGACGAAGACGGCGTGATGGTTGTTGAAGACGTTTATCGACGTAGATAGTTGTCGGCGATGTAGAGGAAGAAGATGCCGATGCGTTGTTGGTGTAGAACTTGTCGGCGATGATGACCACGAGCGTTGTTGGTGCAGCCCTTGTGTTGACGGCGAGGCGCGTACTTGGTCGATGTTGTCGAAGACGACCCGGCGTGGTGGCGACGTGCGGAGGTTGCAGCCGTCGAGTTGCCGGAGATGAGTCGACGACGTGTTGAAGTAGAGGCGCACGAGGACGACATGCGGCGGGCGACGCAATCCGATCTATGATCGGCGAAAGAAGAAGAAACGTCGGTCAAGAGACCGGCGACGAAAATTGCGACGATCTAATCTACTAATTGCGCTGCCGCAATACATTGTTTATATAGAAGCAAAACTAACCGACTTAGACTAGACCTACTTGGACTACAAGTCTAATAGAGTCCTACTCGTATAATACTCTAACAACGAGATCTCTGATTGGACTTGTGATTATTGAAGTATTCCCAGCAGTAACATAATTGAAAGTACTCCATGAATCAACTGAGGCACTTGGGATTGAGCTTCCACACCAGATCGTCCTCGCCGATTGCATCAGCCAGAGTAGAGATCGACATGATTGGGGTTTCGGACAGCTCCAAACATAACACTGAAGGGATACAGCTTTTCTTTCTGAAGCAAACATGAACTCCCAGCTGGCAAACCCTGCATGTAAGCAAGGCATCTCACATTCTCACCGATAGGGGCACTCCGCTGCAAAGAAACCACAAAAGTTTCAAGCGCTGTTTAATTTCACCTGTTGGATGTTTGTATTCACAGCTTGGCATTGCATCGACTCCAATTCCAGTGCCAATATCACAGGATACTAGCATTTGATACTTAATGTCAATACTTATGTTTGGATGTTTAGTTATTACAGATGAACTGACAAGCAGTATCAACATTCTACTGCGATCAGCAAAGTAAAGTAGTAACAACGAACTAGGATTGCAAATACATCTGGGATTCGAGAAACTGTATCAGCATGCAAGGACAACATATGATGAACCTTTCTTTTACACGAGAATTCTTGTTTACATTGCCTGTCATCTCATATTCTCACACCGGATGCCACAACACTGTCACACATCTATGAGCAGCCCATTGTCGTTCAGGAGACACGTACAGATAAACTAGGAAGAACCCAACAGTGCGGTCCAAGGGGTTTTGTCATCGGAGCCTCACAATGCATACATCCAATGGAGGCATTGGGATTGAACTTTCAAATCAGATCCTCCTAACTGAAGGTCCTCGATCGCATCAGCTAGGTGATCGAGATGATTGGACTATCGGACAGCTCCAAACGTAACACTGGAGAGATACAGCTTTTCCTTCTGAAGCAGACATGGACTCCCAGCTGGTGAACTCTGCATGTAAGCAACGTAACTAAGTAAGGCACCACGCAGGATCGGATCCGAAGGTGGATTTCATAAGCTATCCGTAACACTCGGTGTACACTGCAGCAAAACCAGCTGAAACTTTAAATTTTGGTTTAATTTCACTTAACCGTTTCTGCAGCATTGTTTTTGCTGCAAGTGCAGTTAAACTGATCACTGAACCCAGCCAGTGGCGAAGACGAAGACAGTACCGATTACACGCGAACACCACACATATCTAGCCCTAATTCTAGACCAAGCAAGGAAGGATCTAGGTAGTAGGGGATGATCGCGCTAGCTCTGCAATCATTCTCTCCGACGGAGGCAGACAAGCGCGAGTCACACGCCGCCGCGCCTATTTTGGCCGCATCGGCGTCGCGCCAAGGCGGCCAGCACTGGCCTCTCCCCACCGGCTCAGCGCCTCCACGTGACCGGCCGGCCGGTTGCTTCCGCGAGCCATTGCCACCGCACACCAATGTCGCGCGCGCAATAATACCCCATGCCAGTAGGCCACGGCCCCGGCTTCGCGCGCCTATAAAAGCACGCTGGATCGGAGACCTCCTGCCACAGAACACAGCACAGCAGCACGTAACGGAATTTACGTAGCGAGCTCGAAGCAATGGAGTCCACGAAGGTCTCGGCGCTGCTGCTTCTCGCCATGCTCGCGCTCTCCTCCACCCCGGTGGCGCTTGCCTGCGGCTCCGCCGGTGGCGGTGGCGGCGGCGGTACCGCGTGCGGGACCCCGTCCACCGGCACGCCCTCCACCGGCATCCCATCTGTCGGCGGCGTCGTCTCACCGGTCGTCGGCACAGTCGGCGGCATGGTCTCTCCCGTCGTCGGCGCCGTTCCTTCTGTCGGTGGCATGGTCGCTCCCGTCGTCGGCGCCGTCCCTTCCGTCGGAGGCATGGTCGCTCCCGTCATCGGCGCCGTCCCTTCCGTCGGAGGCATGGTCGCTCCCGTCGTCGGCGCCGTCCCTTCTGTCGGCGGCATGGTCACTCCCGTCGTCGGCGCAGTCGGCGGCATGGTCGCTCCAGTCGTCGGCACCGTCGGCGGCGTCATCAGCGGCGGGAGCCCTTCCCCGAAGCACAAGGGCGGACGCAAGGCATGCCCGCCTTCTCCCCCGACGCCCACGCCGTCTCCCCCGACCCCGGCACCTACTCCTCCGACGCCCACCCCGAGCCCCACGCCGCCGTCGTCCTCGGACACCTGCCCGATCGACGCCCTGAAGCTGGGCGTGTGCCTGGACATCCTCGGAAACGAGGTGCACATCGGCGACAGCAAGGTCAAGTGCTGCGCGCTCGTACAGGGCGTCGCCGGCCTGACCGCGGCGGCGTGCCTCTGCACCGCCATCAAGGTCAAGGTGCTGGACCTCTCCCTCTACGTGCCGCTCGCGCTCAAGCTGCTCGTCAACGACTGCGGCTGCGCCGTCCCGCCGGGTTACACCTGCGCCTAAGCCCTAAGCCATCCCACGTTTCCAACGCATCCATAGTTTGAAATTGTTATCAAGGTTGTTTGGTCGATGATGAAGCCACTTGCTTCCGGGTTGTTCATTTGGTACATTTATTTATTATTACCACCATTCGGTTTGATATTCATCCTGTAAGATCTGTATATCCAGATCATATGGAGCCTGCCATTGTACGTTGTGTAACTATCTCACCAACTATTTATCCAAATGTAATACCACTCTTGTTTGCACTACTCCTTTAAACAAGAACATGGTGTCGGTTTTCTTACTGATGTTCACACAATTATTTCAAAAGTTTGGACGAATGTGGTACAGAAACAGTCATGAATCTGAGGAAATGCATATTCGCAAGAGGATGTGCTTCTGAAAAATCTCACTGGCAAAATAGCGGCATCCTGTAGCATTTTGCAACTCATGAAAAATATCCCTAAAATTTTGTACTAGATTTGATATGCACACGAGTACTCTTACTTAATACGGAGTATAATAATAAGCTAGCATATGAGTTTCCAGGTGGCAGGTGTCGGTCACAAAGGTAGCATCCATATTCATATGTACAAAGTGAACTTCTACCAAGTAATCAAACTCTCATTCTGAGGCTACGCTATGTTCCTCCACCTGAAGCTCTGAAGATGCCTAACTTATCTTGCGCATCAAGAGCTAGCAGCAGCGGCGGACTCCAACAGGCTCAAGTACTCTGCTATAGCCTGTCCTTCGTTGCCGACATCAATGTCATAGTCATCCAGGGCATCCCCTGTCAGCTCGTGGGCGAGCTCATTCTCCATCACCACGTCCCTGGCTGGGCCTTGATGATGGCTTGCGCTTGCTTCTTCATCGCCCACATCTGCTTCATCGACCATGCCTTCATCATGGTTCAGGGCCTCGGCTTCGTTGTTCCCAGCTTCTCCATTGTCGTTCACGGCCTCAGCTTCGTTGTTCCCAGCTTCTACATTGTTGTTCGCAGCCTCTTCGCTGTTCCCGGCTTCTCCATTGTTGTTCACAGCTTCTTCATTGTTCACAAGCTGCTCCTGATCACCCTCGGCTATGTTTACTGGGACAAGTGGCGGAGGGTTAACCGCCCCTGGAGCAGTCACGGCAGCAGCGGCCGTGGCTCTTGATGATCCTGCACCCAAGCCTAGAAGGAAGAGAAGAAACAAGTGGAGTGTAAGCCCATTTCATTTGCGGCCACACAATATAAAAGAGCAATGATGAATGTCTTGAATCCATATATACCTTGAGATGGTCGTCTCGTCCTTGACTGAATTTTACTCTGTGGTGAAAATGACGACATAGAATAAAGTGTTAACAACTGCAGAGAATCTTGCTAGGATAGGAGTAAGAAAATAACACATACTTGTAGGACACAGTTCTGCTCAGGATCTGTCAATATATCTAATGCTTTTTCAGCATCATTTTCGTTTATGCGAAGCGCCTCTGCAGCAAGATACTTCTCAAACCTTCAAAATTGAAACAATTGACCGGTTACAAATAGGACGAATATCAGCATAATAAATGTGGTAATATAATATTAGTTTTGCTGCCACTATGCACAAGTGGCTGCACAGTATCCGTAATTTAACGTGTCACTGGGCCATAAATGTACATTTGTTCCTTTTTTTCTTTGATTCACACAAACACAGCAAAATGACCGAAACCAAGCAAAAAAGCAAATTTCCAGAATTTGTTAATAGAATAACTTCTGAACATCTTTAGATTGTATGCCAGGTATAGAGAGTTGAGAAATATTGTGTCATAAGATAAAGACTTTTCCCCGTGAATCATGATATAAAGTTTCCTATAATAGGCCATCTCCACAAGACAACTAAAGCGATACTAAACTACGTCTCTAAATGATAATTTATGGCTGCTCCGAATAGGTGTCCAGAAACTATGTCCAAATCTAGTCTCCAAAGATTGGTTCATAATAAAGGAAATACACTGGCGCACGTGGACATGCAGCGCTCACTTGTGCAACGCGCAGTTCCATGTTTTTTAAAAGTTCTGACAAAACTTAGACATGTGCATCGCTGGATTTAGTGTGAATCTGCAAATGTTGGTGCAAAATTAATCTATTTATGTGCTACACACAAAGACTATCTCTAGTTGTTTCAAGGCCCTAATGCATTTACTTTTTGTGCAAACTGTCATGTTTGTTGCTCAAAATTGGCAGGTTCACACTCATTCCAACAATTTTTCTTCAGTTGCAGAAGATCCGCTCTCCATAAAAGCATGTTACATTCTATCAAATGAAACATGAACAACATGCCAACTTAACAATCACATGGCTAAGAAATCATTCTGCGAGAAACAAACTACGGTACCTTCTGTAAAATGCTATTGAGATTTGCCAAGCAATAGATATGAGCAAACAGAATGGATTTCACTTTTTTTTAATCACTAACATTCTTCTGTAAAAAATATGTATTTTAATTAAACAACACACGGATTGTAAATTAATTTACGCTGACTTCTTGACAATGCGGTAAATACAGCTTTGGGTTTTTAGGCCATCCTTGGTGCTCGCTATTGTGGTTTCCTATTAAAAGCAACCTTTTATTACTTTACAATAGTACTAACTGACTGTGAGACTCTTGTTTGGACCTTGGACCCATAACAAGCATGATTCACTAGAACTGGTAAAGAGTCTGTACAAACCCACTAAGAAACATTGATCCCAAAGCACAGTGTAAAAAAGCAGACTGGTAGTGGCATCTGATTTTCCAAAAGTCATCCTATGGGGATTTGATGATAAAATCAACATCTACTAATAAAATACTTCCAGTCAACATAATAAGACTAAAACATTCTTACCCGATACTAGTCAAGCCTTTCAACTTCTTCATATCAACTCCCTTGTTCATGGGAGTTTTACCATATCTCATTTGTTCCCTACGATAACACAAAACAAAATGTGCACAAATCAGCTAACAAAGAAAAGAATGAGGATATACAGAAGGGAAAGAAAGCCTCTTGATGAGAGAAGCTTACAAGATCTCTCTTTGTGTCTCCCGGTCCTGCTCCCTTCTACGAATTTTCTTTTCACGCTCCTCACATAACAGATCAACAGAAGATTGAATGTCATAGCCAGTCATCTTTAGTGCTCTTTTTGAAGCTCGAGCCTCGTAGCCCATCTCCATTAACATTGTTATAGCTTCTTCTGGTACTTGCAGCTAAAATGACATGTATTTAGCAAACATACAAAGCTAACATTTAGGAACAGCACATGCTATAATAAGGTTAAGGTGCAGAGTAGTATAAAATAAGCTACAAAATGATGACAGCCAACAGAATATACCTGCATGAATTTAGATTGTGCAGAACTGAGAGAGCCGCGTGCCTTTTCAGCATGACCATTATGATATGCTACGACTCCTTCCAAAAGCTCCAGCCTTACATAGCTATTACACAGGCAAAAGTTTTGATACATCAGGAAACAATGCAAGTCAAAGCTAGAATGCTTAACAGGTCTCACTCTTGAAGAGCCACCACTAGAGAAAGTTACAAGTCTCAAGCTTTTGTTAATGAAAACCCAAAAAGATCAAAACATAGATGTGCATCACATCTACTCCCTCCGTTTTTTAATATAAGATGTTTTAGCTTTTGTCCACATACACATGCACACAAATGTATGTAGACACATTTTTATGTGCATGTTCACTCATTTTAGTGTGTATATAGACAACATGTGTACCACCTAAAACATCTTATATTAAAAAACGGAGGGAGTAGAAATCTAGAATACCACTGTGGGAATCACCGATTGATTGTACTATGAACACCTCTACATTTTCATTGCATTTATCTTTCTAAATGTAGCAATTAGTTCTCGATTTCTCAATGAAAATATCCAGTCTATCTAAACAGCCGTACAGTAAAAAAAAAAGAGAGAGGTAAAGATAAAACTCTTACATAGCAAGATCTGCATGACGAGCAGAGTGGAGTAATCTGAAGCGAGTGGAATCTTTACCATGGGAACGTTCCAATCCTAGCCTACACTTGTTTAGGCGATCCCCTGCAACTTCTAAGCATGACACATCACGAAGCATAAAATAACACCATACTATATCCAGTTGAAGCATTGGCACATTATCAACTCTCTGCAGAATGAACGGTGTGTCAGTAAAATACTTGCAGCACTCTGTTTGATACAGGTAAGAGACAATCCTTCTCACGGTTCAACTTACCTCGATGAGTTTAGGGTCACAAAGAGAAAAGGCTTCCTGGTAACACAGCAGAAGGAACAGTCAATACACAGCTATTTACAAGCTGCACATGCTTCTTACACTAGCATGAAAACAATCACATAAAGCAGCATACCTCAGCCATCACCAACACATCCAGTGCCTCCTTATAATTGTCCTTCTTGATAAGAATTTTGGCTTTTTGATGAAGCATTAGAGCCATCTTGATAGCCCTAGAGATAACATAGGGGCCATAGATGATGAGTTAATCAGTATAAACCATATAAGGAAACCCCTGAACAGTGGATTTTGTAAATTACTTGAGATCGTCTGTAGATCCAAACATCACTTTCTGTCCACTCTGATCCTCGAGATCTAAGTTGAAATCTTCTTCAGGGAAGGAACCATCTGAATGCCTTTGAGACAATGATTTTGCAGCTTCCCTACAAAACCATAAAATTGATCATTAAGTTAAGCAGATGTCAGTTCCTAGACAATTCGACGTAACTTAGTGGTTAACCAACCATGATCCTGTATAAATCATCCCATATACAATCAAAGAACATAGATTTATAGAGTCACTTCAGGTTCAGTAGGAGTTCTATCCTATACCTTATTTTCTTCGTTTACTGAACTTGTGGTTTTTCTGAATTGTGAAGCACACATTATGGTCGGCCACTGAGAAACAAACATTGGATTAAACTTTCTACATTACGAACATACAACTAAGAAAAGGTTAAATCATGATCCAATTAACAATAGTTGATGCTTCCTCATCATGGAGACAATTCCTATTGACTAGGGTACTATTTTCTGCTGGGGCTATTGACTAGGGCACTTGACTTGCTACTTGAGTCAATGCCCTAACCAGGGAGGGCAGGATTATGGTTCCGCAGTTAAAATATATATAATTTCATTATAGGCTAGTAACATCAGGCTCCTAAATTAGACTGCCAAGTGAAATCCTGCTCGCGGAGACTGCAATTTTTTTCAGCCGGAAACAGGGTGGACAGAAATCTCGAAATCGAAAAAGCTCATCAGGGTTCGAGGACAGGGCGGAGCGATCCTCACCAGAGCCTGACGAGCCTCTTGGCATGCTCCTCCTCCTCCGCCGCCTTGGCGGCCTCGGCGGCGATGGCCTTGCCGCGATCGGGGGAGGCGAGGGAGGAGAGCACCTTGGCGTTGCTCTTGAGCCCGACCTGCTGCAGGGAGGCGGCGGGTTCGTCCTTGAGCACGCGGCCGCCGAAGATGAGGCCGACGCGCTCGGGCTCCACGCCCCCGGCCCGCCGCGCCACCTCCGCCCGCAGCATCGGCACGGTCCAGGCGCCCAATTCCACCTCCAGGGCGCCGGCCCACGCCCCGACCAGGCGAATCCGCTCCGCCGGAGGGGCGGCCGCGGCCGGGACCTCGCCGGACGCCATCGGGTGATCGGGGGTTGGGGTTTTGGGGCTCGGGTAGGGAGGGGTTCGCTGGTTTTGGTTCGGCTTTTTCTTTTGGGGTTTGTTGCGGGGCTTGCAGACAGGAACAGAAATACCAACCGAGTTGTTTATGTAGACTCGTTTGATTCGAGTTTGAGTCGATTTCCGTCGGGATATGCTCCGGAATCCGGATTTCGGGGTGTTTCGTGTCAGAGTTGATTTGTAATTTCGGACGGAATATACAGCATTTCTGTTTTGTATCAATGTTTTCACTAGGAAGTCTAGAATCCAGACATTAACAAGAGTATAATGCAGTTTCGGCAATTTAAATTGCCACGAAACCTCACTTTAATCACCGGGCTTGAGAATACGGTCATTACGGTAATGACGTACGATGGGACATGCTTATACAGTCACTTTTTGTCATATGCTCGTACGACCATGTGTTGACCATTCCATGAACTCCACGTATGGGCGGGGAGTCACGGTGGGCATAAAACGCCGGGGAGGAGGGGGAGGGGTGGTCATTGTCCTTAAATGAAATGGCAACCTCACTTCCCCTCATTCCTCTCTTAAATCTCTAGCTTGCGGCTGCACCCCAAATCTCTCGCCATCAGTCAATGTCGTTTCAATGTTGACTAGTAATTTGGCCCAAACAGGTCTCCATCACGGGGTAGTTGCAGTGTCACTCATCAATTGCTCGGACTTCCGCAATCCAGTGAAGTTCTACGTCTACAACATCGAGGAACATGACGGTTGTGCCTTCTACAAGTGTGTCAATCACATTGTAAGTACCCTATCGACGTGCTTGATATTTTGGTTGATAGCATCTATGTAGTGCAGAAAATGTAAAAAATGTTTTTGATAGGTTGATAGCATCCATATGATTTCGGCATTGGGAGTTGCATTATGTGGGCTATTTGTTGGATCATCATATCATCGTTGGCAATGATGCGGTTGACGCACTTAGCGCAACAGGGGACATGAGAGAAGAGCTTAATCGAGTATAGATTGAAAGGCAAGGAATGGAGGTATCATAAAAGGAATTTGAGCTGCAAGGTATATGAGGGGAAGTCCTCGGGTACCATGAGCTTACCCAAGAAGGAAGCAAGTGTATGGTTGGGCTTCGGTAGAGAAATGATGCTGGTCAATAATCTTATGACGGCAAGTTCATGATGTTGTGTGTGCTATGTGCTATCTTTCTACTGAAAAGAATGATGTCATGTTAGTTAACCGGTACTGAGAGTGCATTTCCCTCCCTATTTGGTTTCGGACCATGTACTTGAACATAATAGGAACTATTCGAAGAGGGGACATGGTGGTTGGGATCCCTCTAGGTGAAAAAGAGAAAAGAAGTAGGGCCCAATGTTTTTCGGTTATGTTTTGATTCATATGGCAACCGTAGCATCAAGAGCGAGTTCATCTCAAAAGGTATGGTGGCACAGTTGTGGAGCTTGGCCCAAATGGTCGGGGGTCAAATGGGCTGCTGGGCCATTGTTGGGGGGGGGGGGGGGGGGGCAAATAGGTTGAATACCATTGATTTCTTAAGCAAATAGTACTGGATTTTTGTAAAAAAATCTTGGGTTGGGGGGGGGGGGGGGGGGGGGCGGCGGCCCCCCATGAGTTGTACGTAGCACCGCCTGTGTGGTGGAAATAGAATCACGGATCATCCTAAATATGCATACTAGCCTTCCCTTAGCGAGAGAGAACCCTCATAATCTGCCTATGTTGATACGTTATTTCGGACTCGGTTGTATTAGAGTTTTACTCCACTTGTACCAAGCCACAACAGTTTCGGCGTTCTAGTGATGGTCAGGTGCTCTCTCGGGGTCTTGTACTTGTCCATTTGATTGGAAACCCTGGTACTTAGACCATATAGTTAGCCCGGTTGTACCGGGGCCGACAGTGTTCGGGTCTTTGTTGCGGGCACACCATGAGATTTTCATTTGTGTAAATCATACGGGGGAGCCTGGTACTTTGGACCGGACCATGGCACTGTTGTTCCGGGCATGTACCCGGGTTGTACCGAAGCATGCAGAGCAGGAACGGTGGATGTTTAGGGACCTATAAAAAGACTCCCTTTTTCTCAAGAGGATTTGACGAATTCCATTCTCTCTTCTCCATTGTTTCTCGTACCCCAATTTTGTTGAAATTTTGTGTAGCATCATGGTCATAGAGGTCAGCCATCAGAGCTGTCGTACCTGACCAAGATGAGTTTAGAGCGGTTGTCGTGGGAGGCGTCGGAGTCCCATGCGTCGAGTCAGTTCATCGACCAGTTAGGTGGGAAGCAAACTTGCCGGAGTCGTCAAAGGACCATCTTCACTTTTTTTTGTTAGTGTGTCGCTTACCTAGTTCCAAATGAACGGATGTATAGCTCTTTGCCGGGTTCCACATGTCCGACATTTGGCAAATAGCTTGATGATGTATGCAGAAGGCAAGAAACCGAGTGCCACACTAGGTATTCCGAGCATTTTTGGGCGTTCGATGCCTCGGCCACTCATCAAATAACCCGAATCCGCTAGTTATATTGACTTTGACGGTAAATTTTGTTCCCCGACGACCCTTTGTTTTACTGTTAACTTTTAAGGAAATAACTCTCTAGTTGTCTTTCGCGGAAGTCTTCTCGCTGTATAGTCCGACTTCTCGCTGTATAGTCACGGACATCGAATCGGTGCTTGGTGCTTTGTAAAGCAGCACTAGTTTCCACCGGTGGTTTGACGGAATATAGACGCTAGACCGACTAACCGTGTGTTTTCTTAGTTAAGAAGCTTTGCAGACCTGTTATGCCATCCTCGTATCTTTCTTGACTCCCAAGTACTCTTTGGCCAATAGACTAGCTTGATAGTGGATGCATAATCACTCCTTTTCTTTTGAGATTAACTTCCACTTTTAAACTCCTGCCGTGCATCCTTCCACAGCTGCTTCTGTACAGAAGAAAACTATTTTCAACATTGAAAAAAGTATTTTCCTTTTTCAGCTGAAAAAGCGCATTTGTATGGTGTGGCACTTGCGCTTTACTTTTTTTTAGGAGGCTCTTTTTTCTTTGAGTGGAATGGAGGCCTTATGTCTTTGTAGCATAGATTTGGGCCAATACTGGACAGCACTTACGCATATCCCAAGCTTATAAGCCGACGAAGCCCAACGACCCGTCCTTAAACCGGCCCAAAGCTAAGACACGAATCCCAAGCTGAGACCTTCCCGAAGGTCTACCGAGCCAGCTCCATGCGACGCGTGTCAGTTCCGGTCGCGCGAGCCTACCAAGCCCAGCGCGAGAGAGCTATCGGGAAAAACGGCCTAGAGCGAGCGAGTGAGCGAGCGTACACGCGAGCGAGCGTAGGAGGCTAGGAGCAAAAGAGCGGAAGCGACGCGGCGCCACGACGGTAGTACGTACTACCTGAGAAAAAAGTCTATTTTAAACTCTGAACTCGTAGAAATCATGGGAACCATGCGAAGTAGAAGACCATATTTGACCTAACCTTTGTAAAGGGTTTCTTTTTCTAGTGATTACCGATAGTAGATTTTTAGAACCGGGGGAACTTGTTTTTTTTTTAAAAATCGAAATCGACATTTATAAATTTTCAAAATCACGAAAAAAAACTTTAGGATGTAGATATTGTTAAGATCTACAATCGTGCAAGATTGCAACTCCAAATTCGTTGTACCTTTGGCTGCACAATTTTTTTGAAATACACAGTTGATTCTGGGTGAAGAAAACACAGTTTCAAAATTTTGAAATTTCATCCAGTTTGTCTTTTTTGTACAACCCAAAATACAAAGAATTTGCAGTTAAAATTTTGCACGATTGTAGATCTCAACAATATCTACATCCAGAAATGTTTTCAGATTTTTGAAAACTTAAAAATGTCGATTTCGAATTTTTAAAAAACGAGATGCATATAGCACCGGCTCCATTTTAGATTTTCGGTGATTACCCGCTTATCTACTCTTGATGAAAAGGCAAGAAAAAAATATTTAATATTTACGCACGCGCGGTGCTATACGACAATGTGCGTAGCAGTAACAATCCTGTCTCCCGAGGAAAGGAAATGCCCCCACTTCCCACTGCCTCAACTATGACCGGCACGGTCACCCGGCTCGGGCACGCACCACCATGGCCGAGCCCACGACCTGCAGAACTACACAGAGGCCCATGTCGTCGCCAAGCCCGAGGCACGGCCAGCCCGCCCACCATTAAACCCACCACACAGACACGCTCCACTGATCCAGAGTGACCCACCACTCCCAGCTGAGCTCAGTCTCTCTCACGTCGCCATCGCCAATAACCACCGCCGCACCGCCCTCCGCGAAAGAACCAACGGTTCCTTCCGTCGCGCGCGCGTCCCGAGGATGGTCACCGCCGCCGCCCGCCGCAAGCGCTCCCGCCATCCTCTCGCGACGCGGCCCCGTCCGCCTCCGCCTCCTCCTCCCCAGCTGACGGCGCTGCTGGCGGACCTGGCCTCGTCGGTCTCCCTGGCGCTGCGCTTCGCGTCGGACCGGGACCTCCTGCTGCGGCCCTCCCAGTCCCTGGTGCTCGACACGCTCCTCCTCGCCGCCGCGCGCGCCGTCTCCCGCCTCCTCGCGCTCCTCCCGCTCCACCTCCAGACGCTCACGCTCACCTCCCTCTCCCTCTCCCCGCCCGCCCCGGCGCCCTCCTCGCTCCCCTCCTCCTGGTTCCACCGCCTCCTCTCCTCCCCCTCCTCCTCGCTCCAGGACACCGCCTGGCGCGACGCCTTCCGCATGTCCAAGCCCGCCTTCTTCCACCTCCTCCACTCCCTCGCGCTCTCCCCCGACCCCGCCACATCCTCCTCCTCCCTCGCGCTGCCGGCCGACCACAAGCTCGGCGCGGCGCTCTACCGCCTGGCCCACGCCGCGCCATTGCGCGCCGTGGCGCGCCGCTTCGGGCTCCCGTCCCCCGCCGTCGCCGCGCGCGCCTTCTACGAGGTCTGCCGCGCCGTCGCCGACCGCCTCGCCGCGCTGCTCGACCTCGCCGCGCCCGACCGCATCTCCCGCGCTGTCCCGGGCTTCTGCGCGCTCTCCCTTCCCAACTGCTGCGGCGCGCTCGGCTACGCGCGCTTCGGGGGCGCCGCCGTCACCGCGCAGGCGCTCGTCGACGCCGAGGGCCGCTTCCTCGACGTCTCCGTGGGGTGGGACCCCTCCGCGCCGCCGCCGGAGATCCTCCCGCGGACCAAGCTCTACGGCTCGCAGTCGCTCGTGCTCTCCAACGCCCCCCACGGCGAACTCATCGGCGGCTCCGTGCCGCGCTACTTCCTGGCGCCCGCCTGCTGCCCGCTGCTCCCCTGGCTCGTCACGCCCTACAAGAATGTCGATTCCAAAGATCACAGGTCCAAGGAGAGGATCTTCAACAATGTGCACGCGCACGGGGCGCAGCTGGTGAGGAATGCCTTCGGCCATGTGCGCGCGCGGTGGCAGCTTCTCGGGGAATGCTGGAAGGGCGAGTGCCAGGAGGCGCTGCCGTACGTCGTGGTTGCCGGCTGCCTGCTGCACAATTTTCTCGTCAAATTCGGCGAGCCGATGATGCCCGACGGCAGCGTTTCGGTGGACGCCGGCGACGACGACGTGTTTGTGGACTTCCAGGGGGAGAATGACAGGGAAGGGGAGAGGATCCGGGATGTTCTTGCTGTGCACTTGAGCCTGGTATGCCGAACCCAGTGACAGACAGTGAGTGAGCAGTTTGTGAGAGCTCTATAGTCTTTCCCCCTAGTGTGTGCATATTTAGTCTGTATTTCATCAGCATCAGCGGTTATTCTCCTCTGTATTAGTTTAACTTGTATCATAGGCTTAGAGCTGCCTCTGTCCAATTCTCTCTACTCTCGTCGATTCAGTTGATGTCTAGTGTTAGTGTAGCATGATAAACGGCATTGCCATGTCTGGTGTTTGTATTCTCACATTCTGTCTCGATATGTTCTGCCACATGTTTGCTGTAGCATGTGTTCGTTATTTCAGTAACTTGGACAGTGTAGGATTTTGCTGCGTACCATTTCACCATTTGCTGCAACCCACTAGAGTTAGATGTCTGATTTAGGAGTACATAATTTCTAGTGGGATTTTATTTATCTAGTCATCTGAGATTTCTCAACCTTCATGTATGTTGCTTTTCTTTTGTGTGGTCAGAGTCACTATTTTATTCATCGATGTTGCTCTTGTTCTTTAGCTCTAGCTTCACCTTTCCAATACAATTCTGCTCTTTGACGCTATCTTTCTTTACGCTTATTTTTTTCTAATCTGATCTTCCTAGTACATATGGTTAGATTTGAAATATTTGTGATCAGACACTGTTATATACCACTTTTGGTTCAGAGATAAGTAAAGGATTTGAAGTGTGGCTTGGAAAAACAAAGGTGGCCCATGAGGCAGCTTAGTGTTGACCAGGTTCAAAAGCACACATGCTGTCTCAAGATTGGAAGAGATGAAAATTCTGAAATTTTGGAGGTTAATATAGAAATTGGGTGCCCCCAGATTTAATTTAGTTAGAAACTGCCAGACCGAAATTTGCACATATTCATCGCTTCCCGAAGAGATATAATCAGAATATCTAACTAACCTACAATTATCCCGAATTGCACTAAGTGTAAGTATCTTTTAACGTTAATGAGAAAGTTGCATTTTCCCTCCTCCGAAGCTATATTGAAGCAACGGCTGTAAGCAGGTTAGTGCACATAGAGTATTTTTTGATCGAAGTCAGACTTAGGCCTCCACGGGGGCGACTCGGGCGGCAACCCTAACCACCACCGCTGCCCCCTCTACCTCCTCCCCTTGGTCGCCGCCAGGTCTCGACGGCGCGAGCTCTTCGTGGCGGCGCGACCTGATGCTTCCTGGTGTTGCACCCTCGCTCATCTACCCTTCCCTGCCACGGATGGAGGAGGCAGTTGGCGGGCGACGACGGTGGGGTGCCCCTAATAAAGTGGTGACCCTAACGTGCTCTGTCGTCGCCGCCTTGTGCATCATCAACTAGCGGAAGCAGGACTGGTTCGGAAGGCGGGTGATCCTGGCGTTGCCAACGTTCCTGGATGCAGTCAGGCGACTTCGTGATCTGCTATAACCAGGGTAAGCACACAATAATTCACCCAGAAGGCATGCGTGCTTGGATCTTCAGGGTAAACATCTCTGGTAGGCAACACATTGGGCTCTTCGCCTCCTCTACCCCCCCCCCCCCCCCCCCTCCCACCTTCCCCCACGGGAGTGCGGCCTAACGTGAAGATTCATTTTTCCATGGCTATACCCCATCCACCTTGGGCCAGCCTTGACATCTTCTTTGCCGCGAATTGATGGGAGGATCATTGTGGTCGTGATTGAAGAACACCGGCTAGGCTTTGAAGGTTCCATCTCACATGCTCGTGTTGAGTCGAGAAGCCTTAAGGGAGCACTCACAGCGAACTGGGAGAAGTATGCGTGTCAGATGATTGGTATTTTGTAGCAATGTTCTGGACGAGTGGGGGTAGTGACACTGGCAAATTTCGTTCTTGGCGGTGTTCTTTGAGCTATGTGTCTCAATTTTCGGGGTGAAAACATTAGGTCCGACCTTTGGTGGTTGTACCTGGCAATGGTGGCTCCCTAGTCATTTTCTTGTTGAACGCATTGTATGAAGATTGGACCTTCTCCAGGATGAAAACTCAGGATGTGACCATGCTGGTTGAACCGTTTTCACCGCACTGGTATTAAACTTCCTATAGTCAATGCAAAGCCTCCAACGCAGAGCGCCTTCTTCACTAACAACGCTGGGCAAATGGGCTGTGGTGCACTGTTAACTTTCTGTAGGGGTCGTCTTGGAGAAAAAAAATTCGGAATCAAGGTGTGGCCACCACTCGTGGTGCTATTGTTGAGTATGTGATTGCTTCGATGGGGCCTTTGTTTTTCTGTTTTAATCTTTTCTTTGTTTTTCGGCTGTACGCATGTCTAGACTTTGCTCTAACATTGTGTTGTCACAAAGGCTGTTGTTATTAATATATTCTCTTTATCTAAAAATGTGAACAAATTGTATAGGTAGGTGAATATAAAAATAGAATGTGTTTGTAAAAGGATATCAATAAACTATACATAAACGCATGAAAAATAGTATAAAAAGTAAAAAAGGAGTCGAATAAATGGTTACAAAAATAAAAAGGAGAAAAGATGCGTCCGACTCGTGCTAATGGCCTTTTGGGATGCCAGGACACTTGGAGGCACAGGTAGAAGGCCCATCGAAACCAGATAATTGTCGGGAAAACTGGCGCGAACCTAGATCGTCGCTCCCGCCAAAAAAAGAAGCGAACAATCGATTTCCCCAATTCCACCTCACTCCATGGCGG
Source organism: Poa pratensis (assembly GCA_947311845.1). NCBI lineage: Eukaryota > Viridiplantae > Streptophyta > Magnoliopsida > Poales > Poaceae > Poa > Poa pratensis. The sequence continues at coordinate 55,548,664 of CAMZMU010000051.1, read as the reverse complement.
CTTCGGCGCCGACGGCTACTTCAAGTACGGCCGCCGCCCGGGTCGCTGATCCTGCGACTGCCCCTCCGCCCGCTGAGCTCCTCCACCAACCCAAATCCCAACTCCGACCATGTGGCCGGCGCCTCCCGCTTCGCCGGCACCTACCAGCCGAGACAGCTGGCCAAGCTCGCCTCATCGGCGCGGCAGGAGGGCGGCAAGAAAAAGAGGAAGGAGAGGGTGAAGCGGCCCAAGCTCCCGCCGGACCTGCTGCTCTCCGACGGCGGCCTGGGCTTCTTCCTCTGCCACTTCCCCATTCCCCAAGGGCCAAGGCGTTCAAGCCCCGCGCCAGGCCCGGCCACGAGGTACATGCTTGCTGCCGATCAGCTCCAACCAGAGGAAGACGATTCATCCTCTCCTCCGAGCTTCTGCAGTTCCGAGCTGATCGATTTGTGTAGATGCAGAGACACTTCTGCTAAAGGTACGTGCTGATGCTGCTTGTTCCTGTGATACATGTTGGCTGCAGTGGACTGGTCTGTTCTGTTTTGTTCTTGCAAGTCTATATACTGTATGATATGACATGTACTCTTTCGTTTGCAAAAAACGAGTGAAATGACAGTGTTTGTAAAAGACACGAAAATTAGTTCACGTCCAGTTATCGAGTTATTTACTGCATCTGTGGCATCAGAAGTCAAAATATTCAGAGAGATGGTTATACTTGTGCGTGTTGCATATGACCAAACATTATAACCTGATGGAGAAGCCACCGATCAACTCCAGCCAGAGGATAATGATTCCTCCTCCCGTCTGTGCAGTGGGCGGTGGCAATGCAGTCAGGTGATCAGTTCGTGTAGAAAGCAAAGACACCTCCGTTACCTGCTGATGCTGTCCTTGGCATTTTTGTTGCGGTGGGTTGATCTGCTCATTGTTGGGATATGTCATATGTGAACTCTTTTGTGTGCAATAGACAAATGAGATAATTATATTTGCAATGGACAAATGAAAGTACACGCCCTGAAACTTTTCAGTAATTTACTGCATTCTGCATATGTGGCATAAAAAACCAAAATATTTGAGCGAGATGATTATATCTCGTGTATTGCAATGCTATTGCTCACGCTACACGTGTGCTTGGCCTCCTAATTTGTGTTTGTGTCTTGCTGTCAGGTGGAAGACCTCGGCAATCTGGTCAAGCTTTACACGGACTAGCACTCTCGCGTGATCCCTTATTACCGTGTTAGGGTAAGCTTCTTTCTTCCTTTCAAGGTATATTTCCATGCTTCTTACTGCTATATTGAGCAAGTCTTCAGAGCATAGACAACTGAACATATGTGACACTAGCTCTTTGAAGGTTTATTAAGCTAGATATATTTTCTTCCGCTGGATAGGATGCTAGAACAGAATAGGCAATGAAAAATGCAATGACCTGCAACACATCACACCTGGATAGGATGCATGAAGATTTTTTTAAATGACTTGAAGATTTCATAAAGTACAACATCACACCTGAAATTATGCCAGTCTTGTTCAGAAATTACACTACAAGAATATGTTTTGGGGGAGTATGTGTAGAACTGATGTGTTCTTGTGTGATTTCACAAATTTCAATAGATTTACATGCTGTAGCATGTCCTGACAGCTAGTTGTGTATTTTATATATCGCTGCTCCCATCATGTCTACCTTGTTCTTCCTGGACCTATGTGTTCTTCACTGACACAGTCTTTGTTTCAGAGATGCATTTCTGGGCTGAAGGATACAGTTACCAGAGCCCAGGGGGCGAGATCCTACACAACTGCCAAACTGCGTGAACCGCCAGTGGAAGAAGTTGTTGGATAAGTTGACATGGCTGTTGTCAGCTCTTAGTAAACACGCACGCAAGTTCCATGTGATTCATCTCATCCATGAAAGATAAAAAAGAAGCTTTCTAGAAAACAAATAAGTACAAATTAGTTTTGGGGCAATTTGGACTTGTTTGTTCGGTATAATGGTTTTGTGGATCCGTGATGCGGTATTATCATGGATGGCACACCAGGAAGAATCAGGACCTGGCGAGGGAGGCACGGGAGAACTCTTGGCTCCACGTGAGGCGGAGAAGCATCAAGGTGGAAGGGAGAGTGATGGAACCAAGCCAAGCAAAGTTGAGCTGACCGAGGAGCAGAAGGCGGGACATGGAGGCTAACCGGCTCAAGGTGCTGGAAGAGGGGCAACAGCAGCTCGGGCTTGCGCATCCCGGTCACAACCTCCTACCGAAACTGCCACCTAGGCGCATGCAGGGTCCTGGATCACTTTGCCGTCTAGCAACGTTGGGTTTTATTGAAGGGTCAAGATAGTGTCACTTGAACTTGAGCTGTAAAATGCAGAGAACATTTCTTTTCTGCAATGATTAGTTTGCTAGAAATGTTTGTGGAAGTGCTCAGTGTCAATTAAGTGCCGTACTGCCGTTTATGGCCATTGTTTGCAGCCTTTGAGCATGGTGAGAATGTTTGTGGAATTTGTGTGCATATCGATAGGAAACCTGATGTTCTGAAGTTTCAACTTAAATCTGACTAATGATATGAAACCTGATGCTCTAAAATATGATGAGAAGTCTATTCTTTTGCACGCATCAGGTTTGTATGATATACATCTCTGTGCATCATGAAGAGCCTGGTTGGCTGGTTGTATGCATCAGGTTTCTATGGAATGGACCATCTTTTGCTGAGTTCACAAGAGACTAAACCATGACAGATGAACTCATTAGAAGCATCTTTATAAAAGAAATTGAACTCACTCATGCAGAGAAAATCTAGTGATCAGGTACATATAGAGCATCTAGATTAATTAGATGGATAAAAAGAGGGGCCACATGAGAACTGGTCTAGCCAATCTTCTAACACAACCAACGGTACAAGTCTTAGACCGTCAGTGTTGGATAAAGTCAACTTGCTAACAACATATCCTGCTTACATACATATGCTTACTGCGGACATACATCAAACTACGTCATTACTAATTTCTGATAATGATACCAAGGTCTAAGTACTACATCTAGCTAGCAGATTTGCAGCACCATCGTCTTGATCATCCTCCATCCAACTCCCAGATGTTATGTGGCTAAAGCAAGACCACAGAAGGAAAGCCAGTCCAGATCTGCGTATATATATATTTGGTTACATTTTTTTAAACAACTGCCGGGGATGCAACAGGAATCTTTGTTATCCAGTTTCTTAGTAAGACGGCAAGTGCCAAACAGCAATAGATTAAGAATAAAGGCGCATTATTTGTGCTTCCCCAAAATCACAGAGACACCTTATTGCATTTTGGAAGCAATATACACAACAATTAGCAGACTGTAACTTTTGAACTCCATGTGCTTGAAAACACAACATGGTAAATAAAAGATCTCATGAATTCATGAATAGAAGACTATGGCCTTCAAACATTAACTTACTGGTTATGAAACATTCTTGGTTTGAACAACATTAACTCAAGGCCTTCACAATTCACATGCTAAGCACAACTAAAGATGTACTATGTGAAGTTGCAAGCAAGAAAGCCTCATGTTACAATAAAATAATTAGCTTTCCAAACTAGCATGGAATCCTTTTATCTATTATCCTTCCCAATCACATGCAAATGTCAAACATGCCTACATAAACAAACCATGAGTTGACTACCTTCCTAGCAAGTTTGACAAGGTCGTTAGCCTCAATATACCAATAATTATACACAACAATGTGAGCAGGACCAGCAAAGCATGCACCAGTGCTAACATAGAATAAAACAATTAAACTTAGCTAGCACTACAGGCGATAGATTTAATCCAGTTTCCAACAAAAGAAGAGCATCTTAATATATAAGCATGGCAGCTAGGCAGCTAGCAAACTTACCCCTTGATCAAATAGATGGTTCCGACAGCAATGGAGGGAGGCTGAAGGGGGGATTTGATGATGACCCCCTCAGTTCGTCTGCCTTTGATCATAAGCCCCCTTTTTCGTATGCCTACATAATATGCCCCCCAGTTCAGCACCGAGTGTGCCAATGACCCCCTTTTACCGATTTATCTCACAATTAAGACATTAATCATGATGTTAGTCTATTATATGTCCTAAATGACTTTCCAAATCTGCTGTGCTCTTGTCAATTTCTCAAAGTCGCGAGAACGCTAGAGGCTCGTTCACGACTTGGCCGCTGGACCAGCTGCGCGCACGCCTGCCCGCTGCACCCCTCTGCCATGCCGTCCGCTGCCAGTGCTGCTGCGCCCAAGCCGTCCTCCGCCTAGGGCCGTCGGCGACTACGCCGGAGGCGCAACACCCAAGTCGTCCTACGCGCCTGACCGCTCCGCCACGGCCGTCGGCGACTACGCTACCAGCCAGTGCGGTCACGGCATCCAAACCACCTCGTCTTCCCCTGTACGCCAACGCTTCATTGCTGCACCAAGCTTTCTCTCTTCTTTTTTGACAACGCACCAAGCTTTCGCCACAGCAGCGCACATGTTTATAGAGAACCATTCGGGAACTATTCACATATGAGTTTCTCTTTTTTGTTTCTCGATGTATGTTTCAAATTTTGATCTGCATTTTTTAGGGGTTATCTTAATATGTGCTGTGAACATGCACGATTTTTTTCAGATTTTTTCGCAATGTTTAAATTTGAATTTAGGCCGCATGTCACACGGTGACATGCAAAAGGTGCATGTCACCTGATCTGCTTTTGCATGTCACCTGATCTGTGTCTGCGGAGGAAGGGGATCGGTTGGGGATCTGTGGGAGTGAGGAGTGGAAGTGGACTGAGCAGTGGGACTGGCCAGTGACCGACCAGCTAAAATCCAGAAATTGTAAGTCAAAAACAGAGGGATAGTTGCTCAAAAAAAAAAAAAACAGAGGGATAGTACTCGTTTGATTGCTCGTGTTTTGCTTCAAAAACTTCAAGAAACTCATTTCTTGAAGTGTTTTATGGTACCCTCAAATGAATAATAGCCCTCCATTTTAGTCCATCCAAAGGCTAAGAAGATTTCATACTGGTGCTAAAAACAGGACCAGTACAAATCATACTGGTGCCAAAATCGACACCGCACCATAGACAGGCCCGGCCCAATATCGTAGATGGCTATGGCCCGAGAGAAAATAAGGGGTTGGCCAAAATGGAACCCTACGCACTCAACGGCGTTCTTTTCACCTTCCTCCCCTTCGTCGTCTCCGCCGCCGCGGCCAAGGAGGAGCGAAGGCGCCTGCGGCGCCGCCAATTCCGCTGAACATCTCGGGGATGATAGCGAATCTGAGGCTGCAAGGCGTTTGCGGTCTCGCCGGCTGTGGCGGAGTTCGTCGCGCGGACATAGCCAGAGTGGGGTTCGAGGTCGCCAGCCCCGTCTGGAGCATCTCGGCGGCGAGATGGAGCACGTCATGCAGGCGCAGCGTAAGTCACGAATCGCGCACTCCTTCCTTCTCCCGGGTTGAGGGCAGGGCCGGTGCCACTGCGACCGCAACCGCCGTGCCTGTCGCGGCGCTGGACGAGAAGCGCTGCAGTTTCATCAGGACGTACTCAGACCCGGTGTACGTCGCGTACCACGACAAGGAGTGGGTACTGGGTAGTTCCCGTGCACGACGCCGAGTGAGTTTTTCATTCTTGTGATTAACTACCGCATCATAGTTGATCGATTTGGTACCAACAGAGTTCTCTCATTTTCTTCCCCTGGAACAGAAACGACGACATGCTCTATTCGAGATGCTGACGCTGTCCGGCGTGCAAGTCGGGGCAGACTGGGCTTCCATCCTGAGGAGACATATGTACAAGTTCGGAATAGAGCAAATATTACTACTCATGCCTCGCTTCCGTGGGATTGTTTTGTGTCTGTCTTGCAGGCAATGGATAGTTAGTAGAACTGCTTACCAAATTCTTTTTCTTTAAGGCTTAGTAATGCATGCGGTCATGTTATATTAAGAGGATTTAACAGTTTTAGTCCCACATCTTGCACCATTTGGACTTTTTAGTCCCACTTCTTGCAAATTAAACATGCTTAGTCCCACAACTTGTTTAGGATGAACTTTTTAGTCCTGGCCGTCTCAGATCGCGACACGTGGACGCCACGGTGGCAGCTAATTTAGCATTTTTATCCTCGAGGTTTGCAGAAATTCCCTTTAGGTCCTCCCCACTTATGACAGTTACCGATCCACAGTTATCGGGATTTCGCTCTTCATTACCTTTTCTATCGAGGCAGAGCAGCTCGCGACGGCGACAAGGGCGACGGCGGGCGACGGCGAGCAGGGCGCGACCGAGGGCGACGGAAATGAGATACCGCGAGTTTGGCGATGATCCTCCGTCATACCGTAAGTCAAATTACACCTACCCTGATCGGTCGATCGAGGACGGGATTGAAAAATACCGTCGATGATTTTCTAGCACCGCGCCGTCCCTGATCGGCAGGCCATGTTGCTCGTCGTGGCTCTCAACAGCGCTGAGATTATCTCGCTACCGTGCGTGTCTATAAGGATGCAGGCGGCCGGCCGGCCGCCAAGGCAGGACCTGCCATGCTTCCTCTTCACCAATCACCACCATGCATGGCCGATGCCTATGAAGCAGATCGATGGCGTTGAGACAGTCTCGCCAGCACAGTGTTAACTGTCGCTTTACTGCGCGTACGATCGGGAAGAAATTAGGGATTTGGTGTAGTTTCGATGAACTGCAGTAGGTTTGGTGTAGTTTTGTTAACTGAACTCACTGTAGTTTTTCATATGCAGTGCAGTGTTGTAAGTGCACTGAACCTGCTATCTGCTGTTAAGTTTTCTCATTCCAGTCATTGGTAGGCCGATTTGGTGTACTGCAGTAGGTTTGGTGTAGTTTTGTTAACTGAATTTACTGAAGTTTTTCATATGCAGTGCAGTGTTGTAAGTGCACTGAACCTGCTATCTGCTGTTAAGTTTTCTCATTCCAGTCATTGGTAGGCCGATTTGGTGTACTGCAGTAGGTTTGGTGTAGTTTTGTTAACTGAATTTACTGAAGTTTTTCATATGCAGTGCAGTGTAGTCAGTGAACTGATCCTACTGTAGTTTTGTTAAGATGTTGGTTTTAAATGTTCATCTATTGTGGATATGAACTGTTATTATATTGTACACATAAAATTCAGCATTTTTGGCCAGAACCATAATTTTTGCTACAGTTTTAGGTAATGCAGGAGGAGAAACATGCAGTGGGCTCTGGGTATGAAACAATGCATCTCCAAGCTGAAATTCGTTGGAAGCTCTGGCCTCCAACCAGTGGGCTCTTCCATCGCCTTCTTCGTCGCCTCATCAGCGAGTTGGTAATGCAGAAGCATCACCTTGTTGTAAAGCTTCTGCTGCCTCGCTGCTTCAGCTGCCGTCTCCTCTGCCGCACCCGACCGCCGTCCGGCTGAACCTAGGCGACCACCAGAAGCCTCCGCATCCTCCGCTACCCGACGGGAGGGCGCCGGAGACACCGCATCCGCCGCTGCCCGACGGGAGGGCGCCGGAGCCACCGCAGCCTCCCCTGCCTGACGGGAGGCCGCCGGAGCCACCGCAGCCTCCCCTGCCCGACGCAAGGGCGCCACGACCACCGGAGCGCGACCAGGCGCAGGGGACCTCGCCGTACTCTCCAGCGAGTCCTCCGACACCGCCTCTCCGTACGACGCCATTGGGGAGCTCTTCCGCCGCCGCCGCAGTTTTACTTTGAAAGCAATCAATATCAGTGTAATCTGAATTCAGATGTTAGTACCAAAACTATGTATGCCGATTCTCATTTTCTACCCAATCTGTATTGCACGCAATAGTTTGAAGCAATTCAGTTAGTTATTTAGAAAACAGTAAGAACCCTCATTATCAGCGAATCTGGAGTTCTGGACAAGCTTGTGCTCCTTTGGCAAGAAAATTTGCTTAAAGTGCACTTTTACATGAACACATCCTTGCAGGCCAGAAGAAGATAGACAAGTATAGCTACGGATTCTCTGGTTTTGAGGCAGCCCACAAAATTACAGCAAAACGAAGCAAGATAGAGAAATTCAGACGTAAGGACACCTTCAGGGATGCACATCACACGTTTCAAATTTCCATGGATATGGCCTACATCAACATGTCACATTGAAAATCTCTGACGCAAATCCTATGTCAAGGAACAAAAAAGTTTGTAATTACAGAATATATAATAGTGACCTTTCCAGTTTCCATGTTAGATTGCTTGGACACGTATGAAAAATTGACCACCATAAAAATTCATTTGTCAAGCCAAAGTGCAGCCTTTGCTATTAGTCAGACAAGCTCGGCATATACAGAGTTAAACAAATGAGAATGATCAGTAAATTATAACTTTATTCAGCCGTAGTATAGCCGACTTTGGTTCAGGCTATTGTTGCCTTTCTACCATGTATTGTAATCTGCTTCTTGCATACATCTGATCAAAACTGCAAACCATTTAGTCGTCTGCCTAGCATGGTTTCCTTGAACACGTGACAGGGTTGTAGTTTGGCCCTTGAAACTCATTCTGACTGGCTGGCGGCTCAGGTTCCTCATCAGCATCAAACTCCGCTCCACTCCTTTCACCTGCCAAAACAAATTTGAAGCATTGAAGTTTGTGAGGCCTGGCAATGGCCATATATCCACCGAATATGAAGTTATGCACAGGTTACTATTTTAAGCAAGCTGGCCCTAAGAAGCATAGCTATTGTGACTTCCTAGCACTCTAGCATTATTAGTGTTCAAATTGCTTAGTTCTAACTTCTAGCTACATAATTTAAGTTCGAAACTAGGCCAGGCAAAATACCGTGATATGATATTATGCTTATAGTAGCAGTCAGCTAGAGCCTTACTGTCTTAAGGTTTGTTGGTTGTGAGTCACATATTTCAGAATCAAAGGTTCTTTTTACGGAAGAGGTGGTACATGTAAGATATAGGACTGCAAATTACAGAACCAAACCTCAAGGATTGTTCATAAACGGAAAGCATAGAACTGGATTGTCCGGAACATAGGTAGTTGTATATTAACTCAATTATATGGAACAATGTCTAAAGAACCAAACAGGTGTATGGGTAACTAGCAATTTCGTGTTCTATTAGATAACTGAATGTTCATCACTTCAGATGGGAACACGTACCTTATGCCTCAGGCGGATTTTGGGCGGCTTTCCGATCTGGGAGACGAGTAGGCGGACGAATGAGGCGGTGTCCGCGTCCGAGGTGGAGGCGACGGCGGTGTGGAGGTAGTGGCGTGCTCGGGCTGCGGCGAAGTGGAGGCCGAGCCGGCGGCGGCGTGCTCGGGCATGTTCGATCTAGAGGCGGCCGCGGGTCAGGTGGAGGCGGGGGCGGCGTCGTCGTCGTCTGGAGGTGCAGGCGGCGGCGGCCTCGACTGGCAGCGTACGTCCGTCTGAAGGCGGCGGCGGCGGCGGCGGCGTCGACTGGTGGCGTACGTTCGGCTGAAGCGGGGGCTTCGAGAGCTCGGAGGGGTTGGAGCGGCGGCGGCGGCGAGTGCGGAGAGAGATTGGCTGCGGCGAGTGGGGAGAGGGATTGGCGGCGGCGGCGGCTGCAAGTGCGGAGATGTCGGAGAGGATACTCGCAGCTTTTTTTTTTTAGGATACTCGCAGCTGGTTACTATTTTTTTCAATCGAATAGCTCTAATGGGCCTGCTGGGCCAAATCTTTCACAGCCGTACGATGAAACCATACTGGTTGTATTTGAGGACCAGTAAAAGGTATTGTAAAAGTTGCCCATTTCTTGCAGTTTGGCATAATCACTCTACAGAAGTGTAGTCGCATAAACATCTCAAACTGAAGACTCGGTTCTTAAGAATACATACGATTTTATACACCAAAAACAGCAGTGCCAAGTAGCGCACAACAGAAGCTACACAAGAATTCAAGTACCCATTGGAAATCTGAAGACTCGGTTCTTAAGAATTACATACATACATAGTGCACAAGTACAATCCACCATGCTATGCGGTGCACGTATCATTGAACCAATCACGTATACATAGTGTACAAAAACGAAAGAATCACAAAACGATCGAATTGGTGCTTTTCACTTGTCGGCGTCGTTCCTTTTATTGACATCAGAACTCGCTGTGATAGAATCAACCGGTCATAAACCGGCGGAGAAGGGGATGGATGTGCCGGCTAGCCAGACGTCGCCGCCGATGAATGACCCCACCGTGAAGGTGCTGGCCTCTGACGCGCTGCTGATGACGCGGTAACCCTTCCAGGTCACCCTGTTGGACGTGCCGGCTCCGGCGCCTGTGTTTTGGTACTCGCCGTAGTAGAGCGTGTCGAGCGCGAAGGTGCCGTCCCACTCGAGCCACCCGGCAGGGTCAATGACGCTGTCTAGCTGTGATTGTAGGTACACCGTGCGCGAGTACTGCTTCCACGGCCTGCCCAGGAACGACCGGAAGCTGGACTGCACGGCGGCGAGGTCCGACGCGGCGGCCACCTTGCACTTCTGGATGGAGATGCCCGTGTTCTGGTTCGGGTCTGTCCGGCCTTGCGCTGTGTAGGTGTTCTTCTGGCTCGCAAGGGGCCGCCGCGCGTAGAGGTTGCAGCTCTGGAGCACCACGGCGGCGTTGCCGAACACGAAGTCGACGGTGCCGTAGACGTCGCACTCGCGGAAAAATTGACGGAGGGAGTGCACGTACAGGGTGTCCTGGTAACCCACGAAGCTGCAGTGGTAGAAAGCCGACAGGTCGGCGCCGACGCGGAGTGCCACTGCCTGCTGCTTCGATGGGCCGGCAGAGTTCTCGATGGTTAGGTCGCGGGCCAGGAAGTTGTTGCCCACCACCGCTGCAGCATTACCACGTACAAAAATTTGTTAGACATATGTTTACACGTACAAAATATTTAATAATATGGAAGATATTTTATAAAGAATCTAATAAACCGGAAAGTGCTTTGTGCTCCCGAGCTCCAGTGCTCCCTCCGATGAAAAAAATCGAAAACGATATTTAGGAGTTTCAAAAAATTATAAAAGAAAATCTGGATGTAGCCAATGGTATATCTCACAACCATGTAAAATATCTAGTTCAATACTATATATTATGGGCTGCACAAAAATGACAAGATCTTAAAATTTTAGAGATTTGAGAATATGCATACTCAGATATTTGAAACTGATATTTTACAGGTTAGTGGGATACACCATTGTCTACATCCGGATTTATTTTCAGAATTTTTAAAACATAAAAATATAATTTTTGATTTTTCTTTAACGGAGGGAGCACTGGAACTTGGGAGCCGAAAATCTCCACTCCTAATAAACCTAGTTTGGTATTTTGGATGTTGCTATATGTATTTTTTTTGCTATATAGACTTGATCAAACCTGATTAAGTTTGACTTAGGGCAACACTATGGCTTCAACTAAATCAGAATTTTCAAATGCTAGCTTGCTTATTTCCGGTTGCTTGATTTTTCTTTCGAAAAAAGGTAAATCTCGGTCACCAAAAAGATTACACTAAATGTGGTTTTAGCAATAGAACAATGGAGCGTGGATGAGTGGATGGGACGATGGCAGTTGGCCGGTGAACAAAAGTTGAGAAAAAAGACTAAGGGCGCGTTTGGTAGCCTGCAGCCAGCCGGGCCAGGCCCGCTGGCTGCAGAAACGGGCTGCGCGTTTGCTTGCCTGCAGCCCAAATTTTGCACAGCGCGCTTCTTAAAACAGGCTCGGGCCAGGCCTTGAAGGAACGGCCGAATCGGCCGTTTCCAGCCGGCCATGCCGCGCAGCTGCAAGAAGTAGCGATACTCATGCAACCTCGTTCCATCTCGTTGCTTCCGCTCACTCTCTCTTTCACCTACCCTCTTCCAATTCTTCATACACTGCTCAAATCAAAAAACGCTGTACACCTAAATGATGCGCTTTGATGCTGCGGTTCCATTCCCGCGATCAATTCGAGGTTTGGTTAACCGTGCAGTCCTAATTTCGTGTTTTTGTCGGAAGCTTTTTGACCGAATTTTGAAGATCTTGTCGCACACAGTTGACCGTTTGCGATTTCCTTCGAGGAGTAGTTGTATCTCATCATTCCGCACAACTATCGTGTTGTAAGTTTTGCGTTTCGTTGCTTGTAGATGGATAGATCTGCTATTGTAGATGCGTATTTAGACTGTTCTTGTTGTACGTGTCTTTTTCAACCTCCTCTCTTCGTCGTCGTCGTCGTCGAGCTCTACCGCTGCCATGTTGTGTCGTCGTCGCCAAGCTCCGCCGCTGCCATGTCGTGTCCCGTCGAGCTCCGCCACCGTCATGCAGTTTCGTCGTCGTCCAGCTCTGTTGTCGCCATGGCGTCTCCCGTCGAGCTCCGCCGTTGTCATGTCGTGTCATTGTCGTCGAGTTCCGCAGCTGCCATGCCGTCTCCTCACCGTCCAACTCTGCCGCCATGCCGTCAAGCTTCGCCACCACCATGCCATGTTTTCATAGTCGACCTTTCGCGTCCGCCATGACTCTGCAGTCATGTTTCCAACTCTGCCGTCAAGCTTCAAGCTTCGTCGACGACCTCCGTCGCTGCGGCCAGTCATCATGGGTGTGATACATAGAGCTTTCCAAGTGTGGTGGTGTGAGGTAACTTCACCTATGTGGAAATGGTGAGACTAACCGAATATGTAAACACAAGCTCGTTGTTTGGTTGTGTTGCACGAAGAGAGCCGGGCCAGGCTTGCTGCAGGCTACCAAATAACAAGCACAACATGGTTTTAGGGGTGGCTCTACTCAGCACTGCCCCCTGAAGCCTGCCCCAAGACTAAGTGAAAGTGATGCAGCCTACCAAACAGGCCCTAAGATCTCAAGTCTAGTCGGGGAATGTGAATAGGCAATCTCTGTCTGCTCCCCAATAATCCTCCTGGGCCAGCCAAGTACTATCCACGTTCACGTCCGGCCAGAAGGAGCGAAGATGATGGATGAACAGACGCATGGAAAGCGTCGTCTCACATGCATGCAGCGGTAGTTAGCATGTGACCACGCGCACGGCAGCTATCAGGCCCTGTGGGCGCCCACTGGGCCTTGAGCGTCCGACCTTGTTGTTTGACGACAATGACAAACTGACACCGGCTTCTGCACCGACGCATGGACTTGAGGCAGATGAAGGCTCCCAGCAGATGGATCACGGACAAGTGCGAGTAGCTAGGTGGGGTGGACTACATAGGTAACGGTCCACCGACCGAGCAGTCTTTGCCAGCGGCGTAATCACAAGTGTGCGGCACTAAAAAAATGTAGTGCAGAGAAGTGGTGGACAACTTGTATAGGATCTAACATTATACAGAAACTAGGAGATCATTTTTTTTAATGGACAAAACATGTTTAGATGTTCTTAAAACTATTGATCTATGTTAGATATGCAACGCCAAAAATTATTCGACCTATACTTAGAGAGACAAAAAAGAGAAACTCAAAGATGACACTATTCACAGACACAATATAATTTAGCCGTTCTGTTTCTCTAACCATATATCGAATTTTGAGCTGAATGTTTTGGAACTATAGAAACAACCCGTACGTATGTTTAAATATGGTTTTTCTGACATGATCCTATGATTTCATCTAAAGAACTGAAAAACATATCCTATATACAAGTCTCTCTCTCCCCCACCCCGGCACACGCGCGCGCGCACACACGCACAGTGAGAAAAGTCCCATGCAAACGGTGAAGACATGCATGACGCCAATTAATTTTGCTAGCTCGAAGCTCCAGTACGTTCACCTAGTTTGGGTCGAAAACGCCATTTGCCGACACAGGGAATACTTGCATGGAACTATGGAAGCATGCTGCCAATGCTAGCCCAAATACGTACCGTCCGGCGCAATAGTGTATCTGTACATCCAGGTGGTTGGATGATTGCTCGATACTGTACTATTTCCAGCCAAGCAGCTTGGTCAGTTGGTGTTGTCAGCTAACTCAATCGTACGCGATACTCGCGCGTACACAGTACCACAACGAAGTTGGTGCGCGATGAATTCGTACAGCAAAGCGAGCATTTAGCTCCTGGATAGACATGCCAGGGAGATGTGGATGGATCACTGACACTGTCTTCTGTTGCCAACTACTCCCTCTGTTTTTTTATATAAGATGTTTTAGGTGTTGAACATGCTGTCTAGATACATAATAAAGTGAATGAACATGCACACTAATACATGTCTACATACATTTATGTACATATGTATGTGGACAAATGCTAAAACATTTTATATTAAAAAACTGAGGGAATAGTAGTAGTTCGAGGCTCGAAGCTTCGGAGTTGGGCTAAATAGATAAATCACCTGCCCAACCGCTGTATTCTTAGGATGATATTCGGAACTTCAAAGCAGCTTCTTGCTTCTGTGTACGAAATTCAAATGTTGTACATGCGCGTAAAGTCTCGTGAAGAAATGATATTTTGGGTGCTCTCTGTGATAAAAATCAGTGGCCAACGTTGGATATTTTTTTTAGAGCACTGGTTTTATTTTTTCGCATAAAGCACCCCCAAATGTCCTTTCTGCACGAACTTTCGATAATTTCCTTGTGTGTGAAACACTTGGACATGTTTGTCACCGACTTGTTTTTTACATATTTTTGAACTATTTTACTATTTTTTTCGAATTTCGTCCTCTTCCATGAGCATGTGTATCGGAGCCAAAACTGCACGACCGTGAGTACTAGTGGAACACAAGGGTCAAGAGATGTCGAATGCACACATATACTGTGCTCTATATCAAAGCTCGATCTACCAATGCACCTAACTCGCTTTACTGAATTAATGTGTATATATACCTACTTAACGATCGATTTGACGGACTGTAGCAAACAATTAGACTAAAAGTTTAAGATAGGTGCGGGGCAAGGGAAAACTTGTTATTACCGACTGTGGCGGAGTCGAAGGTGGTGGAGCCGTCGACGACGTTGCGGCTGGCTTTGATGACCGTCTTGCCGATGCCGTCGCCGATGAACATGAGGTTCTTCTGGTTCTTCGCCACCGCACGTTCTCCATGTACGCGCCGGCCTTGATGTAGATCACGTACCTGCTATTCGAGTTGGCTGGGGCAGCCGCGACCGCCGCTGAAACCGTCGTGTACGCCCCGCTCCCGTCCTTGGCCACTACCGCGTTCGCCGATATGCCTGACGCTGCCGCCTGCAGCAGCCGCCGGTCCCCGGGCTTCAACCACCGCGGGAACCCCTTCACCATCTGCCCGTACCCCGTGAACGGCTGCCGCTGCGTCTGCACGCCGGCCTCCATGTCCATCACCGTCGACGTGGCCGGCGAAGGCGAGGGCGAGGGCAGCTTCGTGGCCATGGCGAGCGAGTTGCTGGCCATTCGGGAGATGTGGCGAATGCCGGGCTCCATGTAGCGGCGCACGTCGCCGCCCTTCTGGTACGAGAAGCCCTCGAGGCAGGTCTGCTGGCTGGTGATAGCGGCGGAGAGGACCGTCATGACATGGTCCATGGTCGGGGCGGAGAGCTGCTGCTCCAGGTCGGACATGGTGGCCCGGAGGTGGTCCATGGTGGTGTCGAGAAGCTCCATGCAGTCGGACACGGCTTGGTGGTCGCGCGCAGTGAGGGACCTCTCGCGGAAGTAGGAGGAGCAGTTTGCAGACATGGTGGCGACTTCGGTCTCGGTGCGGTTGCAAGTGGCGCAGATGACTTCCGGGAGGGTCTTCTTGTGGAGGTCCGGAATGGTGGTGAGTGTGGACAGGCAGAGCTCAGGGTACAGCGTGCCGCCGCAGTGCGCCGCCGCGGCGGCCTCAGCAGAGGGATAGAAGGAGACATCGGACGATGCCGCCGTGGAGGCGGCGAGTGTGAGGGCGAGGAGGACGAAGAGGTGCCTTCGTTTCTCGTATAAGCCTGGCATTGTGATGTGTTCTTTGCGGGCTACGTGAGCACGACTACCGGACTATACCAAGTATGGATATGGAGAGCTAGTATATGAGACTGGAGTAGTGGAGTGGTGGATATATATGTGTGGAAGGCGAGAATCTTTTCTATTTAGAGCCTTTTTTTTTTCCTATTTGGAGGTTGCCGGGATCCGCATTTGCCATGTTGTATGGGATCTTCGTAATGCCCTACTTGTATGAGACGTTGCTGAGTTGACGGATCAACGCGGGGGCTCAATAAATCTATTCTTGGTAGCACATGGCTCATAACTATACAGCTAGTACGGCATTAAGTTCCCATTTTGTTCATATTCTCACCTCACACACCATATTTGGTTGCAATAATTTGTAGGTGAGGGGGTGCATTATACCCGGGCTACAAAAACAATTCTCGTACTCTGGAAATTGCATTTACCAAAAGGAAATAATTTTCCCTCGTAGCACCACATATGTTCTTTCTTCATAAAACTTTGCATGCATGTAAAACACACTAACATTGTAAAAAAACTGAATTTTAATTTAAACATTTCTACTAAATTTACTATTCAGTACAGGTGCAGAGGCTTCTGCTTTTTTTTAAACAAAGGCAAAAGTTTTGCCTTTTATGTTGATATAGTAGGAGCAAAGACAACCTGGCCGAAGCCAAAATATAAAGGAAAGACTATATCACGACATTAGCCGACGATTTCGGCTAACTTGTTCGCGCAACCTAGAATCCAATATTTCCCTTCGTATTTTGATGCGTTGAAACATCGTCGGTGACATCCAGAATTTGTTTTTGAAGATGCTAGTGTTTGTTTCCTTCCAAATCTCCCAAGCGATCAGGTTGATCGTTGTTTTTAGTCCCTTATTTGTTGGGGAGCCCGATGCGGCTAGTCTTCCAATAGTCAAACACCGTTGGCTTGGCCGAAACAAGACTTTGCATGAGCGTGGGGGCATTTAAGGCAAACAATAGCATCAACCCAAATCCTCCTGGAATAACGACACTCAAAGAGGATGTGTCTTGCAGTCTTAGGTTGACATCTGCAGGACTGTCATGTAGGTTGGTGAGGCCATCCCCTCACGACCAATTGATCAGAAGTTCGAACCATATTTTGAACAGCAAGCCAGGTGAAAAAGCTGCACTTTGTAGGGACCCAAGTCTCCCAAACAACACTAATGAAGGGGCAGGATGAGGCGTCTATGAATTGAGCCTTATACGCCGAGCTGGTCGTGTATATCCCACTGCTCGAGAGTCCAACTGATGACAATCTTAATGAGGCTCCATAGGTGGATGAACTGAGAGATGTGGTGACAGAGAAGTTTTTGACGACGAGTTATGGTCTTCATCAGCTACACCACGCAAAGCCGCAAAGTCAAGTGCCGGCTTATTACAAATATGAGGAGCATACACAACTGTAGCATCAATAAAATTCATACGAACTCTAAACTTCAACTCACTCAGCAAAGCACCAAGGGGCGCGAGACCTAGGGATGCGAAAACATGACCCGTTTGTCCCACTTTTCCTCCATTTTAGCGAGACCATAGTTTCGAGTCGGGTCCTGTTTTTGCATCCTTAGCGAGACCATAGTTTTAAGTCGTCATTGCTTGCTGGAGATTGATGCAATCTGCTTGAAAAAACACCCTTCCAACTCCTAGCTGCTCTGCAACCTGTACCGCATTGGACAGAGCCATAGCTTCAGCATTAGAGCATCATTGATCAGTACCAGTAAACTATCGACTCAAAACGTCGCGATTGTTTTTTTGAGCATTGAAAGTGATATAATTGAAAGACAGGTCAAGGCCCAGGAGAATGCAATGCGGTCCGTGCCACCACACAGGACCCTAAATTTTTGGAGCCCAATAGTTTCATTTAGCCTTGCTTGATATAGTCTTTGCAGCCCGTCAGGCCCTTAACGCTGAGAGTATGGTAGTTGGGCCCGACGAGTCCTGGACTCGCCTGAGGACGCTAGCAATCGGAATAGCAAAGCGACGCGTTGACCTACGAATCGCACATCAGAAGAAAGAAAAAACACGAAAGCAATACTCTGTCTGCAGCATGCCTTGCATGCATGCATGCACCAACCAAAGCGCTGCAATTTATATGCACGTTGTAAACTTGTACTCACTCTGGCCGGAAAAGGATGTCACAAAAATGGATGTATCCAGCACTATGGATACATCCATTTTTCATGATATCCTTTTCCGAACGAAGGGAGTAGCAAAAATATCATCAAGATAATATTAACATGAAAAGGGCAAAAAATACAATCTTTATCTCTCCATTCGACACCATTCCACTTGATCACCAGTGGCGAGCCCATGATTTGAACAGCGGGTATTCAAAATTTTGAAGGCTAAAGTTTTTTTATAGCCTTAAACCTTATATTGGCTGGGATTTATATTTCGGCTAATGGGATTGGAGAAGGAAAGTTGGATCTTGCAGGAGTAGGGAGAGATAGAACCAGGAGGTAGGCTAGCTAGTTCTTATTTGGGGCTGGATGGTTGAATATAACATCATTTTGTGCCATTTTTATGTCTTTTCATACTTGTATATAGCATATGCTATATGTATATAATTGTTTTGGGAAAATAATGGGTATTCAGTTGAATACCCTTGACTTGAACTCGGCCCGCCCCTGTTGATCACATGTTTCAGGAATATAATAAATTGCCTAGACTCTTTCATCAGTTCGTACTTTTGTGATTGGATAGTGCGCTAAATTCAATATGGTATCAGAGTCAGAGGTTTTAAGTTTAAATCTTGGCCAAGTCAGTATCAAAATAAATCCACGTCCTAGACTCATGAAGAAAAACCCCACCGTCATAGACGTCAGGGGAACTGTCAAGAATATAATATACTTCCTAACCCTTTTCATTAGTTCAGAATTTTGGTATAATTGCATAGTGCATTAATTTAATATGCATTGCAATGATGATGACATGTTTTAGGAAGCCGTTGTCATTGGAAGATTTTCTCCCAAAACCAAACTCTATAAATAACCCTCTTTATTGTCACCAATCGGAAGGCAAAAACTGCCGTTAGCCTAAAATATGCATTGCAACGATTACGACATTGTGATAACATAACATTATCTCGCCTGGATGAAGACATGAGCAATCAGGAAGAGATCTAGCAAATATATGTGCGAATGCAAAAGATGATGGCTCAACACGCGAACAACCTACAAGGTTCGCTATCTAAGATTCCTGCTTAGTGGTATGTTCTTGCCCATAATAGCTCCATTCTTCCAGAACATGTAAAATGCACCTTCTCAAGTTAGATTTGAGATGCTTGATGCTATGAGTCTTCTCACAGTTTCTTCACATAGAGTGGGCCTTTCTGGTACACGGCAAACTCTTTGACGAGTTCCGACGAAAAAGTTTTGCAAATTCTCAATCGAATGAGAATTAGCTTAGTTCTCATTCGCATGACGTCATCAGTTGCAAGTGGACTTACAACTGATTTAGACCATTTGATTTGCTTCGTGATTCATGCATCAGTTGCAAATCAACTTGCAAGTGTGATTTGATGACGTCATGTGAATGAGAATTAAGTTAATTCTCATTTGACTGAGTTGCAAGTGGACTTGGAACTACTCCGAACCGTTTGGTTTGCTTCGTGATTCATGTTAATCATGTGTTGCAACTTGACTTGCAACTGAGATTAATAACGTCATGTGAATGAGAATTAAACTAATTCTCATGCTAGAGCGGGATTTTGCAAATAGCAACAACCCTCCAAAAAAGATATTGCGCCGCTAGATGAGCCTTTAACGTAAAACTGTATATATATTCATTTAGCAACAACATGCTATAACAACTATAGCTGAGCTATAACCCAGAAGCCCCAAATGGAGGCCGAGCTACATGTAGCTCGGTTTCCCAAACAAATTTGAATATGCATTTTTCTGTTTCAAAAAATTCGAAAAAATCCCTAAATGTAGATAAAGTCGAGATCTATCACTGTGTTAAAGTTTCATGTCAAAATTCATTGTATTTTTACCGGGGGGAAAAAGACAAATACACAAAATTAGATTGATGAATAGTGCACATTCTGAAAAATTCAAAATTTTGTCAGATTTGTCTTTTTTGTGTAGTCCAGAATAATAAGAATTTTTCCTTGAAACATTGCACAGTAGTAGATCTCGAATTTTCTACATCTAGGATTGTTTTCGAATTTTTTGAAACACAAAAATATAGATTTAATTTTTTTGAAAACCGAGCTACATGTAGCTCAGCCTCCAAAACGCTGCGCTCAGCTATAACCGGGCTAAGGCCGGATATTTAAAACTATGCTAACAACCAACCCAACATGCGTCCTACCTCCAAATAGAAAAGGTTCTCGCCTTCTAGCCTTCCACATAAGTACATACCAATAGCCAGTCCACCACTCGAGTCTCACATTCTAGCTCTCCATACTTCGTAATTTGCAGTCGTGCTCGCATAGCACGCAACAATGCCACCATTAAACGGGAAGCAAAGGCACCTCTTTGTCATCCTCACCCTCACACTCGCCGCCGCCGCAGCGGCTTCGTCCGATGTTTCCTTCTATCCCTCTGCGGAGGCCGCCGCGGCGGCGCACTGCGGCGGCACGCTGTACCCGGAGCTGTGCCTGTCCACGCTCACCACCATTCCGGACCTCCACAAGAAGACCCTCCGAGCGTCATCTGCGCCACCTGCAACCGCACGGAGGCCGAGGTCGCCACCATGTCTGCGAACTGCTCCGCCTACCTCCGGGAGAGGTCCCTCACCGCGCGCGACCGCCTGGCCGTGTCGGACTGCATTGAGCTGCTCGACACCACCATGGACGACCTCCGGGCCACCATCTCCGACCTGGAGCAGCAGCCCTCCGGCGCCAGGTGCCCGACCAAGGACCACGTCATGACGGTCCTCTCCGCCGCCATCACCAACCAGCAGACCTGCCTCGAGGGCTTCTCGTACCAGAAGGGCGGCGAGGTGCGGCGCTACGTGGAGCCCGGCATCCGCCACATCGCCCTAATGGTCAGCAACGCGCTCGCCATGGCCACGAAGCTGCCCTCGCCTTCCCCGTCCACGTCGACGGTGATGGACATGGAGGGCGTGCAACGAGAGCGGCAGCCGTTCATGGGTTACGGGCAGATGGTGAAGGGGTTCCCGCGGTGGGTGAAGCCCGGGGACCGGCGGCTGCTGCAGGCGCCAGCGTCGGGCATAACGGCGAACGCGGTGGTGGCCAAGGACGGGAGCGGGGCGTACACGACGGTGTCGGCGGCGGTCGCGGCGGCGCCGGTCAAGTCGAAGAGCAGGTACGTGATATACATCAAGGCCGGCGCGTACATGGAGAACGTGGAGGTGGCGAAGAACCAGACGAACCTGATGTTCATCGGCGACGGCATCGGCAAGACGGTCATCAAGGCCAGCCTCAACGTCGTCGACGGCTCCACCACCTTCCACTCCGCCACAGTCGGTAATACAGTCATCCATTGCCCCGCACCCCTGTCTTAAACTTTTGATTTGCTAAATATTGCTTGCTAATTCCGTCAAATCGATCGTGAAGTAGCAATGTAGATTCAGTGAAGTGAGTTAAGTGCATTGGTAGATCGAGCTTTGATAGTACAGAGGACAGGATATGTTCTCTTGTGTTCCAGTACTGGTTACAGTGGATGGGCAGGCGTTCGCCACTGAGACTAGTCCAACCACGCTTAGCTCCAACCAGCTGCAATAGCAGACACTGTCGGTTTGATCCAACCATATTCATGGCATGTCAAATTGTCAATCCAATCAGTCCAAGAATCGCTAAATGCTCGATCTGCTGTACGAATTTATCGCTGCACGTGGTCCTGCAGTGTAGGGCGAATATCACGAGTTAATTGAAAATCAGCAAGTGACCAAGCTAGCTGCTTGGCTGAGAAGAGTAGGGTACAACAAATAGGGATGAAAACGGAGCGGATAATGATGAAAAAGTCACAATTGTTTTCATATTTTCTTCTAGAACCAGAGCTACATAAACAAATATTGTCGGAAACAGATACAGATCGAATACAATGCGGACACAGAGTAGAAAGTAGATACTTGCCGGAACCAAGAGTGAATAATGCGGGAAAACTCAAACAAACTAACAAACTTGTCAAGTTTCAAAGATGAAATAAAATGTAAGGAGATAGCATATGATTATACTATAATATAGTGTGTATACATAATGAACTTTGGCAACACTTAAAATATCTACCATCGTCTATTGTCTCTAATAGAGCGCCACTAAAAGGAACGAGTCGAGAGGGACATGATATGCGAATACATATAGGGTATAAACATGGTCGTTTTTTCGTGGAAATTTTGGAAAGTTCCGTTCCGTTTTCATCCCTAGACTTATAGATACACTGTATCGAGTATTTGGCTACCATTGGCATGCAGCATGCACGCTTCCATGCTTCGGTGTGTCGGCAATGGCTTTTTCCGACCCAATGCAACTGGTGAACCGGGGCTTGAAGCTAGTAGCAAAATTTAATTGGCGTGGTCAGGTTCACCGTTTGCAGCGCCGTGCGACACGTTCCAGATCAGGCACTTGCGAGCACGCGGCTGGCAATGACTGCCCGGTCGGCGCCGGTGGGCCATTATCGATGTATCAAAGCTAGGACTGCTGTCTGTGCACAGCACCTAGCTCTTGCTAGAATTTGTGCCCGTGATTCATCAGCTGGGGAACGCGTCGGTGCGGTGGTCAGTCAGTGCAAGTGCAGCCCACACTATATGATAAGCTGCAGGCCCACTCCGGTGGTGGCGGCCGAGAGGAGAGAGAGCGATCTTGCTGTCAAATTGATCCCTTAGAACATCTCTAGCAGTACCTGCAAAACGGCCGAACCCGCAAAATTTCGGCGAGTTTGCGGGTTTGGGGCCATTTTTGGGTCAGACCAGCGCCTGCATATTTGCATCGGCCCGCAAACGTTTTGCGGTGGCCCATGAATCCGCACGGCCTACCCCTATTTATCTGGCTCCCCACCGCATTTGCGGATTGCAATCCTCAATCCCGCACCTCCTCCGGCGAGCAATCCGCCGTGTGCTCCGCCGTCTCCGACGAGAAATCTCGCGTCGCCGTCAACAGATCCGGCGACGCCGAGCCATGGCGCCGAAGCGGGAACCAGAGGCGGCGCTCCCCGGCGACGACCGGTTCGGCCGAGCCATGGCACGGAAGCGCCGCGCACGGAAGTACAGGCACGGCGGGTCGGTGCGCTGCGACTTGCCGGAGTGTGACCGGCTCAAGAGGGAGCGGGAGCGGGAGATCATCAGCCATCTCCCGCCCGTCATCGACCTCGTCTCCGACGAGGAGTGAAGCTCCTCCACCGCTGCGTCGCCGCCGCGCCGTGGCTCCGGTGAGGAGCAAATTTTGTGTAGTTCTAGGGTTTGGGCGGCGACGTGTAGTTCTAGGCTAGTATCTAGGGTTTGCATTTTGTGTACAAACAATGTTGCAATCTATCTGTGCAGAAGAACATCTATCTAGTTTGTTCCCGCGAAAATCTGCGTGTTGAATTTCAGATTTGCAGTTTCGTTTGCGGGCTCTGTTCTTCGCGGCCCGATTTCTCGCGCAAGAACACGAAAAACCCGACCCTTAAAATTGTTTTGCGGGTTTGATTTTTGCGGGTACTGCTAGAGATGCTCTTAACCGGCTGGGTGCGTAGACGCCACCACAAATTCAGGAATCCTCACGTGTAGTGTGACCTCTATCACTGGCTGTCCCGTGTTTTTCGCGCATGGCTGCTTCGAGAGTGCAGAGCACAATGCTCCAACTAATCAAGCGTGTGTGTACCTCGTAAGTACTCCGTAGTACTCTACTTATCTCGTACTTAATAAGGAAAACAGAATGACGCCGGCCTTAGAATAACTTTGTCAGATTGCACTTGTCCGAAGTTGGACGCCGCCCGTGATCTGTTGTCACCTAGTACTACGAACGTAGTACGTGGTAATTCCGAATCATCAGTACTAGTTTAGCCGTTCATTTTCACTAGAGATACAGTCAATGCATTCTGCGCCACGAATTTTAGAGCTGCTACTATTCCGTCTGGCCTAGTTTGTGCCCAATTTGTCTTTGTCGTCAGTATAGGAATAGGACACTTCTCAAGTTCTCATGGTGGAGTGGCCGCCCACAAGGGCCTGATTGCTGACTTGCGCATGGTCACACGCTAGCTACCGCTGCATGCATGTGAGGCCACGCTTTCACTTGTCCTCTTGGATCCTTCTGGCTAGATGTGAACTTGGCGCACAAAGAGAATCCAGGAGCCGAAAGAGATGGCCTACTCAGCGGAAAGTCATTTTGGCTCAACAAATATATCTTAAAGATTCAAACAAATCGGAAAAAAAATCAGTTTCAAAAAATGATGCATGTTCCAGTGATCTCGGTATTTTCAAAAATATATTGAAACAAGCCATGCATGTTCTCAATGATATATATCTTACAAACGTGCAAAATCTGAATGCAAAATACAATACGTTTTGAGCTAGACGAATAAGAAAAAAAAGTTGAAAATTGAAACTACATACTGTTCGCTATACTTGTACATTTGTCGTTTTTGTGGAGTTCAAACCGTAAAGTATTTTGCATTCAGATTTTGCATGCTTGTAGAATATATAATTGAGAACATGCATGCATTCTTGTTTTAAGATTCTTTTGAATCTTTTAAATATAATTTTTGACTTTTTGAAAAAGGCGTGATCACTCGATCTCGGGAGCACCAAATTTCCAATCCCCATTCACGACATGACTTAAAAATCTTAGTTATTTGTCAAGCAGCCAACTATCATCATCCCATCCCATCCACGCTCCATTATTTTTTTGGTAAAACAAGTAAATATTACGTGACCGAGATTTTCCTATAAAAAATCAAGCAAACTGGAAACAAGCAAGCTAGCATTAGAAATTTTCATTTGTCAACAAGCAGGTAAGGTAAACATTTTTTATGTTTTTGGGTGTTACCGTTACGTTGGTACTTACTTTGTTTCCAAATTTGTTGAAGCTACACTGTTGTCCTTTGGTCGAACCTAATTAGGTTTATTCAAGTCTACAAAAAAGTTTCAGTCTAAGTCTAAAATCTAAATCGACTGAGATTAAATCTCATTCAGTCGAGGAAAGTACAATTACAGTTTAAACAAGAGTGTACGTCGTTTCAGTTGTACTTTTCTGTCCACAAAAATGCAACTTAAAGGGTTGCACTTTCTGCAAAGAAAAGTGCAACCAGATGCGAGATACACTTTTCTAAATTGTGGTTACACTTTTCTTTGTTGTTGAGACTTAGCAAAACCATAAAAAAAAATCAACGTCTACAACATAAAATTAGTGTTTATTATATTCATCATAAATTATGTTCCGTAATGTCTATTAGATGATGTAGATATTAGCATTCGTTTCTATGGAAATGGGTAAACTTGATGAAGTTTAACAAGGACAAAGTTAGAACTTAAATTAAATTTATACACAAAGAATTACTGTATTATTTGGTAACTACGTGTACATGTCTAACAAATTCTTATACGTGGTAATGCTGCAGCGGTAGTGGGCAACAACTTCCTGGCTCGTGATCTGACCATTGAGAACTCTGCTGGCCCATCGAAGCACCAGGCAGTGGCACTCCGTGTCGGCGCCGACCTGTCAGCGTTCTACCGTTGCAGCTTCGTGGGCTACCAGGACACCCTGTACGTGCACTCCCTCCGCCAGTTCTTCCGCGAGTGCGACATCTACGGCACCATCGACTTCGTGTTCGGCAACGCCGCCGTGGTGCTCCAGAGCTGCAACCTCTACGCGCGGCGGCCCCTACCGAACCAGAGCAATATTTACACGGCGCAGGGCCGGACGGATCCGAACCAGAACACGGGCATCTCCATCCAGAAGTGCAAGGTGGCCGCCGCGTCGGACCTCGCAGCCGTGCAGTCCAGCTTTCGGACATACCTAGGCAGGCCATGGAAGCAGTACTCACGCACGGTGTACCTGCAGTCGGAGCTGGACAGCGTCGTCGACCCCGCTGGGTGGCTCGAGTGGGACGGCACCTTCGCGCTCGACACGCTCTATTACGGCGAGTACCAGAACACGGGGCCCGGAGCCGGCACGTCCAAGCGGGTGGCGTGGAAGGGTTACCGCGTGATCAGCAGCGCATCGGAGGCCAATACCTTCACGGTGGGATCGTTCATCGGCGGTGGCGTCTGGTTAGCCGGCACGTCCATCCCCTTCTCCTCCGGATTGTGATCGACTCATTCTGTAACGGCGAATTCTGAGCGCGCGTGATGGAAATAAACGAACGGCGCCCGGAAGTGGAAAGGCACCAGTTCTATCGTTTCGATGTTGATTCTTTTTGTTTTTGTACACCACCTATACGCTATTGGTTAATTCATACGTGCACCACATAGCATTGTGGATTGTACTGTTTGTGTAGTACGTAATTCTTATGGCCATGGATGAGTCTACAGTTTTCAGATTTTCCAGTGGGTTCCTCAGGGTTACTTCAATTCTTGCGTAGCTTATTTCTTTTGCATCGTGTTACAAAGTTGATGTTTTTTATATTTCAGTAATTATTGTTGGCCTCAAGAATGCCGAGTAGAAGTACCACTAGTGGAAAAAGGGGCTATAGTCCCGGTTGGTAAGGGGCTTTAGTCCTTTTTGTCCAACCGGGACTGCCAAACTGGGACTAAAGCCCCCTTTAGTCCTGGTTTGCCACGAACCGGGACTAAAGGCCCTCCACGTGGGCGGAGGCGATCGCGGCCGGCTGGAGACCTTTAGTCCCGGTTCGTGATATGTGCATTTTTGTTTTCTTTTCGATTAATTTTCAGGGTTTAGGGTTTAAAATATACATTGAAACTAACATACAACTATCTAATGCATCAAAATGCAACAACAAATGCGATCAAAATTGCAACTAAGGTAACTATTGATCCAACAGCATAATGATACCAAGCCTCTTTATTAATTGCATATTTTCTAATCTTTCTAATCTTCAGCGCATTGCATCCAGCTTGATCTTGTGATCATCAACGACATCGTGAAGATACAACTCCAATTTCATCTTCTCTTCTTCAATTGTTTTAAATTTTTCTTTCAAATCATTGTTTTTTTGAACTAAATTTAACCTCTCCACAAGAGGGTCGGTTGGAATTTCCGTTTCACATACCTCCTAGATAAAAATATCTATGTCAAGTGTTGGTCGGCATAATTGTCATATAAACACGAAATTAAACAAATAGTTGTAAAAAATAATATACCACATCCGAATCATACACCGGACGAGGGTTGACGGGGACGGATATCAAACCATGGCACTATACATATAACAAACAATCATACAAGTAAGAAAATTATGCAAGTAATAACTATGCATCTAAATCATACCAGTAAGATTTTTAAAAAATAAAAATAAAAACAAGAAGCTCACCAAGTTGGTGCCGGTGACGGGACGGCGCGGGCGATCGACGGCGGTGAGGACGGGGACATGACGGCACTAAAACCCACAAATCATACTTTCATTTGAGCTCAAATTGCATATAAAACAAATGAACTCCCTAACTTAGCCATTTCATCAAACACCTAGCTAGCACTAGAAAAATGAAATGAGCTAAACTAGTAATGAAATGAGCTAAATTAGCAACGCCGGAAGAAAGGATGAAGTTGCTAACCCTTGGATAGATGGTTGCCGCCAATCTTGACAAATGGTGGAGAAAAATGGGATAAAATTGAGCTCGGGAGAGTAAACCGAGGAGAAAAATGGAGAAGTTTCGAGCAGGAAAAATGAAGATGGCTCGGCGTGGAAGAAGATGATATAGGGGAACCCTTTAGTCCCGGTTCGTCGCATGAACCGGTACTAAAGGTCCATCTTTAGTACCGGTTCGTGACACGAACCGGGACTAAAGGAGCTCGCGCTGGCCCCACCTCTACGGCTGCCTGCCGTGACCCTTAGTCCCGATTCGTATCACGAACAGATACTAAAGGTAGTGTTTGAACCGAGACTGGGCACGTGCGGCATCCTAGAAGTTGGAACCGGGACTAATGTTCACATTAGTCCGGGTTCCAATTTCGGTCGGGACTAAAGGTCCAACGGAAGACCTGTTTTCTACTAGTGTACACGTTCTCTTGTCCGAATAGTGAAGTAGCTCTCGGACTCTCTTGTAGTGGTTACTACAAACCATACTTGTGATGGACCGCTTGGTTGCATCGGTTGGTATTAATATTCCACCTTTCATAATTCTTTCACGATTGGTTACTTTTTCGATAAAGGAAGTTCTATTGATTCAAAGCGCCGCATCAAAGTGATATAATTGAAAGAGTTTGTACCACATAACGAGATGCACACTGCCAATTCTTAATTTTTTTTAAAGCACGACATAAATTGGTCAAAAAGAACACAAGCACGGAGACAATCGGAGGGTTGTACCGTGATCAACACATGAGTAAACAAACTATATTGGAGAAGAAATCTTGTGATTTTAGTCGTTGTAGTAAGGACCATGTACGAGACCTTGTACGAGACCAATGCATACATGAGTAAACAAACTATATTGGAGAAGAAATCTTCTTTTATCAAAGCGCGAGTGGTGTGGTAGGGTTATCACGTGATCAACGGCGCGTCGGAGGCTAACACCTTCATGGTGCGGACAATCATAGTCGGTGACGTCGGACTAGCCGGCTTCCATCCCTTTCTCCACCGGGTTGTGACCGACTAATATTCTGGGAGTGATGACAATAATTAACGATGCTC
Organism: Poa pratensis; assembly: GCA_947311845.1. Taxonomy (NCBI): domain Eukaryota; kingdom Viridiplantae; phylum Streptophyta; class Magnoliopsida; order Poales; family Poaceae; genus Poa; species Poa pratensis. Next base: position 55,520,202 of record CAMZMU010000051.1, on the reverse strand, counting down.
ATACTCAAAGGGAGAATAATGCTTCCCGTGTTTTTCTTTGTGCCCCCTCCCCAAGGACGCTAGAGGTTGGAAGGTGGAGGAATTTCACCAAGGACATACATTGCATGTGGGTCCTATCTTAGGTATGCCTACCAAAATTTTATATTTTTAATCTTCTCACAAGACAACTCCCATAAATACAAAGCTGGCCTATCAATTCGTGAGCACTGAAATTTGAGTAACTCTATACACCCACAACTTAGAGCAAGTACAATAGTGTGCTTAGAGCAAGTATAATAAGGTCCAGTCAGCAGGCTATAAGGATTTAAATATTATATTTATGCTTACATTGATGAGAGAAAGTGAAAACGGGCTCTCATGCAAGAGCCAGCTGTAGCACGTGCTCCTAGACACTTTGTGAGAGTGGAATGTGGGCCAACTATGAATAAAGTAATCCATATTTATAGCCAACTATTCTACTTGTTGGCTATTAGGTTGGCTATAGATGACATGGCACTATCTTATAGTCAACAGCCGGCTATACTATTGTACTTGCTCTTATAGCCCGCCTACGTGGCACTTTTGCATATGAGGAGAGAGACAAGGAAAAAGAGATGGAGTGTACTCTCATGCAACTATGCAAGAGCCAGTGATGTCTACGCACGCTTCTATTCTTGTAGACAGTGTTGGGCCTCCAAGTGCAGAGGTTTGTAGAACAGCAGCAAGTTTCCCTTAAGTGAATCACCCAAGGTTTATCGAACTCAGGGAGGTAGAGGTCAAAGATATCCCTCTCAAGCAACCCTGCAATTAAGATACAAGAAGTCTCTTGTGTCCCCAACACACCCAATACACTTGTCAGGTGTATAGGTGCACTAGTTCGGCGAAGAGATATTAAAATACAAGTAATATGGATGATTATAAGTGGTAATTGCAATCTGAAATAAAAATGGCAGCAAGCAAACATGTAGCAGAACTGGTTGTAAACGGTGTTTCAATGCTTAGAAACAAGGCCTAGGGATCATACTTTCACTAGTGGACACTCTCAACAATAATAATATAATTGAATACATAGATATTTCCTCTTCACTATGCTACTCTGAATTATTCTCTCGTTGGATAACGAACACCAATCCACCGTGTAGGGCTATAAAAGCACACCTTAAAGTCGCATTCCCATGTCTAGTTAACCCCACACTGTCAACTTGAGCGCCCTAGAAGGTACTAGACAAACACCGCAATTTCATAGAGACATCCAACGCAAATAATAACTCATGATAAGTATTCCTGTTATCTTTAGCCTAAGAGCCACACACGGGGCGCACACTGTCAACTTCGCACCGTGGGACAAAGGTGACTCCGGAGATTACATTAATAAAACCACTTGAGTAGCATATAAGATAATGAAGAGTACATCTATGGATTCAACTAGATTACAAAGCTCATGATCACATAAAGATCACACCATGGAGAGAGAGATAAACCACATAGCTACCGGTAGAGCCCTCAGCCTCGGGGGAGAACTACTCCCTCCTCATCATGGGAGGCAGCAACGGCGATGAAGATGGCGGTGGAGTCGATGGAGATGGCTCCGGGGGCAATTCCCCGTCCCGGCAAGGTGCCGAAACAGAGACTTCTGTCCCCCGAATTAGGGTTTCGGATGGCGGCGGAGCTCTGGAGCTTTTTTGGAGAAATCGTCCAGGCACTTAGGGTTTTCGCGTCGGGGGGAATAAGTAGGCGAAAGGGCGTCGCGAGACGGTGCACGAGGCAGCGACACCACCCCTGGGCGCCGGCCAAGGCCCAACCGCGCCCAGGGTGCGTGTGGTGGCTGTGGGCCTCCCCTGGACTTGTCCTTCTGGCTTCCGGAGTCTTCTGGCGAAATAGAATTTCTGTAATTTTTTCAGATTTTTCTGAGCACTTTCAATTTTGGACCTTTTCTGCAATGCACAGACATAATAAACAGAAACTGGCACTGTGGCATCTTGTTAATAGGTTAGTCCAATAAATGTCATAATATGATATAAAGTGCATATAAAACATGTGGCAATTGATATAAAACATGCATGGAACATCAAAAATTATAGATACGTTTGAGACGTATCAGCATCCCCAAGCTTAGTTCCTACTCATCCTCGAGTAGGTAAACGATAAAACAAAATAATTTTTGAGGTGACATGCTACCATCATAATCTCGATCTAATAGTGATGTAATGGCAAGTGAGCTGAGATCAAATCATTCAAAGCAAATGTCTATAATTGATATTAAATAAGAGATAATAAAGCAAGATAGTTAAACAAGCTAAAAGTTTTCATGAACGACGGCCTTTAAGACATGAAACCGTACAAGGTTCATTATAGATATTTTAAGTATCCAGTGTAGGAGTTCTATCCTTCAATTCCAAGCATCAAGCAATTTTTCATAACATAGAGAACGGATCCAGTCAAGTAAAAGTAAACATGAACGTCATGAATCCACTGTTTCGAGGTCTACTCAACCGGTGAGCGTAAGCATTTAGTATTGGCACCAGGATGTTATGGCAAAGAGAACGTTAATGGGGGTTTGGAAGGCCAATGGAAGAAAGTCTCACAAAGCTATAAGTGATCATTAGACAAGAGGAAGTCTTATAATCGAAGCTATGCAAGGAGTAGTGATTGCCATGCAACGGATGCACATAGAGCTATATGTGTATGAAAGCTCTCCAATGGAACTAGTGGGGGTGCATCCAACTCGGTTGCTCACGAAGACCTAGAGCACTTTTGAGGAAGCTCATCATTGGAATATACAACCCAAGTTCTATAACGTAATATTCCCCACATAGTTATACTAGTAAAACATGAAAACTCTCTCACATGGAGTATAGGTGCTAAACATGAGCACAAATGATGACTATGAATACTGCAGGTGCTAAACATGAGCACAACTTTGATAAAGGATAGTAGTGTTGCCCCCCCTTTTTTTTTCTTTTTCTGTTTCTCTTTTCGATGGCCTCCATGGCTTTTCTAGCAGGGGCAACACTCTAATATGATTACAACTTTTGGTACAAATAACTCATAATGAACAAAACATGATGTATAGAACTGTATGCCTCTGCCAGTGTAGCAGGATGTGCAATGATCCAGCGTAACATGGGTAAACCACACATCAGCTATATAGAATCATGCAAAGCAATATATAAATGATAAATGACAACAAGTCATGTAATGTAAAATGAAGTTGCATGGCAATATATCTCGGAACAGCTATGGAAATGCTGTGGTAGGTAGGTATGGTGGCTGTTTTGAGGAAGATGTATGGGTTTATGTGTAGGAGAACAAGAGGAAGTCCTCCCACGGGTTTTGGATGTACTGGCGAAGTATGCACAACTCTCAATGTGAGAAAAGGGCAATGCACAGCACGAAGAGGCTAGCAATTTGGATGGTGGAAGTGCCAAAACCGTAGCTTAACATTAGTCAAAAAGAACTCACAAGTTTATTGCAAACAACTAGCAGGTTCAACATTAAGCGCATGGTTAACATTTACCCCAAGGAGGGCCGTTCACGGCGGCACAAGTACCCCGTTAGATCCCTCGACCTTCACACACACCTAGTTATTACGAACCACTTTTCAGACATGGAAAGCTATCAAGTCCAACTACACCTTCAACAATTTTAGTAGAGTTTGTAGTACGGTACAAGCTTAAAGACAATAATCCACTAATGATTTTAACTTAATTAACCAGCAAGCTTTACCATCTATTACTTAATACCTCAAAACGTTTGCAAGGAATCAGGTTATCAAAGTTCAATGATCTACAAGATTATGCAAGTTTTCATTATACCACTACCACACGCAACATTTTCTGAACCAACATATTAACCAAGCAACTCCCAAACAAATATAAGTGAAGCAAGAGATACTTTCTACAAAAGAACTAATAGCTCTGACAAGAGGTACATGAAAACCAAGAGCTAGAAGCTAAACAGCGCGAAAATTGAATACTCAACAGATATAAGTGAAGAACAAGAGTATTCCAAGAAAAAGCGGAGCGTGTCTCTCTCCCAATCAAGAATGCTAGGGTCCAGTCAAGCTTATTGAAAATAAAAGTGCAATACTGAAAATAAAAGCACACAGACGCTCCAAGAAAGCACATATGATGTGAAAGAATTAAAATATAGTTTCACTAGAGATGACCTGATAATTTTGCCGATGAAGAAGGGGATGCCTTGGGCATCCCCAAGCTTAGACGCTTGAGTCTTCTTGAAATATGCTGGGGAGATCCATGGGAGCCTCCCCAAGCTTGAGCTCTTCACTCTTCTCCATCCTATTATATCACTCTTCCCTCTTGACCCTTGAAAACTTCCGTCACACCAAACTCAAAGCAAATCTCATTAGAGGGTTAGTGCACAATCAAAAACTCACATGTTCTATAAAGACGCAATATGACTTGTTACTTTAAACATTAGCTACTGCCACTGATGTTATGTGAAGCTCTTCCACCCAAAAAAGAATTTCACTCAACACTAGTAAAAGAGAGAATGCAAAATAAAAAGGCATAATCTGTCTAAAACAGAACAGTCCGCAAAGACGAATTTTTTCGAGGCACTTACGACGCTCAGAGAGAAAAACTCTAGTCTAATGAAAGATTCAGACATTCATAAAGATTACGCACAAATTTTCAGATTTAATTAACAATCTGGTGATTTTAGAATTTCGTACAGTGAACAGCAAAAATCTGTTTCTGCGCAGCAATCAAAATTAAGCATCATCTTAACATTAGAGGCTACTCTTGGCACAACAATGCGAGAAATAAAGATACAAAGGAGTTGCTACAGAAGTAAACAAGCAACTTGACTCAATAAAAGAAAAATTGCAGAAAAATAAAATGGGTTGCCTCCCATAAGCGCTTTTCTTTAACGCCTTTTAGCTAGGCATAGAGATTTTTATGATGCTCACATAAAGATGGGTTGAAACATAAAGAGAGCATCAAGAAGCATATCAAAACATTTAAATCTAACACTCTTCCTATGCAAGGAATCTTGTAAGAAAATAAATCAATAAAGCACAAAGTGACTAGCATAGGAAGGCAAAACAAGTGCAACATCAAAACTTTCAACATAAAGAGAGGAGACTTAATATTATTGTGATGTATGAATCCATGTCTCCCTCTCTCATAATAACTTTCAGTAGCATCATTGATAAAATCCACAATATAACCATCACATGAAACATTCTTATCATGATCCATATGCATAAAAGTATCAATATTTTCCACATAAGCAAAGTTCTTTTTATTAATAACAATAGGAGTAGGATCATTATGAATAACTTGAACATGATAGACAAGTTGTATATTAGAGGGATGGTTGTGAGTAATCTCTCCATAATTATGACAAGCTTCATGAGGATGATTGTAATTATAACCTATGTCATATTTATCATCACAATGATTATCAAAGACTGGAGGCATAGTATCATCATAAACAATAGAATAGTTATCTTCCAAAGTGTGTTCATTTGTAAACATATCATCATCATTTTTACTAGAAGGAGAGGTCTCAACTATATAATCATCGGTACCAAAAGGATTTTCAAAAACATCACTAGGAGGAGAGGTTTCAAATATATAATTATTACTAGCAAAAGGATTTTCAAACACCTCATCCCCAAGCTTAATGCTTCCTATATCATCATTGGAAGGAACATGGATAGTACTAATAGTATAGCAATTATTAACATCATCATTTTCAGAATTGGAACCCAAAAGATTTTCAATACCAAAAGTAGTGTGCTTTTCCCAATCATGATCACTACTATAAGTAACATGCATAGGATCATCATCGAATTCAGACTCATCAGCAACAACTATAATAGGAGCAATATGCTTAGGGGAAGATACCGTTTCCTCTCTCCTTTTACTCCTCTTCTTCTTTCCCTCTTTAGGAGGGAGAGGCTTGAAAGGAGGCTTCACCACATACCCTGGTTTATTGTTAGAAACAATAGAAGAAGCTTGGGAGGATTCCTCTTTTTCATTAATAAGAGTAAAACAAACATTAGTCCTTTCATATTTTGGTAAAGTCGATCCATCTTTTATAATATTTTGTATGTAAGTGTTGGCATGGCAATTGTTAGCACAATAGAGATGACATCCATGCAATACGCTATTCATATCAAAAGCACTCATATCTAACGAAGAAGTTTTTCTTGATAACTCTTCACACCCCAAAAATAATGTAAGTTCATCATGCTGATTAGGAGTGATCATGTTATCACAAAAGTCTTCCGCAATATCCTTATTAGAACCTGAGCATTGGAATTCGAAGTGACCCTTTTTATAGCAAAGTTCACAAATAAAAGGATAGAGGGCACAAACTTTTTCAGCAAGATCATTTAGAGCCCTGTGCCACATTCTAGTTTTTTCATTCCTATGATGGATACAATAATCTTCTTCGATTTGATTCTTTTCACAAGGTCTAAGTGCTCCACAAAAATTAACATGCTTATAAGAAATAGTATTTTCAGAAGTTTGAGCATGTTTATTGCAATCATTAGTAACAATTTCATTTTCCATGCAAGTGTCTTTGAAAGGTTCATGATACATGTCCCAATTTTCTTTAGGAACATTAATATGAGAAGCAAAGGCTCTACAATAATCAACAATAATTTGAGAATCAAGACCATATTTAGCACTAAGCTCATGAAAACTAGCAGTTTCAGCGAAAGACTTAATGCAATCATACTCATAGTTTATACCTGATTCTTTACCTTTGTCGTTCTCCCAATCTTCAGTATTGCCTTGAATTGTTTCAAGAAGATCCCACTTAGCTTCAACCTTCTTACTTGTGAAAGAACCCTCTGAACAGGCATCTAGATAATCCTTGTAATGACCTGAAAGCCTTGCATAAAAATTAGTAACAATTATTTCCTCAGGAAGCCCATGGTTAGGACATTTGAGTATTAATGTTTTCAGTCTTTCCCAAGCTTGAGCAATGCTTTCTCCATCACGAGGACAAAAATTATAAATGTAATTCCTATCTAAATGCATTTCATAAGGAGGATAAAATTTAGAGTAAAAGAAAATTCAAGCTCCTTCCACTCCGAATGATGAGGATCATCCAGTAGATCATACCACTCCCTAGCTTTGTCCTTAAGTGACAATGGAAATAATTTCTTCATGGCATTTTCCCTTGATAAACCTGCAACCTTAAACAACTCACAAAGTTCTGTAAGTTTCAACAAGTGATCACGTGGATGGACTGTTCCATCCCCTGCATAACGTTCATCCATAACCTTTTCAACAATTTCCATAGGTATTTCAAAAGGAATACTTTCAGTAGGTGGATTTAGAATATCACAAGCATCATTAGAATTATCACGTATGGGAGACAAAGTATTATCAAAGCAAATTTTCTCCTCCAAAGCTGGGGAACTAAAAAGATCATTTTCAAAACTAGCTTCCCCAAGCTTAGACTTTTCCATAGCATTAGCAATAATGGTGTTCAAAGAATTCATGCTAATAACATTGCTATCACTATTATGCAAACAAACTTCCATAGGTTTTTTAATTTTCTCTTCAAAAGCATCATGTCCTAATTCAATATAAAGTTCATAAAGATCTCTAATTTTTTTGTTGTTTTCCATTAAGCCTAGCTAGTGAAATAAAAACAAGAAACAAAAAGATATAATTGCAGAATCTAAAGGAAATACCTTCGAGCACTCACACGTCAGCAACAGTGCTAGAAAATAGCTAAGTAGCTGGAGGATGTGAGTACCTTTTACCTTACCTCCCCGGCAACGGCGCCAGAAAATAGCTTGATGTCTACGCACGCTTCTATTCTTGTAGACAGTGTTGGGCCTCCAAGTGCAGAGGTTTGTAGAACAGCAGCAAGTTTCCCTTAAGTGAATCACCCAAGGTTTATCGAACTCAGGGAGGTAGAGGTCAAAGATATCCCTCTCAAGCAACCCTGCAATTAAGATACAAGAAGTCTCTTGTGTCCCCAACACACCCAATACACTTGTCAGGTGTATAGGTGCACTAGTTCGGCGAAGAGATATTAAAATACAAGTAATATGGATGATTATAAGTGGTAATTGCAATCTGAAATAAAAATGGCAGCAAGCAAACATGTAGCAGAACTGGTTGTAAACGGTGTTTCAATGCTTAGAAACAAGGCCTAGGGATCATACTTTCACTAGTGGACACTCTCAACAATAATAATATAATTGAATACATAGATATTTCCTCTTCACTATGCTACTCTGATTATTCTCTCGTTGGATAACGAACACCAATCCACCGCGTAGGGCTATAAAAGCACACCTTAAAGTCGCATTCCCATGTCTAGTTAACCCCACACTGTCAACTTGAGCGCCCTAGAAGGTACTAGACAAACACCGCAATTTCATAGAGACATCCAACGCAAATAATAACTCATGATAAGTATTCCTGTTATCTTTAGCCTAAGAGCCACACACGGGGCGCACACTGTCAACTTCGCACCGTGGGACAAAGGTGACTCCGGAGATTACATTAATAAAACCACTTGAGTAGCATATAAGATAATGAAGAGTACATCTATGGATTCAACTAGATTACAAAGCTCATGATCACATAAAGATCACACCATGGAGAGAGAGATAAACCACATAGCTACCGGTAGAGCCCTCAGCCTCGGGGGAGAACTACTCCCTCCTCATCATGGGAGGCAGCAACGGCGATGAAGATGGCGGTGGAGTCGATGGAGATGGCTCCGGGGGCAATTCCCCGTCCGGCAAGGTGCCGAAACAGAGACTTCTGTCCCCCGAATTAGGGTTTCGGATGGCGGCGGAGCTCTGGAGCTTTTTTGGAGAAATCGTCCAGGCACTTAGGGTTTTCGCGTCGGGGGGAATAAGTAGGCGAAAGGGCGTCGCGAGACGGTGCACGAGGCAGCGACACCACCCCTGGGCGCCGGCCAAGGCCCAACCGCGCCCAGGGTGCGTGTGGTGGCTGTGGGCCTCCCCTGGACTTGTCCTTCTGGCTCCGGAGTCTTCTGGCGAAATAGAATTTCTGTAATTTTTTCAGATTTTTCTGAGCACTTTCAATTTTGGACCTTTTCTGCAATGCACAGACATAATAAACAGAAACTGGCACTGTGGCATCTTGTTAATAGGTTAGTCCAATAAATGTCATAATATGATATAAAGTGCATATAAAACATGTGGCAATTGATATAAAACATGCATGGAATATCAAAAATTATAGATACGTTTGAGATGTATCAGCCAGCCTCTACACGTGCTCCTAGGCAAAACCATTAAATACGAGGAGAGATAAAGACACAAAGGTGGGAAAACACTAACCTAATAGCCAACCTTATAGCCAACTCTATTGTATGAGCTAACTATAAAGCTAACTTTTGATGACATGGCAGTTTCATATAACCGGTTGTTGACTCTACTATTGAACTTGCTCTTACATGCTAGTCCTCCATTTAGGGGTATTTGGGCCCCTAATTAATCGCACCGTGATGGAGGTAGGTTTCTATTGGCACAAGAATCTTGCGTGCATGCACTGATTGTTACGTACATGCAATGGTCCTAGTTCACCGATTTTATTAGCCTAATTAATGGATATGGGTCTTAGTCCTTGGTTGTTTAGGAACAAATATATTTTAATTAGGGGCCCAATACACCTAAACGGAGGGAGTATCAATATCTGTCAACTCCACATGATAGAATCATTAACTAGACTACGAAAACAAATATAGGTTCATTTAAAAGGCATGCTAGATATATGTAGAAAGCATAGACATGTGTGGATTCACATGGTGATTTAGTTGCGGGAATTGCTAAGAAATAGGATGCACCGGGACATCTTGGACCAAGCATCATATAGCATGTTTGCACTTTCTTTTTTGGTGTTTTAGATTACCTCACGTAAGTTGAAGAGGAGTTGTTCATGGCCACACTACGGGCAAGGAGAACAAAGAGGCTGAGTGTAGCTTCCAAAATTTTCAATTAAGTGAAGAAAACCCGACTCTGGTTGTTAGCTAGACCGCGGATCTAGGCCGCAGCCACCGACAACCACCACCACCCCGCTACAAGCCGATGAAGATCCAGCTCCGTAGGCCCATCATCATATCGTAGAGACTATCCCCTAAGATGGGAATTGCCTCCCAAGGATGGTACAATTTTTGGAAAAAAGAGGCAGAAGCCGTGCTACTCTATTAGAAGGAGTAGAAAGATCACAGTCAGAGAATTAAACAAGATATTTACATGGACATGACTTTGGCAGCCGCAACAACAAAGCCTATAAAAAACTATTCAGCTTACATATTCGTATACAATTTTAGATAGTGCTCTTTTCCTTACTGGCCTGTCTGATGTCAATTGAAACTAATTGCTTGTGAGAGCATAGAATTTCAAAAGCATGAGCATTCCTTTCTTTCCCAACGCCCCAATCTGGCATCACGAATATATGTATGAGTTTTAAACACCTTCACTCAAGTCATTTGCACGAGCAAAGTCGACATCGAGGTGCCAAATGACTCCGTCGCTAAGAGCTCTTGGGAGTCATCAGCATGGTATCCCCGGTGTATCTTTTATCCGTTGAGCGATAGCCCTCCACACGGGATCCCTGGACTGTTTGGCATATTCCCATGCATTACGCCACTGATCGCCATGTTGTTCTCAACTATTACAATTCTAGTAAACGAACGCCGGTAGGTCAAAGAGGTAGCGCACATCATGTAGCTTCGAAGTGATATAACAGAAACCTGCCCTTAACACTCAAATGAAAGCCCTCACGACACTCTTTAACTGCAAGTGCTCCCGCTTATGGTAGTAGATAAACAGATTCCCCTTGTTCTCTCATCGCTCAGTTCCTCCTGGTATGTTGTAGTGAACTACTTTTTTTTTTTTGCATCTAGCTCTCTCCACCTATGTTCTAGCTAGCCTGATGCCACCAGTCTTAAAAAGAGTTTACATATTGATTAGGAGGGTTTAAGCTCTGGAATTCAGACCACTAGGTGATAAAGTGCTAAACACGTCTAGTGAAAATACATATAGCGAAGATATGGTCAACATCTTCGTTCTCCTGGCCTCAAAGCGTGCAAGTTTACCTGCAAGGTCAGACACAAAGGATCATTTTCATTTCGCGATTTTGAAGAAATAGGCTTTCGCCCCGATATATTAATATAGCAACCACCCGATACAACTATGAGACCACCGCTGGGGCAAACAGCACAAACACGCCCAAAAGGAAAGAAAGAGAAAAAAGAAGAGAAAACAACGCCGACATCGGCGGATCAACGAAAACGAAAGTGACTCGCAACCGCTGCGTCCTCTCCAGCGTATTCTCACCACAATCCTAGCGCTCTAAATCGCCGCGTACCAAACAGTACCTCCAAGAAGGAAAGTGACGATGACGACGCTGCTGCCCGGACTGGTCCTAGGGTTTCACCGGTACGCTCCGAGGAGTGGGGAAGAGGTACACCCGACGCCCTTCAAGAAGGGAGGGCGACACTCTAAAGCGTCACCGCGTCGGTGCCAAAACGACAGGGATTTCTCCCGACCCCCAAAAAACCACATCCCGGACAATCTATAGCGCTCCACCAATCTTGCCGCCCACCAACACACGCCACCTCGGTCTTGAGATCACCAACGCCATCTCACCATGGCAAACACTGCGAGGCCAGACTGAAAAGAGACAACCGTAGACAATGGGTGGCGGTACCACAACCACGCGGGAGGGAACAACCTCCACCGCCATAGGCGGTAGCCGACCGGACACAACAATAAGAGCACACCAGACCATTGGAGTCGGAGGGTGGCAGCAGCACGGCCACCTGGAGGACGTCCTCCACCGCCACCTGCGGGTGCCGACCGGATGCGGTAGTAAGGACACACCAGGCCAGGCAGGCCCGGCCGGGTCCCATGAGGACCCGTAAAGTCCCCGCTGCCACGCTGCTGCACATAGGCCACGCCGCCGCTACCCTCTTGACCGACACCATCGGTCCGGCCGAACCCAAACGAGTCCGCGAAGCTCCCGTCGTCGCACTGCAGCAGGGGTGGTGTCGTCTCCGCCACCATGTCAGGAGCTGTAGCTCGTAGTCAATCCGGAGGCAGCCAGGCCATGGCCGACCCGGCCTGACCCAGATTGGGCCCAAAAGGGCTCAGATCTGGGCTTGAGGGCCCGGCCGAGCCCAAGACGGCCACCACCACCACCAACGGTGGCGCCGCCGCCAAGTTCACCACCCGCACGGACGCGAGTTGCCCCGCTGCCGCCTCGCCGGACCTCCGTCGCCTAGGAGCACCGCACGGTGCCGCGCCGCCCCGCACGTGACCGCCACCGTGAGGGGAGAAGCAGCGAGCCGCCCCCGCCGGCGCCGCCCGGGCCGAACCCGGCGCCGCACGCCGACGACGGCCGCGGAGAAGAGGAGGAGGGGGAGCGCTCTGGAGGTAGGCGGCGGCGACCGGTCGCTCGCGCGGGGGGCGACGCGGTCGCGAGAGCTCCTTTTTTTTCATTTCGCGATTTTCATGTAACTTGATTATTTTTTTAGTAAATATCTGAGTACCATAATTTATTTTGGTAGGAAGACTTTGCAGTGTACATCCCAGATACATTATAATCCCATACGACAACATCATATCGAGGATGATCAGCCAAATGTCGACAAATTCAGAGACCGGTTCATGTGAGTGAATCGCAGAAATTGAGAGCATCTCCAAGCGGAGGCCCCAAACCCGCCCTATACGTCCGGGCGGACGGTCCGGAGGTCATTTGGCCCAAACACGGCCACCCAAGCGGAGGGAGGCTGACCGGCGCCGGCAGCGTGAGGTGGACTCACCGGCACGCATTCCCAGGCAGCCTCCTCCGTTCCCCACCGCTGTATTAAACGCCGCCTTCGCCTCTCGGTTCCCACCGGCGTCTCATTTCCTCCCCTCCCCTTCCGCCTCCGCCTCTCCGCTCCCCACCTAGCAATGTCTTCCTCCAACTCCTTCGACTGGGAGGACCTCGAGCCGGCGTGCTCCGAATCTCCCGTCGACGAGGAAGAGCTCGCATTCCGCCTCGCCATTGAGCGGTCGCTCAAGGAGGCTGCGCCGGCGGCCAGCGGGTAATGCAGCCACGCTCCGTCGCGTAGATCTGCGGCAAGCGCGGCGCCGGCGTCTAGCGGATGCGGCTCCGCGCTCGTCCGCCGCCACGCTTCTCCCCGTCCCGCTCCCCGATGCGGTCGGCGCCGCCGATGCGCGCGGCCCCGCCTCACATGAAGAAGGCGGTGTTCCCCATCCCGCCGGTCAGAGCTCCTCCGGGCTGGAGGATGCTCCTCGATGGCGCCGGTGGGTGGCGTCTTCTTCCGGCTTCCCCTCCACGGAGGGGGCCGGAAACGGTTCCGTCGCCTCCGCAACGCCGACCCTCGAGCGGCGGCAGCCACGGTGGTGAGGGCCGCCAAAGAGGCGGACGTCCCCCCGGACGTCGTCGCCTACTCCTTGACTACGGCGGAGACGGACGCGCGGCGCCTCCGCCGCAAGAACAAGGAAATGTTCGACGCCGCCGTCGCCGCGTCCATGCGGGAGGCCGAGGCGAACAGCGTGGCGGCGCGCCTCGCCTCCGAGCAGGCGCGCCATGTCCGCCTCATGGCGGCGCGGTCCAGGAGCGGCGACAGCACCTCCGGCTCCAGCGGCGACCCCTACGCCGTCTTCGAGCGGGTCCGCCGCCCCGGCGCAGACGAGAAGGGGAAGGGCAAGGCGCCGGAGTGAAACTCCTTCACCGTCGACCGCTCCGCCGTCGTGAGAAGATTATTTTGCTAGTTTTAGATGTATATTTTTGCTAGTTTCTAGATGCTCCTATGTAGTATGTCCAAACTTGATGAACTATGACTATGAATGATCTACGTAAATTTACTACGTGCATGGATTGCATGGTTTTAGGGGTTTAGGTTTGGGGGGCACGGTTGTAGAAGGCCTAATTTGGGGCCTGTCCGGTCACTGTCCGCGGACGCGGACGCGTCCGCGGACAGTTTGAGGGCCGGATTTGGGGACTCCACTTGGAGATGCTCTGATGTAGCCATTTATTGTCGGAGATCGTCGTAGAGACCGGTTCAGAGACCTTATGACAAAGATATGCATCCGGAATCGGGATGGTAGAGGAGAAGGTGGAGCACGAGATGATTTTTCATAAATTAGCGGGTCCGACAGCAGAAACATACGGAGTTGCGCTGAGCACGGATGGGTGCAAATGGAGGGAGCAGGCGGACACAAGAGACCATCTACTTCTGCTCGGCATTTTACAATACCAACAATGATTAGCGAAATTATAAATGCATCAACTATGCAGCAGGATGGGAAAGAGATATCACGAGTTGAAATACCCCGACCGCGAGAACCCATCGGAAAATCTGGAAACTGTAGCCGCGTCCATGATCTTAAGTTCATAACTCATAAGAATTACAGGGCGAACAACAAGTAGAAGTCTCAATGGTAACATGACAGCCAGGCATGCTTGCACAGATTAACAAATGTTATTATTTAGAGGATGTTTACGACCATGCCCTGCCAGCGAGTGGGACGTACGTACTCGATCATGCCGTCGATCAGTTGGGGTTGAGGTCCTGGAACAGGCGGTCCCACTTTACCGCATCCTCGCCGCCACTCCCGAAATATTTCATGGCGTGCACAGTCGTGGCGCCGCCAGCCGGCCGCGTGGCCCTCGGTGCAGCGGCCGCGGGGCCCTTGGGGTTGGACCTGGTCCGCTTCGGCGCCTTGTAATGACTGAAGCTGGAGCCCACGCGTCCGAAATCGACGTCGTCGAGTGGCTGCGGCTGGCACGGGGCCAGCACGACCGCCGCGGAGGATTCCTCCCTGCGGCGGCGGACGATCAAGCGGCGCACGTACCTGGCGGCGCGGTCGACGTTGTCGAGGATCCGGGAGAGCGACGCGACGGCGGAGGCAGCGGAGGAGGAGCGGCGGAGGCTGCGGGGGCGCGCGAGCTTGAGGATCTCGAGGCGGTGCTTGGCGACGGCGATGCCCATGCAGCGGAGGAACTCGTGGTCGAAGTAGGCGGCGTCGCCGGCCACGAGCTCGTTGCGCGACAGCAGCAGCGCGTACTCGTGCACCAGTGACGGCTCCAGCCGCGCCGACGACAGCCACGCGTGCCAGTTCATGACGCCGCTCATCCCGCCGGGTTTCGCATGCCGCTCTGTGCGATCAAGGGAGTTGATATCGGCAGTGGTGAAACTGCACGGCGATCCCGGCCGTCCGCTTCTCTAACCTGGTCGTGCCTGCTACGGCATGGCACAGTTGGGAGCGCTCGTGACTTTTGTCACATTACTTACTTTTCAGCACATGGCAATGCAGTACTAGTCACTAGTTAGCGTGGAGTAATAAAGAACCCGCTTTAAAGCACAAGTTGTCGTAGTATGAAAAACTGTTAAAACACGACTGCATATACAGTACATGATAAACGAAATTAAGAGCTGGCACTCTACACCAACTTGACAAGTTTGACATCCTTGTCGACCTAGTCGACGGTCAATTCTGTCCTCCCCATTCTCTCTTCCAAAAGAGAGACACGTAGATAGACATGTGTGTGAGAGCCGGAACAGTGACAATGCAATGCATTGGTTAACCGACGGCAACACGAGGCAACCCAACACAACCTGAGTTACCTATCCAAAGTGAAACAGTATATATTATGGATAGGATAGCAAAAAATGCAGAGTAATAGTGTAAAATAATGTCAAGAAACTAAAGGGTTCTCTGTGTTAACTCTTGGTTCAGTTGTCGTAATAAAGAGTACGCTACAAATCTTTGCATCTCATGTGCGCTCAAAAAAAGAAAGGAAATGTCTAGAAAAAACGTAAGGAAAAAAGTAAAAATCCATTCGCACCGCATCAAACCGTGGGGCGCTAGGATAAACTTAGTGTCGTCATCTTACTAGAAAATACCTAATCACTCTCCCTCTATATCTCTCTGTTCCAAAAGAATGCCACCTTGATAGATAAGTGATGGAGCTGGACAACAACATTGTAGCATATAAGTTCAAAACCAAGACAAATATGCACAACAATACCCTCTGAACTTGTAGTAAATTAAGGGAATATCTTCAACCGACAAGTGACAAACGTAGTCAATACAATAATATGCACAAGTAACACAAGTGATTTAAGTGAAAACCTTCTTAGGACGAGGGGTAAGAGCCGTGAGACAAACTAGCTCACTCAAACTTCCTATTGTCCGCAAAATGAACACAATACAATGTTATATGGAAACACCATGGGATCTGAACATAACCAACACACGTTATGATATGTCCCCACTAACCCCATCAATCACTCTTAACAAGATGAACAAAATAAATATGCTAAGCAGAGAATTATATATAGTTTCTTTTTGCGAAAAGGACACTGGCATTAAAAAACACCGAACAATACAAAACACCTCAACAAAAAGAGAAATTACAATGAAATTCTTAAGACGCCCTTCGTGATCAAACTCCAGACCGCGTTGATGGCGCGCCGCCGCTGCCACTCCTCCCTGAGCCGGCCTGACGTTGTTGATTGGGGACGGGAAATCGCTGAACGGGTCTAGAAGACCACATCCGTCTTGAAGACGAAGAAGAAGGAATAACCGTTGATGAAGAACCTTGAAAATCCGGAGAACGCCACCGCCAAAATAAATCCTCGAGACCACACCACTCCCACAGGCTTCTCGACGTCGCCACCAAAATGGGACTGAAGCCGGGGATACCTTACTGAAACGAGGCGGCGCCGCCGCCATCTAAGTGCCGCCCTAACAAATCTTGAGCGAAACACCCGAAAACGGAGCCCTCCCGCCGACGAGGGCCGAGAACCACCGTGTCTCCATGGCCCGAAGGACACATAGGCGGGGCAGATTGACAGCGGCACCAACGTGAGGTGAGGGAACCCTAAATCGCCATGGTTCGCTCACGGGGGCGAATGGGACGGTCGCTCTTACAGTTTTTAGAGAATTATATATAGTTTCGTCCTCTTATATTTTCAAATAAATATGCTAAGCAGAGAACACAAGTTATGGAAACACCATGGGATCAGAACATCAACACAAGTTGTCCGTGGATTATAGTGAGCTATCAACGTACTGTCAAAAGTTTATACAAGATTTGACACATTTGACTTCCAATAGTCCAGAACCGCACACGTTTGATTTCTTAACAAGCAAACAATAGGACAAAGCACTTTAATATAGTACTCTAATCGGCTAATAATCACACCCACTGACAAAACGGAAATGTTACAAACATTGAACTGACTTACCAAGTTTCAAGCTAACTCAACCATGTTTGAGCCGCCAATGAAGTTTATGTCATGGTTACAGAACATTGTCGATGATAATTTTGCAGTCTTTCTGATATAGATGGTTGAATTCAGATCTCTAGTTGTACATGATGATACAAGAGGCATGTATATGGCATGTATATATTCATCAAAGATTGATGGTAATTATGAATCTTTTAAGAGCATGTGGTGATACATAACTATATTATGTTGCATTAAAAGCTTGCATGGGTTAGCTTCTAGAACTGCAGGTTTCTCACTTCTATGATTGTGTTCTCCTCTAGAATTTTAAGCAATGCCGCTACACTGGATAATTGAAAGCTCATAATTTACAATATGATGATGTTTACACAGGGTAAGCAACGGTAATGTCGATGATAGATGGCGACATAGGATAGTATTTTCTATAGTACATGTCCCAGATATATTTTTTTGGATTTTATATGTCCCAGATATAACACATGATATGAAGAGGGTGCAAGCTAGAAACCGGTCTCTCACAAGGACCGACTCGATTTCTATGTGTCCCCCCCAGGTGATGACGCTAGACATTAGAAGGTGGAGAAATTTCACCAAGGATAAACATTGGATGTGGGACCTACCTTAGGTATGCCAAACAAAACTGTACATTATTTATGCTCTCAACACAAACATCAGAATTGTAGTTGGTCGGTCAGTTGGTGAACACTGAAATTTGAGTTACTCCATACACAAATAGCTTATAGATATCTTCCAACTCAACACCATATAATCATCAACTAGACTGCAGAAAATTGTCGCTTCCTTTCATAGGACCGCTAGATATATGAAAAAAGTATTGACATGCATGTGGGAAATAAGTTACTCATTTAGTTGCAAACAATTCTATGAATGGGATGCACCGGGAAATTTTTGTGTAAACATCATCTAGAATGTTTGCACTAGATTTGTTCGTGTCTTAGCTTTTGGCGCAAGATTTGGGGAGGAGTTCTTCACAGTTGCACTATGGTCAGCGGCGGAGCTAGCTTGCAAATGGAGCCTGGGCAAATTCTAAGTGCATTTTCATTGATGAGCGTTTGACAACATATTTTTTTTACTTTAATCATCAACGCATGATAAGAATACAAGGGAGTGTATCAGCTTAGCCCGGGCAGTTGCCCGGGCATTCCGGGCCGTGGCTCCGCCACTGACTATGGTCGAGGAGCACAACAAGGATGGGTGCAACTTCCTATTTTTTTCGGGTAAGTGATAGCAGCCCAAGATGGCGCAAGAGCACAACAAGGATAGCTCACCCAAGTTAGTTATTCGCTGCAATTTGTGTGCCATTGGTTTAAACTCGTTTATTAATAGTAAATGACACCTGTCGTACAACAACTTGGCTAGCAAGTGTAGTCTACCCATCAACCTACAAAATGAGTGATTGGAAGCCGAAACTTTGGAGAAGAGAGCAAACACGATTCAAACTATGCCCTGCCCTCATATTTCGTCGAGATGGCTTTGCTGAGTGCGTGGCCATAGTGCCACGATAGCCGAAATACCGAGTTTTATTTGTTGTTATAGAAACTATCTATTGAAACAAAAAATTCACTTAATGCAACAAAACCAATTGTTGCGATACGGTGTTGACCTACCTTTAGCATATACTAGGGATATAAGCGCGGCAAATGCCGCGCGTGTGTTTTTGAATTTGAATTTGAAAATGGTGATGTTGTAAAGTTGTCTAAGTTTGGAAATCATTGAAATTAAAAAATGCTTCCATTTTAAAAATGGTTGGATTTTGGAGTTTGCTCAAATTTGGAAATTAATTGTAATTCAATTTCAAATGTGTTTTGTTTTTTATGTGAAAATATTCCTAAATAGTTATTTTTTTTCTGTGAGTTCCTTTACACATTTTAGAGTTACGTTAAATGTTTAGTAAGCTGGAATGGTTTATATGTTTGTATTTTGTCAAAATATTTGTTTGAATTTCATAATTGGAGGATGTATAGTATATGGTCGTTTGTTAAAGTTAATTCGTAGTTAGAGAAAATTCATTTGGAATTTGTACAAATATTCTTCAAATTAGAGTGGTGAAATGCCATAAGTTTTTATTTGAACTTCATAATTCGGGAGAATGGATTATGTGATATAATATGTGAGATATATATTTTTAGAGGATTTCAAGTTTTTTCTTTTTTTAGCAAATTCAATTTTCCAAATGTGTTGCATGTATTTGTTTGTGAGAATTATGATATATATTTATCGTAGAAGAAACAATTTGTCATATCGAGTATTTTCAAATATTTGGAAATTTGGGATGTTTGGTTATATTTGAAGTATAACATAAAATTTGTTTTAACTTCATAATTTGGGTGAATGCAATTTGTGAGATATATTTTAGAGTGTTTCTAACTTTCTAACAATTTTAAATGCTCAAATTTGTTGTTTTTTAAACATTTATTTCAAATGTGTTAGCTTTTTTATAGGAAAATTCTAATTTTCTAACAATTTAAATGCTCAAATGTGTTGCTTTTTTTAACATTTATTTCAAATGTGTTAGCTTTTTTATAGGAAAATACTGTGAAATTAAATATAGCTACAATAAATATTATTACAATTGTTTTACAAATTAAAATGTCTTGCATTCATTTTTATTTTTGTTGATCATCATTCCAATGTTGTTTTATTGCATAACAAAAGAGAAGCTAAAAACAAAAGAAAAGAAATACAAAGATGGGGTTAAATGGAGGTGAGATGTCATTTTCTTATAATTTTTATGTTTGATACAATTAAGTAGGAATTATAGTTGGTTAAGTATGTATGAAAATGCGTTAGTTGTAAAGATTTTAATTTGTTGAAAATGTTGGTATGTTAGTTTTTTTTTAAAATTATGGTTTTAAAGATAATAATTTTACAATTTGCATGCATTTTGAATTTTGGTTTGGAAGGTATGAATTTTACAATTTGTATTTAAGGAAATGTGTTAGCTATAAAGATTTTATTTTTCTGATTTTTTTGGTATATTAGTTGGTTTTTCCTGAATTGTAATTTAAAAGTTATTAATTTTTCAATTTATAGCATTTTTTCAGTGATTATTCGAAAACTGGCAGAGGGGCCCGCATGTCAGGTTTTATTTATTTATTTGAAATTACGTGTGTAATTGCGAGATCGCTGACAGGTGGGCCCTCGCTGACGTCGTTCGTGATGTCAGGCGGCGCGGCGGAGCCGCCGGAGCTGCCGAGCTCGCGGCGGAGCAACGGCGAACGCGCAGAAGGCTGGAATCGGGCAGATCTGCACAGCAGCGTGGAGGCGGTTCGAAGGAGCGGCGCGGCGAGCCATTTGGCTGCCGGAATCGCAGGCGGCGAGCAATTATGCGGTGGCGGATGTCGAGATGGGACGTGGTGATGCGGCGGCGATTCCGAGCGATTCCAGCCGTCCCGCCGCGCGTTCGTCAGCGAAGATGGAGAGGGAGCGGCGGCGGAGGTCGCCGTGGGCCTGGATCTGAAGGAGGAGGAGCGGAGCGACGGCACGGCGCGTCGGCGGCGCCGGCGAGCTCCGCATCGCGCGCGAGAGAGAAAGGAGGAGGGGATTCTGCGGTTGTTTTTGCAGAAAAGTCCGTGTAGTTTTGCATTTTTTCGAACAGGTCCCTCGCAGTGGTAAAATTTGAACCGCGGGTTTGTTTCTGAGAGTTGCGGGTTCTTTTTTGTAAAAGTGTATGCGCCAAAAATCGTGCGTGGTTTCTGATTGGTAGAAATCCCCCAGCTACAGAAGTCATCTGCACCATTGGTTCGCGTGATCGAACGGGCAGCGGCTTTCGGGTGACGTGGAGCGCAGAATCGGGGTGAAACGCACGAACTTTTATATATAGTAGGATGTCTCCGGAAACTGTACATTGGTGATGCTCTCATAAGCAATAACACAACTATCATAAATATAGATGGTTGATCAGTTGGTGAACGCTGAAATTTGAGTTATTCCATACACCCACAGTATATAGATATATGCCAACTCCTCATGATAGAATAATCAACTACACTGCAAAATATAGCAGCTCCGTTTAGAGAACTGCTAGATATATGAGCATAGTATGAACAAGTGTGGAATCACTTGATGATTTAGTAGGGAGAATTGTTATGAATAGGATGCACCGGAAAATTTTGGCCAAACATCAGCTAGCATGTTGCGCTCCGTCGCCGCCGGATTCCATGGAGGGCTGGTCGGTGTCCCACTTGACCGTATTCTCACTGCCGCTCTCGAAATCGCTGCGCCCCTGCATCCGCCAGCCAGCTGCATGGCCCTCGGTGCAGTGGCCGCGAAGCCCTCGGGCTTGGACATGCCCTCCAGCTCGTTGCGCGCCAGCACCAGCGCGTATTCGTGCACCAGCGCCGGCTCCAGCCGCGCCAACGACAGCCACGCGCGCCAGTATGATGCCGCTCACCGCGCCGGATTTTCGCTTGCCACCTATGTGATCAAGGGAGTTGATATCAGGAGTGGTGAAACTGCACGGCGATCCCGGCCGTCCGTTTCTCTAACACGGTCGTGCATGCTACGGCATGGCACAGTTGGTAGCGCTCGTGACTTTTGTCACATATACTTTCTTTTCAGCACATGGCAATGCAGTACTAGTCACTAGTTAGCGTGGAGTAATAAAGAACCCCATTTAAACCACAAGTTGTCGTATGAAAAACTGTTAAAACAGGACTACAGATCAAGATAAACGATATAACACCGACTTGACATCCTAGTGGACCTACTCGACAGTCAATTCTCTCTTCAAAAAGAAAGAGACATCGATAGAAATGTGTATCAGATCTGGAACAATGACAACACAATGCATTGGTTAAGGAGACATGTGGCGTAGCCTGAATTATAGGCATGGATTGATGCCTGTCTGGGTTCGAGCCTCTGTCGACTGGCGCTCATAATTAATAGGTTGTGTACTCATGAATGCTTCTATAAAACTAAGCAAAGGGATTCTTCCCCTCCGATCGATTTAATTTTTCAATGTATTGATTAAGCGATGGCAACACAAAACAAGCCACTCAACTTGAGTGTGTGCCTTTGAATATAGCTTGAACCAACAAGTCGTGAAATTAACACAACAACCGACAAAAACTGTGGAAGAGTAGAGAGGGATCGGTGGAATCGTTGGTTGTATTGCTTGAGCCTCGTGGGCGTATATAAAGGAGTACATGATCTGCTTGGAGTACAAGTCAAGGTAGAATCAAATCCTACGCTATCCTATCTTTCCTAACTAATCACGATACTCAACATCCCCCCGCAGTCACAGCGGTAGCGACGCAGACGGTGAGACTGGAGAAGAATCCGAAGACGGAGCCGACGGACATCCCCACCACAGTCGGAACGGTCGACGCGTCGCGAAAGTTGTGGCTGGAGCAAAAACTGACGAGGTTCTCAAGCAAGGCGGTAGCCCTTTGTGCCGATGTCGATGTAGCCGAGAGCGTAGGGTGGTGTAGCCGTAGTCGAAGTAGCCGTGCGTGGTAGGCGCGCTGAACTCGAGGACGATCTTCACGGGAACCTGCGAAGGCGCACGCAGACGACTGTACGGGTCGACCGCGTGGCGCGGATGGAGTGGATCACGGGCGAGCGGGTGATCAATCCGATCGCTCGCGAGGTGGAGGAGGCGCCGCTCGGCAGGAGGCGGGGCGGTGAAGAAGCCGAGCGGCCAACGTAGCCTCGGTGCCCAGGCGGCCAACGCAGCACCGGCGTGAGGAAGCCAGGCGCACGGCGGAAGCGCCCGAGCGGCAGACGCACGGAGGACGGCCGTGTCGGGCCGCCACGGTGGAGGCGGGGTGCTGATGGAGGTGTCCGTTCAGAGGTAGACGACGGCGGCCGGCGCAAAACGACGGCGGGCAGACGCACGGAGGGCGGCCGTTTCGGGCCGCCGCGGCGCGTGAGGCCGCCTAGTCGGTGAAGAGCACACGCGGACGGCGGCCGCGAGGGCCGCAGCGTAGCGCGAGAGCCCGCCATGTCAGAGTAGAGGCGCACGAGGATCGACGGCGGCGGCGGGCGACGCAAACCGATCTTAGATCGGAAAAACCAAAAAGAAACACCGATCAAAACGACCGGCGAGAGAGAAAACCCGGATCAAAGGATCGGGGAAAAAGACTCTAGGGCGGCCGATCAACCGAACCGGCGGACGAACCCTAGGTACGGGCGGCGCGGCCCCCGGCGGAGATCATGGAGATCGACCTCCCCGGGGGCGGCGCGGTGCGGAAGCGGCGGCTAAGGTTTTGGATCGAGTTTAGGCTGATACCATGTGGAAGAGTAGAGAGGGATTGGTGGAATCGTTGGTTGTATTGCTTGAGCCTCGTGGGCGTATATAAAGAAGTACATGATCTGCTTGGAGTACAAGTCAAGGTAGAATCAAATCCTACGCTATCCTATCTTTCCTAACTAATCATGATACTCAACAAAAACGATGGTACATGGCATTCTTCATGTGAGGACTTCGATGATCTGATATGGGAAGAGAATGTGCATAGCATAGAAGAGAATACATGTGGTTGTGAAGCTGCGCACGTTGAAAGGATTTAGTTAGTAGGCCTTATTCGACGACATGTGTGATGCATGTTCCTTGGCACTACATGGAGAAACACCTCAAGATGATGAGTAAAAACCACGGGCCAAAAAAAATGACTCACTGTAATGCAACTCGGCATATTTGTAGTTTGGCGAGTTCTTAGCACGCTGTAAAATTCCAGCACACCTATAATGTTTGACACTCTAACTTGAAACATCTCAAGACTATGCCCCTCTAAGTTCTCAGTATTCAATTATATGTGACAAACCACTCTCTAATCGGATGCTCAAATCAGCTAAACCCAAAACCAACTGACCAATCGAAGTTATCTAAGTGGAAAATGAAACCATCAAGAATGAAGACAAACCAACCACATCTAAGCCTCAAATGACAAGCTTGGTGAAGATAAATAAGCAACCAAAAATCCCCTATTCTCCTTTATCTTCTCCTGAATGTGTGTGGGTGTATTGCTGCTCTCGTAGTAACCATCTCCCAAGTAAACAGGGGTAAGGGAGGTTAGGACTTCCAGATTTCTCAACTTTCTAGAAGAAACATCTCAATCATGGATTCATTTGACATTAACAGTCAAAGTATGGGATTTGTGAGATGAGCTAGGATGCTATCTCAACTGCAAGCCGAGCAAAATATGAACCTCTTACATAGTCAAGTTTTACCGGGCTAGAGCTTGTATAGATCAAGACGATGAAATTGAATTATTTTGATGTAACTTCTAGTGTTACCACAACTATTTGTTGTTCATATTTATGTATGTTTGTTCTACATGATGTACTTTTCTTACTTAATCAGTAAATTTGGATCATCTACTAAGAATATCTTAGTTGACATGAGTGGGTTTTACTCATATAAAACTACATTTTTGGTGGCAAAATAATTGAAGAAGGTTCAAACCAATCACAAACAGTATTGCACTCTTTTTAATTGAAAATTTATTATTGTTATCCCATTTACCTATTCATCATGATGACAAGCATGTGGACCTGCCTAGTTAGTTCCTATGTCCTTGTTCATTTAAGAATCTACAAATACTAAAAACCATCTTTATTGGACACTAGCCCATGCATAGAAACTCAATAGCTGTCCAGGGATAGGACGCATAACGAAGATACAGGTTGAGACATGTAGACTGTCAAGAAAGGTCAATTTGTATTAGCACTTGATTCAGTTGTCCTAATCAGAGTAGGTTATGGATCTTTGCCGCCTCTCATGTGCATTCATAGGACGAGAGGAAACATCTTTGAAAAAATAAGAATAAGAAAAAAAAATCGCAATCACTCAACCTGTGGGGTTCTACGGTGAACTTAGTGGGGTCATCTAACTACAAATTTTTCATTGGCTCTCCCTATCTCTCTCTCTCTCTCTACCAAAATAATACCACTTTCGTAGAGTAGTGGTGGTGCTCGTGAAGAACAATGTACCATATATGTTCACAGCCAAAGCAATCATGCACAACACAACCCTCTCAACTTGTAGTAAATTACTGGAATATCTAAGAAGAGTAGTCAACACAACGACATGCACAATTAACGCAAGTGACTGAAGTGAAAACCTTCTTAAGGCTAGGTGAAGAACCATGAGACCAACTAACTCACTCAAACTTCTTATTGTTAGCAAACTGGATGCATTCACTAGTACAGAACGACACATCGGAAACGGGCCAAAAACCCCTTCGACAACGGAGAAAGGGTCCGTGTCCCCGCTTCCGATACTGATGTGAGGGCCCTCATCGGTAACGGAGGCCAAAAACCGTTTCCGATGAGGTCTCCATTTGGCAACGGTTGTGCGCAGACCTCCGTTACTTTAGTTTTCCTACATCAGATACAGAGTTTTCCATCTACCCGTTTGCACTGAGCTTTTCTCATATTTCGGTTATATGCCATAATACATGAAAGGCTGATTGCACAATGCACTAAAACGTTATTCAATTCATAACATAGAACAAATGCCATCATTACATTGGTATACAATAATATCACCGTTTTTTACAATTTGACTACAATCATATCTATCACACATTGGCATAATGTAATATCACCTATTACACTTTGACTATAATCATGAACTCTAAACCTATAAGCAACTAACCTAACAAGATGGAAGGCTGGCTTAATTAAGCCAGCATTCCATCTTTGACTTGGAGCTCACCTTCTATGAGCTCTCGGTCGTCGCTGTACCCACTCCAAGACCAGTATCCACGAAATTTCCTTGCCTTAAGGTTTCTGGTTCTCGGAATGATACATTGGTACTTTTATGCAGTGTTGCCAAATAAAATCCTGCGTGAAAGAAAAAAAACTATTAGCGAAATGTACAAAATACATCTGGATATTAAAAAAATCAGTGGCTATTTTCCAGCAACTGCTTTGTTCGGTTGCCATTTTCGAGAAACTGCTAAGATCGACGGCAAATATCCAGGAACTGCTCTGTTTGGTGGCAGACAGTTCGCATTCCTTCCTTCTCTTCTTCCTCGTTCCACCCCAATCCCCCACCCGCCATGGACGACCGCAACAGAATAACAGAGACAACTACCGTCCGTACCCACGGCACCGTTCTGGAGGTGGTGTACACGAACGAGGAGCATACCGTGGAGCGGATTCTCGAAAAGTACGAGGAATGGCTAGCAGAGGAGAAGCATCGGTTCATCGGCCTTGACATCGAGTACACCCGTAATCGTCGGCACATGTCTGTCCTGCAACTCGCCATGCGCCAGCATGTCCTCGTGTTCCACTGGTGCAAGTCCAAGAAGAATTGTCCAGAGTTGGGCAAATTCTT
This sequence comes from Poa pratensis, assembly GCA_947311845.1. Classification (NCBI taxonomy): domain Eukaryota; kingdom Viridiplantae; phylum Streptophyta; class Magnoliopsida; order Poales; family Poaceae; genus Poa; species Poa pratensis. The sequence goes on along the minus strand of CAMZMU010000051.1, from coordinate 55,493,669 downwards.
TGAACGCAAGAATATCACCTTCGCAAGCATGGAATCACCAACGACAGCAAGGTGCTTTCTTCTGCCGGCTTCCACATTCCACCGGAGTACTACGTGGACATCCAACTCGTATACAAAATCAAGGGTGGAGACGAGAGGGACGGAATGGGTGATCTAGCGGCAGACCTCATCGACAAATCATACGCCAACATGAAGAAGGAGTTCCCATCCAACCAGCACGATTTTTGGGAGTGGATGCCGCTGCACAAAGTTAACCTCGACTACGCAGCAATAGATGGGTACGTGACCTACGAGTTGTATCGCAAGATCCTAACCTTGAAGGACAGGCTACGTCCAACATGGCAGGAAATGCTCTGCCCTAGATGCAAGAATGCCCTAGGTGAATTGCAATAGGCTTTGGATGTGGGTGTTTAACTAGTTTGTACAGTTGGTGCTTTAACAATACGTGTTTGTAATTATCAGAACATGTATGTGTGAATTTGCACTAGGAATTTGTTTATGTGATGAAATGCTCATACGTAGAACCTAGTTCATCGGCATCACAGCCGGTCACAGAAAGATTTATACCTTTCACCCGGCGGGAGAGGAGGTGCAGGCCTCTGCCAGATGCGCTGAGATGCTACCAGCGCGCTGCGACGCAATCACCTCCTCCTCCTTCTCCTTCGTCGACATCCACCTCCTCCTCCTTCTCCAGATCAGACACCACCTACAGATCCTCCACCACCTCCAGATCGGCCACTTCCTCCTCCAGATCGGCCACTTCCTCCTCCAGATCGGCCACTTCCTCCTCCAGATGGGTTTCTGCTGGTAGATCCGCCGGAGGTGCTGCACCACCACCTCATGAATGACCTCCTCCACATCGGCCTGGCTCAGAAGAAGCCGGGCATCACCGGATCTAGAAGCGCCGACAGAGGAAGCCATTAGAGAGAGTGAGGAGAGTTGAAAGCCATAGTGTGCGGCGGCTAGGGTTGGAAGAGAGACAAGTGAGAGAGTGATAATGCGACCGAGCCGGCAGTATATATAAGCGCCACATTGGCAACGGACATTTTATATAACCGTTTCCATTGATTTTACACCAGCGAGAGAGTAAACTTACTAACAGGTACTCTAAATTACATATGAACGCAGAGACCACTTAGCAGCTAGTGCTACTACATACGGACTTGATAATGAAGTAAACGATTACTTATATGCTACTACTAGCTAATGCTACTACTAGCAGCTGCTGATGAAGACTCGGGCTCGTCGTCGCTATACACGAGTGCGTCCCTCCGGCATAAGGTACCGTCGAAGATCTTGATGAAGAACCCATTGTCGCCGTCGAACTCGAAGCACAAAAAGTGCCCCTGCTCAAGCTTGTACGCTTGGGCGAATGACTTCCATCCCTGGCCGAGGTACAAATTCCCCCCGGCACTCACGGCCGTCTTCACCGCCCAGCTGCCGTTCTCGCAGTCCTCCATCTTCAGATGCATGGTAGCTGCCACCATGCCTTGGAGCTTCTCTGCGAACGCCCTCGGGAGACTCAGGCGGCTCTCGATGCCCTTGTACAGGATAACCAAGAACTCGAAGCCACGCAGCTCCGGGGACATGTCTTCAGAGGACGGTGAGGGCGACACCGACGGCGTGGCATTGCGGCTGCGCCCCCTACCACGGCCGTGCCCTCGTCCACGGCCGCGACCGCTGATGGTACCTCTCGCCGGGGACATGTCTTCAGAAGATGGTGAGGGCGACACCGACGGCATGGCATTGCCGCTGCGCCCCCTACCACGGCCTCGCCCTCGTCCACGGCCGCGACCGCTGCTGGTACCTCGCGCCATGGATTTGGACGGAGGGGATCTGGCGAAGTTTGAATAACTATAGGCGATGGACTGGGGCTTCAAAAAGACCGCTGCTGGTACCTCTCGCCATTTATACTCGCGGGTCTGCTCCGCCCACCTCCCCATCTGCTCATTCGCTAGCCTCCACGTATCAACATTTTCAACGGTTGGAAAATTCTATCCGTTACCATAGAGGCAAATATTGGAAACGGACAATTTTATTAACCGTTGCCAATATAATAGGTGACGGAGATTGGAAAGGGTCCGTTGCCAATGTAGGCGGGCCTGGTCAGGTTTGTACGCACCGGCCGCGCGGAAAGCGCGATTCTCCGTCGCCTAACACCTGCCGTTTCCATAGAGGGGTATCCGATGTGTCGTTCTGTACTAGTGATTAGAATCTTCTACGGAAATTCTACAGAATCACAACATCTTACGATGTGTCACCACCAACACCATGATGAAACAGAATATAATTAGAATAGCCGTTTTACTAGTCCTAGTGGTAGCTGCGCATGCGCCCAGCACCGTTGGATCCATAGCTGCACCGCTGGATTCAATGCATCATAACGTGATGACTGACGGTGATTACACGGTCGTAACATGCAAAGTATTCCTTTCTTTGCACTGCTGCCACACATGTGGGCCCGCTGATTTGTCATATCTTTATTCTTTCAGAAATGACCACTAGTTTTCCCTTTAGTCATCACGTGCTAGCTACTTTCTACTCCGTGGGTTCGATTCAATGGAAAATGCGTCAGTGTTTAGGAATTGCTCGTTTGTGCTCGTTTGTACTTCCCACCAACGAACTATTTGTTCCTCCCAAAAAATTCACAGTCTATTCCATTTTCCTGAGACCAAAACGATCCAAATCCAATCATCTATTCCATCTCACGGAGTGGACAGCCAGCGGCCATGGTGGACGCTGCCACCGCTTACACGGGCCCTCGACGCGATGGCCGGAGTGGAGAGCTAGCGGCCATGGAGCTGCTCTGCGCGGCGGTCCTGGTATCGCCGGTCCTCGCGCGGACCCTCGACGGGCGAGCTCGACGTCTGGGAAGCTGGCGCTGAACAAGAGCGCGACTCGCCACAGATCATCCGTGGCGAAGGAGGGGCCTCACTAGTAGGGATAAGCCTTTTAGTGGCGCACCATTTTGGTGATTCTGTGGCGCATGGGGCATGCGCCACAGACATCACGCCACAAAAATCCACATTCTGTGGCGCACCTGGGATGCGCCACAGAAATCCCACATTCTGTGGCGCACTGATACATCCAAAACGTATCTACTTTCCCGAACACTTTTGCTATTGTTTTACCTCTAACTTGTGTGTTTTGAATACAACTAATGCGGACTAACGCTGTTTTCAGCAGAATTGCCCTGGTGTCTTGTTTTTGTGCAGAAAGTCAACTTTCGGGAAAAACACCAGAAAAGATCGCAAACCTCCTATTTTACCAGAAGACTCACGGAGCCAGAAGGGGAGGCGGAGATGGGCCACGAGTGGCCCAAACCACATGGTGGCGCGGCCCAAGGGCCTGCCGCGCCAGCCTATGAGGAGGGTGCCTCGGGCACCTCCCCGAGTCCCCCTTTCGACTACTTAACCCTTCTGACCTAAAAACGTCGGGGGGTCGTCCACTTCATCCAGAAACATCACCGTACGCCGCCACCATCGCGAAACCTATTTCGGGGACCAGAAACTCCGTTCTGGCACTCCGCCGGGACGGGGAATTGGAGGAGATCATCGCCATCATCATCACCGACGCTTCTCCATCGACCATCCATGTTTCCCCCATCCATGTGTGAGTAATTCCCTGCTGTAGGCTGAGGGGGATGGTAGGGATTGGATGAGATTGTTCATGTAATAAGCTATAAGATCATTAGGGCATGGTGCCCAGTATCCGTTGTTAGTACTTATTGATGTTGTTGCAACTTGTTGAGCTTAATGCTTGTCACTAGGGCCCGAGTGCCATGATTTCAGATCTGAACATGTTATTGTTTCATAATGATATGCACTGTTTATTGATCATACCTGCAAGTTGTATACACATATTGTTGTCCGGAACCCGCGGTCCCAAAGTGACAATAATTGGGACAGCCGAGGGGAATGGCTGCGATGTGAGGATCACATGTGTTCACTGCGTGTTAATGCTTTGCTCCGGTACTTATTAAAAGGAGTACCTTAATTACCAGTAGATTCCCTTGAGGCCCGGCTGCCACCGGCTGGTAGGACAGAAGATGTTGTACAAGTTTCTCATTGCGAGCACGTACGACTATATACGGAACACATGCCTACGTTTACTTAGTACTTGGATGCTTTATCATTATTATCTGCAATGCCTATGTCTTGATTATTATATGAGCTATCTTATCCATGCAGCGCCCGTTCATCCATCCCTATGCCTACAGTGTTTTAATCCTACTGTTTACTGCAATCACTACTGCTGTCTCTGTTTACTGCTGCTATTATTTCACCGCTACTACTGCTATAAAACTGTTGCTACTGATAATCTGTGTCGAGCAAGACTATTCACAGGTGCAGCTGAATTGACAACTCCGCTGTTAAGGCTCTCAAGTATTCTTTGGCTCCCCTTGTGTCGAATCAATAAATTGGGTTTTACTTCCCTCGAAGACTGTTGCGATCCCCTATACTTGTGGGTCATCAAGACTATTTTCTGGCGCCGTTGCCGGGGAGCATAGCTTTATTTGGGAGTTCACTTGTGATCTATACTGCTCGCTGAAATTTATTCATCATGGGTAAAGCTCGTGATGAGAGGGTCCATGTATTGCCCTCCACTACAAGAAAAGGTACGACACTTAGTACCTCTGCTGCTCTTGACTCACCATCTGTATTGAGTCAACTTGTTACACCACCACAATCTTCACGTGTTGGTACTACTGCTGAATCTGAAATTGCCTCTGATAATGTTGATGATGCTTCTACTGTGATTGATGAGAATATTTCATTAGGTCCACTTTTAGATGCTGCTATTGCTAAGTCTAAACAACTTGAAAATACTAGAACACCTAATGGAAGTCCTACTACTCCTGTTTATTCACCTGAGTTAAGGGATTATACTTGTGATGATGATCCTGATGAAACTTATGTGGAACTTGATGATGATTTTATTGATAAATGTAATGCTACTACTGGTGCAAGTAATATGAGAAATTTTCTTGCACAACATGCTGTTAAATACAAGTTGTCACCTGATCCTAAGTTTGCCACTTCTCCTATAAACATTAAAGATAAGGATTATGATTTTTCTCTTGATTTATCTCATATATCTATTGTTGAGAAAACTCCTTTTTGTGGCACTAAGAGTGAAAGTGCTGTAGAGCACATGAATGAGCTCTCTACTTTGAGTGGCTTATTTTCTGATGATATTAAGAAGCGTAGCTACTTTGTTGCTAAGATTTTTCCTTTCTCATTAAAAGATGATGCTAAAGCTTGGTATAACAACTTGTCTCCTGGTTCTATTACTAGTCCTACTGGTTTGCTTGATGTTTTCTTTCAGAAATATTTCCCTGCTAGTGCTAAACATGATGCTTTGCAAAGAATTTATAACTTTGACCAGGAAGATGAAGAGAAACTTCCAGAGGCATGGACAAGGTTTTGCTCTCTTATCAGAGCTCGGCCTGGACATGATTTGGAAAAGCATGATCTACTTGATATATTTTACAGTGGACTAACTATTGAATCTAGAGCATATCTGGATAGTTGTGCTAGTTGTGTTTTCAGGAAAAGAACCCCTGAAGAAGCTGAAGAATTATTGGCTAAAATCAGCCAGAATTATGATGATTGGACTCTACCTGCGCCGACCCCCACACCTACACCGACACCAATATCAAAGAAGAGGGGAGGTATGATTGAATTGAATGATGAAACAATGAGGGAGGCCAAGAAGACTCTCATTGAGAAGGGTATTAAATCTGAAGATGTGAAGAACCTTCCACCTATTGAAGATTTGTGTAAGCCAATTCCTCATCCATCCATAATTGAGGTTCACTCTCTCCACAGGTTCGATGAAGGAGATATTCCCTACTCTAAACCACCTGATCAATGCTTAGATGAATTTGATAATTATGTTATTAAGCAAGATAATTTTAATATGAGAGTAGAGAATCATTTGCATGAAAATTCTCTAGCTATTAGTAAGATGCATGATATTGTGGAGAGAACCTCCAATGATGTTAAGATGCTTATTAAACATTTCCATATGGTTCAAACTCAAATTGATCAACTCACTAAAGTGCAACAAGACATGTTAGCCAATGCTTCTAAGGAAAAATTAAAACCTGTCTATGTTAGCACTAGAAGTGGAGCTCATACTCAGGATCCTTTATATCCTGAGGGACATCCTAAAAGAATTGAACAAGATTCTCAACTAGCTGAAAATCCAGTTTCTCCTTCTAAGAAAAAGAAGAAGAAGAAACATAAAAATGTTGTAGAATCCTCTGAAACTGTTAATGATCCTAATAGTATATCTATCTCTGATGCTGAAACTGAAAGTGGTAATGAACTTGATAGTGATAAGGATAAAAATGATGCTCTTGATAAAGAAGTTAGTGAAAAGGAACCTGAAAAGCATACTAAAAACACAAAGTACACTAAGGAAGATTTCATTGCTAAGAAACATGGTAATGAAAGGGAACCTTGGGTTCAAAAGCAAATGCCTTTTCCAACTAAGAAACTAAAATCAAAGGAAGAAGAACATTATAATAAATTTGTGAATGGATGAAACCCTTGTTTTGCAAATTCCTTTGACTGATGCTATTAAATTGCCTCCTTACTCAAAGTATATGAAAGATATTGTTTCTAACAAAGGAAAATTCCTAATGAGGAAATTTCTACTATGCTTGCTAATTATTCTTTCAATGGCAAGGTTCCTAAGAAGCTTGGAGATCCAGGTATACCAACCATCCCTTGCTCCATCAAGAATAATTATGTTAGAACTGCTTATGTGATTTGGGAGCAGGAGTTAGTGTTATGCCTTTTTCTCTTTATAAGAGACTCTATCTTGATAAATTGATACCTACTGATATATCTTTGCAAATGGCTGATAAATCTACTGCTGTTCCTGTTGGCATTTGTGAGGATGTCCCTGTTCAAGTAGCTAACAATTGTTTAATTTTGACTGATTTTGTTGTTCTTGAAATGCCTGAAGATGATAATATGTCTATTATTCTTGGAAGACCTTTTCTAAATACTGCAGGTGCTGTTATTGATTGCAATAAAGGAAAAGTAACTTTCAATGTTAATGATAAAGAACATACTGTTTATTTCCCCAAGAAAGTTGACAAGATTTATGGAGTCAATACCATCTCCAATTTTAAAACTATCAAAGTGGGAAGTATTGATTGCCCTATATATGATCATCAAGAAGGATATCAAAACATTATGATTGGATCCATATCAATACAATACAAGGTAACATGAGTGTTCATGATGTTTAAATCATTTGTGTCATGTAAATTTATTTGGTGCCAAGACTTGATCAACCTTGCTATCAAATGTATTTGCATACATAAAAGAGCTAAACAACATTTCTTTCTTCAACTTTGTTTTACCTACTGTTGTGTTACTGAACTTGCAAAGTTTTAGTTGAAACTGGTCTTTATAAAATTCTATTTCTGCTCTAAGTTTATTATTTAAATATCCAGAAAATGTGCAAAATGAAAGTTTTCAAAAATTTCTGAAAATTATACCATTATTATTTTTAAAGAGGAATGTGGGAGTGCCTGGAGCTGACCAGGGGGACCCACCATGCCACCACACCACCCCACCGCGCGGCAGGGGTGTGGCCGCGCCGTGGCATGGTGTGGGCCCCACCTGGCCCTCCACTCACCCATCTTCCTCTCATTTCTTTCTCTCTCCCGACAAACACACCACCATTGCTCAAACCCGTGTTCTTGCTGCTCTTGCTCGAGATTTTTCGATCTCCTTGCTCAGCCCATCTTTGTTGCTGAAATTTGGACCATTTGCTCTCCGGTATGTGACTCCTCCATGTATCCAAGTAGAATTTTGTTTAGTAGAGTATACCTTGAGTATTTTGCTGCTGTAGGTGACTTGTTAAGTGAGTATGCATGCTTGTTCTATGTTGATATAATCAGTTTTGATGCATGTTTAGTCCTCTAGCAAGTTCATATAGTAGTTCCCCTCATTTGTATGTCTCAAAATCAATTTTTATAATGTTTGTTAAAAAATTTCAGAAAAGGAAAATGCATAACCACACCTTTGGTGAGGTGTTTGAAAGGGATTCTCAGAGAGCGAGAAGGCCTTTGAGGGCATCTACTCGAGTTAGGCGTTCCTATGATGAGGATGTCATTGCACCGAACATTGGAGATGGAGGGGGTGACCAAATCCCAAATGCTTCATCCTTTCCATGCATGGAGTTTTTGCGTAATGCAGGGTTGCTTGATGACTTCATGTTCCTCATCCAGAGAGTTGGCCTAACCACTTATATGCAGGATGAGAGCGACCAACATTATTGGCTCACCAAAACTTTTGTTGAGAGTTTTAAATTTGTGAATTCATCTTATACGCCTACTGTCCAATTTAAGATTTATGACAGGCCTGTTACAATGGGTTGGGAGACTTTTGTGCTGCCATAGATATTGCTCCTATAGGCACAGCGAAGAAGATTGCAGGGAACACCAAAGACTTTGTGGAACTTTACCGAGGAGTGACCAACGACGATGACCGCACCGCTCAGCGCGGCAAGATAAGGAACATCCAATTCCCTGCCATTAGATATTTCGTTTATTATCTTGCTACTAGCATTCTTGGTAGGGAAAACACTAGTAACATTTCTAATTATCATCTTGCTTTTCTTGCTGCTGCACTTAATGGTAACACTGCTTACAACCTTGGTGCCCTTATTGCTCGCCGTTTGGCTGCTAGTGGACCTATTTATGGAGGAATTGTTGCTTCACGAGTTATCGCATATCTAGGTCTTTCCGTTAGTCCTACTGATGAGAAGCTAACCCCTTTTAGACTTGATATTGCTGCTATGAAAGGCCATCAGTTTGTCACACCTAATTCTCATTTAGGAAACATTGTTTACAAAGTTTTATTTACTAACGGGGATGAATATGAAGTGCCTTTGCCCCAGGCCGATCTGTTCCCTTTACACAGGAGACCGTGGTCGTACTCCAAGGAGGCGTTGGAGGAGCAGCTTAGAGTGCGAGGCTTTCACCAGCAGCACCAGGAGGAGGGAGAAGCACCTGATGATGGCTACACCGTCACTTACCTTGGAGCGTCATCCAGCTCTTACCAGGACGAGGGCCTTCCTCGTCGTACTATGGAGGCGCCACTTCCTGGGCACCATGGGATTGATCTCCACTTAGGCCAAAAGCCTAAGCTTGGGGGGAGGTATATCGACATCTCACTCATTTACATATCATATCTTGTCGATACTTTGTATATCCATGTTGCAGTTTTCTTTCTTTCTTTTTAATTGTTTACCTTTTATTGCTGCATTCCAAAACACAAAAAGACCAAAAATATTTCTGTTGTTTCTCTTCATTTGTTTCTTTAAGTTTCAGTATTAGTTTGCTTAGTTTTAAAATTCGGTTTGTTATTCAAAAATCCAAAAATATTTTGCTTTATTGTTTGTTTCTTTTTGCTCTTGTTTCAAAAACTCGAAAACCCAAAAATATTTGTTGTTTCTTTTTGGTTTTGTATAGTGTTTTCAGAGTTGGACAGCTATCCGTGACTCCGATGGAGCTTGGTTTTCATTCTTATCATTCGAAGCAACACAAGTGAAAAAGCAATAAGGATGATCTACAACAACTTGAGTTGGGGTGAGAGGCTGGTATGAACTCCATTTGTTTTCATTTTTGTACATATACTCATCTATGTGAGCATGCTTAGTTGGTTCATGTGAGGTATATGTCATTTAGTGGATGCTTAGTAGTTCTTGTTCTCTCATGATCGGTCCCAATTTATTAATAGTGGTAGCATGTTATGTTGATGTTTGCTTGCATTGTTCTATTCATAGAGGGTATGACATTGTGGTATCCTCCTCTGAAGAATTCATTCGAATTGACTTGGCACATGCTCATGCATGCGTATGACTGAAAAACAAAAGTCAATTAAGCCTTGATGATTTATTTTGACTCAGAGTTCTTGTATCACTTTTATGTCTCAATTAATTTCATTTTGTCGCAAGCATGATTATGACGGTTATTGCTCTCTTGATTGTCGCTTCCCAGTCTATTGCTAGCCTTCACTTGTACTGAGCGGGAATGCTGCTCGTGCTTCCAAAACCATGAAAACCAAGTTATTCCAAAGTGTCCACCATAAATACCTATGCATGGCATTTCGAACCATTCAAGTAAATTTTCATGTGCTACCTTTAAAACCTTCAAAGTACTTCTCAATTTGTGTCAATGTTTTATAGCTCATGAGGAAGTATGTGGTGTTTTATCTTTCAATCTTGTCATTTACTTCTGACAGACTTTCACCAATGGACTAGTGGCATATACATCCGCTTATCCAATAATTTTGCAAAAAGAGCTGGCAACGGGGTGCCCAGCCCCAATTAATTACAACTTTCATTAATAATTCTCTTCACATGTTTTGCCCTGATTTATCAGTAAGCAACTTAATTTTGCAATAGACACTCCTCCATGGTATGTGAATGTTGGAAGGCACCCGAGGATTCGGTTAGCCATGGCTTGTGCAAGCAAAGGTTGGGGGGAGTGTCACCCATAATGAAACTAAAATACATGTGTAAACAAAAGAGAAGAGGGATGATCTACCTTGCTGGTAGAAATAACGTCCTTCATGGGAGCCGCTCTTGAAAGTCTGGTTGACAAGGGGGTTAGAGTACCCACTACCATTCGTTGACAACAACAAACACTTCCCAAAACAATTTTGCTTCTGTTTTAAAAATGAAAAGCTCTAGCACATGATAATCTCTGCTTCCCTCTGCGAAGGGCCAATCTTTTACTTTCATGTTGAGTCACCATCCTTTCTTTGAGCACTTTCTCGAGAGCATAGTTGTCATTCTTAGTGTAATGTGCTTGTCCCAGAATGTGGTTAACTATGATATAACTTTGATGCTTTTATCTTTGATATCTTTGATTCTAGTCTTCCCATGAACTTCAGAGGTGCCTGGGCATTTATGTTTTGCTGTACAAAAACGGGCAAGCGAGATACCATCTTGTCATATCCTATTATGAGCATTACAATCTTGTGAATTAATATGTTTCATGTTTGTTGCTATTAGTATGTTGGTATCTTTTCATAGTTTACATGCCTATTGAGTGACATTATTTGCATTTGCCTCATCTTGAATTGCTAAGCATTTGTACATATAGTGAGAATATATGCATCATATGAAGCAAATGTGTTCGTGAAAGTCTTTTATCGCACTCAGTTGTTAACTGAATTGCTTGAGGACAAGCAATAAGCTAAGCTTGGGGGGAGTTGATACGTCCAAAACGTATCTACTTTCCCGAACACTTTTGCTATTGTTTTACCTCTAACTTGTGTGTTTTGAATACAACTAATGCGGACTAACGCTGTTTTCAGCAGAATTGCCCTGGTGTCTTGTTTTTGTGCAGAAAGTCAACTTTCGGGAAAAACACCAGAAAAGATCGCAAACCTCCTATTTTACCAGAAGACTCACGGAGCCAGAAGGGGAGGCGGAGATGGGCCACGAGTGGCCCAAACCACATGGTGGCGCGGCCAAGGGCCTGCCGCGCCAGCCTATGAGGAGGGGCCTCGGGCACCTCCCCGAGTCCCCCTTTCGACTACTTAACCCTTCTGACCTAAAAACGTCGGGGGGTCGTCCACTTCATCCAGAAACATCACCGTACGCCGCCACCATCGCGAAACCTATTTCGGGGACCAGAAACTCCGTTCTGGCACTCCGCCGGGACGGGGAATTGGAGGAGATCATCGCCATCATCATCACCGACGCTTCTCCATCGACCATCCATGTTTCCCCCATCCATGTGTGAGTAATTCCCTGCTGTAGGCTGAGGGGGATGGTAGGGATTGGATGAGATTGTTCATGTAATAAGCTATAAGATCATTAGGGCATGGTGCCCAGTATCCGTTGTTAGTACTTATTGATGTTGTTGCAACTTGTTGAGCTTAATGCTTGTCACTAGGGCCCGAGTGCCATGATTTCAGATCTGAACATGTTATTGTTTCATAATGATATGCACTGTTTATTGATCATACCTGCAAGTTGTATACACATATTGTTGTCCGGAACCCGCGGTCCCAAAGTGACAATAATTGGGACAGCCGAGGGGAATGGCTGCGATGTGAGGATCACATGTGTTCACTGCGTGTTAATGCTTTGCTCCGGTACTCTATTAAAAGGAGTACCTTAATTACCAGTAGATTCCCTTGAGGCCCGGCTGCCACCGGCTGGTAGGACAGAAGATGTTGTACAAGTTTCTCATTGCGAGCACGTACGACTATATACGGAACACATGCCTACGTTTACTTAGTACTTGGATGCTTTATCATTATTATCTGCAATGCCTATGTCTTGATTATTATATGAGCTATCTTATCCATGCAGCGCCCGTTCATCCATCCCTATGCCTACAGTGTTTTAATCCTACTGTTTACTGCAATCACTACTGCTGTCTCTGTTTACTGCTGCTATTATTTCACCGCTACTACTGCTATAAAACTGTTGCTACTGATAATCTGTGTCGAGCAAGACTATTCACAGGTGCAGCTGAATTGACAACTCCGCTGTTAAGGCTCTCAAGTATTCTTTGGCTCCCCTTGTGTCGAATCAATAAATTGGGTTTTACTTCCCTCGAAGACTGTTGCGATCCCCTATACTTGTGGGTCATCACGCACCATCGACCATGCGCCACAGAAATTTTATTTAGTGGCGCACCAGAGAGGGGTGCGCCACAGAATAGGGTGCGCCACAGAAACAAACTTGGTGCGCCACAGAATGTCTGTACAGGATTTGGCAATTTACTGCTGCCCGCTGTACAAATACAGGTATATTACAGGAATACATGTATATTACAGTATTTATGCAGATATAACAGAAACAACAATATATTTTGACAGGTATATTAAAACAAACACAGTACTATGTCATCGCATTACTTATATCCCGAGATAACATACATATAGATCGAGTGGCAAGTGCGGAATTTTTACACAAATGTTGATACAAAAGTTTCACATGTTACAGATGAAGTGTTCACCGCCTACACTAGGATCGAATAGAGTACATCGGCGATGATGGTGAGCAAGAGCAGGAGCACGCCGATCATGGAGCCTTCTTCTTGGGGAGCGGCGCCGGGAACGGCTTATACATCTCTTTCGTCATCCACGTCCTGTTGTCACTCTGCAACTCTAGGCGTTTTTCGATGTCCCTCTGATGCAACCCTGAAGATGGATTGGGATATATATTGGTTAGTAATATAAATAGAGTATGCATGATTAATTCATCTAAGTGGATACATCCTACCTCGGCCGCGGTAGTTGAAGGCCCCCCCTGCTGTGTTGACATCATCGACGATGATTTCCGATAACTTTGTCACGATGCGATGGAAGTCTTCTCTAAGATCAGCATCGGTGAGCCTATCGTCATGTTTGACCCATTCTCGCATACAAGATGGCATCCTCAATTGCTCAGCATCTCGGACATACCCTTTAAGGAACCGGAGGGCGTACAAGGCATCCTTCTTGCTGCCAGGCTGCTGCTTGAGGCAAGGAAACTCGGTCACATGCTTGAACCGGTGCTTGTTGTCATTCGTAAAAACTTCGGCCTTATTTTCGAAGGCGCCTCCCTTTTGATAGTAGCCCTTGATAGCATCATCGAGAACACCCTTTATTCTGGTGTAGTCTTTCTTCCTCCTACTATCCGAGTCAAAATAAGTGGCAACGGACCACCTCGGGTTTAGGACGATGAGGACGCAGAACGTGTCCCTGCTCAACACAATTGAAACGGAATGTTGGAAAGGATCAGCAATAATGGAAGAAATCGATAAGAAATCATAAGTTACGACGGCGGCGAGCGGATGTGTGTACTTACTCGGGAAAGAAAGGCAGAAGAAGGCTGTTCTTCCTCTTGTTTTCCAGCATGAACCTCTCGAGGTGCTCCGTCGCCATGGTCCGTGTCCTTGATCCTTCCACCAGCTGGCTGTCACGCATGTAGTAGGGATCCACTACCGCGACGAGCTGGAGATTATCTCTATAGATCCTCCTCGCCTCATTGAGCGCATATAGGCGGACCAAGTTATAGTTCAGCCGGTTTTGGTGAAATAGATGGAAGACGTACTCGTACGCTATGAAGAACACATCCGCGGGGGCTTCACGGACGAAGTCGAACTCATCATCCATTGGCACTTGGACAATGAACACCGGGTAATTTGGATGCTTGTCTTTAAGAAGGAGGCCCTCTAGATGCAGGATAGATTGATGCAAAACGTGCATGTGTCCATATGCCATGCAGAGCATCTCCGGAGGCAGTATCGGTTTACCAGCTTCATGAAGTCGGTGCGCAATGCCATCCGGACGGGGTGGTACCAAGTCTTCACGACCCCGGACAATCATAGGAGGCTGGCTCGAAGAGGCGCCTCCCTTCCTCTTCCTGTGCTTCTGGTTCTTCACCTGCCCTGGAAGCCCCGCGTGAACCATATTCCGTAGTGTGCCAGGGGTGAAAACGATAGTCGGTTTGTCTAGAGCTTCATCGCCGGTCGCTGGAGGCGTCTCTTGAGATAATCCCTGGAAGGTCAGGCGCTGCGTGACTGTAGTGGGACGAGCAGGTTGATCGGCGTGATCACGAAAGGGTGGTTCGTTATCCACAGGAGGCATGTATATGTCTTCTCTGGCGCCAGTGTTTAGGAAGGCGTCGATGTCGACATGCTCATCATCACCGTCGTCGTTGCCATCAACAACTTGAGGTGCAGAGGCGTTGCCTAATTGGGACGGTTGTGGTTCAGACGCTCCCAACAGTTTTAAGTGGCGGTTGGTGGTGGCGACGACCGCCGGTTCCTTCCGGGCGATGGCGACGGCTGTAGTCTTCGAGGGCTTCGGGGGACGGATCGGGTTGACCTGAAACTTCGAGGTGGCGCCGGTGTTGCGTCTTGGGCCCTCATCAACAAGACCCCCCCCAAGACGAATCTGGTTCTTCGGCCATGGCGTGGGCCAGCCGGGGCACTTTCCAAAGACCAAGTGCTCATCGGCTCCCGGAGGTTGAACGGGGGGGGGGGGGTCCATGTCGAAAAACGCAGACAGTACCATAACTACCTTGACCTTCATATAAGCCTCGTCCATTCTAGCGTGGTGGATTTCGCGGCTCTTTGGTTGTATGATAATGCCCGCACCAACTTCCTTCAACTCGCCGCCGGCCTCTACCCTATGCAGGAGTATGCAAGGGGAGTCCTGAGTCAAAACAACACATGTTGGGCATCATCATGAGATGGCAGTCATCAAATCAGGCATAGTTATAGAATATGACGCGGACTAACTAATTAGTTACCTTGGTGATGGCATCCAGCTCGGCTAATGTTGAGACCCGGGCGCCGGTGCCGGCGGCCGGACTCTTATTCTCGGGTGCCGGTGCCGTAGGGGGCGTCGGTGCGACCAAAGGGAGCGGCGGCTGCGCCGCGGCGTTGGGCGGCGGCGGGGTCACCATGTCCGGCGACAGGTTCTGCGGGTTCATGGTGGAGTTGCTGCCTGAGAAGCTAGGCACGTAGATCGGCCCTTGTTGACCTCCCGTTTCCAGGCAGCTATCCCCTCCAATAACGCAGGGGGAAACATCTCCCGGATCCTGTCGGTCACTAACTTGTCAACCGTGGTGGAGTCCACTTTTTCCTTCTCTAGTGACTCCACCTTCTTCTTTAGCTCCACAACCTCGGCTCTATCCTTGGTCGTCTTCTTCCTCTCCTTTTTCATCGCGCCGCCGTCCGAGCTATAGTACTCTGTGAACTTCATGCTCGTACCAAAGCCGGTCACATGGCCAGCTGATCTCGGCGGTGCCGACTTGTCCCTTTCCCTATAAACGTTCATCGCCCTGTTGAAAGTCGT
Organism: Poa pratensis; assembly: GCA_947311845.1. NCBI lineage: Eukaryota > Viridiplantae > Streptophyta > Magnoliopsida > Poales > Poaceae > Poa > Poa pratensis. Next base: position 55,477,830 of record CAMZMU010000051.1, on the reverse strand, counting down.
GTCCCACGGTTCTGTCGACCCCTGGGACGATGGGCCGGCCTCCAACTCTTCCTCCTGCATACAAAGGTGAACCCACTTAGAAATTTGGCTTTGTTATCTAATTACATCAACGCAATGGACTTTGAGATATGTATATGTGGTAATTAAATTCCCTTACCAGCTTTTTCTGGAATTCCCTCACATCCTCATAATCGGTAACGAATTCCCCAGTCTCCCAGTCGAGATAGTAGCGGGACCGGACAAAATTCCTGGTCTGCTCGTCTAAGATTTTTTCCCAATGGTTTTCTTTTCCAAGACGTGCAATCTCTCTATCCTCCTTCTCCCAAATGTGCTTTTTCCCTCGGTAACCGCCGCTTCCCAAATGGTGGTTACCTAAGTTCAGCTCCCGCATGTCCTTCCCCCACTGGGTCCATTTTTCAGCCTCCTCAGATTTTAAGGACAACTTGAATTCCTCGAACTCTTCTTCGGTGATGTGCGGCTCTTTTTTACTAATCTCCTCCCAGCTGGCACCGCTCCCAATCTTGTTCTTCACCCGGCTTTTCCAGCTGCTCAAGGCGGTGCTCATCTTCGTGATGGCTAAACTGTCCACCTTTTTGTTTTGCGGCTGCGAGAACGTGTATCGTTGGTGAACCCTCTTGAGGAGGTGCTCGACCAAAGCCTCATTAGCTTTGCTTCTGAGGTCCTTTGTGTTGATCGACACACTTTCCCGAAGGATGCGCCCTAGTTGCATGCCGTACCCTACGGCAAGTTTCTCAGGCGCCACTGGTTGGCCACTTGCGGTGACCTCAGTGAACACGTCCGTGGCATTGTCGACCGATTGCGGTGTCCTATCCTTCCTTTGCTTCTTCTTCTTCGGAGCGGCCGGGTTGGCCGGGTTGCTGCCGCCATGGTCACTATCCGTGTGGTTGCCGCCATCGGAGGTGGTGGTGTCATCCTCACCACCTTCTACGTTGTATTCGGGGTCGTCCTCCTGTCCCTCTTGCTCATCGTCGGGACGCTCGGCGCCACTAGTGGCGGCGGCATCCTCCACCTCCCAGAACGACTTGTTCTTTTCTCTAGCTTCTTGTTCGACGCTCATGTGCTTAGAAGCGTCGGCCGACATGTTTGCACTGCATTAAAAAGAGGCAAACAGTTAGTACAACAAAAATTAATCACTTAATTAGTACTAATTAAGATACCCCGGCCCATGCATTAGTCGCAATACCCCATATGTCCTTTTTTTAGCAAAGTCATGCTAAATTTCACGAAAAAATTCGGCATGACCTTTGCTAAAAAAGGGACATATGGAGTACCCGAATTTGCCGGAACGGAAGTTAATCGACGTTCCGGCAACCTCAAGGGTCTCGGGGTACCTGCAAACATTTCACAAATCATGTTGGCCGGCATCCCGGCCAACAACATCACACCAACACATCCACATCTCCGGCCGGCATCTCCGGCCGGCAACAAACACAATATCACACATCCACATCTCACATACACGACAAACACAATATCACCACATCCATATCTCACATTTCACCACATCCACGTCTCGATCACACACATATACACGGCATCACCACATCCACATCTCACCTGAAAGAATGTGAAGGTTCGTCTTCTAAATTTCCTGCATATGGCAAAATAATGCATTAGTTATAATTAGAACCAACTTATAATTCATCCTAACATGTGTGATATCCGTGTCCATGAATATGTGGCTGCATAATGGAGCTAGCTAGGTTAATTAGAAAGGTCATTGTATTTCAAAACCATGTCTTAGATGGTTTTTTAACCATTTTGTCAAGGCTGCCCGGGTTCGGCGAAAATAAAATCAATCTAGTGACCTACCAACTAACCTAGCTACTGCCACTAACCTAGCTACTGTCAAAAATACTAACCTAACAGCAACAACTACCTAGCAGCGCCTAACCTAGCAGCACCTAATATAGCAACTAATTTAGCAAGCAACTAACATAATTTAGCAGCACCTAACCTACTACACACATACACAACAAACTAGCAGCACCTAACAGCAGCAGCAACTAACTAACCTAAGCAAGCAACTAACTTAGCAAAATTTGAAACTAACCTAGCAACTAACCTAGCAGCACTAACCTAGCAACTAACCTAGAAACTAACCTAGCAACTAAACTAAACTAACAACTAACCTAACACCAACTGAAATCAACAAGTTGACTAAGGAATTTGCACAAGCACCTTCGGTGCTAGGAGGGAGAGGAGACTAGGCCACGCGTGCTCTCGGTGCTCGTGGCAGAGGGGCGGCGAGCTCTCGTCGGCGGCAGTGCTCGGGGCGAGCTCCAGGCGGCGGCGAGGGGCGTCCGTGGAAGCCAGAGGTGGGAGGGGCGACGGCGAGAGCAGGGCGAGGGAGAGAGCAGGGAGAGAGGGAGACGTCGACGGCGAGGGAGGCCAAAGCGTCGACGGCGAGGACGGCGAGGGCGGTCTAGCGGCGGTGGTCGGCGGCGGTTGGTCGAGAAAGCGCGCGCACGGAGTCGAATTGGGGAATTTGGGAGAAGAGAGAGGCCGGCGCGGGGCGGGGCCACATGTAAGTGGGGCACAGCAATTCTGTGGCGCACGGTTTCAGCGGGATGCGCCACAGAATTCTGTGATTCTGTGGTGCATCTACTGGGGGGTGCGCCACAGAATTTTGTGGCGGGAGTTGTTAAAAATTTTGCTGACAGTTATTTGACAATCACAGGCGCATGTCCCAGTGGTTAGAGTGGGGAAATTTCAGTATGTTGGGGCAGCCAGGTTCGAATCCTGGCTGTCTCACATTTTTTTCTTTAAAAAAATATTTTTGGTTGAATTTGAAGAAAGAACACACACATTTGTTATTCTTTTAAAAATTATATTTTTAGTTATATTTAAAGAAAGAACAGATACACATTTTAAAGAAAAGAATAAACACACATTTTGTTAGTAGACCATTATTTTATTCATGATATACATATGCTGTTGTCTCACACACACATGCAAATTAATACAAAAAAAAAGTCTTCTTCCTCCCGGTTCCGAGCTAGTTTCTCTTCACAATCTTCTTTCCCTTCTTAGCGGTTGAATACTTTAGGCCGGGCACCTTGAGATTTCTTCGCGTGAACGGACAACCTTTAGTAGGTAGGGAGGTCTTCCTTCTTTCTCTACTAGTAGTAGGCATGTCGAAGTACTTGTCGAATTCCTCCTCGATCTTTGGATCGCCGTTCTGGTCCAAGTCTTCCTCGTTGGCATCTCCTTCCATTCCGATGATGCTCCTCTTGCCCCTCCTCACGACAACACGGCTAGGCTTTGACGGGTCGGTAATGAAGAAGCATTGCTCAACTTGGCTAGCGAGTACCCATGGCTCATTTTTCGCGGAGGCGTTCTTCGATTTGGCATCGGGTATTACCATGGTGGTGAAATACCGGCCTTCTTTGACGACGTCCTTGGCCCATCTCACACGGAACATTGGCACCGACTCTCCACAGTAGTTGAGGTCCCATATCTCCTCGATCCTTCCGAAGTATCTTTGCTTGACAGTAGCCTCGTCATCACCGTAGGATAGCATAGTTAATCCTGAGTTTTGATATTCGCTATTCCTGTCCTTTTCCTCGGTGCAGAATCTGAAACCGCTGATGTCGTACGACTGATAGGTCCTTATGTTGTGCCCGGGGCCCTATGATAAGGAGAATATGACTTTTTCATCTTCCGTAGATGGCTTTTTGCGCTGTGCTTCAAACAGTTGCCTTTTCTTGAACCAACTCGTGAAGCTGGAGTTGTGCTCTCTGGTTACGTCTCCCTTCTTCCTCGGCCGGCCCAGGTCGATGTAATTCTTCTCGATTAAGCTTTTGTGCTCTTTCACCCATGGTTCGATCAATTGTAAGTGTTGTAGCGCGACCCGGTGAGCCCTGTCAAAGTCATCGCGTCGACCAACAATGTCGACAGGGAGTGAGCGGTAGCCCTCGCGGTGACCAAATCCATCGAGCCTGCCGAGGTGCGTCCTGGTGGGCAGACCAACATCCTGGTTCTCGGTGCTTAGATAACTCTGACAGAAGGAGATGCACTCGTAGGTTAGAAAGCCCTTGGCCAAGCTTGCATCTGGACGGGCCCTGTTGCGAACGTATCCTTTCATGACACCGTTCTGCCTTTCGAACGGCATCATGTAGTGCAGGAACGTCGGCCCGAGCTGCAGGATGTCATCAACGACATGGAGAAGGAGATGCACGCAGATGTCAAAGAATGCGGGCGGGAAGTAAATCTTGAGCTCGCATAGTATCACCACGATCTCTTCTTGTAGCCTGTGGAGCTGCCTCACGCCGATCGACTTCCTGTTGATGACGTCGAAAAAGTTGCAAAGGCCAAACAGCGTATCACGGACGTGCTCGTCCATTATCCCTTGATCGCAACGGGAAGTATCTGCGTCATCAGCACGTGACAATCGTGAGACTTCATCCCGCTGAACCTCTTCTTCGTTCCGTCCAGATATCTGCTTATCTTCCCCGCGTAACCGTAAGGAAATTTGACTCCTAGGAGGCACCTGTAAAACTGCTCGAGCTCCTCCGGACTCATAGTGAAGCAGGCAGCGGGAAGCACCACCGCGTTCTTCTTTACCCTTTTGCGGCGACCTTGAGTCCCTTCCGTCTGGTCATCATCATCACTATCGGGGGCCTGAAGATCTTTCTTGATGCCAAGCCATTTCAGATCGTATCTTGCTTTCGTCCCATCCTTGGTCTTTTCCGGCATGTTCGAAAGAGTGCCAAGAAGACTCTCGGTAACATTCTTCGTAATGTGCATTAGATCGAGGCTATGGGGCGTGTGGAGACCTTCCAGTACTCCAAGTCGTGGAAAACAGACCTCGCTTTCCATACACCCAGCAGCGGATCTACCCTCGGTCGCTTCTTTCCCGGCGCAGGGCACTCCTCCCAATTTTTCAAAAGCTCGTCGATTTCTGTGCCGCTCCTCGGGCGCGGTTCTGTTTCGAGCTCGTCTTGACCATCGAACAAATCACCACGTTTTCTCCACGGGTGCTCCATGCGAAGCCACCTTCGAGCCCCTGGGTACACGGTTTTCGAAGACCCGAGATCCCTTGGTAGCTGGATATGCGGGGTCTCATCCATGCACCTGACACATGCGCAGAATCCGTGGCCCACCTGGGCCGATACATATGAGCATCCAGGATAGTCCTGCACCGTCGTGAGCAACGCGGCTCTCATATCGAAATAATCTTTAGTGTAGGTGTCCCACTACGGGCTGGCGTCTTCCATAGCGTTTCTAACTCCTCTTTCAACAGCTCGAGATACAGATGTATGTCGATACCAGGTTGTTTCGGCCCCTGAATGAGAATACTCATGTGTATGTACTTTTGCTTCGTGCACAGCCATGGGGGAAGGTTGTACGGCCATACAAACACGGGCCAGGTGCTATGTGTGCTACTCTGGTTGCCGAACGGATTGAGTCCATCGGTGCTCATACCCAGCCTGACGTTCCTTGCGTCGCCCCCGAAATCTTCGAAGGCGATGTCCAATGCTTCCCAATTGCTAGCGTCTGCAGGGTGTGTCAGGATGGTAACCTTCTCCGGATCTTCTTCGGGCTTCTTCCTTTCCGCGTGCCATTGCATGAGCTTTGCTTCCTTAGGGTCCACGAACCACCGCTGCAGACGGGGAGTGATAGGAAAGTACCATACCACTTTTCGAGGATTTTTCTTGTTCCCACTCTTGTACCGTCCGTGGCCGCACACCGGACATGTGGTCATGTCCTTGTAATCGCCCCGATAAATGGCGCAATCATTGATGCAGGCGTGGTATTTGACGTGCGGTAGGTCAAGAGGGCACACGACTTTCTTGGCCTCCTCGATACTACTTGGCAATGTGTTCCCCTCGGGGAGAATATCGTGCATGAATTTCATGTTCTTGTCGAAGCTCACGTCGGTCCATCTGTTTCCCACCTTCATCTCCAGAGCAACAAGCGTTACTTGCAAACGCGTATCCTGGGGCCGGCACCCAGGATACAACAGAGTCTTCCCGTCTATCTCCATTTGCGCCAGCTTGGCTTTCTCTCTGGCTGCAGCTCTGGCGTTGCTCGTCTCCTTGAGGAGCAGTTCTTGAACATGAGCGTCCTGCAAGGCCGAAGTTAGCGGGGTCTGCGTGTTCGCGCCACCACCGGCATCTCCTTCGTCATGATGATGATCTTGTCCGCCGGCATCTCCTTCGTCATGATGATGATGATCTTGTCCGCCGGCATCTCCTTCGTCATGATGATGATCTTCTCCGCCGGCATCTCCTTCGTCATGATGATGATCTTGTCCGCCGGCATCTCCTTCGTCATGATGATGATCTTGTCCGTCTTGTTCTAGCATGAAACCGCGCCTGAGCAGGTGATCCTCCAATTGTCCAGAATCAGGGTCGATCCACCTCACAAGTTTGCATCTTCGACATGGACATCTTATCTGGCTTCTGTTGAACCGAATCATGTCCGCCTTCGCTTCTTCCTTGTATCTTCTGATTCGACCGGAGCTCATCATGATGACCATGGTTGACTACGCGGTATACATAGAGCAGAGACGAGAGTATATATGATAATTAGAACCGCAACATGCACAAACAGAAACACACATGCATGCAAGGTCGTCGAAAAAATTCGGCATGACCTCTCTTAAAAGTATGACATATGGGTGGTGCAAAAATTTGCCGAAATGGAAATTAATCAACATTTCGGCAAACATCCATGCACCACGCCGGCGCAAGCAACAACAAAAAGTTTCTTCTGGACCAATTCATGCACAACACACAAGCTTCACATACACAACATACAAACATGCATATGCATGTCCATCCAACTTTCCTCACCTAGTAGATTCGTTGCCGAGACGTGACCGCGATGGACGAGAGAGTGTGTGGGAGGAAAAGAGATGGGGGAGAGAGGAGGAGAGTATATATGGGGAGCCTCCCGGTTCTCAACAATTATCTATCAACCAAAATAGGTTTAACTACAAAAAATGGAGAAAAGAGTGAGCAAAATGGTATGGGAGGGAGGAGGAACACGAGCTAGGTGGAGGAGGAAGAAGAACAAATGGGTAGAGAAAGGGGGGCTTTTCCCCTTTTGTACATCTGGGACAGCAATTCTGTGGCGCATGGGCCCACATGCGCCACAGAAAGTTCACATTCTGTGGCGCATGTGGGTCCATGCGCCACAGAATTACTGTCCCACCAATCATTGGTGTGGGCCCCGCCAAGCTTTCTGTGGCGCATGAGCACAGATGCGCCAAAGGACCCCAGAATTTGAAATCCAAAGATTGGAGGTGGGGCCCACAGGCTTTCTGTGGCGCACCCCTTCTAGTGCGCCACAGAATGCATGCTTTCTGTGGCGCATGGCCCCTGGATGCGCCACAAAAGCGTCACACTTTCTGTGGCGCACCAGCTGGTGTGCGCCACAGAATCTTTTTAGTGGCGCATGGCCTTTTTGGTGCGCCACAAAAAGCCTGTCCATAGAAAGGCAGTTTCCTAGTAGTGCCTGTGGCGCGACCAGGAGCGTAGACTGGGGCGATGGGTCGGCTCGGGAGAGGCGCGGTCGCCGACGACGGAGTATCCTACGGTACTCGCCTATAGCAGGTCGCCCGTCGCCAAAAATCTGTCCTGGAGGAGGAGAATCGGGAGGCGATGAACATGCTCCACTTGATTGTTTCTCTAGCTTAGGTCCAAAAGCTGATTCGATGGACATGGGTGGAGATGGATGGGTGGAGATGGGGATAGGGAGGCACTAGCAGACCTGGCGGAGAGAAAAAGGAGATAGACGTGGGACCTCGCATGCACATGTGACTGCATGCACTTTGCCGTCAAACTAAACGTCCGTCAGACACGCGTCGATCACTAAGCCCGTGTGTAGCTACCACTATGACTAGCAGCGTTCATCTGAATTAGAATATGCTAAGTGGAAAACGTAGTTTATTTTAACCTAAAGACTGTAGAGCAAAAGCCCACAGTATTTTATTAACCTTCACCCCCAATATTTACATATTTACAACGCTAGAAAGGCAAGAGAAAAGAAAAAAGTTACATAAGATTGTTAATCCATATTGACAGAGTTTGAGTATGCTCCTTTTTCATCCGACAGATATGAAGGGTGACATCATGTACAAAGACAGCCTTCCATGACCGAAATGTGGGCAATATTCCTTCAAAGACGGCTGCATTACGCTCCTTCCATATATGCCAGCAAGCTCTAATAACCACTTCAAAGAAAAAAGGTTTGTTAAACTCCTTCCTGGCATGCTGTACAATTTCCTCCAAAACATCTCCCTGTCCCCATTCGACTTGTAAGTAAGTCCAAATCCTGGAACTAAAATTGCACTGAAAGAACAGATGCTGCCAGGTTTCAGTCTGTCCTGTGGGACACAATTCACAACGCAAGATACTGGTTACATTGCAGTGCCTTCTTCGGAGAATGTCTCTCGTGTTCAACCTATCACTCAACAGTAACCATGCAAACACCTTGATCCTCAAAATGCATTTACTTTTCCTGATATAATAGAAGAGTTTGCTGGCCACTTGATCTCTGAAACTGTGGTGATAATATAAACTAGATGTGTAGTTTCCATCCTTCCACACAGTTTTCCAGCAATCAACCCCCGAATCCTGCAGGGCAAGGGAATGAAGCTCCTCCTACAATTTGTTCATCTCCGAAAAGGCCTGACCTGATAAAGGCAGGTAAAACATGCTCGAAATATCCTCCATATTCAGTGCTTCCTCCACCGATATATGTTTATCTAGAGCAAACGAGAACAACCTGGGGAACTCCTCTGCTAGTATAGTAGATCTCCATTTATTAGACCACAGTAAAACTGTATTTCCCTTCCCAACCTCAATGGTGCAGATATTTCTATACTCATCACTGAGTTTCATTATGTCTTTCCACCAAAAAGACCCACAGAGTCTAGCAGCATGTGGCACTTCACTTTCATAATATATCCATACCAAGTTCACCCAAGGCACATCCGCCTTATTATAAAATTTATGCAAGTGTTTGATCAACAAAGCCTTATTCTGCGTTTTTAAGTCCAAAATCCCCAAACCTCCACTCTTTTTTGGCCTACAGACCAACTCCCATCTTGCTAAAGACTGCTTGGTTGACTCTGGAATATTATTACCTCTCCACAGACAATGTCGTAGAATTCTCTCAATGGCTTGATAATCCCTGTTGGTAACTCTAACGAGCACAAGAAGAATATGGGCATTGACAAAAGATAAGACTGAATGAGTTGTAGCCTACCCCCATATGCCAGAAACATTGATGTAGCCGGCAACCTCCTCTCAAGCCTGTCAACCAGAGGTGTTAAATCTTGTATTCTAGGTCTTGTAGTACCTAAAGGCAGGCCTAAATACGTGAATGGGTATGTGCCCACTATGCAACCAAAACCCTCAGCCAAAGCTGTCAACTCTGCATCACTCAAATTAATGGGCAGCATACAAGACTTGTGGTAATTCACTCTCAGTCTGTTGATTCACTAAACTTATGCAATAAAGTTTTCAACCTCTGCATTTGATCAGCCTCTGCAGGAACTATAAGGAGTGTGTCATCTGCGTATTGTACAATTGGGAAGTCCGAATCTCCTGTCTCAAGAGGCAGAGAAATCTCGCCCTGGCCAATAAATCATTAACAGCTGATTGTAAAAGATCTCCTCCATGAACAAACAATAAAGGAGAGAGTGGATCCCCTGCCGAACCCCTCTCTTACATGCAAATTGCTTCCCTGGTACCCCATTCAGTAAAACCGAGGAAGATCCAGAGCCTAGAATATCCCTGACCATTTCAATCCACTTTGCACTAAAACCCTTGCATCTCAAAATCTGGAAGAGAGCTTCATGCTCAATAGTATCAAATGCCTTCTCGAAATCCAGTTTGAGAATTACCACTTTTTTGCCGGCAGCCTTACACTTATGTATGCTAAGTGGAAAACGTAGTTTCGTTCTCTTCAATTTTAAAATTACTGTTCTTGAACCATGAGTTATCCGTGTATATGTATAAATATCTTACATCAATATGACACCATTTGGCTTATTTGACCGACAAAGTTTTAGAACCACACACATTTGATTTCTCAACAAGCAAACAAACAAATATTACAAATGTCAAAGTAAATCATCAAATTTGAATCTAATTAAACCATGCTTGAGCGTCAAAAGAAGTTGATATCTTGGTTACAGAACATTGACGATGGTGATTTCACAGTCTTTCTTATATGGAAGGTTGAAGTCAGATTTGTGATTGCACATGATACAAGAGGCATGTGTATGTGATATGTCGTGCATAGATTAATAAAAGAGGGATGGTGATTATGAATCCTCTAAGAGTATGTAGTGATACGAATTGTGGTGTTTCAAATCTTGCATCGATTAGCTTCTAGAACTGAAGGTTCCGCGCTTCTAGGGGTTGTATTGTCGTCTAGGCCTATGAGCGATGCCCTGCAACGCTGGATAATTTCAAGTTCATAATTTGCAATACTACAATTAATACTTACATGGGGTAAGAAATAATAATGTATATTATAGAGGGGGATATAAGATAGCTATCGTACATGTACTAGATATAACATGCCATATGAACAGGGGTCTAAGCTAATGGGTCACACGACAGACTCAATGGAAGAAATTAACACTTTCTATGGTTTTCTTTGTGTCCCCCCACCCCCCCTCCCCCGCCCCCCACACATCATGACGGTAGAGGTTGGGAGGTGTAGAAAGTTCACCCATTCACGGAGGATGGATGTGGGACCTACCTTAGGTATGCCTACGAAAACTGTACATTGTTGATGCCCTCATAACAAAAACTGTTATAAATAAATAGTTGGTCCATGAGTGGGTGAACACTGAAATTTAAGTTAGTGCATACACCCACAGCCTATAGGCTATATATATCCGCCAACTCCACACGACCGAATCATCAACTAGACAACATAAACTATATCGCTTCCTTGCATAGGACTGCTAGATATATGATAAAAGCATAAACATGTGTATAATCACATGGTGATTTAGTTACATGAATTGATATGAATAGGATGCACCGGGAAATTTTCGGCCAAGCATCATATGCGTTCTATAACCCGTGAGGAGTTGTTTATGGCCCCACTATGGTCGAGGAACACAAAAAGGGTTAGTGTAACTTCCAAATATTTCCACATAGTGAAGATGGCCCGACTCTGTTTGAAAGCCAGACCGTGCTACCACACAGCTGCTGTGGGAAGAACCGCTGGAAGCCGCTATAAAACCCCCTATAGGACCCCTCTTTGTAAGTCTGTCATCATTTCATGCACACTAGCCCCTAAAATGAGAATTGTTGTCCAAGAATAGTACAATTTTCAGAAACAAATGCAGAATCGGTCCCGCTCTATTAGAAGGAGTAGATATGTCACAATTATATAATGAAACAAGATATTTACGGGGTATGTCTTTGTGAGCCGCGACAATAAAGCCTTTTTAAACTATTCAGCCTATATCATCGTGTACAACCCTAGATAATGTTTTATTCCTTTTTTCCCTATCTGATATCATTTGAAACTAAATGCATGTTAGAGTACAGGTTTTTGAAAATACGAGATTGTTTTCCCTTCCAAATGCCCCAAGCCAGCATCGGGAATCTATGTATGAGTTTTTGGCGCCTCCACTGAGGTCATTTGTGCGACCATAGTTGATATAGAGGTGCCAAACGACTCCGTCGATAAGCGCTCTTAGGAGTCATCAACATGTTATCCCTAGTGTACGTTTGATCCATTGAGCGAGAGCTCTTCCACACTGCTCGGGGACTGTTCTGAATATTTCAACGCGTTAGACACCCGCTGGCCACTTTGTTCTCAACTAATCCGATTCCAGCAAACGGAGCCCGTTAGGTCAAATCCGTAGTGTGTGCCCTCTAGTTTTGAAGTAGGGCTACACAGCTTAAGTTAGATTTTTATCATTGTCTTACGGCAAAAAAATCTGGTGCTATAACAGAAACTGCCCTTAACGCGCAAATGAAATCCCTCACAACACTATTTACCGGCAACGGCTCCCGCTTATGGTTGTAGATAAACAGGTTCCCTTACTCGTTCTCCCGCCATTCAGTTCTTGGGGTATGGGATCGTAGTGAACCGTATTGTCTTGCGTCTGGCTCCCTCCACCTACGTTCTAGCTCGATTCCACCAATCCGAGAACGAGTCTAGGTATTGATCAGGAGGGTTTCAGGCCTGAAATTCAGACCATTAGGTGATAGGGTGCCAAACCTGTCTAGTGAAACTACATCTAGCGGAGAGATGTGTCAGCATCTTGATCCTGTGAAGATCCCTCCTAGCTATGAGAGAATCTGTAACCCGTCTCGCCACTAACCAGTACGCGAGGAGTTGCCGAAGACCAGAGCATGTTGAGTCAATTCCCACGAAGATGGTCCGAATTCGAGCACCTGCAAGGCTGCAAAAGCTAAAAAATGGTTCATTGGACAACTTTGTTGAAAACCATAGCTATGTCAAGTTTGAGGAGCATTCTAAAAATGGACAAAAGACAAAGCCCTCTAGAACAATATCAAAACGGGCCCCCATGTATAACTCGCAACTGATGACATTGTCCTATTAAGAGTAGGCTTCGGATCATTGCGAATCCTGTGCGTTCAAGGGCAGGCAAGCTAGCAAACGACCTCGATCGCACTAGCTAGTAGAATCATCCAGGAGATCAGCTACCATACACATCATTTCAGATTTCATGCACAAGTTTTGTAAGAATGCAATGCAACACAGTGTCATACACGGCATGTACACAGCTGTTTGTCAGCCGAATAAGCTCGGACGCCGCACCACCAGCACCAGCCCCGACCTCATCCCGCCTGTTTCCCGCTGCGGGCGCGCCGGCGGCGCTGACGCGTGTGCACCATCCAAAACACGACGGAGAACATCAGGGCGCTAGACATGAGCATCAGCCCGTCGTACACCAGCCTGCTGTAGCGCTCGAGCCCGGGGCAGTTGTTGACGCTGATGGAGGTGAAGGTCTCCCTGACGAAGGTGCAGTCCTGCAGCTCCATGAGGAAGGGACCGAACTCGTACAGCCCCATGCTGATGCTCGTCGCCGCCGTCATCTGGTTGTACGCCGGCGGCGTCACCCTCCCCACCGTCGTGCACACCTCCGACCCGGCCGCGCCGGCCGCCTGGCATTCGAACCTCTTCCACTCGTCGGGCGCCGTTTTGAAGGTGACCTCGCCAGGGTCGCACTTGCGTGGGGTCATGTCCGGGTTGAACGGGTTGCAGAGTTCCGGCATGAGAGGGCCGGATTGGTTGAACCAGAGCGGCTTGAACCCCGGCGGGAAGTCCCGGTTGGAGATGTTGACGATGACGTTGTTGACGAGCGCCACCAGCTGCGAGGTCACCTCCTGGCTCCGGCGCATCGACTCATTGGCGGTGGCGACGTCGACGCAGGGCAGGATGTCGTCCAGCGCCGAGTGATCCTGCGGGTGAGTCACCCACTCGTCCATGGCCACGCACGTGTCGCCCACCACGCTGCACGTATGATATATACTCCGTCGGTAAGAAACTGAATTACCTGACCGAGAAACCGCACCTTCAGAAAGTTTGGATTTTTGGCCGGAGCTTACTTGTGCAGGAGGATGAAACCGCCGGCCATCGAGATGGTGACGGTGAGGAGGACCCATCCGGCGATCACCAGTCTGCACCAAAGACATTAAAGTTTATTCGAACTTGCCATTGAATCTCAGTGCTGGGGAAAACATAGCAAGTACTGTAGATGTGTGTGTAGAAAACGTCTCTACTTACAGAGAGACAAGAAACCGCAACCCCAGCACGGAAAACACTGCAAAAGGAGCGTCAAGAACAGTAAGTATGTCTGCCAACTAAATTACTGCAAGCTAAGTACAAATCGGGCCAAGGATTAATGCTTACGGAATCCGAGCAACGCAAGGCCAAGCATTATAACTGCAACCGCCATCAAGTAGTACTGCCTAAAACCAGCAAAAGTAAACGAAATCACATTACTGCATTCGTATTCAGAACATGCAGTGTTTGATACGCACATCTTGTCCACCACGTTCTTGATCTTGTCGGAGTTGTGCACGATGCGAGCGGAGAACTCGTTGGCGGAGGAGTTGAGCTTCTCCTCGACGACGTCGATCTTTTGCTGGACGTCGACTGGGAGGAAGATCTGGTCTACACCGATGTTCTTGGCCGCGGCCAAGCTCCCCGCGAAGCTCCGCAGGTTGTCCACCGTCAGGTTACCCTGCCCCACCACGTAGTCCACCGTGCCGATCGTGCTCCGGTGGAACGACTCCTGCCCGGCGTTCAGCACGAAGCACCCGGCGCTGAAATCACCAAACAGAAGAATGTATCAGCAAATCACAACAATGTTGAACTGGTGATCGAAGCGAAATGGTTGATGTGAATTACATACATGGTGACGCAGGTGAGGATGACGAGGAGGACCAGGGAGGCGATGTAGGAGGTTGGCGAGTATCTGTCGCTCCTGTTCCGGCAGAAGCAGCAACAGCAGGAGATGACGAGCATCACGATCCCGAAGCCGACGAACCACACGACGGCGGCCGTGAAGAGGGGAACCCCGGTGTACGCCACCGACTGCACGAAGGAATGTGTGAGTATAACGGAACATAGTACATCGAAAATGCAGAAGATGAATTCGATTAGCCGTACGCACAGCCCAGTAATGTGTCTCGCTGATGTTCCAGCCGCCGCCGTACATGGTGAGGTTGGCCATGGGGTCGCTCCGGCGAGTCCTTGCCGCGGCCAGAACGAGGGAGTTGTTTACAGGAGAGGGTGTCTCGGCAATCGACCGCCTCCATGATGATGCCACCGTACTCGTCGCATGATCTTCTGCTCAGGATCCGAAGAAATTGTTAGCAATTGTTGTACAAAAATGCTACCAAAGACAGGCCGTAGGAATTCAGTGTGACATTTCATCGTGCAGTTTCTGCAGAGATGACTCAAGGTACAACAAAGAATCATCATGACAATGGCATTACGAAATGAGATGGGATAAATGTATGGACGTCTGTTAGGTCGGAGTACTAAAAGCAAAACTGAGGACCAAAATTGATTGGGCTTGACAATTGACAACCGTGCATGCAGCACTGAGAAATTAAACGGTGTTTAATTCAACAGGCAGAGAAGATTGGCCCTGTCTCTCTGCTGAAAGTCTGAAACTGGGTTTGAAGGCAACGCCAGAACGAACGCCAAATTAATCGAGAGACACCAGTAATACAAGGGAAAAAATCAATACGGCACGAACCTGACAATATGCGCCTCTCCTCCAAATTAGCATCTGAGAATGAGACATTGGCGACGATGAGCAAGAGCAGGACGACGGAAGCGACGCCGCCGACCGACGAGGTGGCGGCCAGCGACATGTCCTTCCAAGAAAAAACCCGTATGCTCGATCTTCCTCCTCTTCTCTTGTTACGATCAATTCGCTACGGGGAGGATTACCTTCCCGGGAAACCAGCCGGCCGGATCGACCGGACCGATAGATGGAGCTCCCTGAATGCGTGGGTTTTTTTTCCAATTCTGCCACGGGATATTCACATCGTATTGGCCATCCTGTCTCTTTCCCCTCCCGTTACTGATTCATGTTGCGGAGCTCCGCAACGGCGGAAGGCCTTCTGTTTGCGCCCTAAAAAACCGCCATGGCCGTAAATAGCAGCGCGAAGAGTTGCGCGCGTGCATGCCCCGCCAGGCTGGCCGGCCGGCCGGATTCACTCTACACTCTAGTCATGGCCGCTCGCCACGGGAGGCATATGGAAAATTCGGAACACATGACACGGCCCAATCAACCCATTGGAGAACCTGTTGTTCTACGATCGCTGTGGGCCTCAAATAGCCTGTTAACCCTGGCCTAGGCTCACTAAGCATACTAAAAAATTCTCAAAAAAAAAAAACTAAGCATACTCAAATTTTCCCTCGAAAAAAAAAACTAAGCATACTCAAACTGATGAATGGGCTTGGCACTATGATCGAAAAGGTATTTTTTCGGTCGGATCAGCATACATGATGCTAGTGGAAACAAAAAAAAGAGGAGAGAAGATTGGCTAGATGGGAATGCTGCGAACTCTAATACAGAACAGCAAAAGAAACATTGGTTGTCAATGTGGAGAGTTCAGGTTCCATCAAAGATGAAGATGTTCCTTTGGAGACTTGGAAGAAAATCGTTACCAACAAATGATACAAGGTACAGGCGTAACATGTCACCTTCGCCATGCTGCCGTCTGTGTGGTTCAGAAACTGATACATGGAGGCATGCTCTAGTTGATTGTCATATGGCAAAATGTGTTAGGGCTTTAGCAGATGCAGAGCTAGCCGACATGTTAGCCAAAATTCAGAGGAGTATGCTAAGCTTTGGTTGCGAAGATGATGACTTCGGTGAAATATGAGGAGTTCATCACTATTCTGGTTACCATGTGGGTATGCAAGGCGAAAGGCTTTATTTGATGCAGAGTACCAGAGTCCACTGTCCACACATAGCTTCATTCGAAGGTTTTTGGAGGATCTGAATGCATCGAAGCCTGAAGTTCAAAAGCGACAGACTAGGGTGAATTCAACTGTTCCCAAATGGTTGCCTCCTCCCCAGATTTTTTTCTCGAAAAGGGGCATCCTGCCTCTGCATTAAAATGATGCATACGGCCGCTTTATTTTATTTATTCAACATATCTGGGAAAAGCCTTACAACGAACAAATACAAGCTGAACCCACCAACAGTGAAAACACCACAAATAGCACAAACGATAGAGGAAACGGGGCCATGTATCCTGACCACAACCGTCGCCGGCTCCCTGGCTAGCTCTCAGAGACAGCGCCTTGTGCACACACTCCGGAAATCACCTCCAACATCTTCCGCCAACCCAACTCCAGCGTGCAGTTCGAAGAAAACTCTCGCTAGGTCTGCTGGCCGATGCCACCAAGACACCAGGCCGCGCCCCCCACCCTGCGCAAGTCCACCATGTCACGACTGTCGTCGGATCCTCGCTGCACCACGCCGCCATAACCTGTCGTCGTCGTCATTGTAGATGAGACTCCGCTTCATCAGCAACCCCTCCAGGCATCACGTGTTCCAAAACGAGCCCCCAAGAGGTAAACTACACCGAGGGTGTAACCATCGTCCGATCTGGTAGCCTAGATCTAGGGTTTTCCCCAGAACTTTGTGCGGACGGTTGGTGATTCTCAGCGACGACCCCTTCAACAAGGCAACGACACCCTAAGGCGCCGCAATCGTCGGCCTAAGCCCGGCTTGCATCGGCCGATCTCCAAGATCGGTCGACCACCGAAGATGACCGGGATTTGGTCACCACGCCACGCCGC
This sequence comes from Poa pratensis, assembly GCA_947311845.1. Taxonomy (NCBI): domain Eukaryota; kingdom Viridiplantae; phylum Streptophyta; class Magnoliopsida; order Poales; family Poaceae; genus Poa; species Poa pratensis. Next base: position 55,460,523 of record CAMZMU010000051.1, on the reverse strand, counting down.
CGATCCGCCCGAAGTGGACCACCACGCCACCGTCGCGCCGCCGCAGGGAGCAGCCACGCCGTGGCACCGGCGGCCGCGCCACGCCCGGCCCCAGGACGCCACCCGCGCCGCCTCCTGCGGGCAAAGGGACGGGAGAGATCCCGCCGCCGGCCAGGCACTGGCGGCAGCGGAAGGGGAGGGTGTGGGAGGGGGGAGGTGTGGGCGGCGGTTAGGGTTCCCTCGCGGCCGCCGTGCGGGGGCGGCGCGAGAGCTTGGGCTGCAAACTGAAAAGCTCGCCTCCTCCCCAGAATGTAAACAAGATAAATGTCGACGCATCCCCTGCAAGAACTGAACCTAAGGGTGGAATGGATGAAGTGGCTATAGACTGGGGAAGGTAATTTCCTTGGATGTTTGGTACTGACGGTGGCAGAAATTACTAATCCGACAGTATTGGAGAGTCTCTTGCTTGCCGGGAGGCGCTCGCGTTGGTGACAGATTTATATATTCAACGGCTCAAGATCTCAACTGACAGCCTAGAGGTGGCCAATTCGTTACAATCTTCAGAGCAGGATCGAGAAAGGTTTGGTGCCATTGTCCGAGAGTGTGTCGACTGGGCTAAACAATCTGTTGAGGTCTCCTTTTGTCATGAAGGGAGATGTTCCAATGGAGAAGCACATTCTGTAGCTAGACTTGCCTCGACTTGTGAGGTTGGTAGACTGGTCTGGCTAGGTACGCCACCAGTGCATCTTTGTATCCCTTTGAACATTTTAAGTTCAGAATGAGGGGGGATGATTCTAAAAAAAACTAAGCATTGGCTAATCAGATTCTGACATCACTGGAGTCTTGAGACTCAAATAGAAGTTCAGCAGATGCTAAAAAAAACAGAAGTTCAACAAAGAGACTATTTCAACGGTTTTCGATGTAATTTTAGTTTTATCAAATATATTTGATTTTTATGTGCCTTCAGTCAGTTTGTTCGATGTGATGGATAGATTCAAATTGTCTGCAGAGCGCTCGAGATATTTGGATTTTGGCATTACCAATGCTAAGAGGAATTGTTGTTGTTTGGAATGTTGAGGTGGCAGCACAAGTTTTTTTTTGAGGTAGCAGCACAAGTTGACTTCAGTTTGGTGGAGTAGTACCACGTTTTGAGCTATGTGGTTGGTTGTACTCCCTCCGTTTTTTAATATAAGATGTTTTAGCTTTTGTCCACATGCACATGCACACAAATGTATGTAGACACATTTTTGTGTACATGTTCACTCATTTTAGTGTGTATATAGACAACATGTGTATCACCTAAAACATCTTATATTAACAAACGGAGGGAGTACTTACCAATGACGGTGTGAATGTACCGTTCCATTGTTGAAAGTATTTTCTAAGATTGCTCAAACTTGGTCAACGGGGTGAAAACCCATGATCTTGCATTTAGTGGTTGGATTAGGATAGGACGGCGCTCACACGTCGTTCCCTTCGGCGGAGTATTTCTTGTGGAGAAGCTTTCTCGTTACCCTCGTGTTGCACGAACAGTAGATCATGTTGAGGGTTGTTTACTTCTAGTCGACACATGACTGCTTTAGACTTCATGTATTTTATTCTCTTTTCTATTTTCTAAATTAATTTGGTTTATGTACGCGCTTAATATTTTCGTAGCTGCGAAGAGTAATTGTCTTGGTATTTATATATTGTCGTTCATAAAAATTCACCCATCGTAGAGAAGAAAACTGATGAAAACGAAGACGCGAGGATCGATTTCTCTCGATGACGGCTAATTATTAGTTTTAGCAAACCAAGTGATTTTATTGACTCAACCTAGTACGATGCGACCTACACATGGGAGGTTGTGTTCTTTGTATCACATGGGAAATTGCTTCTACAGCTAGCGGGTCGTCCTATATTGTATCTGTGAGTCTTGCTAGTGGGTCTAAAATTTAGTTTAGCAGTACTTTTTGGTCTTTGGCGACGAATCGACCATCAGCCATACTACCACGGAAGCAGTGCATCCATAACCACATTTCACGGCCAATAATATTATGTTGTCAACCAATTGGGACTTCAAAACATGTGAAGATAGTTCAGCTTCTTGGGACTTCAAAACATGTGAAGATAGTTCAGCTTCTGCAGATTTGATATTCTGTATGTTTTCATCAGAAGTCTACGAGGAACATTGAGATGTTGTAGAGGAGATGGAGACGATGAATTAGAGAGTCGTCGGTACAACTTTTAGGTTTTATCATAGGTCCAGAATATTTGTGTATGTTTCAGTTCCTTAGTGTATCTCAATAGAATCAGATCTTTGCTTAAGAAAAAAGCAGCATGACACACCTTTTTTTTACAACCACAACATGACTCATGACACACCTGGCTATTTGTGGAGAAAGAAAAAGTCACACCGTACCACAGACTAATTAATTAACAAGATCCCCTGCTCTAGTCGGGACGTGCGAGTCCGCACCCGAACATCGTCGCATTTATTGGCACATCAATGATCTGAGTCACCTTGTTGTCGCCATATCCGGGCCGTCAAAACCCTGAACAGGATGCCCTATCGACTGTAACGGGCAGTGGGCCGTGTTTACTGCCTATGATCCACCGCGACATGCCGTGGGCCGTTTACACTGCCCATGTCATGGTCGTGACACGATCGCACGAAAAGAAATACTCCTACTTGACAAAGTTGTTTATACTACATATAAAATAACAAACATGTTCATGAAATGTTAATCGTTCAATATTCAATGTAGTGGATCCTTCCAGTGTTTGAGGAACTCAACACACCTTATTTATTACCAATTTGTTCTCCCACCAAATTACATATTACTACAAAGTTGCCATCCTGACGTGGGTGTGGCGATGCCATCCGCTTCTTCGCGGCGGCAAGGTCGAGCAGGGATGTGGCACAGCAACATCCTCAGCGTTCTTCATGAGAGCGGGGTCGAGGGGGCTCATTGTCCTGGTGACGTCGTTCACGTTCTGCGCGTCGGCGAGGTCGATGGTGACATCCTCTTCCGAACATAGTTCATTGGGCTTCCACAACCGCAGACGAAAAATTTCTCGACTTCCCATCCCCTACCTATTCTTATAAGAAGACGCTCGATTAGTGGTGGCAATCGGCGAGGAGAACGACAACCAGAGGGGAGCCATGAGCCGCACGATGTACATTGAGCGGAGCGTGTGTGAGCTCGTTGTACGAGAGAGTCAAAGTCGACCATCAGATTTTGGGTTTATATCAAATATTTGTACATTTAATAGATCCATATATTACTAAAATTTATCAATAAAACAACCTTTAACATGTAATCATAATTACTATTTATCGATTTTGTCTAACAACATTAAACACGTATTGTGTTTGTAGTGTGAAGGTTCAGAGTTACAAAATCCAGTCGCCTACCATTAGAATATGCTGATGTTGAATTAGCTTGCCCTAATGGAAATGTCATTACCTTGAAATTTAGTTTCAGAACTTTTATTGAATCATGTTCCATCTAATTGAAGCAAAGAATACTAGAGTATATTGATAGTTGGTCTATGCTTTCACAAGGGAATGACGGTGTCGACTTGCCGTTCCCTTGCTGAAAGCATTGTCTAAGATTGTAAGAACCTGATATACAGGGTGAAAGCTCAATAGTTGAATCCGGATATGCCGGCGCTCACACGTCACGCCCATCCGCGGAGCATTTTTTGTATGGAGAACCTTTCTCATTGTCCATGTGTTGCACGTACAATGGATCATTTTCAGACTTGTTACTTCTTGTGGACGACTGGTCAGGGAGACTTCACGTGTTTTTTTCTCTTCTCTTTTTTAAATTAATTTGGTTTGTGTGCACACTTAATGTCTTGACTAATTTTTAGTATTTTGGAGCTGAAGAGAGTGAATGGGAGTATTTTTAGTATTAATGTCTTGAAATTAATATATTATTCTATATTATCCTTTATAAAAATCACCCATGGCAGGAAAAAACTAACAAAAACGATGACATGAAATCGAGCGGCTAATTAAGTTTTTTTAAGCAAACAATGTGATTTCATTGATTCAACCTAGTACGATGCGACGTACACCTGGAAGGTTGTGATGTTTTATCCGCGGGGAGTTGCTTCTACAGCTTGCGGGTTTGACGTACACATTTTATCCGCATGTCTTGCCAATGGTTGGTAAAATTTAGATTGGTTACTACTTCTTATGTTTTGGTCTTTGCGTTTTTTCGACGAATCGGTGACTAGACACTACCACGCAAGCGGTGCATCCATCACCACATCACGGTCAATAATATTATGTTGTCGGGACTTTAAAATATTTGAAGATAGTTCCAGTTTTGCAGATTTGGTATTATGTAGGTTTTCGTCAATAGTCTTCGAGGAACATTGAGATGCAACGGAGGAGATGTTGACAATGGCATTGGGTGTCTTTGCTAGAGTTTTTAGGGTTTTATAATCCGGTATATTTGTGTATGTTTCAATTCCTTAGGCCTCGCCCGGTACTTTTCAACCCGTCTACAGCTGTGAAATATACAGACCTGACCATGTCTGTAATATTTCCCGACACTTTCCAGCCCCAAAACAGCCATCCAAGCGAGCCCTTAGTTGTAATCTAGCGTATCTCAGTAGAATCAGATACTCCTCCGTTCTAAAATAAGTGTCTCAAGTTTATACAAAAGTGGATGTATCTGTACATGTTTCATGTCTAGATACATCCATTTTTTGATAAATCTAACACTTATTTTTGGACGGAGCGAGTATTTGCTTAAGAAAAAAGCACCATGCCACGTTTTTTTTACAGCCGCGGCATGACACACCTTGCACTCATAGAGAAAGAAAAAGACACCACCACCAGTGGCACATCGCTGATCTGAGGGAGCGCCTTTATGGCGCTCGTTAGCGCCGCTTACAGGTCGCACTGCCTGAAGGAGTCACTAGATGGGCCGGCCCAATAAATCTCTTATCACGCTGCTTCTTCAAATTTGTCACGCGCTGCATGAAGCTGTCAGCCAGGTTCGATTCCTCGTTTTGCTGGTTTTCCGTTTCTTTTTCTCTAATTAACTGCTTCTTTACTATTCATCAATTACGAAGCCAGCAAAACAGCTTTACAAATCGTGGCTTTGTTTTTTTTTCAGTGGTAGATGCTGTTACATGGTGATTTTGCTTGTACGTTTAACAAACCATGTACAAAACTGATTGTCTCAAAATGAAAAAATGAAAAAATTGCATGAACAATAATTGGAAAAATTGGAAAAAGGAACCATTTTTTTTATTCGGAACCATTTTCGAAAAATCAGAACCATTTTTTTGGTTCGGAACCATTTTCAAAAAGGAACCTTTTTTTTTTGTTCGAAACCATTTTAAAAATCGGAACCATTTTTTTCATTCGGAACCATTTTAAAAAAGGAACCATTTTTCGGTTCGGAACCATTTCAAAAACGAACCATTTTCGAAAAATCGGAACCATTTTTTCAGTTCATAACCATTTTCGAAAAATCGGAACCATTTTTTCGGTTCGAAACCATTTTCATAACATTTTCAAAAATCGAAACCATTTTTTTGGTTCGGAATCATTTTTTCATTTGGAACCATTTTTTTGGTTCGGAACCATTTTTTCATTCGGAACCATTTTTTCGGTTCGGAACCATTTTCAAAAACCGGAACCATTTTTTTTTGAATAATCGGAACCATTTTCAAAATCAGAACCATTTTTTCGGTTCGAAATCATTTTCAAAAATCGAAACCATTTTTTCGGTTCGGAACCATTTTCAATAATCAGAACAATTTTTTCGGTTCGGAACCATTTTAAAAATCGCAACAATTTTTTTTTCATTCGGAACCATTTTCAAAAAGGAACCATTTTTCGGTTCGGAACCATTTAAAAAACTAACCATTTTCAAAAAATCGGAACCATTTTTTCAGTTCAGAACCATTTTCGAAAAATCGGAACCATTTTTTTTGGTTCGAAACCATTTTCAAAACATTTTCAAAAATCGGAACCATTTTTTCGGTTCGGAACCATTTTTCGGTTCGAAACCATTTTCAAAAACCGGAACCAATCTTTTCGAATAATCGGAACCATTTTCAAAATCAGAACCATTTTTTCGGTTCAGAATCATTTTCAAAAATCGAAACCATTTTTTCGGTTCGGAGCCATTTTCAATAATCAGAACCATTTTTTCGGTTCGGAACCATTTTGAAAAAGGAACCATTTTCGAAAAATCGTAACCATTTTCAAAAAAATTCGAAAAATCAGAACCATTTTTTTATTCAGAACCATACTCTAAAAAAGAAACCATTTTTTCGGTTCGGAATCATTTTAAAAAAGAAACCATTTTCGAAAAATCAGAACCATTTGTTAAAATAATTATTTTCCAAAATATGAACCATTTTCAAAATAAGCGAAAATTAAAACAGAAAAGAAAAAATGAAAAAGTGAAACAGAAAACGGAAACAAAAAAATAAAACCGAAAAGAAAACATAAAAACAAAACGGGAAAAGAAACAGAAAAAGAAAACGAAAACGGAAAAAGAAATGGAAAAAGAAAACAGAAAAAAAGAAAGAATAAATAGGAAAACTAAAAAGAAAGGGAAAAAAACCGAAAACCCAAAACTGGAAAGAATAAAAGGAAGAATAATGATACATTAACGTAATCATCAGTGTAGCCCACTGGCTACGTTCCCTGTACACGCGCGAGACGTGCTGGGTTCGATCCCGCCATAGCGCTTTATACTCCTTTGTAGCGGTTGAGGAATGCTAATGGGCCGGCCCAGTAACGCTGCGCTACCGAGAGTTCTTCAGGCGGCGCTGAAGTTTAGGGGCGCCAATGGGCGGCATATAGATTCCGCCCTGATCTGACTCGCCTTGTTGTCGCCTTATCTGGGCCCTCAAAAACCCGAACAGTATGCCCGATCGACTCCCCGGGCTGTGGGCCGTTTTTACTGCCTATGATAGATCGTGACATGCCGTGGGCCGCAGTTATACTGCCCATGTCGTGGGCTCGTGGCTGTGACCTGATCGCGGAAAAAGAAATGTTTTCCCTCCCAGTTTGGTTATGGACATTTCTGATCGATCGAGTAGAAATAATTCAGAAGTCAGGAGTGCGTGGAGGGGCACTGAGAACATACATACTCCATTTGTTCTGTAGAAATAATTCAGGAGTCAGGAGTGCATCCGTCTTGTTCCATGTGGCACGCGATATTTTTTCGCTTCCGATCAGAACGGCATGTACGCAGGCAGGCAGGCACTCATGAAGCGCGTCGGCGATCGTCATCATGGACTGTAGCCACACGGAAACGCAAGCACAGAAAACACTAAACAAAAAGTTCGTCAGAACTGAATAATTATGACTACAGTGCGTATCTATGTATGCGCATGAGTTCCCGCCGGTTCTTCTACGTCTGAACATTACGCATCCCAAGGCAGGACGGGTAGAGAAGTGAAGGCATAACTACTGCATGACAAGCTTGACATTCTGACAAGCATCATAACGGTGTCTTCGTTCGTTCCTTCGTCGAGTGCAAAACAAGTTAAAGCCGGCCGGCGCTGCGCGGCGCGGCCCTCGTCATTGGATCGCGCGGCGAGTCCACCGTCGATGCAGTGCGCGGCCGGCGGGCGCCTCGCGCGCGCTGGTCTACCCCACGCCGTGGCTGCAGCCCCCGACACCAGCATGGCCACACCGCCATCCCGCCGGGCGGGGTGGCGAGATGGCTCCGGCCATGTGCATGCACCTCACGCTGCCACCAACGTCGCCTAGCTCGCCGGAAAGCGACGACGTACGCGCCGCGCGCGACGGCAACGTGTGCCAGGTCCGGCAATGCATGCATGCATGATGGATCGCCACCAGCGTACGGGCCGCGGCCATGACGGTCATCACGTACGATGCGCACCTGGCGACATCCTTGAACAACAGGCAGGCCGGGCCGCCTAATTAATCAAGCGGACATGAACACCGACAGTACACACAAAACCGCATGTGACTGATCTCCCCTTGCCGTGTCTCTCACCGACCAAACTCTTAACTAATTGAACAAGACCAGTAGAGTAGTAGCTCGTTAAGTGGAACACACTCAATTAATCTATCTCTTCGTTTTTTTTTGAAACAAAGCAAAAGGCTTACCATTTTCACTAATTAACAAGAATAGAGTTGTCCAGATTATTAGCGGAAACCCGCCAAAAACCGAAACATACACCCTCGACGACCATCATGTCAACCGTCGTGAGGACACACACAACCATTCTGACTACTCACACAAGCTGCACACACCACCGAAGCGAGAGTCGTCGTCGAGTTCTCCCCCTCCCCCGTGTCATCGTGATCCCTCTGCAGCGATTCCTACTTCAATAGAACACCACCACGAAGACCATCACTAAAGCGGCGTCGAGAAGCCCATATCGGACAATGCCAAACAGATGACGTCTCGCGCAAAGCTAGCCAACTCCGATTCTGATGATGAGTTCTGGAGAGGAGATGCACAAGACACGTGCCAAAAAAAAAATACACCACCCAACCACTTCTGTCGGTCATCGTACACCGCTCAAAGGTAGACGTCACATGCACATAAATGTAATCGGTCGATGGCACATCAAAATGGTCAAAAGGTCGGTGTTACAAGCGCATGTTACACTCGCGGGATAGTCGAGAAGCGATCGAAACACGAAGCCTTGTACAGTGCGTACGATCGAGTAGTATCACCTCCTTCACAAAAGACGCAGCGTTTCCTGCAACGCTGTCCCGTATCGGTCTTGGTCATCACACTTAAATAATTAGCTGTACGCACTAATCTATTCCATCAGGCCGGACTCCGCTCATCAGGATCGAAGCCTAGCTAATACTCTAGATAAAACTAATGCTCAATAGGCCAGTCGCGTAGTCCGGCGGTAATAAGCGCCGATGTGTTTGGATCCGTGCACGAACGCATGCACGCTCAGTTGTGGATGGGAGGCTTTCTGGTGGCCGGCGAGTAGTCCATCCCGGCGATGTCCAGGATGTCCGGGTACGCCCGTGTCTGCTGCGGTTGCCGCGGCAGCGCCCGCCAGGACCATGTCTGTGCCGCCGCCTGTTTGCCGCCGGCGTGGCTCGCCGTGGTCAGCTCCGCTTCGTGCCGGCTATGCCCGTCACCGTTGATCCTCTTCGGGGTTGTCTGCAAATGCACGCGTTTCAGCAGGTGGCGGAGCCGGAAAACCTGGAGAAGAAAACGGGAAGCTGCACTGACCTGATGCTTCGCTGCGCCCGGTGCTGCAGCATGCGGCGCCAGTGGCTTTCTCGCCTTTCCTGCACCAAGACCTGCGCTAGAATGATTAAGGCTGCCAGAGGAAGGTAAAATACATGTACTGCGAAAGCTGCATACTTTTAACTTGTTACAATGTTACTACAAGATCCGAAACATGCTACGTAGTCCTGACATGCGACTTAACGGTGAACACTGTCTTTTCCATGCGTGACCGGCGACTGGAATGCTGATGTTTCTTTCTAGTAGTACTTTTTTTGCTAGTCTGACATGTGACATCGCTGAGTATATATATAGAAATATATATACCGTTGCTGCCCAGATGGAACTATGGGCCATGCACATATTTCAGTGCATGCATCCGAAAGATCACAACAGTAGGTGAAAACTGACGATGCATGCAGATGTAAAACTCAAGAACACACAATATTACCTACTGATTAATCATAACGAGCTGGAGCAGAACTGCATAAGCTTCCTCCTTTTACATGATCCCAACTCCAAAGTCCAAACTAAGGTGTGTCACTACTACTACTGCTGCGGCTAAGGTAACTAAAGATCAGTGATTAAGCTGTTGCTGCGGCTAGCTAGCCCTGGAGGGGAGAAGGAGAGGATAGGTGCAGCTGGCTAGCTGTGCCTAGTGGTGGTTAGGTTCGTGGCCGCCCGGCCCGTAGTAATCTTCGTGGAACCTCGGCACTGGCCGCGCAGACGCACTAACAACCAATTTCTTGTTTGTATCCTTGGCAGCAGCAGCAGCAGCGGTAGGCGGAGTCATCTGCTCCATTGTTGTACCTGAGCAATTCCCGCAGCGCCGGCTGGTCGAATGAGCGACGGCATCGGACTGCTGCCCGGCCTTCGAATCGCCGGCGGCCAGTTCCTGCTGCATAAACGCAAGGGAAGTAAGGAAATGAGCACACCTTGCCTCAGTTTCAGGCTGGAAGGAACTTCTTGGATCAGGATCATTCTTACAAGAGTACTGACCTTGCTGTTAAGTGCTTCGTGTAGCTGCCTGTCGAGCCGAATCCCTGCATTTCATAAGAAAGGAGTTTTCAGTGGGCAACGAATCCAGGATGTACCTCCAGATCCCCACCAAAATGCAGGAAGTAGATGAGTAGCCAAGTGGCTATGGCCATGCATGAGGCATACCATGTGCTGTTGTAGCCAGAAGCTGGATGAGGAGGAGAGAGGCCAGGACCATCAGAGAAGTCCTCATGATCTGTATGCTTGTCCAAACGAATTGGGGGGGTCCTGAAGTAGTGATAGGAGATAACGCTAACGTTGTGCTATTTATATGTGAAGTAGGGCAGATGAAGGAGAATGAATGGAAAGCTTAAGAAGAACTGGCCTCAGGAGCTTGTATTTATAGACAGGCAGGGGTCTCTCCACTCGGATCCACTGACCACACTGTACTGACATGTCAAACTCCCAAATTAAGGCCAGTGTGCTTAGAAAAGAATTAGTTACGCAACGCTACTTTCCTTGGTGTTGGTGGTTGTTCTCTAACCCAGCTGGATCTGTATCTTGTGTTTGGGTTGTGCTGTCACTTTTTAAGGAAGAGTGTTCCCCGAAACTTGGTACCTGTTTTAATTACCTCTTCTGCTTGTCCTGACCTGACTCAGTTATAATTTATACAGGATTTCCCTTTTAAGTGCTTCAAACTCCCCTTCAACTGGTGAGGCTTACCAGGAGCAGTGGCAGCTGTAGCATGGTCCGGTCCCTACTTCTTGCAAGTTTGGTTGCATTATCAGCTGCTAATAACTAGACTTAGAAGCATTCAAAATGCTATTGCCAATCATCTTTGAACTTTTGACTTTTCAAAAGATTGTGATGTCTTCTCCCCATTTTGCTCTAGATATATTACTAGAAGGATAAGGCGCGCTTTGCTGCGCCCGCATGATCTTGCTACGTCTGTTCTAACTTCATTTCGTATTCATCGATCTTCGATGAAGAAGAACTGTGTGTACATATAATTCAGATGCCTAAAAATTTGCTATAGATACATCGTCCAACGGATCGCGATTCAATGTCTTTATATTTTCCTCAATCTCTCTTGTTTTTAGTTTCCGACGATCCGACCTCATATACAGCCCAACCGACAGTCAATCTCTCCTTCCACCGGCGTCGATACCTAGTTACACAGCCTGCTCTGACCCAAATCCACTCATATGTATGTTCTTATCTCTATCAATATGCCATTGACACTTCATTGTGTCCACTTTATATCGCCGCCGTTTTCACATCGTTGCATACAAATTAGCAATAAATTAATGGTTGAGAAATCGATTGGGTTTATGAAATTTATCATGAAGCTGGGGATTTTTGAAATTTAAACCTGACAAAAAAATACTTCCTCTCTTTGTAGTAGCCAATGTTTGATCTGCCAAAAATATTGCCATGTTGAACATGAATCCATCCATAGCATAAAACAAAGATGTGTTTGGTTACCTGCATCACTTTTGCCTCTTACATATGTGTCTTTCCAGAGTCTGGCTGAGCAGAAACATGAGCTGAGTCATGTTATATACCCTATTTTGTTGCCTGCATTGATTTTTTCGAGAAACACAAACTCCAGCAGAGGTTCAGTAGGCAATGTCTGTCACGATAGCTGTGTGTAGCCACTTAATAAAAAATAAAAATAGACAAGTTGGGTCACATGCAATGTCTCTACGCGGAGCAACCAGAGCATCCCATTTTGTGCAAGATTAGAGATTGTAGATATGAATTGTTCAACTGATCGAGATTTAGTTGATATGACAACATGTGACGTAAATTGTAACCGGCTATCACATTAGCCTGAGATAAATTTAGGGGAGGAAGCATAAATATTACGTAAATTTTAAGCATATAATTTCACATATTATTACATTTTGTCAAATGAAAAAAATAACTAGTTGACTCATTGGATGCATCTGATGGCACAAGATCAGTTGGAGAATGATAGAGCATGTCACCACGTTAACCATATTGATTTTGTATTGCAGTTGGAAATTGTGTGCCAGTAGTGCACACTTTGAACAAGACCAATTGTGTGAAGAAGCACTTGGTAAGAACATAATCATGTTTTATGTTGTTAAAGTTCTTGTGTGGATGTACGATGTTAGTGGTTACTTATACTGAAATTTTGTTCTCGCAATACAAACTCCCACGCCGTGATGTTCCTGATGACATGGAAGATTATGGTGAAATCAAGCTGGTCTGTCATCCTAACACCGTGTTTGCGGGTCATATATGATTTCCGATGATGGCCGGTGAACCTGAATGGGTGGAACGAGTTCATGAACAATAACCTAGAGCTGGAAATTGGACATCAGCTGCTCTTCTTGCTCTACCGTGGAGAATCAGGGTCTTTCCTCTTTGTTGCTCATGTGTCCACATGCACCGAGTACAGTTACATTTAGAATAATACTCATTTACATGCAAAATAGGTTTGGCGAATCACATATTCGTCAGGTTATTCACAAAGGTATTATTCAGGACATAAAACATGAATGTTCTTGAAACAATAAACATTTTTATCATTACCTCTAGGCCATAAATCCAACAGTTACATCCAAAAGTATCAATAAAAGGTTCAAGTTCACCCCAGTCTATCCCTATGGAGATGAGGTCACTCAGTGAGTAGTTTATCTTCATACCCAAAAACTCTATCATAACAAAGTGATAACCCCTTCCAGGTTTCTACATTTCTCTAAATTATTTTCTAAAAATTGGATTGTGTCATCTGCATATCGAAGGCATATGACATTTCCCAAACATGCTGCATGAAACATGCCTGGACTTAGCTCTCAGAGGTAATCTTTCTAAGCATCCTAGCTACATCTACCACTAGACTGAATAAAAGGGAAGAGAGAGGATCTCATGTCTCATGACTTTACAGTTAGAAAAAAATGTTCTTCTACACTGTTAAACTTTACCCTTAGAAACCCACCTTGAGTGATTTGTTTGATCAAAGAGATTTAACACATCACCCACCCAAGGCCGGCAGTAGTTACTCCTCCCAGCTCTATAGAATCTCCTCATTTTTTGAAGCTTTATAGAATCTCCTCATTGGCCCCATAGACAAACGGAAGTCCTTTTGGTACGCTTAACACTAAGGTTCTTTCGGGATGGGCCTCCGGAAAAGAAGATGTATATTGTTAGTACGGGTATCTTATCAATCATATTAAGTGATGGGTCAAGATGTCACAGAGATCCACTTAAGACCAAACCTTTTTAGTCCTAAGAAGTTCATCAAAAACTCAATATTGACCTTGTCAAAGGCTTTTTCGTAATCTAGTTTAAGCACTAACTCTTTTAGATATGAAAACTACCTATTCACTTTTTCAGTGAATGGAGCTTCTAGGATGTCATTTTTCTCATGGGAGACTTTGTATTCCTAAAAAAGAAATCCTGATAAGGCTAGACGCCGCTATGGAATGTATGTACATTTTAGCAAATATATTTATCATGCATGCTGCTAATTACAGCAACTAGAGTAAAGTTCTCTTTAATTTGAAGGATTTTCCAAAACTCGAGATGGGAAAAAAAACATGATTAGAGATTCATGTCATCTTAAATACTAGAGGATTAAAATGATGTTTGATTGTGCATAGGAAAAAGAAATTCTTTCCAAGAAGTTAGAGTGGACAAAAAATTCCAGTAAAATCTAGTGCAGTTGAATAAAATTCATATGTTTTGAAATCATACAAATCGAACGGCCGTTGCAGGAAAAATTTATAAGAATTGGAATCTCTATCAAAGAGGCCCCAGTTAGATTAAGAGATCAACTAGGTGGTCAAAAGAGAAATTTGGGGTCAACTTCATAGATAGTTCTCCGCTTCGATCTCTCCATGAATTGTCCCCATGCATGCTCGACAAAATGGTGGTGTACATGCATGTCCACATAAACAGCAACAGCATGCTGAATTGCTGATCCTGTGGTACGGCACAGTACGGTACGCAGTCGAAGAACCTGTGAAAATGTGAGAGAATGTACTACGTACGTAGATTTGAACGAATTTGTTCCGGCGACAAACCTCCCGAGTTCCAACGGAGTCAATGCCGTGGATACACCGAACATGCATGCTAGTACAGTAGTACCACCACTGTACCATCTGAATATCTGATCATGTGGAGGACTGCGGTTATTCATCCATCGGCACCACGCCCTGTCTGTCGGGCAAGACGATAGGATTTACCCTACTACTCACTCAGTTTCAATTTAATTGACTTGCTATTCACCACATGTGTGGATGTATCTATACATGTGGAACGGAGGAAGTAAGTACTAACCCTACCCATTTAAAACTAACTAAACCCTGTGTAGCTAGCGGAGTATCTAGTGTGCATCAAAAGCACTACTAACCCTACCCATTTAAAACTAACTAAACCCTGTGTAGCTAGCGGAGTATCTAGTGTGCATCAAAAGCACTAGTATACAATATTGCATGAGGTACTAGATCTTGTTCCTGTGGGCGGACATAGTTGAATGTTGGTCCTCAACTGTGGACGCTTTTGGCGTGAACAAGGACCCCTTGTCCCCTCCCCTCCATTTGCTGCATGTATTGCCAGTGAACCACGTACACAGGGTGTGGATGATGATGATCGTCCGTGTTATCTTAAGGCGGGCATGTTGAACGGCTGTATCCAGATAATTAATTGGGATTTGGGAGGCGTAGGGTAGATGCATTGGCCAGGTGCCCTACCCCCAGGTGGGCGTGGGAGTTTGGGGACGTTGGGACTTGCATGCATGTACTGATGTACCGTAGCCTAACCAAAGCTAGCTCCTGCACTAGCTAGCTAGGCCGGAGATCTCAGCTTTGACCAGATGCTGTTCAAAGCCGTCACCTGATCATTCCTGACCTGAATCAGCCGCATCAGCAGTTGAGAGTGAAACTGGTTAATACAGTGGCAGCGCCGTCCGAGGAAGAAAGCGTCTTTGCTTTTCGGTTGCACACTGTGCCACATGGCTCAAGGCGCCGGGACACGTACGATACGACGCGCGCCGCTCTTTTTCACGCGCGCCGGAGATTGGACGGACGTACGTCCCACCCAGCTCCTCCTGCATGCCCGTACGTGGGGCAGGTGCATGCCAATTATCCGACTCCATCCCGCACGCACCACTAATCAACGCTGCTCGCCTCGCGTAAACCACATATCCAAATTTCATGAAACTTGGTAGACATACACACGTGTGTTCCCAACAAACTCACCAAATTTGAGCTCAGTCGGACATCATTTGCCCACCTAAACTGTTCGTCTACCAAAACAGCTATGTGCTGAAATTGCAGCAATCCGAACAAATCTGGAGTCAATCCAAACACGTATGAGCCTTCAAACGCCAGCTTAAAGCTAGAACGGTCAGCAGCTTGAAGAGTTTGCATGTCCTTCAATTTGTGCTTACGAATGTTGATGATGCATATATATACACTCACGGAGTTTGACATAGATTGATGGGAGTGCAAACGGAGTTGAGGAGGCTGAAAACGTAAATTATACTCCGTACTTTAAGTTTCAGAAATTTAAGCCTAACAATAAGGACATTCTTGAAGATTTTTCTAAATAGGGGGCCATGGCCCCCTATCCCCAAATCACTAACCACATTTGTTTCCGCAGTCAGTAATTTGCAATGTCATATGGTATTGTTCGATAGACGCTACCATGCTAGTCTGATATTCCAGTTGATTGAATGACTTACTTCATGTTGGCATTCCTTGCCCTATATAATTGTAATATATTTATGTCACACTTTGTAGCTCTTACCCACTTTGCAATTCTTGAAAATGAAAGCGGTATCATGATCAGCATCAACATCCCCGTGAGGGACGCCCCTGCGCCATTATATAGTCGGCCGAACTCCACGGGTGCGGCTCGCAGTCCTAAAGAAACATGCAATTAATGATCACGTTGCTACACACGAACAAGAAAGATGTTGAATGGCTGTGATTTATACCTGGAACATCCTTTTCCCATAGCCAAAGATCAAATCTATTGCTCCCTGTATTAAACACTCCTTGTACAAATGCCTACCGCTTAAGTCGCTTAGAGTGTCTTGGATTGACACGAATGTGTAGTCAGAAAACGCCACGCATCTCCAAGCACTTGAAGTGCCACAGCCGGAGCTGTGACGTTACCGCCATCGTAGGTGTTCTACGTACAAGCATAAGTAATATAGTTGTCAGTGCTGATAATAATTTCCTTCTACCAGTTTTGAGCTCAAATTTGTGTGTTCCCAACATACTCACAAAATTTTAGCTCAACCGGACACCGTTTGCCCACCCAAACTGTTCGCATACTAAAACCGCTATGTGCTGAAACTGCGGTAATCCGAACAAGTTTGGAGTCAATCAAACATGTCTGAGCCTTCAAAAACCAGTTTGAAGAGTTTGCATGTCCTTCAATTTGTGCTTACGACTGTTGATGATTCATATATATGACATAGATTGCTATGATTGCAAGCAGAGTTGAGGAGGCTGAGAATGTAAATTATACTCGAAGTTTCGGTAATCTTTGAAATTTAAGCCTAACAATAAAGTTATTCTTAAAGAATTTTCTAGAGTAGGGGGGCCATGGACCCTATCCCCAAATCACTAGCCACATTTGTTCTCGCAGTCAGTAGTTTACAAAGACCAGATGGTGTTGTTGGATAGACATTGCCATGCTCATAAGTCCGATTTTCCAATTGATAGAATGACTTATTTCATGCTGGCACTCATGCGGTAGCAGCACGACGGCGGCGGCGCACTCAGCAGCAGGAGAGTGACCCCGCCGCTGACTCCAGCCGCGCCGACCTTGCCATCTTGTCCTCGTTCGTCAGCGGCACAAGGGCGATAAGCGTCTTCCGCAGTGCACAATTTTTCTGGCGTGGACATGCTATACCACCAGCACGGTGTCCTTTTTATGGGCAACTGTAGCGATGCTGGGAGGTTTTTTGGCGCTCATTAAGTCGGGAGATTTCTGGTGTGCAACGACAATCTTATCAAGTGAGGCATTCAGGTATGTAGTTACAAGAAGAAAAACATACTTTTCTATATTAGATTAACATGAGATTTTTGTGATTATCTTAGATTAATCGAACTCCGCACACAAAATTGAAACATAGTAACAGTAGCTCTAGCTTCGAACAATATTAGTTAGGTAACATTTGTATTTCATCGGGATGTTCGCTCGGGGCCATACATTGGAAAATAGGCCCTTTTTGGGACTAGAGGGCCATCAGATTCGTGGCAATTCACATTGGACGCTGGTTACATACTCCATCGGCGGAGGGTGTTTTATGCTATCTTAGTATTTACCGGTTTATCTGAGAGAATTATTAGCTATCGTCCGCTCTATCTAGCTATATGGTTGCTCACTTTGAAGCCTCAAACTTTGTCCATTTGAAAAGAAGTTCTTGTTGCCCGAAAGTGTTGCATCTGATTAAAGTGCATGAGCAATATGCTTCTTTAAGAGTTTGTATATCCTTCAATTCGTGCTTACGACTATTGATGCTGCATATATACAACGGCGAAGTTTGATGTGGATTGATGGGAGTGCAAGCAGAGTTGAGGAGGCTGAAAACATAAATTATAATTGAAGTTCCGGTAATCTTTGAAATTTAAGCCTAGCAACATGGGTATTCTTAAAGATTTTTCTAAACTAGGGGGCTATGGCCCCCTATCCTCAAATAACTAGCCACATTTGTTCTCTCGGTCAGTAGTTTGCAAAGGCCAGATGGTGTTGTTTGATAGACGTTGCCATGCTCACAAGTTTGATTTTCCAATTGATGGCTTTACTTACTTCATTTTGGCATTCCTTGCCCTATATATTGTAATATACTTACGTCACACTTTGTAGCTCTTACGCATCGAGAAACGTGGAGAAACCAAAGACATGTGAATTCTAAGGTACTTGAGACACCGAACTTAAATTGGCTTATGAAGATTTCGGTAAATGTTACCTTGTTCATTCCTTTAGATGTTGTATATATTGCTCTAGAATGCACTAGTACAGAACGACACATCGAAACGGACCAAAACCCCATCGGAAACGGAGAAATGGTCCGTGTCCCCGCCCCGATACTGATGTGAAGAGCTCAATGGCAACAGAGTTGATAAACCGTTGCCCCTAACATGGGCAACGGTTGTTATATTAGATCGTTACTAATATGTTTCACATTAGACACGAGTTTTGCTAATCACCGTTTCTAATAAGGGTTACAGGAAAACAAAAAAAACACGGTGACGGGTTGTGCCGTCGATGAAGCCCCGCTCCATGCGACTAGACGGCCGCCGGTCGTCACCGTATTCCTGTACGCCCTGCTTTACAAAAGTTCATCGGTGCGCGTGGCTGGAGCTCTGCTCCTATGTCTTCAAGGCCGCCAGATGATCATCGACTGTCTTCATCCTACTGCACAAAATGTACTGCTCCTGGTGACGGCACCGTGTACGGAGCCCCGCTCCAAGGTCTTCACGGCAGCAACATCGTCACCAAGCATCCACCAAGCCCTTGACACAACGAATATTCTTTGTTAAAAACAGCAAACGGAGCTAATAAACAGAGCCAATAAGCAGTAAACAGAGCAAAATACAGAGATAACTAGAGGGAAATAACATAGCAAACTGGAGTGGATAAGTAGCTAACATAGGAAAATAAGTAGCTAACAGAGCAAATACATAGCTGAACATAGCTAACTAACAGAGCAAATCGAGCTAAATAAGTAGCTAACAGAGCAAATACATAGCTAACATAGCAAAATAAGTAGCTAACGTAGCAAATACATAGCTGAACAGAGCTAATAACAGAGCAAACCGATCTAAATAAGTAGCTAACAGAGCAAATACATAGTAAAAAGAGCTAAATAAGTAGCCGACAGAGCAAATACATAGCTAAACAGAGCTAAATAACAGAGCAAATCAAGCTAAATAAGTACTCTAACAGAGCAAATACATAGTAAAAAGAGCGGTCATTTACCTTAGGCGAGGCGGGGTCGCTTTCCGTCGCGGATTGCGTCCAGGCGCCGGAGCCACTGTCAGAGGAGACGTCAGAGGAGACCTCATCCTCCTCGAACACCGGAGCATCCTCCTCCTCCGCCGCCACCGCTGCGCCGCAGCATCTGGCCCAGGGCCCTGGCCAGGGAGAAGAGACCGGTGTATGGCCGCCCGAAGCTGCGTCTGGAAAACGCCTCCTCGGCGGCCTCTATCGCGTGCTCGGCGGCGGAGATGCGGACAGCTCTCTCCATCGCAGACGCCCGAATGACACCGTCGGCGCGCTCGCGCTCAAAGGCGACGCGAGAGAGGAGGAGACCGACCTCCAGATCTGAGTCCTCATCGTCCGAGGAGGACGAGATCTGGGCGTCGGAGGCCGCCGCCCCCGTGGATCCATTGTGGATTTGACGGCTCCACAAGAACTCGCGACCTCGCTCGCGATGGACCTCATCCCAGTTGTCGTGGAGGTTCAGCTCCGGTTGGCGCCTCGGAGGGTTGACGGAGGAAGATGCTCTATCCTGAATTCCGTCGGCGCCGGAGGGGTTCGCCATCGAGGGAGTGAAGTAGGTGGAGAGAGTGTGTGGCTAGGGTTAGGACCTGGGGAGAGTGAGAGTGAGAGTGAGATACACTGAAGTAGGTGATATTTATACGGGCACCGCTTAATGGGCCTTCACATGGGAAACGGAGATTGCCAGAACTACGTATCTGTTGCCAGAACTCTGTATCCATTGTGTCGGGCCCATCGACCGACTAGCGCGCGCGCACTCGCGGAAGCGCGCGGAACTCATTCTTCTGTCGCCTAACTCGTGTCGTTTCCATAGAGGGGTATCCGATGTGTCGTTCTGTCCTAGTGATGAGAATTGATACATAACATAAATTAGCTTTAGTCACTTCGGATATGTAAAACTGTACTTCACGCATATGCATAATGTCATGCTGATTTATTTGCGTTTGTTAGACTATATACATACACCTTCTAGATTTGAATTGATTGCTTAATTCTTGATGTTCAAGCTGAATATTCCCTTTAGTGTTTGATATTCACCTCAAGCAAGTTTGTTTAAAGTTCATATATGTACTTTATTTTATCAAGATATGTGAAATATATTATTGACATTACTTGACTTAGTTTGTGCATAATATGCCATATGATTGGTTTTACAAATGATTGGCGTATTAACAAATGATGATATATTTTTCAGGACCTCGGAGAGAAGAAAATCGTGAGCATGGCGACGACCTATCTAGTACGGGGCATCTTAACATCGAGATGTCACCAGGACCTAGTGCTATGTTGTGGCACAAGGGCGATAAGCAGCAACACAAATATTTGTCTTGTGAACTATTTGTTGTATGAACCATGTACTGATGCGTACGTTTTTCTATATGAACCCTTTGTTGTATGAACTGTTTTGTTGTGTGAACCATTTGCTATTATGAACTATTTCTCGTGTGAACCATTTGTTGTTATGAACCCTTTTGTTAAATAAATCGTTGTGTTGAATGAAAGGGTGCATGATAGTAACTAAGAACACTTTATCACTCAATAATTGAAACAATAGATGATAGGAACGACCTACATGTTATTACGATGAGCATAATAATTAAAAGATACATGAAAATAAATTGTCTACAAAATTAAACAATGATATGTCCATAACGTATCTAGTACTTTTGAAGTTTCATATATTGTTTCAATTGTTATTTACCAATTTTTATTAGAATTTTGCTCTAAATTATATTTATTTTCTCTTTAACCATAGAAAGGAGAAAACCCCTTTCGTGTATTTTCGAGTTTCACGAAACCTTCTGTACGCAAAACAATTCGGGGAAATTGGGTGATCCTATTTTTCAAATGCGAATAGGTCCAGCACTGGACACACCAGAGACAATCATTGTCGTTGATATATATACGAATCCGTGATGAAATTCGTAAAATAAATCACGAATTGAGATTTACCTTGTTGAAATAACCAAATATTTGTTAGACATATAAGGAATGTTTCTGAAATAACATGATTTCGTTTAATTGGATATATAGAATTCAAACAAATGGCATATCGATACGACTGAAAAACGTGACAAAGAAGCGAAGCACAAGTCACGAGAACCGCTAAAGTACCGTGAACGGCAGATGAGTGATCGGCAGGCCATGACACCGTCAGAAAAAATCACTTTCAGTGAAACGTTCATACTGCGTGCGTATCAAACTCGGGAGCACCGTACGTGGAGGTGTTTATCCAATGAGCATCTTTTGTGCTAAACTGTGGATGGCCTGTTCATAAATCTCGAAAATGGACGGTTTTGTTATTCCTCATATTCGAGTGAGAATTAAGTTAGATCTCGCTCAACTCTAATCTCGTCAGATTTGCATCGTGATTCGTGAGTTATATTAAAAAATTCTCAGTTGCACATGTAACTAGATGGGGTCATTTGAGTGAGTGTTAACTTGATTCTCACTCGAGTGAGACTATATATGGCCATCTCTGGCCCGGCCCGAAAATACAGGGCCTGGGAGGGACGGGCCTAGGCCTGGAAATTAGGCCCGAGCAGTCAGTTGGGCCGGGCCCGGGCTTCAGTTTTAGGTAAAAAAAACCGGCCCGGCCCGACATTACTGTGTTCATTACTTCATCCACTCAGGCCTCAGCGCAGCGCCGCAGCCCAACAAGGAAAAACCCAACCCCAACCCTAGCCTTATCGCTCCTCAGTGAGCCAAACCCTAGCCCCGCCGTCTCTCCTCACCTCACGCCCACCGGCCACCGTCGCCTCATCTGCTCATCGCCGGGACCGGGGGCCGCCGCATCTCCTCCTCGCCGTGGCACCTCTTTCCTCGCGGCGTGGCGGGCGTCGGCCACACCTTCTCTTCTCCCCACCACGGCAGCGACGAGACGAGGAGCACTAGCTCACCCGCCGGCCGCCTCTCTTTCCCGCGACCACAACTCCTTCCTCGCCGGGGCCGCAGCATCTATTTCCTCACGCGAGCCGCACCGCCGCACCGACGAGCACGCCGAGCACCTCTCCTTCAAGGTACTTTCTTGATGTTCTTGGTGGATGTGATGGTCTGATACTCTGATGGATTGTGAATTTGTGATGTTGTAGAAGGATTTAGAGATGAATTTGTAGTTGTGGATGCTGCAGATGTATTTTAGAGATGAATTTAGTGGATGTTATAGATGAATTTAGATGTTGTAGATGAATTTTGATGTTGTTGGTGGATGGTGGATTAATTTGTAGAGTTGTTTTTTTGTTATTAACCCAATATATTGTTGTGTTTGTAGATAATAAGAGGAAGGCAGAAGTTGTTGAGCTAGATAATGATGGAGATTCTTCTTCGGATGAAGAATGTAATATCCCTAATCCATATTCTTTGTTCATGTCAACTTGTCAAGTTCAACATGTAATTTATACTAACCGCTAACCTACTGTTTATTGCTTTTTGTAGAGTTCTTGCTACAGCAATGAGAAGAGCAGAAGATTTGGAGAAAGCATGGAGAGATGACAACCAGCCAGCTTTTTATTTTGGTTCTATGAATTTGCAACATGGAATGTAATAAGATATTTATGCACTTGTGTTTGTCGAAACCTGAAACTGGAATGTTTTGATGCTATTTGTTGCGAAAACAGTGTACTTTAGCTGTTCCCTGTTGTGAACTGGTGTTTGATGTGAAGTTGTGAACCATAATGCTGTTTGATGTCAAACTTGCTGCTGTTTAGCTGTTTTTTAGCCCCTGTTCTTGCAAATTTGTGTTGTTTAGCTGCTGTTTTGCATTGCTGTAACTTGATGCTGTTTACTAAGTATGTTTGCTGTCAAAATTGTTCTCTTTTTTATAGCACAGCTTTGCTGCTGTTTTGTATTGCTTTCAAAATTGCTGCTGCTACTAATGTCGGGCTTTCGGTCGGGCTTTCAGGCTTTTGTGTTGGGCGGGCCTGGGCCTGGCAAACGTATAAATGTGTCGGGCCGGGCCCGGGCCTGGCTTGAGGACGTCGGGCTTTTCGCGGCCCGGCCCATGGCCAGATATAAGTGAGACCTAGTCGCTTCCGAAAATGAATTGCCGAAACATAATTTAATATGGGCAAGAAGTGATCGACAGAGTGATGCTTCTGCAATTCTTCCGGCGGGTGTCCTTTCTTTTGCCCACATTCCACATTTGACAAAATGTGAGATGAACCAATGATAGCATGGACGTAGTACGAGCCAATTGCCTCGCATCGCAATGGATGCAATTAACGAATCGGGTTAATTAGCTCGAACGGTCGCCAACTCGATGACCCCAGGTGTTGAATCCTGTTCCGGCAGCGACGGGTACATACGCATAGAACGTCGTCGTCGTCTCGTGACCCTGTCGACTGGTCACGCTCGCCGTCGCATCGAAACGACGAAACGGCGACGGGTTATGATCCATCACCATTCACAACGTACGGTATACTATGAACGTAGCGTAACACGATCCCTCTGGATCTCCGGGGGTCCGACCAGCCGGCCCGGACGTCGCTGCATGCGGACACCGGCCGTTCACTGATGCGACGCCGAAGTGCACGACGGATTGAAACACGGCCACGGCAATTGATGCACGGAGCTGCTTATCAGTCGCTATCGATCACCGGCCGGCCGGCGGCCACCTGTAGACTGTAGTCACCAGCTGCAGGAGACGCCGCTTTCGGCTGGCCGGCCGACCTGGAGCGTCGTCGCCGCCACGACTGCCGCCGCGCCGACCGCCAGAAAGTAGGGCCGGCGGACACCGTTCGGTGCCGCCGCGTTGCCTGGCTGAATATGGGCATAGCTGGCCGGGCTCACCTGGCCGAAACCCGCGCAACCGATCGATGCCAACCGCACACGCGCGTGCGCGCGTAAACCGCCCGGTTCATTTTCCTGCGCCGCTCTGCCGACGGTTGGTTGCGGCCTGGGCGCTTCCATCTCACCACCACGGCGCTAGCGCATGCCGTCCTGTCGCGTGCCCTGCGCGGCCGAGGCCGATCGTTGGCGGCATCCACTACGCTCTGCGGGGCTCCGTCTGTCGGCGACATGTCCCCGGCCTTCGTCGTGGCGCCATTACTGCCTTGCTCCACCGACCCCATCCACACGGTCCCTGGCCGGCCGATGCGGCCAATCACACGTACGCCAGGCGGCCGCCCCACCCGACGACGTACCGCATCGACTACTGATTGGTACTACATGGCGACGTGCCTCGTTCGTTCCTCTCACTCTCACGGCGACGTCGTTGTACCCGGCCGCGTGGGAGAGATGGTTGCCGTCTCGCCTAGCCGCCAACGGAGACAGGTTCGTTCGACAGTACGTTCGTGCCCCGCCTGTACTGTACAGGTAGCAAGGCGCGCGTACTAGAGGAACAGTTAGTCTGGTAAGGCTGTCGGCTGACACAGATAGCGGCATATCAGGTTTGTCTCGCATCAAACAGTTCACGGCGTCGATCGGTAGGCTGACTAACCTGGTCATGTGTTCATACTTCATACGGATCATTGATTCTCCTCTGGATTAGATTAAACTAGTCATTAACCCGTGCATCCGCACGGGCTAGTTTTCATGTTGACAGAAATAGTGAAACTATTAGAACTCCACTGCTATTTGGAGATATCGTTTCCAATTTAATTCTGAAAGCATGTGATTTTTTTTCATGGTTATTGTATGGCAGTAAGTTAATTCTTTAAAAAAGCTCCAAAATGAAGCTTCACATTAAAGCATGGTTTACAATTATGTTTTTTTTTGCGGGTTACAATTATGTTTTAACCTTACAGCCTATTAACTTTATATATGTATGCATTAAGATCTAGTAATATTCATTTTATGGAATTTGATTGTAGACCCGTATACCAAAACTGTAGCTTTATAGCTTAAATTAAATTATATTATATCGAGAAACTAATTTGAGTGTATAAACCTACTCTCATCTTATGATAACTTTATATCTGTATGCATTAAGATCTAGTAATATTCATTATTTGGAATTGGATTGTTGACTCGTATAGCACAAACTTTCGCTTTAATTATAGCTTAAATTAAATTAAATTATATCGAGAAACTAATTTGATTGTATAAATCTAGTCTCATCTTATGAGCTTGAATTATTTACGATAGAAAAAGTGTGCACCTTGGATCTATGCATATGAATAGCATCTGGTACCTACAGAATTAGTAAATGTACTATAGACAGGAGAAAAAAGGATTTAGATCTGACGTGTGGCACTAATTAAATATAAACAATATTAATAATATCAACTTTTCTTTGACATGCAGTCACACCTGATTCCAACTTTACTGCATGCTCGTATGTGTACGTCCCGATGCATGCATGTCTTGCCTATGATTAAGCGATGCATGGTAGTACATGGAGAGAGTTCTATCATGAGCGACAAATCTTGCAATAAGCGACTGGGCAACGACATAATTATTTGCTAGGATTCGAACCACGGTGCGAAGGCCAATGCCAGAAACTCGGCAGCGACCGGAGGATCACGGCGGGAGTCAATCACAGATTTAATGGTTATCCTACATTGTTAAGCTCCATCCGACGGTTTACATTATACTTTTTAAGGACGACGTGGTGTAGGCTTATAGGACTCTTACCGCCTCATGACTTACCGATCTTTAGATCCTATCCATAGAATTTACATCTTACGGTTATTTTTTTATGTTTTCTCCAGGATTAACGTGGTGTCTCGTATGGTGCCTCCAATTAGTAAATATAAGAAGGTGTATCAAATGGTCAATGTAGACAACAAGGAGAGGTAGAGCACAGTTTCAGAGTAGCTCCGACTGACAGTTCTATACTTCAAGAATGTCTTTAGGCTGCAGCTTCGTTATTATAGAAACTACCATTGATTCCTCCGTCCCTGCATCTTGCGCATATGTGTTGTTATCTGGCATGATGCTATGCGCCGTCATCTTTGGTAACTCCGGCGCCTGCGATTAACGGTGAGCGGTACCCTCCTTGCTCAGACAGGATCCTGCACTTTGAGCCGATCAGTATAGTACACAAGTTCTCTTCACCCGAGTGCCTGCCTGCAGCTTCTCTGTGCCCCCTGCATTTGATAGTTCCCTAGGATTAGATTCATGCTCCCTGCATTTGATTTGCGCCCAAGATTAGATTAAAAATGGTGCATAAGATACTATCTGATTCAAGTGATAATTTGCCTGATTTTGGACATTGACAGCAATCTTCATCATCTCCCAGAGATCCCAAATCAATGCCGCGTCGCACCCTTGGTTACCATCATGATTTCAATTCTGTCGATGGCTTGAAAGTTGGGTACGAATTTACTGGGAAATGTTTAGTTGACCCTGAGTACCCGACTCCATGTGGTTAATTAAAATCCATGAGCATGTACAAGTAAACCCAATAACTTGTCAAAGAACATTCAAACGATCAGTGGTTAATTAGTCCAATGATATAGCAGAAAAGAAGCATCTCAGTGTCCCTATTAGACTCAATGCTTTCAGTCAAATGCTAGAGGCCATGACACTTGATCATTTTACATGATCCACATCGGCAAATCATACCTAATTGGCTAATTTGCAGCCAGCAGTGCTTGTGTAATCCATGTAACATTTTGAGTTTACATCTGGGTTACATGGAAAACCTACTCTTACAGTATACCCGACTCCCTGTGGTTAAAATCCATGAGCATGTACAAGTAATTAACTAAACCCAATAATTATTCAAAGAACACTCGAACGTGAAGTGGTCAATTATTCCAATTCTATAGCAGAAAACAAGCATCTCAGTGTCTCGATTAGAATCAATGTTTTCAGTCAAATGCTAGAGACCAAGACACTTGATTCATTTTACATGATCCACCTCGGCAAATCGTACCGATTTTTTTTTTAAGGAAGGCAAAAGCTTTGCCTTATCCATTTATTAAGAAGAAGGTGCCCGGTTTATTTGTGGGAGAAACCGGGCGAAAACCATACAACAGACACCGACACCGTACCGAATTTGAAGTTAGCAGTGCTTGTGTAATCCATGTAACATTTTGAGTTTACACCCAGGTTACATGGAAAACCCTACTCTTACAGTCTACACACTCATATATGTGGTTCCATAAAACTCTAACTAGAGATAATAGATAGGTCCTGCCACCAATTACAGGGTCAAACTGCACTGGGTACC
This sequence comes from Poa pratensis, assembly GCA_947311845.1. Classification (NCBI taxonomy): domain Eukaryota; kingdom Viridiplantae; phylum Streptophyta; class Magnoliopsida; order Poales; family Poaceae; genus Poa; species Poa pratensis. The sequence goes on along the minus strand of CAMZMU010000051.1, from coordinate 55,433,265 downwards.
ATGACCTCACAAACTGCAAACATGATCGACCAAATGCTGGTCTACGGATCCACAAGGACTCCTGCTTATACATATTTTTATAGAAGGTAGAAACAAGTTTACAGGAGGCAAACACCCTCCAAAGAGAAAATTACAATTCTCTCACACCCACTCCCACCAGAATCCATCGCTTCCTGTCTTCCAAAGACCGAAGCTCGGGATGCCACATTATCATTGGCGGCTTGTGCAGTGTTGAGTGACATTGCCAAACACTCAACGGCGCGCTTCTTTGTTTCCACAGATTCCAGCTAGTCAAAATCACCAGGGAATCAAAACACCTCTCACTACAGGAACGGCGGCCTATGCCGACGGCTTTTTGTCGGGGCCGTTGGCGTAGAGCCCGCGGAGGACAGCCCTTTGACACAGGGCTACGTTGACGGCAAAGCCGTCGGCATAGGTTCACCGGGCTACGCCGACGGCAAAGCCGTCGGCATAGCTATGATTTTTTTTTCTATTTTTCATTTAATATGAAATAATTCATATCTTTAAATTCATAAATCAAAATTTAACAAATAAAATGTTCAAATTGATTAGAAAAATAAGAGGAATCCAAATATGACATCCATATCATCTTTTTCATTATGTATATGACTTTTTGCAACATATTTTTGGTACTTGCTTAATAAAAAAAGTTATTTTTGGCACTTAAAAAATGGAAAATGATATTTATAAAAATATTTTGGAAATTGTTTTTGGCAACAATGTTTGCCATACCAAGACACACCTATGTGTCAAATATGGACACTTTATTACAAATTATGGCACGGGTCCATTTTGACCATTTTTTCAACAAAATAAAAGAAAGTGAAAAATAGTCAAAAAAATGAAATCCTTTGGCATAGAGTCCTTTTATGTGTACTAGTTGGTAGGAAAAATGATAAACTTGATTTTTGACAAAATTTTCAAAAAACTTCTTCACAAAAAGGTCAATCATCTATAAACATGTAAAGTTTCGAGTCAAATGACCTAGATATGATCATTCCCGTGGCGTAATTTAAGATAATGTGCCCATATTTGACACATAGGTGTATCTTGGTATGACAAACAATGTTACAGAACTGAGGTTTTTCAAATTAGTTTTATAAATATCATTTTTTGATTTTTTTTTAATTGTCAAAAATGACATTTTTTGTGAAGCAAGTACAACAAATATTATGCAAAATGGCACCCATCCAATTATCACACAAAGTAGACCATATTTTATGGATAATCCAGCAATTTTAGGAATTTTCTCGGTTTCTACCTAATTTTGCCTGTTTAAATGACTTTATGCCTATTTTTCGAAAGTAATTGAATTTTGAACTACAAGTGTGTGATAGTTTGCTCTAAAAAATTTAGAAAATTCATTTTAAGATACACCAGTAGTGATTATATCACAGAAACATCGATAGTTTTGAAAAATGCGACCCCTTTCGATGAATAGGCACGGCGGCCATTTTGACAATTTTTGCAACAAAATAAAAGAAAGTGAAACAATACTCAAAAAAAGAAATCCTTTGGCATGGAGTCCTTTTATGTGTACTAGTTGCTAGGAAAAATGATAAACTTGAGTTTTGACAAAGTTTCCAAAAACCTTCTTCACAAAAAGGTCAATCATCTATAAACATGTATAAGTTTCGAGTCAAATGACCTAGATATGATCATTCCCGTGGCGTAATTTGTGATAATGTGCCCATATTTGACACATAGGTGTATCTTGGTATGACAAACAATGTTGCAGAACTGAGGTTTTTCAAATTAGTTTTATAAATATCATTTTTCATTTTTTTAATTGTCAAAAATGACATTTTTTGTGAAGCAAGTACACCAAATATGGTGCAAAATGGCACCCATCCAATTATCACACAAAGTAGACCATATTTTATGGATAATCCAGCAATATTAGGAATTTTCCCGGTTTCTACCTAATTTCGCCTATTTAAATGACTTTATGCCTATTTTTCGAAAGTAATTGAATTTTGAACTACAAGTGTGTGATAGTTTGCTCTATAAAATTTACAAAATTTATTTTAAGATACACCAGTAGTGGTTATATCACAGAACCGTCGATAGTTTTGAAAAATGCGACCCCTTTCGATGAATAGGCACAGCGGCCATTTTGACCTTTTTTCAACAAAATAAAAGAAAGTGAAAAAATACTCAAAAAATGAAATCCTTTGGCATGGTCTCCTTTTATGTGTACTAGTTAATAAGAAAAATGATAAACTTTAGTTTTCACAGACCTTTCAAAAAAAACCTTCACAAAAAGGTCTATCATCTATAGACATGTATAAGTTTCGAGTCAAATTACCAAGTTATGATCATCACCGTGCCATAGTTTGTGATAAACTGTCCATATTTAACACATAGGTGTGTCTTGTTGCCAAAAATATTGTTGCCAAAAATAATTTTTAAAATATTTTTATAAATATCATTTTTCCATTTTTTTTAAGTACCAAAATGACTTTTTTGGTTAAGCAAGTACCAAAAATATGTTGCAAAAGGTCATATACATGATGAAAAAGATGATATGGATGTCATATTTGGATTCCTCTCATTTTTCTAATCGATTTAGACATTTTATTTGTTAAATTTGATTTACGGATTTAAAGATATGAATTATTCCATATTAAATGTAAAAAGGAGAAAATAAATTTTATTGTTATTTATTTAAAAAATATTATTACATAATAATTGTTATTTATTCAAATAAATTTTTAAAATTTAAACAATAAAAAGTGTAACATCATGACGCAGGGGTTAATATGATTGATAGGATACTAATATCAGTAAGTTCTAATATCTCATTTGGAAGCTAATTTGGAAGACTTGAGATTAAGTGTGTGGCTAAGTGGGAAATTTTGGAGTAGAATTAAAAAAATATAAAAAAGTTTAAATTTTTTTAAAAATAATTTTTTTGGAAAAAATATCGGCATAGCCTGAAGCCGTCGGCGTAGGTCCTGCTTCCTGTAGTGCGGATCTTGCCTTTTCCATGAAACCGGATTTTAGACTTCGCGCCACCATTCCTCAAAACTATCTGTTGATTCAGGAGTAATGGCAGTGATGCCCAAGGTGCTAAAGCATTTGAAGTTTTGAACCAGACTCGGCACGGAAAGACACATTGGACAAGAATGTGTTTGATGTTTCCTCGTCCCGAAGACAGAGATGGCAGGCATCAGCTACTTCTTGCGGTCTATATCCTACGCGCATATCCGACCTCCAGATCACATGCAAACATTTTACACTCGAGGGGTCTCCAACATTTCCAAATGCCGTTGGCCAACGCAAAATTCACCGAGCCATCACTTGATCTTGCCGAGAAGGCGAGAACTGCCCAAGGCTGCCCACGGCCATGTGAAGGGAGTCTTTCAAACTGATGTCTCTGTTCGTGCTGGCAATGGCAAGGGAAAGCGAGAGACACTGATCAATGCCTTGTGGCGACAGGATCCCAGTGATATCATCAATCCACCTATTCTCAAGCACGGACTGTCCTGCTATTACGCACCTGTAGCGCTGCAACACCAGAGGCGCGACGTCGCCTGCAGCAAGTATGTTAAGCCGATCTAGGGCCCACCACCATACACTGACCGCCATGAGCTCTTTTTTTAGATGGAAGACGGCTCATCCGCCCTGTTCCATTTCTCATTGAAACATGAAACACATTGTATCAGTTTGTTGCCCAGAACCATATTACGTCTTTTTGAATCACCTACTTAAAACGACCAGCATCAGAACTCATCCATACATGCACCTACAGTTTTTAACCTGGCAACAGAAAGGATCATGCACAGCTAAAAGCCTAAAACATCCAATGCCAGTTCTTCACAGCTTCAGGCGGTTTTCTGCCCGCACTTCTGGAGTTCCAGGTCCCAAGATCGTCGTCGTCTTCCTTTTCCTCATCACCACCCCAGCTGCGGGCGTTCCTTGGCTTTTGTTTCCAGCGTCCCAATCCACTCTTCCAGCAAGGACTTTGCTTGAATCATGCACAGCGGCGTCCATTTCCTGTCCCCATATCATCTGCATATTTTGCCAGATAAGTTTTCCAAATAGGATTTCATTTCGAATTTTCCACATATTCCATAAAATAGCAGAAGTAATGATATTGACAGCACAGTTTTTCTTATTACTTATCCACAAACTAGCAACAAAAACAATCTACCAATGTTTTCATAAATATGTCCCACATTGATCTTAATTATCAAAGAAATTTCTTTCCAGACCATTTGACTAATAACACAGGTAAAGCTTCTAAACCTGCCCAAAAGAATTTTGGCATCTACTTATCTACTTCCTCCAGGAACCAACATGGCGCGTCCACAATGAGTAAGTGATGCTTAGCGCGATATATGTTTTGGCAAGCACCAGCCTCCCAGCTCTGGCTATCATCCCTCTTTGCCAAGCTGGAACGCACAACAGTAGTGAAATTTCAGCGCCAACCACATCATGCAACAGCATACAAAATGGAAGAACCTACATACTATAGTAAGTAGCCATTTCTGCATCTAAGCGACCATGTGTTGCAACTTGCAACTCTAGATATCTGCAGAATAATCAATGTCATCACGGTCAAAACTACCTGTGCTAATATTTCACACGAAAGCATAATTTTGTATGGTTCCAACAATAAACGTTAACATTACCATAGTGCAAATATACAAGAATATCCAAAGCAGAATCATCCCAGCATTATTCAACAACAGTACAAACAGAGAACAGCCATGGAATACAAATTAGTTCGCGATGGTATACCTTCAACCTCTGTGATTGACATGTTCTCATGTTTTTTTGTACATATGATCACAGGAGCAACTACAAAGTCAGTGACTCAGCGCTTCAATCAAAGGAAACAACTAAACTTCCTACACTGTAATTTCATTTGAGATTTACTTTTGGGTATAAAGCCACATCTTTTTGAAGAGCAGTTATCTCTTTGTAGTATGACCATACAAGACGCTCACAGAATATAAAGTCAAGACGTCTGGTGTCTAAGTCAAAGGCAAACTTTTAGAAATGAAGAACGAAATAGTTTAGAAACTGATAAATTCACGCAAACAAAATAAATCATGGGTCGTCATATAAACTGAGTAAAGAAGATAAAAATATATATATATATATAGAAAAAAGGATAAATTTACCTCACTTGTTCAGCTAACATATCACATTAGCAGTTGCATGTGTTCACAGTTTCAGATCTAACCATTTCCACCCAACTCCCCTGCCTAAAAGCAAATGAGCCCAATAAAACAATGAAAATTCATGGAGAAGTATAATCGATGAGAAAGCATAGGTGCAAATCGCTATATATTCATGTAAGGTGTGGGGAGAGAGTAGCTCATGTGAAAAGGATAGTAAATCCACATCTACTGGAAGGACATGTTGATGTTCACAGAAAATGTGTCCGGAATTATTCGTATGCAGCAGAGAATTCTATCATGTTAGGTATCTTGATACATAGAAGTACTGAGGTATTACCTGCAGTATAAAAATTTCTGTAGGGATATTGTATCTTGTAATCCCAACAATTTCTTTCAAAAATTCTTCTGAACCGCATAGACTCAAGATTGAGCATGAAGTCGCCAATGAACGTAGCCAAAACAATCACATTTGACTCCTCGTCATAACCCACCATTACCGCCTTTTTTTGGTCGCTGCACATTCTCTGTGGAAAGAGCCCCTCTAGTTTAATGATTTTAGGCTGCAACACCCATCCGAAAACACCTTCACGGTTCATTTTCCACTCCCATAAATGGATGCCAATTTCGACAGAACTGCGAGGCCAAGGCCATCACCATCATTTGTCCGCCAAAGCTGAAAGGACCAGCCGGTATGGTAGGCATCAGTCGGCTTCTTGATCTGACCAAGTGTCTGTGTATCAGTATCAAATGCAAGGATATCACCTGTACCGAACAACCAGTAAAGTGCATTGCCAATGAGGATGCTTGGACTAATCGAAAGATCCGTTATTGTAGTCCAGGTTGAGACAATATTTCCCCATACACCAGACACTGATTCGTACATGCAAGCAAAAGCCTTTGTTCTTCCGGCACATATCAAAACCAACTTAAACGGGCCGAAGAAGCAATCACCGTGCACATGCCCATCCTCGGCATCAGCGCACAACACCGCGGCATGCCAAGTACAAGAAAATTCACTTTTCCGGAGTGCCGGCGGAAAAGGCATGCGGTGCTGCTGGCCGGTGAGGGGATCCCATACAACAACCTCGCGCCCGTAGTAGTGGATTAGGACAGCAAGGCCATGGCGACAACCAAGGAAGTTCCAGTTCCAGTGGTTGTAGGGGCTGCTGCTCCTGGCATGACGAAGCGCTCGGCGGGGATGCGGTTTGGCTTCGTGTCCAAAATAGGAACAAAGTTGTATTCTGTGTCAGTATTCTTATTCTCTATAAAGAAGCCCAACAGAGGAGGCCTTAGATGGTGTTTGCGGAAGCGTTTGAGAAACTCGGGGTCGTAGAGGATGTCACGCCAGCGCCTGCAGACGAGGGAGGCACGCAAGAGCGACGATGGCTTCATAGGGAGGCGGAGAAGGATCTCCTCTAGGAGATTCTCGTCGAATAGCGGGGGTGCTGACGCTAGCAAGGAGTTAGTGTAGTCGTTGTTGAGGACCTTGGATATGGTGTCGGACAGCATTGTGGAACGCCGCTGCCTCTTGGCATCTACGCATGCCGTACGTGGAATTGGACCAGCCCTGAAACAGGAGCAGCAACAAATGAAATAATCAATGCACATACTTCTGTGATCAACATGGTTGCAATACACTTTTTTCGGTTTAATCGATTTGGTTGCAAACGCATCAGTAGACTAATTTGTTTCAACCAATGTGTGTTGCAAACATCCAACACAAAACAAGCGGGATTCATCTAGAACAACATATAAACTGGAGAGAAAATTTTGGAGGTCTTACATACCCCTGAGGAACCTGAGCAGGATCCATCATCTATCACCTCCACCTATCTGAGAAACTGGGTTTTATACGAAAATCAAAGTTAGGGCTTTCTGCACGAAAATATAAGAACATAAAAGGTAAGGGATCGAGTAGTTGAAGTGGTCTCTGACCTTGAATCGTCGGTGGGCGGTGGCTGCTGGCGGTTAAGGTTGCGGCGGCTTCGCTCCTCTTTCCTCTCGCTCGGCTCTGCCAGCCCTCGTGCGTAGAGGACGTGCAGCTTTTTATTTGTATTTGTACGTATAAGGATGGGGACGCGCAGCTAGCCTAGCCCGATCAAGTCCAGCCCAACCTGGAATCAAAGCCCATCTAGCTCGCGAAGCAGAAGCCGTTTCCGAAACGACTACCGACTCGTGCTCCTCGACGTTCAACGGCAACGACCATAAAACAGAACCACGTGAGCATGGGCTGCCACTCTGCTTTCATCGGAGGACGAAGCGCTAATTGGAGCCCCAAGTATCTGATTGGAAACTTGGCTAAAGCGCATCCTAGCGTCCTCTCCAGCATTTTGCTCCTCTTCAACCTGACAACCTCACGTCTGATCAGTGTAGCAGTGGACTTTTGGAAGCTTATATGCAATCCTGAAGCTTCTCCAAATAGGTCAAGAATGTGACTAACCGCCGTCAGGTCCTGCACTGTTGGTCTGACGAACAAAACAAGAACATCATCAGCATAAATCGATAACCTTTGGGTACCAGTACAGCCAATGAGACCCGAGAACACACTTTCTTGCACTGCATTTGACACCCGTGTTGTTAGGGCTTCCGTTGCAACAACAAAAAGCATTCGGGAGACTGGGTGTCCCTGTCAGTCCTAGCGTGATCAATTTGCCGGCCAGGCATTCAATTTACAGTTACCGGGAAATATCAGTGATCAGTATCCTGCCAACCTTTTTTAATCAACTGCCTGCATTTTATTTAGCCTCCAGCACACTCAGATGCCAAAAGATCCATTACAAAAGCTGGGGGCATACCCAAGGTTGATCTTGCCGAGTACTGTCCCAAGGTTGCCCATGGCCACGTGAAGGAGTACTTCGATTTGTGTCGCTGTTCGTGCTGGCAATGCCAAGGGAAAGCGAGAGACCCGGCTCAATGCCTTGTGGCGACGGGATCCCGGTGATATCACCAATCGACTATTCTCCAGAAGGGCAGCATGAACTGTCATCAAGCCATGTCATCTCTATCAAGGGCAGACCATGCCATGGTCTTGTAGGATCCGTCCTCTGAAGCCAGTCCCACCTGACACGGAAGACTTTTGATGCCCATGCCACTAAAACAAATTGGCTCAAATCTTGGCGCATGCCACCATACACTGACCGCCATGAACTTCTTCTAAACCTGCCCAAAAGAATGCTCTCATCCACTTCTCTACTTCCTCCAGGAGCCAACATGGCGCATGCACAATGAGTAAGTGATGGAGGCTTGGCGGTGGTAACTGTTTTGGCAAGCACCAGCCTCCCAGCTCTGGCTATCATCCCTCTTTGCCAAGCTGGAATGCATGGCAGCGCCCTACTGAGCATGGGCTGCCACTCTGCTTTAGTCAGATGACGAAGCGCTAATTGGACCGCCAAGTATTTAATTGGAGACTTGGCTAAAGCGCATCCTAGCGTCCTCTGCAGCATTTGCTCCTCTTCAACCTCACCTCTGATCAGTGTAGCAGTGGACTTTTGGAAGTTTATGTGCAATCCTGAAGCTTCTCCAAATAGGTCAAGAATGGGCCTAACCGCCGTCAGGTCCTGCACTGTTGGTCTGACAAACAGAATAACATCGTCAGCATAAATCGATAACCCTTGGGTAGCAGTGCAGCCAATGGGACCCAAGAACACATTTTCCACCGCCGTTGACGCCAATGCTGCAAGGGCTTCCATTGCAATAACAAAAAAGAAAATGCAGTTGACGCCACTACTGTTGCACCACCGTTGACGCCAATGCTCTTCTCCCTGTCAGGCCTTGAGTGTGATCAATTTGTCGGACGGGACTCCATTTACAGTTACCAGGAACTACCAGTGAGCAGCATCCTGACAACTTTCTGGAGATGCTCTTCACCCAAGTGCTGGCCTGCAGTTCCTTTCTGTTCCCTGCATTTGATAGAGTCGCTGAAGATCAGATAAAAATACAATTTGATTCCAGTGATAATTTGCTTGACTTCTGAAAGTGACAACAATGTTGATGATCTTCCAGACATTTCCAAATAAATGCTGCTCCACAGTTGGTCTATCATCATGAATGGAGTTCTGGGAAAAACCTGAGAGTCGAGTATAAATTTACTGGGAAATTGTTTGATTTACCCAGACTCCAAGGGTTAAAGTCTGAGAGCATGTCCAAGTACGGCCAATAATTAGGTCATTTCAACAGGTAATACAGATCAATATATTCATCTGAAGCTGACAGATCAATAGGTAATACAGATCAATATATTCATCTGAAACAAGGAGAAGTTTGCACTGGATTGAGATATGCTTCTCAGGTTCTGATTAGGCCATTTCAACAGGTAATACAGATCAATATATTCATCTGAAGCTGACAGTTCAAGTCTCAGGTCAGCACAGCAAATTTTATTAGATTACAGTATGTTAGGATTTGAAAGCAAAATCCAAAAAAATAAGATATATTTGAAGTACACGTTAGAATTAAGAGAAGAAGTATGTTCCCCAAATTTTTCCCACGATAAATCTCAGAAAGGTATATATTAACACTAGTGTAAAGATTCGGTTCAGTTCAAACTGAGTGCAATGTTGGATTGTAAGTAATTATCACATCAAGGGCCAGTACAAAGACATAGTTGAAGTTAATATTACGAAATATAAAAAGGCAGATTATGGGAGTGTGTGACTTAAATTGTTGATTTGGCCATGCAGATAAAGAATTGGATCTGCCACATTAAAATTCACAACCAAAGTGTCTCCGCATCCAATCAACACGTAAGTCTCCTACCTAGGAAGGATAGGCTGGTTTACTTGAGGAGAATAATTTCTATGATCATACCCCAACCATGTCATCCATGAAAAGGCTCCGTAAGATCCCAAAGTAGAAAATACCATAACAACTGGTTACTTATTTGTATACACATGTTCTACTACGGCTGTGCAGTTTCTACGACGGTTTTATCGGACCGGAGGTAGTAGAAAGTATATTGCTGGAACCAAGATCTAGAGGAATGAAAACTTCATTATGATACAGTACATCTGGTGAATACATTTACCTGTAGTTTGTACAAGTAGCTAAATCTCCTATGTATGGTATATGCTGCTATTTGACACTTTCTTTGTGAAATCACATGAGATGTCCTGCATATAATTCTGCATTTTCCTCAGAGAGCAACCCAGTGAGAGTATGAGAACAAACGACTCTCACTGACTTGATTTCACTTGAGTGTAGAATGTATGATTCAATATTAAAATCCCCTTCCAAGACATTTAGTTTGAGGGGCGTCAAAATGATCATATGATAACATTAAGGAGAAAAGCGACCTATCTAAAACCTGTAATACTGACCCTCCTTTCCAGCTCACAGAGTACACCAAATAGTGTAAAGATAAATGCATATCCCCTGCTTCAGTAACATCTGTTGAAGCAGGGTAACGTCCCAACTCAGCTTCCATCCACTTACAGGCCCTTCTTCAACTTAAGCGACTGCAAAACGGGCATTCTGGCAACACTTCAACAAGCACACTGTCTGCAAAACATCTGGGCTAAGCGTCTCTTTTTTCACATATTTTCTCAGGGACTAGCTGCATGATATTTGACGGGAAATCCAACATTCGCCATTCTATTTCTTTCAGCATGAAAACCACAGACTTGCATTGCATCTCCATCAACAAAAGAGCCACCTTTCTTTGGAAACATGTACATCTTCACATTATTACTTCAATCGCCCTCCAGTGGTCCAACAATGTCCAGTCATTAGATGAACATGCTAATGTCACTCTTCCTGTCTAGCTCTCAATATCAAAACACACCGTCCAACGCATTATCACTGTCAGACTCTGATCCTGGTAATTTAGTCCCTAGTTCTTTCCTTGGCTTGGGTGAGAGACCCTTGGCAAGCATCTCCTCATCATACTTCCTAGCCAAATCCACCATCCCCTTCTCCAGCAATGTATCAATAAGTGTGTTGTATGCAAATGCATCTGGACTGAGCCCTTGCTCCTCCATTGTCTTCCACACAAAGAACACCGGCCGAAGGAAACCCCACCGCCCAAACCTCTTTATGAGCATGACATACGTGTCCATTCTTGGCCGGCAACCTCTCTCGAGCATTTTCTCAAACAGTCCAAGGACCTCCTGTGGGCGGCTCAGATACTGGAAGAAGCAATGGTAAGTGAGCACATTGGGCTCACAGCCGGCTTGTGCATCTGCGGTACAAACGCATACCCTTCCTTGAACCTCCCTTCCTTGCACAGTAACTTGACAATCGTATTGAAAGTTGCAGTGTTCGGCTTGCAACCAGCTTCAATCATCTGCCTGTACAGCCGGATCGCGAAATCGACGCCTTCCGCGAGCCCAACGGCGTGGATCGCAGTGTTGTACGCAACGACATCCACCGGAAGGCCTTTGAGCTTCATCTCCTTGAACACCTTGACGGCCTTCCACGGCTTCCCTGACTTGGCAAGGGCGTCCATGTAGATGGAGTAGGAGTGGAGGTCCTTGGCGACGCCGCGCGTGTCCATGTCGAGCCAGTGTTCGCGGAGGCGCGCCCAGGCGCGCGCCTTGGCCCAGCCGCGGAGGAGCAGGTTGTGGGCCTTGGTCCCCGGCGGGAAGGGCGGCGGGGCCGCCTTGCCGAAGCAGAGGTGGTGGGCCTCGTCGACGCGGCGGTGGTCGCAGAGCGCGTCGAGGAGGAGATGGAAGGAGGCCTCGTCCCGCAGGCCCACGGAGGCGGCGGTGGAGTCGAAGGCGCGGACGGCGTCGTCGACGAGATTGGCGGCGGCGAGGCGGTTGAGGAGGGCGCGGAGGGCGGGGCGGAGGAAGGAGGGGTCCGAGGGGTCGTGGTGGGAGAGGAGGAGGGAGGTGGCGAGCGGGAACTCGAAGTGCTTGCCGAGGATGTCGACGGCGCGGGAGAGGGTCGACGGGGTCGGCGGCAGGTTGGCGCCGTCGGGGGAGGCGGACCAGTGGAAGAAGTCGAGCGCGGCGCGCCAGTCGTTGGTGTAGAGCGAGAGCGTCTCCAGAACCGCCGCCGCGTCCAGAGGGGAGGACGGCGCGGGGCCGGGGACGGGGGAGGGGACCGTGGAGAAGGGGAGGGCGAGGAGGCGGCGGCGCACCAGGGAGAGCATCCCGCGAGCAGAGATGAGTGTGGGCGTCGATGCCCTGAACCTGAATACTGAACCCTGACCTGCGACTTTCACTATAAAAACAGTCTAATTAGTCACATTTCTAAGCATTTGAATCAGATCGAACCAAAACAGTAACCCCACTGATTCATTTATAAGCTACAACCCGTAAAATTGCAGTAACATTTCGCCAAATTTGGACGAAGTTTTGCAGAGAGTGGGACAGATTTTGGGAAGTTCCAGGTGACCGTGAAGTAACAAAACTGAGACATTATACATTTGCATCTTCTATAGTTGAACTTTTACAAGCATAATGTTGTGAGGCTGTATTTGAATTTTGTACACAATCTACAGAACCTTTCGGTCAACGGCAGCGTAAGTACAGGCATTTTACGTGTAAGTGTCTTGTTAGTCAGCATCGTCTTCGTCACCGAAATCTGGTTCCGGGGGCTTTGGCAGTCTCACGATGGCGGGAACGGCCTTGTTCCTAAGCCGGTGAACTCCCCGGAGGGCGTTGGCTGCGAACCGAGACGCATAGATGGTTGCTCCCAGGCTAGGCCCGCTGCTCTGGCGGTTCGCAGCCTCTTCCTCCCTACGGCGCTGCTCGGCCATCTTCCTCTTGTAGTAGCGGCGCCAAGCCGCCTGGATGAAGCAGGCTCCCCAGGTCTTCCACTGCTGGGAGTAGAACCTGAATGTGTGCTGAACTTGCCGCTGTGCAGCCTCCTGAACTGGCTGGCCACGAATTTCAGTTCATCAGCGCGCAAGGCGAATGCCTCAACCTCGCTTAGAGCTTTTACTGTCCTGGATGAGGCTGGGAAATTGGCAGCAGACTTGGGATCCAGTGCCCAAGTGAGTAGCTCATCACCACAGAAATCACCCTCCTTTAGCTGGACCTTGTTGAAGAACCCACTTCGTCCCCCATCAGTGGTCACGCTCTCTAAACAGCCGTGTAGAATAAATTGCATCTCGTCCACTGGATCACCTTCCCTCAAAATGTATTCGTTCTCGGTGTAGAGTGCAGGTCTTAAACGCTCGCATATTGCATCTAGCAATCTTTCATCCATATTCTCAAACAAAGGTACCTATAGGGAGCAAAACAAAACAAGTTCAGAGACAAGTGCAATTCACAAAAAGAAGCTGAAAGATACTTGACCGGACAAATCCTACCCTTCTCACTAAACCCAAACAGAGATGACGTTTGATGTCCCTCCTAAGATCTTTTGGAAGGCTTTGAACCAAATTTTCTTCATCCACTCCTCTGGTCTCCAACCACCTGTACCGTTCATATCGCCTTACTCGTTCTCTGATTTCCGGTGGCAGTGAACGGTGATGCATCCACCTCTCAGCATCTCGCTTTTTAACTCTCATCTCTTCAAGGCGTATAGCGACTGATTGAAGGTAGGTCTGAAAAGAAAATGGTTAGAATCAGGCAAAAAAAGGCTGAAAAGAAAGCTTTCCAAGCAATATCACTCTACCTGCATGTTACCGATGAGGAGCGCAAACAGAATTAGTCCAAGGATGCATATTGCAATAGAGAATAACACCTCCCCAGGATATGTGCTTGTTACAAACCCTTGGCCAAGGGTACTGTTAAATGGAAGGAAGTTAAACAATAAACAAAGCAAGCACAATGAACCACATATATAGGATATTGAAACATAATACCCCCTCCGTTCCATGATATAAGGTGCCTAAGGTTTTGCACGGAAATTAAAGAATGCTCGTGGAGTACAAAATTACACTAGTTTTGGACAGAATTATGTTTGGCTAATTGGCGTGGGAATAAGAGGAGTTTGCATGGGATAACGAAACATAATAATAGCACTGAAAAAATTATTCAGATGAGTGGTGGAAAGAAGTACACCCTATATTTTGGAATTTTTCTCAAAACCTTAGGCACCTTATATCAAGGAACGGAGGGAGTAATATATACTCTCTACTTGCAAAGCGGTAGTCATTGTGCAGACAGAATGATTTCAAGGTACCACTGGTAATTTCTATCATGATATTTTGTCAAAGATCGCAAATTAATTTATTATGGAGTTAAATTTCACAGCAAATCTAATAATGTGGATTTCATGCTGCCAATTATACAAAATCTTTATACCAAAGGTCCATTAGTCTTTGAAATGTTTAACAGATACAGTTTCTTGGACTCCATACATTTACAATTGGAAAAGGTACACAGAAATGATAATAGCTCATATAAACGTGCAACAACAAGAGTGCAACTTTTGATATCCGAGCAGAACCCAGAGTAATTAGGATCAGGGTTCACAAGATAGCTTTTGCTAGATTTCCTGGCCTAAGGCAGGGTTCTGTACAGGCTGGTTTCTAGCTCTTTCTTGGCATGCCATTGTAGATCCTGCTACTGACCAGGGAACCAGGAATCGGTAGCAGCTCCCTTTGGTTTTCTCTCTTCTTGGTTTTTTCATCGCCCCAATTATATTTGTGATTTTAGTTCTAACAACAATATTTCCAACAAAACCTAATCTAACAGCAGTGACCACTGAGCACTGACCAGTCAGTCCAGATTATACTTACAAGGTAACACCCATATACAATATCTCATATTCTCTCAGAAATTTGGCTCCAGCCCATGTGGTTTTTCGGACCATAAGTCGAAGAAATATTAACTGTGATGCTCTTTCAAATAGTACACAAACAATCTGTACTAATTATATTTATGCCACTCCATGCAATGTAGTGAACATATAATCGACTAATTTAGGAAAGGTAGAAAGTTCCTTTATGAGTCTCCAAGCTCTTTGTTGCTTCCCACTTCTTACATAACAGTATAACACTCACTAAATTTGTCTGGAGTGGCCATCATGCAGAACTAATTAAATTTCTATTCTCTAGAAGAGAGCAAAAATAGACTTTACACGCATTTCCATCGTGAAAGAACTTGTGTTTCAGCAAAATGACTCATTTTTGGGGATTCAGAGATATTCAAACAGAAAAATCTGCACAACGAGAGACTCATTCCATTACCTTAGATTTTGTAATCCCCACCAGAAGCAATAACAAAGTTTAGAGACAAAGTTTCCTGGACCAAGTATTCCAGACACCAACGCTTGCTGATAGATACCAAAGTTGAAAGCATCAGCATTATCATCAGTACCATTGCACTGATTAAATATCTGGGTATTCTTAGTCCAACTGTTATAGATGTCACTGCTAGCATGATTGTCACTACAATACAAGTAGCTTAAATCACAACCCTCGCTACGATGACAATTGAAACGCCAGCAACTATCTTCGCGTTCAATTGTTAAGTAGTACCACAGAGTGCCAACATTCTGCAACAAATAGTGTATAGAAAAAATACAGCATAAGTCAAACAAACCATGAATGTCTACAACAAACTACAAGACAAAATTATTGAGCAATGCTGACAACGTTCAATTTAACATGATGTTAGACAATAATGACAGGTGCAGGAACAGGGATACCGTCAAAACTTAACAAAGGTAAAATCATCAAATTTACTTGTAATAACTAATGGGCTGATTGGCAGTGCCTACAATGTATTATGCACAATCTTCAGGTGGTGAGAAATCTTATAATCTATCGTGTCTGACAGGATAGCTGTAGAGTTCAGATAGTAAAGAAGCAAATTTATATAAGTTGTCGGGAATGTTCTCAAGAAAATAATTCTGCTACTACTCCAGGCACTCATCATATGTGAAATACAGGAAATAACTGCGACGCGCTCCAGACAAAGATGTTCACGTCTGGATAGGCATAGGCAGAAACTTACATGACCAGCCAGCATAAACCAGAGAAGATAGTAACCAGCACCAGCCCAGGCAGTTTCAATAAAAACACCAGCTGTCCTTTTCAAATCTTTGATCACAGGGAATATCCTTAGCAACCTTGGAATGTATTGACATAATACAACCCAAACAAGCGCCTTTTTTGTAGCCAGTACGTCTGGACCATCAGAACTGTGGAGATATCTCCAAACTACAATCTGTCGATTGCCAACAAGATAGTTCCAGGTAAAACTCGAAAAATGCTTATAACTATGCAGAAATCACAGTTCAGATTATGGGCAGAAATTTTTGCTGTAAAGCTATCTGTATGTTTGTATGCAAGTAATGGTACTGATTCTGATGAAGCAAAACTGTGCTGTGCGTAGAGGCAGGCTAGTGAAATAATAAACATACCCAGTGCTGAAATTTAAAAAGTAGTTGAAAGGCTTATTTCTTTATGCAAGCAAAAGGCTCATTGTTCAGGTATAAAGACTACAGGACAGCAAAGTAAACTTCACATTGTTGAAGAGCAAGACTGCAAGGAAGTACCTGTGGAAGTGGTAACAGTGCAAAGAAGTCCATTATAAAGTAACTTTTAATGTACCGCATCGCAATTAACATTGGATCAATCACAAGCTCGCCACTTCCAAACACTCGAGAAGATGGAGCAACATAAGCAGTGCGGAATTGAAGAAACACACGAACGAGATAGACAGAATCAATAATAGTCCGTATTACTGTTGATGTCACTGCCAATTTCTTATCTACATCGATGCATTTTGAATTGTTGATGATGGGTAGGAAGAAGAAGAGAGGATCCACTGCAACAGCGAGAATACATGACGAGAAGAAAAATCTATTCATCCGCAAAAGGAACTTTTCCTGGGGGTCGAATATATACTTCTTAGAAGATTTAAGATCTTCCGCAAAAGCTGTCTTAGGAGCATCAGATGTAAGGGACTGTTTGAGTCTTCCAGAACCCTTTCTCACCCCTGACATGAATGATTTGACTGGGTTAAACGAATCATAACCAAATCCAGGCATGCTGAACCTCCGGCTGCTCTTTGCTCCCAGTTCAGAATTTACAGAAGACCTAGGGCTTGACTCATCCAGCCTACATAAAGTAAAATGTAAAATACATTACCAGTTTTGCCTGTTTCTTCTAGAAACTAACATGGAGTATTCTTGCAGGTAAAAACAGAAGGTCAAGTAATTAGCAAGCAAAGATCCAGGTCATGTTCAAACAAAGAAAGACAGCAAGAAAAGATGTCAGATGTCTGACGAGGGGGGTAGAAAAACCAAAAGAACCGTGAATATTTGTTGTAGAAACGGACCATACAACAGCATTAGCTGCTTCAGCTAAAAGGTTACCACTAATATACAGGAGAGGACCAAGACTAAATTAGTACAAATGTCCAGGCGTATTTTATTTCACTATTTTTTAAACTAGTACAAATTTTCCACATTCCATTAATTTAAGAGAGTTATGACATAATACAAAAAAGGAAAACGAAAAGATTATCACTTTAGGTGAACAGCCTTTAAGAGTTATGAAACCATAATAGAAATGCCCTTTTAAGTAAATGACCAACCTCTTAAAGGTCTCTCTGTGTCTATCCATGTATGGAGCTTTCTGAGCCACAGCCAAACATACAGCCGTGTCAAATGAATGAAGAGTAAAGCTGGTGAGAGATCCTCCACAGCTCCAAGAACCGTCACCAGTCTACCATTTCGGGGATCAACAATTAATTTCCACTTCAGTTCACGCTGTCAATGCGCCATCCACTGTCCTTGCGCAAAATGCCGTGATCTGTTTGATGATGAATCACACATGGTAGTCAATACAAAATACTACAAGCGTAAGCGTAAGACGAAGCTGTCAGGTAAGCGTCGTGTAGTACAAATGCAGTAGGAACGCACAAACAAGGAACGGGAGCACTCAAACTAGGAAACCTGCTATTAACGGGTAGTATAGCAAACGGAAGCAAACTGCTATAAGCAAGAGATTCATAAACGCTGGAATCCTGCAGCTCCAAACTAGGCGCCGCGCGTACCGAAACTACATACACCTTCGTTTTCCCATGCTAGTATTCTAGAAAGAAAGAAAAAAAAACCTATGCTAGCAAGGCAAGACAGTAACCGAAAGAGCCTCCGTCCCGGCTCCGAGCGCGACGCTGATCCAGATCCACGCGCCACGGCTGCCGGGACGCGGCGAGCAAATCGAAGGAACGGCCATAGCTAGCAGCATCGATCCTACGCAGCCAAACAAAATAGCACCGAGAAATCGAGGTGGGAGAGGGCGTTTGTGTCCGGCTGGTGGCTCACCTGCGAGCCGCGCGGGGTGGGACGGGAGGTGGCGAGGGAGGGGAACCGGCGGCGAGGCGAGGTCACGGGCGGGGCGGGGAGGAAAAGGGGAGGCAGCGGCACGGCTTCGGGAAGGAAGGCGAGAGGTGGTGGTAGGCAGTCAACGAGGGGAAGCGACTGCTTCGGCTTGGGTTGCTCGCCTCCGGCAGGCTGGCTGCTGGGTCCGGGAGTGTCAACGAGGAAACGGACGGACAAGGGGGTGGCGCGGACGCGGATTGGCCGCGGCGGAAGGGCTGGCGGTTGGCCCGAGAATGGGCATGACATGGAGGACGGCGGCGAGCGATGGGCCGCTGCGCGATGATCCTTGGGATCGATGGGCTGGCCAGCGGACGCGCGCTGCTTTGTGGACTATTTACTGGTGTAGCCCGATTGGAAGATACTGGGCACTCTAGCTTTTTTTTTTTTTGAACTGTGGCCACTCTAGCTTTGCTAACATGGATAACTCTATTTAAAAAAACATCAAGTGCCAGGCTTTAAATTAATATAGCCCACAAGTTTCGACAAGGTTTCATACATTCTGCAGCATACCTATTGTCCAAACAGAAGTAAAGCTTAAAAAGTTAAACACGATCAAATAAAGCCTAGAAACATGGGCTCCCCAAGAGTGCCTAGGCAAACAGAGCTACATGGAAGACTTGATAGTGACGCTTTACCTCGCGATGTCCTTCCTTCCGCTTGAGGCTTGAGGTTGGGCGTCCAAAACTGCAAGAAGACCATAGTTTTGAATATGATATCGGCATGGTGCTTGATAATTGTTGCCTCAATGTTAAGCTTGTTCCAAACACAGGGCCCAAAGTTGCGCAAGAAACAAATTCCAAAGGAGTTTGCGGGGTTAACCTGAGAAAATAGCGAAAACTAAAGCAAAATTGGCAGGGCACCAATTACTTCTCGGCACCTGGCGCAACACACTCCACGCCAAAGATGCATTGGGAAACATCCTCGTCAGAATCATAGAGAGGACATGATCGTTCGAGGGACCGTGCCTAGTGACCACTTGCGGGATAGACGGGAGGCGATCAAGCACCATTTGTCAAGGGCGGATTTTGATTTTCAGAGGCAACTTATCACCCAGTGTCGCGACAAGTAAGGTTTCCAACTTCGTCCATTGAGCAACCCCTGCCTGATCGAAGGAGCGATGAAAACGGCACCACCACCTCCCATATAGCTTGACACATAGGTTGTCCGCCTTCTAGACAACCCTTTGTTTGACGTGTATCCCTGAAATTACAAAGAAAACTAAAAACTTTGAGTTGCTTATTCACCCTCCCCCCCCCCCCCCCCCCCCCCCTCTTCTTCTAGTTGACTATAGAGATCCTTTCAATCTTCGGATGGCGACAGAAAACTCGTCCATTGTATAAAAAGGTTAATATTTATTACCAACATAAGTATGATTCGAATTATATCTTATTATGAGTGTACTTTTATTAATCTCGTAGGCCATAATGCAAGCACATTTGGACTCTAATAGTTTATGACTTGTCCTATTAAGAAAGAATTTAATTTGAACATTCAATATAACCCCACACACTTCGAAAAAAAATTGTAGACATCGACACCCCAAACAAAAGTATTATTTGTTTTGACGCAGACCGCAAAACTAACAAAAATAAGGACCGAGGATTTTAGTAATCTCAAGAGGTTGTTGATTAGTCAGGCACAACCCTTTGTCTTTTGTTTTCCTAAGTTGAAGAAAACAAGTGGCCATTAAAAAAAAGACATTTTGTATCTGTCACATTGTATGTTATCTCTTCATCACATGTTTAACAATAGAATTGTTTAGGGACCTGTTGTAGCCGCCTCTTTTACTTCGGAATTCCCTACTCCTCAAACTTTTCTATTTGTACTTTTTCTGTCGATCAGAATCACTTCTTCTTGGATTGGATGCTCAAAGATACTTCCTCTATTTTCTTCTATTGTGAAATAGAGGAAGTAGGTTCTATCTAAGTAGACTGGGTTATTTTAAACTAATCTCCCTTATAAACTGGCCAACTCTCTTCTTCTATATCGATGAAAAGTCAAATCTTTTGTCTCGTTTTAAAAAAACATCCATTTTACAAAAAAAGAAAAACTTCAAGATTGATGAAAGTCCGAGACTTGCACATCTTCATCAAGTTATGTTTCCAAAATCGACTTAGGTACAAAAATATTTAAGACGAATTAGGAACCAAAAATTAACTAAATTTTAGAAACATTCAATTGGTAACACTAACACTAAGGATAAATCATTAGCGTGTGGCTGCATCCTCGAACATCAGAAGAGAGAACGGTTTACCTAATGGAAAAAATGACATATGGTATCTCACGATCTCATCTCGCCGACCTCATGGCTCTATTCTCTTTGTCCCTTTCTCCCTCGGCGTATAGGGACAGAGCTTCAAGCTTTGTCTATGACCGAGGCCCGGCCGCCGGTGGTGATCACTAAGCATCTGCTTATATATTCAAACGCTCCAATCCTAACCATCTCATCTCTCGTTTAACTAAACTGAAGTCGTCGGCAATTAATTAACGCAGCACACGTACGTACATCGCCCGCGCTTGCGTAGGATCGAAGAGTCGGATCAGACCGACCGATCGAGCACATGGCGGCGGCAAGCGACGACGGCAGCGCCAACGCGCTCCCCGTGGTGGACCTTGCTCCGTTCTTCGTCCAAGGAGCCATCGCCGTCGACGGCCGCGCCCGCGCCACCGAGGCGGTGCGAGAGGCGTGTCTGTCGTCCGGGTTCTTCCGCGTCGTCAACCACGGCGTGCCGCGCGAGCTCATGGCGTGCGCGCTGGAGCTTCAGGCACAGTTCTTCGCGCTCCCGGACGAGGAGAAGGCCAAGGTGCGGCCGGCCGAGGGGGACCTGTGCGCCCTTGCCGTCAGGGTACGCGCGGCAGCCCGCGCACTCCGTCGACAAGAACGAGTTCCTGATGGTTCTGCATCCGAGGATCTGGCCCAACCTGTACCCCGCCGAAGCAGCCGGATTCAGGTCAGCGTTTTGCAGTTTGTTGCCTGAGTTTCGGCTGATTATTTTCGATTTCGCCGATCGACCCCAAACCAAAGGGAAGCCGGAAGGTGGGCTAGATACACGATCATCGCATGCATGCATAGGCGGTGTGTGACGAATGCATGAGATAGCTAGCATTTGCATGTTGTTCATGCCAAGGACTTGATCTTCGCCGCTCTCGCTCCTCCTCTGTGCTACCCCTCTTAGCCGCGCGTGGAATGATGCGGCCGGCGCGGCCCACGGCAGCGGCGGGGCTATCCCGTACGTCCAGGGATGCTGAGGCATTTGGCAGTCGAGCAACTTGGGCGCGGGGGATCGAGTCCAGGGCGATGTCGTTTTCCTGTGGCGGATCGGATCTGCGATCTGGCTCTTGCTCTTGCCTTGCTGCCACACGGATCTGGAAGACTGGAACGGCTTGTGTTTGACTTGCGAGTTGCGACATGTGAAGTACGTACGTAAGGATGAAGCTGGGAATAAGCTGCGTAGAGGTGTCGCCGTGATGCCTCTTGCTCATCAGTTTGCAGATGCGTCGGGTCAACACTCAAGTGTCTCCGCATGGTAGTTCTCACACATAGTAAAAATGACATAGTTCAATCAAAAAACATGTAACCTATCGGTGCTCTACACAAGATCATTAAGAAATTGGTGATGCATCTCCCTGTGGAGAATGTGTTGATACATCTCCAGAAAATGTGCTAGTGAAGATAATTGATGATCTGACTCGACTAGAAGGCCCATGAAGTCAAACTCAAGATCATGTGGTTGATCCTTCCACAATCATTTTGTGCATGATAACATAAACAGTCATGACCTTCCACGCGACATCTTTGCTCCACTTTAGAGCCAGGTGTCAAACAATAGTCCGACGAGTTTGGAGCACTCTAAATGTCCGCTCCACATCTTTCCTTACACTTTCTTGTTCATATGCAAATAAAGATCTTTTGTTTCCTTGGGGGTGGAGATTGTCTTCACAAATATCACAAATGACGATGGATACCATCAAGGCATCAACAAGGTAGTACCTCTTGTCAAAGGTGCACTCAAAAGGCATTTTCTTAAACAAGTCTTGGGAACACCAGAAAACGCTGAAACATGTTGATGTATCATGTCGTGCCAATAAAAGAGTGGCAAATCCATAGGTCATGCGATGCCACAGCTTGAAGAATCATAGTCGATTCACCCAGATGATCTTGATATTGCTCTTGCCAAGTGAAGGGACAATATTTCTATTCCACGGCGCCGGCCGTAACATTTCCATTCCATGACCGTTTGTTTGTAAAACTGAAAAGCAAACTCGTCTGGTGCATGCATCAATCCACAGGGAGGCGCTAGAGGAGTGCCACGCCAAGCTCACCGACCTGGGGCTCCTCATCCAGGAGATCCTGAACGAGTGCATGGGCCTGCCACGACGAGGCTTCCTCGCGGAGTACAACGACGACCGCACCTTCGACTTCATCTCGGTGCGGCACGGCTACCCGGCGACGGACGAGGACAGCACCGGCACCCGCGTGCACCAGGACGTCGGCTGCATCACCTTCGTCGTGCAGGACGGCGTCGGTGGCCTGGAGGTCCTCGCGCCCGACGGCGGCAGCTGGGCCCCCGTGGCGCCCGTCGAGGGCAGCGTCGTCGTCAACATAGGCGACGTCATGCAGGTGCTCAGCAACGACAGGTTCAGGAGCGCCACGCACCGGGTGGTGAGGGCGCCAGGGAAGCACCGATACTCGCTCGTCTTCTTCTTCAACCTCCACGGCGACAAGTGGGTCGAGCCGCTGCCGGGGTTCGCCGGCGACGTCGGCGAGGCGCCGCACTACAGGGGGTTCAGGTACGGCGAGTACTTGCAGCTGCGGAGGAACATGACCCGCCCGCCGACCAGGCCAGAGGACGTCGTCGACATCACCCATTACGCGATCTAGCTCGTGGAAGATTGACTTCCATGTGCTACGGTGTGCTGTGAAGTGCAAGGCACTGGTTGTATAACTCCATATAGGTTTGAGGTAAATAAGATAGAGTAAAAGATGAGTTCTATCACAAATCCATTATCGTCCAGCCCGGTTAGGATACCTGGCTTTCACCCAGGCGACCCGGGTTCAAATCCCGGTAATGGAGAATTCTTTTTGTTTTTTCTGTTGTGCCGTTTTCCTTTATTAGCTTTGCTCAGCTATCACAGTGGAATTCTTCCGAATCCCATCAGAGTTTTTAAACATTCATTATTTTTGGTGCATTCTTCTTCTAAATCCCATCAGAGTTCTCAACATTCATTATTTTTAGCACATTCTTAGAGTTCCTTTATTAGCTTTGCTCAGCTATCAGAGATTCAGAGTGGAACTCTTGCGAATCGCAATTCTAGTGCATGGTTAAAGTTAGCCTATGGTACCAATATCCAAGAGTTTTCTGGTACTATAGGCATCTAGAATCTGTTGTGATGCTGTGAGTTTGGAAGTTTTGTACTAGCAAAACTAGTTTCGTTAATGAAGCTGGGGGAGGCCCCCTTTTATATATTATAAAAAAAGTCTCCAATAGAACTCGTTTATAAATCATGACTCGACATTGGCCCACAGCACATGTCCAGCCATGTACAAGCTTATTGATGGAGACCACACAATGACCACAGTTCAATGGAATTTCTGGACGAAACCATTGCCAAGAACCATTACCACTTTACAATGTAATCTCCTTTCAACACAAGCTAAATTTTCATCCAAGATGCAAAATACTGTCCCGCACCACTCAAACTACAGAGTAGCAGTACAATACAAACACACTACTAAACCAATAATAACCACAATGACAACCGAGCTCTGTGACGGGCCAAACCGCCAACCAAAGGAATAGATGAATAAGGCGAAGTGCCACTGTGTTCATGAGCAACAAGGACATAAGAGAAAATTATCGGAGCAGGAAAGGGTAAATGACCCCTTGTAAAGGCTTAAACCCTAGGGCCATGCAGGCAAAAGCTTTGGAACCGGTGTTTTGATATGCTGTTGTTGTCATAACGCGCCGCGCAAAAAACGGTTTAGCCCCATCTCACGATAGCTGATCCCCAGGTAAGCCCAGCTCCGAAACCAGATGCCGCGATAATATCACCTGCCTTCACCCTCCCGTCGCGAACCGCCTCGTCCAACGCTAATGGGATGGACGCCGCACTGGTGTTGCCGTAATTAGCAAGGTTGGAAATAACTTTCTCTGATGGGATAGACAACCGAGTGGCAGCAGCATCGATAATCCGCTGGTTAGCCTGTAACATGGCGGGTCAATTAGATCGATGCTTAGGGTAAATAAAATCATTGTCGGCAAGGATACTCACTTGGTGCAGCAACAACCAATCAATACTGGATGCAGGTAGGCCAGCCTCTTCTAGTGCCTTCTCGATGGACTGTGGCACACAA
Organism: Poa pratensis; assembly: GCA_947311845.1. Taxonomy (NCBI): domain Eukaryota; kingdom Viridiplantae; phylum Streptophyta; class Magnoliopsida; order Poales; family Poaceae; genus Poa; species Poa pratensis. The sequence goes on along the minus strand of CAMZMU010000051.1, from coordinate 55,408,530 downwards.
CGTACAGCAAAGCGGAAAACTTCTTTTCCGTTCATTTCAATGAACGAGAAAGTCTCCTTCTTTGGTGGGAAGCTAGGGACGTCGTTGGTCTTGGACAAGATCGACTTGGCGTTCGAATTCAAACAATGTAGGTGCCTGAATTATTAAACAGCAAACATAAGGTGACTTACAAGAAGCGTGACATCAAAACTTGTTAGAGAGAAATCATACTTTTGCCCGTGGCCATCGCTTTGAACACAAAAACCTAGCAAGCCATCTTCATCAGGACTGCATGCCTGCAACATTGAGGATTAGAAAGTAGACAAAAGAAACTGCAGAAAGATTTGTAAATTAGAATACCACAGCACCCAACACTTCATGTCTGTAATACAACAAATTGCATTGTCTTACCCAACAGACCATGGATAACTTACTGGGTAAGGGAAACCAGACCAACATTGCAGCAAGAAATAAGAGATACCTGAATCAAAACAGCACCAGCAGCATCACCAAAGAGGATACATGTACCTCTGTCTGTCCAGTCCACATACTGTGAAAGAGCATCTGCACCAACTACTAGGATATTCTCATAACCTCCGCCTACAATAGTAGCATATATCAATCCAACATAATAGCTATATTAATCCAACAAGGCACCGAACAACAACTTCCTGTCTTTGATAATGGAATTACCTTTCATATAACGAGTAGCTGTAATCAAACCAAGAATGAACCCACTACAGGCAGCAGTGAGATCCATGCCATGTGCCTTTGTGCACCCCACCTCTGCCATCAGCTGTTTACATTTTATCCAGTTTTTACACAATTTGAGCATAGTAAAATCCAAAAAGCACTAGAACAGTGTAGAATTATGATCAAAACAGATACTCCCTCTGTTCCTGAATGTAAGGCATATAGTTTTCTGCACGAATATGAAGACATAGGTATTTGGCATACGGTGGACTCATTTGTTTCTGAGAAAAATTATAAGAGAGGAGTCCCTAATAGCCACCAAATGAAAACAATCAGTAAAATTCCTCCGTTCGAGAATGGAACTCATTTTTGGATGGATAAAATCGTCCATAAATCGCAATAAACCCTATATTTTGGAATTTTTCTAAAAAACTATACGCCTTACATTCAGGAACGGAGGGAGTATAACAGAACATTTACAGTACTGAGCATAAATAAGAATGAAAACAGATGCAAAGATCGTTACGTAGTGAATATAATATTTAACTCCCTCCATGAACTATAGGCTGTTCCAGGAAGCATGCCAGTACGATATTTTGTGTTTTGATGTGCTAGAACTTAGAAGTGTCAAGATAGCAATCATGAATTTGGCATTGCTTTATTTATCATGAAATACACTTTCATCTTACCGGTTTGTTGTCAAGTATAACAACATACTTTAAACAGCAGCTCCTCAGATAAATTTAACAATAAAATAGTACCAATTCCATCCAACCACTGTATATTCTCACACATGAGTTGGTTCGCATTAAAAGCAGGGGTACACAAAAGCTCAAACATATCATTGTTTTAGTATGACAACTACTTCCTCCGTCCTAGTTTGTAAGGCATAATTTGTAAATCTCTTTGCCCAAGGTGCTACCTAATTGGGGCTAAAAACTTGCATGCATTGGTGGGAGAGCCAACTAGCCAATTATAGAGAGGAAATTAAATGCAATTGTGCCTAGGAGGTGGGGGGTTTTGGGACAAATTGTTTTTGGAATTGTGCCTAATACACCAGGACGGAGGGAGTACTGTATTGTCGAGAAAAGGCAGGGGCTGCATAGCCATACCTGACCAGCACCTCCAAAGAGATCATCTGGAGTAGATGTGCAGAGCAGAACAAGGTCAACATCTTCAGGTCTTACTTGAGCCATCTCAAGAGCCCTTTGTGCTGCCTGTGCTGAAAGGCCAGCCAGTGTTTCATTTCCTAACACATTAAAATATTACGAGTTACCCCTGAAACATAGAGAAATGAATGTCTGCAAACTGGAAACACTGTAGCTCTTAACGTTTTGACAGCAGGGTCTGGTTACCTACCTAGTACATACTTAGACACAATGGTATTTACCACATCTATACAGTTACACATATGCACTGACTTGGAACCAATATGTGAAAAGTGCTGCATTTATTTATATAAAGTAGAATCCAGCAAAGTGTTTGGTAACGTAAGAAGATACAGATTTACCAGCATGTAAATTTATTTTTCTAAATAGGTCTTTATTATCTTTATGCTTGTGTCCACGTCACAGGATGTCGATATTCATTTAGTTTAAATGGAAAAGACTGTTTAATGCCAATCTATTACGATTATTGATAGAATCGGCATGTGTATGACCTAAAACTACTTCAAGCACAAAGTGAGATGCACATATCATCCACAAGCGATCACCTAAGTAAGAGAGAAGAAAATAACTACTCGGAAAAAATCACTATACATCTTTGCCAGAGGGAGCACAGTTACCCTATCAAACCACCTCAGTGAAAGAGAAGGAGAAAAGTGAATCAAAAGTACCCGAAAGAACGCGCCTGCTCCGAATCCCAGTCCGTGTTGCGATCCATTCATCTGACGTTTCAACTAGCTTTGAAAGGTCATCATTTGAAATGGTAAGTGACGGAACGGCCGATCCGCATCCAATGAACTTCGAGCCCAGACCAACCACCCTGCAATTTCTCATGAATGTAAAGACATTTCCTGCGACGGTTAAACTGTATTTTATCTACGAAGCCAATAATTGCAGATCAGTGCGTCGACCCCAGCACCACAGTTGAATGAACACAAGCAATAGCATGGTGCCATTGCCTACACCACACAGTGATGTACAAAAATGGCACCATCTGCCAGCGCATTTATGACCAAAGCTGGGCGGATCCCCATCCATGGTCATAGAAACCATGAGCTAGCATCTGCAGAACTCTATGCGTAAGGGCGGCCTATTCTGGTGACACTCAGGGTGTGTTGGTAGACCGGCTCCCCTCAGATAATCTCGTCTCAACCAACCTCAGCTGTAAATTTCTTGTTTGGTAGCCCGGTCGGGCCAACTCGGCAGTGCCGGACTCGTGCGGAAAAGGGCCCTGGGCAGTGCCGGGGTGAGAAGCTCGAATCGAGCTTCTCACCTCGCCCAGGCTGAGCTCATACCCGCAGAACACTGTTCGCGAGCCCCGAACGCACGCGGACGGCCGCCCCGGGTCGTTCCCCGTCAGAACACTGTTGATGAGCCCCCCGCACCATTCCCCTGCTGCAGTCTCGCGCGCCGGTGCGGCCGAAGCCCGTCCGTCCCTCCCTCCGCGCGCGGCCGCGGTCGAAGCCGCCTTCTCCCTCCCGTAGCGCCGGCCCACTCCCCCCTACGCCGGCCAACGACGCCCCGGCCCTCTCCTCCCCTACGCCGCGGTCCAAGTTCACAGCGCGGCGGTCGAGACCCGCGCCGGCCCTCCTCCTCCCCTACGCCGGCCAACGACGCCCCGTAGCGCCGCCCACCTTCGCCCCCTAGCGGCCCGCGCCGTCCATCTCCCAGCACCGCCGCCGCCCAGCTCCCGGAGGAGTCACAGCGCCGCCACGAGGAGCAAACGGCGCCACCACGGTCCAGCTCCCAGCTCCCACCACGGTCCAGCTCCCAGCTCCCCCCGACGGCTCTGCCCCTCGAGCCCAAGCCCCTCCGCCCCTCGCCATGGCCGAGCGCATGCTCCTGCGCCGCCCCTCGCCACGGCCACGAAGCTCCTCGCGCCGTCGAGCGCATAGCATGCGCGCCGAGAGCCCACCCCTAGTCACAGGCTCCACGAGGAGTTGATTGCTTTTTTAACATTTTGTCAAGGACCTTTCTGTAATAATCTGGTCCTGTTTAGTAATTTCGTATTTCTGAACTTGGAGCTCAGCATGTCCCAGTGCACACAGGCTACCAAACACATTCTCACCTTAGCAGTCTCAACTAATGCAACCCACCAAACACACCACCAAATCTCAGCTCATCCCGTATGACCCCAGCTTGTCTCAAGTGGGAAACACAATCTGAGAGCACCCAGGGTACCAAACACACCCTCAGTAACACTAGCGAGCTGAGCAACTTCGCACCATCACTGTAGTACCAACAAGCACCGAAGCTTCCAACAGGAGTACATAGAACTGCTGCATTTCGATCTTAACATGGCCGTATAAACCCGTCGTGGTACCAAAAAGTAAGTCCCGGAGCGACCTTTTGCATTAGCGCCAACCATCCGACCAAGCGTAATAAATGCGAAACTGCCACGGGGCAAAGGTAAAAAAGCTTTGGCCGAATAACCAAATCACATCAGCGAACACATGATCTAAACATAAACCCAAGCCGAATCAACTGAAAACCACACACCCCCCAACAAAATCACCTGAAAATCAGGGCAATGAGGAACGGAGAGTAAGATCCCCGGCATACTAACATCAAGAACACAATCCCACCGCTGACGCGAGGAGACAGCCTAAAACCGAAAATGATTCCCCAAGTTTGGTAGCACGAGCAATCGCATCTCGCCGCGTCGCCATTGCGGGTACAGTAACTATATAAAGCACGTGAGTGGTGCGGGTCACTGGCGTTACCTTGGGCTGCGGGTCTTGGGGCTGCTGGGGTGGGCGCGCTGTCGTCGCCGGCGGAGGCCAGCACAGGAGCTTGGCAGCCGCCGACGCCGCCACCTGCGGCTGGGACCGGAGAAAGCCGACTTGGGGCCAGCCTCGTGCCCGCGTGCCGGGACGAAGGCGGCGGCCCGCGGCGGCGCGATGCCGGAGGCGGCGACCATGGCGCGGGCGGCCGGAGATCTCGCTGCGGGGCGGCGGCGCCCCCACTTGGGAACAGTGGCGAGAATAATCAGTTGCGAGCAGGAGGAGGCGGCGGCGGTGGCTTGGGGAGCGTGGCATGCGATGGGAGAGCGGGCGGTGGGGATATAGAGGCGGCGGCGGTGGGAACGGTGGGCGGTGTGATGGTTGCGAGGGCGGGTGGGGCCCGCGATGGGAGGAAGGGGGAGCTTCGAAAGCTCCGCCCGAGGAGGGCGAGTTTTTATGGGGATGGCGTGGGCGTGCGCTGTGGTGACTGACCCTGGCACAATCTAATGCGGGCTTGGGTGGAGCGTTCCAGGCCTGTTCTTTTGGCCCTCGTAGCAAGTTTTTTCCGCGTGCCAGATTGATCATCGGGTTATCGCTGGACGGGAGCGGGATTTCCGGCGTGTGATCGGGTTTTGGTACAGTGAACGACTCTGGCCTACCGTGCGACTCGCCCGCCGCCACGTCTCCGGTCGCCAGGGCGGAGCTGGAGTAAAAGTGCCTTGTGGTTTGTGGAAAATGGAATGCCTGATGCACACTTGGTGGCCTAACCTGATGCAAAAATCCTGTTTATAAAGTAAGGCTAAAAAATATCTTTGGACCTTATGCATGTATGCATCAGGGTCAGCCCATGCAGGCCGATGTCCTTCCTCCTAACGGCCTCTCTGATCTCTGCAACTCTTCGCCGTCGCCATTCGGTTGCATCGACCGGTCTATCGCGCGTCGATCGTCTCCAAGCTGACGTAGCCATTGGCCACATTCAGTCGAAATGTTCTTGTTGATGTAACGCGAACAATGTATCCTTGTTGCTAAATGACTAAAATCACTCATGGTTGCTTTCTCTAAGAAAAAAACAGTTTCAAAAATATGTTCAATCGAATATGACCTTCATGCAAGCGGCACGCTGCAATACAAAGATAGAAGAAAAAAAGGAGAGCAGCTAAAGCAAATAGGCTCGCAAAAAAGAAACCGCCGTAAAATATACATGACGCATAACTAGGGTGATGTAACTAACAAATGAGGGGACACCTAGATAATGTAAATATAAGTCATGTTCGCTAAATACCACTTATCGAGACAAGTAGTAGGAATTTGAAGTTTGACGAGAGAGGGTGAATATCTAGTTGAGCTGTTTTTAAGGGACATGAGACTTCGTTAAGTAACAGTGTTTTTTATAACATCTTTCATAATGATGATGTTAAGAGCTTTTTACATAATGACGATGTTAAGAGCTGTCGTAACCTTATGCAAGTGTGAGCATGGAATTCATCTCCCTCATTCACACGGAGGGCATAAACCATTGTGAGATCAAGACGTTTTTTGCTGAGCCATAAAACTACTCCAACTTTTGATATACCAAGGTTACACAACTCATACAACCCTGTGAAAAGCCCATATATTGACATACCGCTTCTAAACTCCTTGTCTATGTAAGCATGTTGTTTGCTTATTGATTGACGTTAATGCTCAAAATGCATGTTTGTTTCAGGGATGTGCGTGACTGTTGGTGGCTCTAGGTTAATAGTGCCAGAAACAATTGCTTGTACGTCACACGTCAGTTGGGAACCCCAAGAGGAAGGTATGATGAGTGCAGCAGTAAGTTTTCCCTCAGTATGAAACCAAGGTTTAATCGACCAGTAGGAAAACGAGGTTTGCTTCGAAGGTGTTGGTGAAGGAGTGTAGTGCGGCGCAACACCAGGGATTCCGGTGCCAACGTGGAACCTGCACAACACAATCAAATACTTTGCCCCAACTTAACAGTGAGGTTGTCAATCTCACCGGCTTGCTGAAAACAAAGGGTTAAACGTATCGAATGGAAATGATGTTTGTTTGCATAAAACAGTAGAGAACAATGATTGCAGTAGATTGTATTTCAGATGTAAAAGAATGGACCGGGGTCCACAGTTCACTAGTGGTGTCTCTCCAATAAGATAACTAACATGCTGGGTAAACAAATTACAGCTGGGCAATTGACAATTGATAAGTGCATATAACATGCATGTGTGAGCTGTGGTGTCTACTATGAGATTCATTTGGGCATTACGACAAAGTACATAGACCGCTATCCAGCATGCATCTATGCCTAAATAGTCCACTTTCCGGTTAACATCCGTACCCCTTCCAGTATTAAGTTGCAAGCAACAGACAATTGCATTAAGTAATGTGCGTAATGTAAACAATACATTCATCCTTGAATAAAGCATTGCTGTTTTACCCCTAGTGGCAACAACACATCTACAACCTTAGAACTTGCTGTCACTATCCCAGGTTAAATAGAGGTTGAACCCAACTATCATGCATAAATACCCCCTCTTGGAGTTACAAGTATTCACGTGGCCAAGGCTTCAACAAGTAACGGAGAGCATGCAAGATCACAAATGACATAGACATGATAATATAATATTCAGCTCCACATAGGTATCAATATAAGTCAGATCCCAGCAAACACAACATGTAGCATTACAATAAGATGATCTTGATCATGATAGGCAGCTCACAAGATCTAAACATGATGGCACAAGTGGAGAAGACAACCATCTAGCTACTGCTATGGACCCATAGTCCAAGGATGAACTACTCACGCATCACTCCGGAGGCGGGCATGGCGATGTAGAGCCCTCCGGTGATGATTCCCCTCTCCGGCAGGGTGCCGGGAAGAGCTTCAGAACCCCCCGAGTTAGGGTTGACGACGGCGGCGGCAGCGAATATGTTCTGGATGAAAGGCTCGGTGTTTTAGGGTTTTCGCGTCTCGGGGAATAAATAGGCGAAGGGGCGATGTCGGCGGACCCCCGAGGGGCCCAAACCACAGGCAGGCGCGGCTGGGCCCACTGCCGCGCCGCCAGGTGGTTTGGCCACCTCGTGGCCTCTTCGTCTCTCCTTCGGACTCCGTGTACGTGCTGGAAAAATAGGGACTGGCCTTTTGTTTCGTGCAATTCCGAGAATATTTCCAGAAGTAACTTTCTGAAACCAAAAACAGCAGAAAACAGGGAACTGGCACTGTGGCATCTTGTTAATAGGTTAGTCCCAGAAAATGCATAAAAGTGATACGAAGTGTATATAAAACATGTAGCAAATGGTATAATATAAGCATGGAACAGCAGAAATTATGGATACGTTGGAGACGTATCAAGCATCCCCAAGCTTAGTTCTACTCGTCCTCGAGTAGGTAAAACGATAACAACAAATAATTTCTGAGGAGACATGCTTTCACACAATCTTGATCAATATATTGCAAGGCTCATGTCATGAATGAAGTGACTCAAAGCAATGATCTATAGTTTGCTAACAAATAGATAAAGAGTAAACAATGAATCATATAAGCAAAAACTTTTCATGAATAGTACTTTCAAGACAAGCATCAAAAAGTTTTGCATAAGAGGTAACTCATAAAGCAATAGATTCAAAGTAAAAGGCATTGAAGCAACACAAAGGATGATTAAGTTTCAGCATTTGCTTTCAACTTGTAACATGTATATCTCATGGATAGTTGTCAACATAAAGCAATATAACAAGTGCAATAAGTAAATGTAAGAATCAATGCACACAAAGTTGACACAAGTGTTTGCTTCTAAGATAGAAAGGAGTAGGTAAACTGACTCAACATAAAGTAAAAGATAGGCCCTTCGCAGAGGGAAGCAGGGATTAAATCATGTGCTAGAGCTTTTTAAGTTTTCGAAAGCATATAGAGAGCACAAAATAAGTATTTGAGAGGTGTTTGTTGTTGTCAACGAATGGTAGTGGGCACTCTAACCCCCTTGTCAACCAGACTTTCAAAGAGCGGCTCCCATGAAGGACGTTATTTCTACCAGCAAGGTAGATCATCCCTCTTCTCTTTTGTTTACACATGTATTTTAGTTTCTTTATAGATGACACTCCTCCCAACCTTTTGCTTACACAAGCCATGGCTAACCGAATCCTCGGGTGCCTTCCAACATTCACATACCATGGAGGAGTGTCTATTGCAAAATTAAGTTGCTTACTGATAAATCAGGGCAAAACATGTGAAGAGAATTATTAATGAAAGTTGTAATTAATTGGGGCTGGGCACCCCGTTGCCAGCTCTTTTTGCAAATTATTGGATAAGCGGATGTATATGCCACTAGTCCATTGGTGAAAGTCTGTCAGAAGTAAATGACAAGATTGAAAGATAAAACACCACATACTTCCTCATGAGCTATAAAACATTGACACAAATAAGGAGTAATAAAGTTTTGAATAGTTTAAAGGTAGCACATGAAATATTTACTTGGAATGGCAGGAAATACCACATAGTAGGTAGGTATGGTGGACACAAATGGCATGGGTTTTGGCTCAAGTTTTGGATGCACGAGAAGCATTCCCTCTCAGTACAGAGTTTAGGCTAGCAAGGTTGTTTGAAGCAAACACAAGTATAAACCGGTACAGCAAGAATCACATAAAAACATATTGCAAGTATTATAAGACTCTACACTGTCTTCCTTGTTGCTCAAACATTTTACCAGAAAATATCTAGACCTTAGAGAGAACAAATATGCATCCCAAGTCTCAACAAGCTCTACGGTAGTTCTCCACTACTAGGCTTTAACTACATGATGCAAGAGCTTAAACATGATCTACTTGAGAGCTCAAAACAATTGCAAAGCATCAAATCAAAACAAGACAATGATCTACAAGAATGCATATGTCTTTTCCAATACCAACTACTACATGTAGCATTTTCTTTCTTCCAAACAAACACCAATAATTTATTTAAACATAAACTCTCCAAATGATAATATAATGCAGCAAGAGAGTATTTATAAACAAGTGCTAACAGCTCGAAGAGATGCACGAAAAACAGGAGCTAAAAGCACTGCAGTAGCTAGTTAAGAATACTCAACAAATATAAGTGAAGAACATGAGTATTCACATGAAAAAGCGGAGCGTGTCTCTCTCCCACACAAGGATTGCTAGGATCCAATTTATTCAAACAAAAACAAAAATAAAAACACACAGACGCTCCAAGTAAAGCGCATAAGATGTGAAAGAATTAAAATATAGTTTCACTAGAGATGACCTGATAAGTTTGTTGATGAAGAAGGGGATGCCTTGGGCATCCCCAAGCTTAGACGCTTGAGTCTCTCTGAATATGGTTGGGATGAACCACGGGGGCATCCCCAAGCTTAGGCTTTTCACTCTTCTTGATCACATAATATCACCCTTCTCGCTTGATCCTTGAAAACTTCCTTCACAAACCAAACTCAAGACAGTTCTCATTAGAGGGTTAGTGCATAATCAAAAATTCTCATATTCTGTAATGATACAATCAATCCCAAAGCTTCTGGACATTAGCTAACAGCCACCAATGCTTTGTGGAGCAAAGAAATCCACACAAACACAGTAAAAGAGCGAATGCAAAACAAAAGGCAGAATCTGTCAAAAACAGAACAGTCTGGAATGACGAATTTTTTCGAGGCACTTAAGTTGCTCAGATGGATCTGGCCTAAAATAATGAAAGTTGCGTACATATCTCAGGAATATGCGTGATTTTTCTCAGAATTTTTTGAATTTTCTACAGGGAGATAAGCTCAAATCCGTGACAGCTAAAAATCTGTCACTGCGCAGAAATCCAAATCTTGCATCAACTTTCAATATAGAACTTTACTTGGCACAACATTGCGATAAAATAAAGATACAAAGGAGTTGCTACAGAAGTAACAAAACTCCTTGACTCAAAGAAAACAAAAATAACAGCAAATAAAAACGATGGGTTGTCTCCCATAAGCGCTTTTCTTTAACGCCTTTCAGCTAGGCGCAGAAAGTGAAAATCAAGTGTTGTCAAGAGAAGAAGCATCAACATCATAACTTGCTCTAACAATAGAGTCAAAAGGTAACTTCATTCTCTTCCTAGGGAAGTGTTCCATACCTTCTTGAGAGGAAATTGGTACCTTATATTACCTTCTTTCATATCAATGATGGCACCAACAGTTCGAAGAAAAGGTCTTCCCAAAACAATAGGACAAGATGCATTGCATTCAATATCCATAACAATAAAATCAACGGGGACAAGGTTATCTTTTACTGTAATAAAAACATCATTAACTCGCCCCAAAGGTTTCTTCATAGCATTATCAGCGAGAAAAACATCCAAATAACAATGTTCCAAAGGTGGCAAATCAAGAATATCATAAAGCTTCTTGGGCAAAACTGAAACACTTGCACCAAGATCACACAAGGCATTGCAATAAAAATCATTCACCTTTACCTTAATGATGGGTTCCCAACCATCTTCTAATTTCCTAGGAATAGAAGCTTTAAGTTTCAACTTCTCCTCCCTAGCTTGCAAAAGAGCATTTGTAATATGCTTTGTAAAAGCCAAATTAATAGTGCTAGCATTGGGACTTCTAGCTAATTTTGCAAGAACATAATAACTTCAGAGATGTTACAATCATCAAAATCAAAATCATTATTGTCAATGGTGGTGGAACCATTGTCTCCAATAGTTTGAAAAATTTCAGCACTTTTATCAGAAAAAGTTTCAGCAGTTTTAGGCAATTTCAAACGCTTAGCAGAAGTAGTAGAGACATTACAACACCAATAACATTACCATCAATAGTAGGAGGTTTACTAGCATGTAAACATTAGCATTACTAGTGGTGGTGATAGTACAAACTCTAACTATACTATTCTCTTTTTCAAGTTCTTCCTCTTTTTCCCACCTAGCATGCAATTCAGCCAACATCCTAATATTATTATCAATTCGAACTTGGATGGCATTTGCTGTAGCAAATGACTTAATATCTTTAACTTCATTAGGCATAACTTTCAGTTTTAGAATTTCAACATCATGAGCAAGACTATCAACTTTAGAGACAAGATCATCAATTTTTCAAACTTTTCCTCAACAGTTTTATTGAAAGCTTTTTGTGCTAATAAATTCTTTAAGCATAGCTTCAAGATCAGAGGACACACTTCTATTGTTGCTGTAGGAATTACCATAAGAATTACCATAACCATTTGAAGGATAAGGCTTATAATTGTTGCTACCAAAATTATTCCTATAAGCATTGTTGTTGAAGTTGTTGTTTTAATGAAGTTTACATCAACATGCTCTTCTTGAGCAACCAATGAAGCTAAAGGAACATTATTAGGATCAACATGAGATCTACCATTCACAAGCATAGACATAATAGCATCAATCTTATCACTCAAAGAGGAGGTTTCTTCAACAGAATTTACCTTCTACCTTGAGGAGCTCTTTCGGTGTGCCATTCGGAATAGTTGATCATCATCATCAAGTAGCTTTGTTGCTGCACCTAAAGTGATGGACATAAAGGTTCCTCCAGAGGCTGAATCCAATAAGTTCCTTGAGGAAAAATTTAATCCTGCATAAAAGGTTTGGATGATCATCCAAGTAGTCAGTCCATGAGTGGGACAATTCTTCACCAAAGATTTCATTCTTTCCCAAGCTTGAGCAACATGTTCATTATCAAGTTGTTAAAATTCATAATGCTACTTCTCAAGGATATAATCTTAGCAGGAGGATAATATTTCCCTATGAAAGCATCTTTGCATTTTGTCCAAGAATTAATACTATTTCTAGGCAAAGAAAGCAACCATTCTTAGCTCTTCCTCTCAAGGAGAAAGGAAAAAGTTTCAGTTTTATAATATCCCCATCCATATCCTTATACTTTTGCATTTCACAAAGTTCAACAAAGTTATTAAGATGGGCAGCAGCATCATCAGTACTAACACCAGAAAATTGCTCTTTCATAACAAGATTTAATAGAGCAGGTTTAATTTCATAAAATTCTGCTTAGAAGCAGGTGGAGCAATAGGAGTGCATATGAAATCATTGTTTGTTTGCTAGTGAAGTCACAAAACTTAGTGTTCTCAGGATATCATTTGAAAACAAAAAAACCTGAATAAACAAGTAACTAAATTTTTTTGTGTTTTTGATATAAGAGAAAGCAAACAAACAAATAAAAATAAACTAAGCAAGACAAGTAACTAATTTTTTTGTGTTTTGATATAAGAAAGCAAACAAACAAAATAAAAATAAACTAAGCAAGACAAATAACAAAGTAAAGAATTGGGTGTGAGAGACTCCCCTTGCAGAAGCAATTCTGTTTTCCCCCGGCAACGGCGCCAGAAAACGTTGTTGGTGGCTCTAGGTTAATAGTGCCAGAAACAATTGCTTTAACGTCACACGTCAATTGGGAACCCCAAGAGGAAG